>OY288244.1:67527954-68180755 GCA_958450325.1 Agrostemma githago
AGTCATCACCGGGCGAAGTTTCGCCCGACGACATTTTCCATTTCCCAAAGATTTTCATGGCAGCTACCACCGGGCGAAACGACCGGGCGAAACGACCGGGCGAAATTTCGCCCACCGGGTGAAATTTCGCCCGATGGAGAGACCGGGCCGAAAACGCAAAAACTGAAGAAAATCTCACCGGGTGAAATTTCACCCGGTGGGATTACTAGGTTGAGCCGCAGGGTGAAGTTTCACCCTATGAAGATGTAAAGGGTGAAGATCTAGCTTAATTGGAGAAGGATTGGATTATGGGCCTTGAAGTGTGTGCAACCCATTAAGCAAATCTATAAATACCCCTCCTAGGGTTTAGTGCCTCCTTGTGCCTTAAGTGAGCCTTGGGATTAGCCCTTAGGAGTAGGGGTAGGGTAGAAAACTCTCTAGTAGTAGTAGTAGACTGTAGTAAGCTTCCTAGAAAATTCTCTACAAACAATTAATAGATGTACTTAGTATTAGTATAATTACTCCTTAATTAGTAGAAAAGTCTCCATCTTTGTTAATGATTGTGCTTAATTGTTGAAGATTCAAGGGTTTTACAAGGGTTTATGTGACAAAACCCTTGCTTTATTTCTTGAAGATTCATATTTCTTGTATTGAAGATTGAAGATCTATGCATGGATTGGTGACAAATTCTTGTGTATTTCTTCCAAGATTCAATCTTTTATATGTTTATCTTCATCTTTCTCTTTAATCTTCTCCGTAGTTGGTAAAATTCTCTTCTCTCCCTCTTCTTCATTAGTATAATTGTTAGTGTAGTTTTTATGCATGTTGTAGACAATCTATCTCTTACTAGTGTTTTATTATTACTCATCATGACTAGTGAGTAGATTTTCTTGTTGGGGAATTAGGGAGGAGAATTTGGATTATTTGATTCAAGGGATGTTTGTGGGTTGTCTACTTGTTAAGTATCAATTTTATGGTTTTTGTGTCTTTGTTGACTTAGAATCGCGACTAGTCCGACCTTGACTCATTTCTACCAATATGGGGAAACTCGGGGTAGAAATTACCTTAGATTGAGACTTACCCTTTCGTTGCGAAAGCGGGTTTAGGTAAGTTGGGTAAGAAACTGAAAGGTGGCAACCTCCCTTTTTAACGTTGTAACAAAAACTCGATCCCGAGACTCTAAGACTCCATTTCCGAATCCCGACTCTCCCCAATACCTTTCCCTATTATTGCCCCTAGTTTTAGTAGTTTAGTTTGCTAGCAATTGTTTGACCTCTCTCTCGACCCAAAACCCCCATCTCAATCCCCCAATCACGATTAGACCCTAGACTTGACCATTACGGCTTAACCCCTCTCCCTGCGGATCGATCCCGACCTACCACTACTACGTTAGTTAGGTTAGTCGGAGTTAAAAATATTGTTTGATTGTGCGTGTCGACGACCGCGCACGTCAACGAGGGCCAATTGATTGGGGTCGGTTGCTGGCCATGGGCCGCCCGCCATGCAGATTCCGGGGTGACCCGACCCAAATCATGAAGAGGCCTGTCGAGCAGGCAGGATCACTCCCAACAGCCCCCAAGGAGCCACCTTGGAGAGCCGCGCCGAGCTCCAAGCAAGGAATCGGTCCCCCTGCCCGTCAGGGTCAGGCCACAGCCAATGTTGTCGATAAGGAAAAGACCCCCCCCCCCCCCCCCCCCCGCCTGTCAAGTGTCAGGGCGTTCTTCCCTGATAGCCTCAGGAGGGAAGGTTAGAGCCCTCCTGTCTGTGCCTAAGGTAAGGGAGAATGAGTGGACAAGGTGAACCCACGTGTCACTCCCTCATTCTCTCCTATTTTTCTCTCTTTACTCTCTCTAGTGGAAAACTATAAATACTCACCCATTTTCCACAAGGGAGGGTAATTGATTTTTTCTCTCTAGAATCTCACTCTAGAAAACGCCACCTTACTCCTCACGAGGAAGGTTCGTCAAGTGCATCTCACGGACTGAGTTAGGCATCGGAGAGGGTTCCCTCGGACACCTCCGAGGCCCTGTGCGCTCCCTGTGTGCAGATGGCAGGCCATCTCCGCCGGGAAAGTCTGATCGCTAGAGTGGGAGGATATAGAGGCTTGGAAAGTAAGACAACATCATCTCAAAAGATCCGAATCCGTTTTGGGTCAATTGTTTCCATACCAGAACAATATATATATATATATAGAGAGAGAGAGAGAGAGGGAGGGAGAGAGAGAGAGAGGTTCACATAAGGACTCCCCTCCCTGTAAGGGCTGAGATTGAAGCAAGGGTAATTAAGGAGATTAGTACCCTAATCACGATGTTACCAAGTCAACACAATTTATAGCAGGGCAACAATTTTGTTTTTATTTTCTCTTTCTTCTACACAATTTTGTTGATTTCTCCACCAAATAAATCACACGGACCAAATCCCATGAGCGTGATTCTTCGGCTTCTTCGTTGCTGCTTGGAGTTGAAATTATTTAAAGGTGGTAGCATGATGTTGGCAGTAGCTGTTCTAGTGGGGGTGAATTATACTGTAATTGAAGTTTTTATTTCTGAATTTGTCATCAGGATGGAGGATATGCAGATTGTTGTTGTTCCGCCTGGTATGTTTGTTGTAATTTATTTAATTTTTTAGTGGATTAGTAGTTGTTGTTGTTTATGCATTTTTTATCTTCAATGAGTAATTGTAATGTGGGAGTTGGGGTTTTGCGGTAGCTGTTAATTGTCGTCGAAGTCGGGGTTTGTAATTGTCGTTGAAGCTGAGGAGATTAAAATACCGGTTGGGGAGGGGATTATTTTTTGAAGATGACATTTATCTGGAGGTCGTAGTCGTTTAGTTCATATGCATATGAAGTTTTTTTTTTAGTCTACTAAAGTGTTAAATGTTAGTCGTTGAAGTTGAGGCGTGGTGTAGATGAAGTTGAAATTGATTTCATGACTTTGGCTGTGGAGTTGCAGATGCTTTGGAGGGCGAAGAAGTTGCAGAGGTTGTGCCTCCTGTCCTTTACTGTAGGGAAGTTGATAAGGACAAGACGCCTTATGTGGGGCGGGAATTTCCGACGTCGATAAAGCTGTTGAATTCTATGAAGTGTATGGCCTCGCTTGCGGTTTTGATGTCCGTAGGTGGTCGACGAAGAGGTTCCGTGATGGTACGCTGAAATCTCAGCTGGTAGTTTGCAGCAGAGAGGGTTTCACGTACGTCTCGAAGGCAGGTAATGGTGTAGCAGAAGGTGGAGGTCATGGACGTAAGGTAGGTAGTAAGAGTAGTAAATCTAATTCTACTGAAGTCGGTTCTACTGGTAGGATCGCTAAGAAGTTGAAGAAGAGTGATTCGGGTAAGCGCTGTGGTGAAAATAAGACAAGACGTCGGACCAAAGTGACAAGATTTGGTTGCGGCGCAAGAGTCTTGTTGGTCGTAGTGAATGGTGTTGTGGTTGTTAAGGAGTTTACTTGTGGCCACAACCACGAGCTATTTTCAATAGGGGAGAGGGAGTTCCAGAAACGATCACGGCAGTTGTCGGACTACCACATGCAGATGATAATTGCGAACTCAAGAGTAAGTCAGTTCTTTGTCTGTTTGGTTGTTGAAGCTTGTGTTGAATTTTGTTATTTATTATGTGTTGCGCGTATTATTTTGTCTGCTGTTGAAGCTTCTATTTGCTCTTATTGCAGTTGAAAATTGGAGCGACACAAACTTACAATATGTGTAAGGAGCATGTGAATGGATTTGAGAATCTTGGGGCAAGCTTGACTGATTTCAAGAATTATGGGAGGGATGTGAAGTGTTTTCTTCATGAACGAGTTGGGCATCTGTTCGTAGATAATTTTAAGGAAATGGTGGAGAAGAGGGAAGGATTTTTTTTTTTACTACGAGTTGGCAGATGACGGGAGCTTAGATAAAGCGATATGGGTAGACGTTGCCGCTAAGAGAAACTACGGAAAGTTCGGGGATGCTATGTCCTTTGACCATACATATGGGACGAACATGTACTCGATGATTCTTACTCCGTTCACTGGTGTTGACAATCATAAGAAGTCGGTGACATTTGGTGGTGCACTTATTGCGCATGAGAATGGGGAGTCTTTCAACTGGGTTTTTAGACGATTTTTAGAAGCTATGGGTGGAAAGGAACCAGAGTACATAATAACGGATCAAGACCGAGGTATTATTACATCTGTTCAATCTGTTTTCAAAAAGGCGAAACATCGGTTTTGCATGTGGCACATAATGAACAAAGTCCCTGTTAAATATGGATCGACAAGAAGTGATTACCTTGAATTCATACGGAAGCTAAATGAAATTGTGTGGGACGATGATATTGAAGCATCGGAGTTTGATGAGAGATGGATGGAAATCATGGAAGAACATGGATTGGAAGACGTTGAGTGGTTTAAGAGCACATTTGCCATAAGAAGTCAGTGGGTAATGGCTCACTGCCGAGACATTCCAATGGGAACCGTTATGAGGACCACTCAAAGATCGAAGAGTGAGAATAGGTTTTTCAAGAGGTTTGAACAAAAATCGGGTACATTGGTGGAGTTTTGGATGCGCTTTGAAAGCGCCATGGACCACCAAAGGCATACCCAAAAGAGACTTGACAGTGACAACAGGCACTCAAGGCCTAAGACGGAGACGCATGTACCAATGGAGGCCGATGGTGCGAAGTTGTATACACATGAAATATTCAGTGAATTCCAAGATGAGGTGAAGTTCTCAATCGACACTTGCACAGTCCGTGGCTTCGAGGTGGATGACGGGGTTGAGATAACGAAGGTGAAGGATCAAAGCAGAGATAGAGTGTACGAAGTGCGCGTAAATCCAGGTGCGTTTGATTTAAGTTATTCTTAACTTTATTTTGAAGTTTCTATTTCGATATTTAGAGTTACGTTAATTGTTGACTGAAGTTGAATATTCCTCCTCAGATCTGGAAGACGCAAGGTGCAGCTGTAAGCTGTTCGAAAGGCGAGGGCTTTTGTGTAGACATTTAATCTGGATTTTAACGTCCTGCGGACATAAAACTATACCGGCAGCGTACGTATGCAGGCGGTGGTTGGTTGAGCCTGTGGGAGGAATGTCGTTGGATGATGGTTTTCTTCTTCAGGGTAATGCAGACTTGATTGATGAGAAGCAGTTGGAGATGACGAAGTTTTGGTCGGAGATTCACGAAGCAGTGGGCTTTGGTCGCGGTAAGGGTAAAGCCGAAGTTAAAAAATTACGGGAAGCGATCCGCGCCTGTAGAGAAAGCGTGGGTGGAACTTCGGAGCCTCTGACAAAACGACAGGAGTGGAGAAGTACCTTGGTTGTGCGTCCACGTCGGAAGTGACGATATTGGCTTCGAAAATGTCGAAGAACAAAGGTAGTGGGAAGAGGATGTTGTCAACGAAGACCAAGGCGGCGGAGTTGGCGAAGAGGCCAAAACGAATGTGTAAAAATTGCAAAAGAATGGCCCACCACGACAAGAGAAACTGCCCCAACCCCTTCTCCAAGAATCCACCGTCGGAGGATGATTCCGTTGGTGACAGCGAGGATGATGGATCGGAAGACATTTTGTGATTTCTCGACTGACGCATTGTGTTCGCTGTTAGCGTAATTATTTCATGTGCTGGGTAGTCTCTCATTTTACTTTCAATCATGTCGTAGTAGGGTGGAGTAGACCTCTCCCGTTATGTATTTCGTCTCCGATTCACCTTTTTCGCTGTTTTTTTTGTTCATCAATGTTCGTTGTATGGTTTAATATTTAATGTCATGGTATTGTCATTTCGACTGTGACAGCTCTTCACTGTTTGAAATTTTGGAACCGTGTGACTTCGAAATTTTGGAATAATTTACCTCTAAATTTTGTTGATGTTAACTGCATAGTTTGTTTTGGTATCGTAATTGTGGACATGACATAGGTCCACCCCGACGCGGCGAAGCGCGGGTTTTGGGGAGGCGATAGAATTTCCATATGAGATGGATCGAATAGAATTTTAAATCGAAGTAGGAGTCGCCACCGAATTTTATGGTTATTCGGAACCATTTGAACCCACTCTATGTCGTAGTGGGCCATACTTAAAGCCTGGCCCATTTCCGATGTGAGAGTTTATTGGGTTCGTCCCTTTGCAGTTCGATACCGATGCCGACTTGCGCGGTTAATCGTATATTGAATGACTCTCGTTGCCAATGGTTTCGGACATCCGGAAACCACGGTTCTGAGTAAGGGGTGAGGGTACGTGTTGGGAAGTTCAGTGAGAACACCCAACCCCGCCCGCACTTAGCGGCCTTTACTAAGATATCGTTCGGTTTTGTGTACACGCGTTAGTTCGACGATTGAATGATATGCATAGATTATTTTTCTAAGACATGTGAGGAAAATAAATAAGTGGGTTGCTAAGTCGTTTAATGCATGTTTAAACTAATAACGTCGAAGTTATTTTAGCATGTGAGTTCGTTTTAGTCTAATAAAACGATAAAAAGAATATGAGAAAAATAAATTGCTACAAACGCGAGAAAACGAGTTAGTAACGATGAATAATAATATAGAAAATAAATATATGAAATCGAGAAAATAAAAAATAATCGAAATCTGAAAAATATTGTTAAAACGCTGTTTTGTATAAAAAACGAAGTTCGAAAAATAATAAAACAGAACGAAAAGAGGCGCGCTTGGACAGTCTGCCGCGCGACTCGCCCGGGACTCAGGCGGGTCGCGTGGCGGCCTGATTTCGACGACGGTTTTCGGAAAAAAATTTAATTAAATCGCGTACGAATATTGCCTAATTCGTACTCGACTTAATGTTCTCGATATTCGTTATATTCGATAGTTGACTATGAAATCAATATCAAATATTTGGAATAGTTTTAGAAAAGATATAAATTTAGAAATCGTTTCGTAGAATAATAAAAAATAAAACGAACGAAAGACTAAAAAAAAAAGGACCGGTTCACAGACTCGTGCGCGAGTCGCCTGGACCGGGCGCGACTCGCGTGCGGGTCTGTCCTCTTTTATTTTTTTTGTCGAAAATCGTTATTTTTATAAATCGCGTATAAATATGGATTAATTTATACTCGGTTTATATTTTCGATATTCGTCGTATTCGATATTCGATTATGAAATCGATATCGAACAGTCGGAAAGGTTTTAGAAAAGGTTTTGAAAAAAAGTTTGTTTCGAACGAAAGGTTTAAAAAAAAGGATTTTGAACGAAAAGTTGTAAAAAAGGGTTTTGAATAAAAAAATGTAATGATGTCGTCGAAAACTTAATATAATTCTTTTTGATACGATATTCGATTATATAGAATTGATATCATATTTTAAGAATATTCGATATATGAAAATAGTTTTTAATAATATCGATATTAAAAAAGAAAATAAAAAAGACCGACGAAAGACCCATAAAAAACGAGAGAAGAGAAAAGAGAAGAGTCGGGTTTGATTTACACCCTCAACCTACATGCTTTGTTTTATCGGGATAAGGCTCGTCGGGAAGTGGCTTAGACTTGGGAGCGTCGAGATGATGAGGATGAGTTAAGGTGTATCGGTTTGGGTGGTTTGGGACGTCGGGTTTGGCCGGCTTCGTCGGTATTTCGAGACTTCAGAAAGGTGTCGGGATTTGCTAACTATCGAGTTTGTGTATGAACCGTGTGAGGAGGGGGTTTCGGTATTTCTGATGATGGATGTCGATAATGCGTGTGTGTGTGTGTGATTTTCCGTCCTTGAAAGTGTTGGATGGGAGGTCCTATTTATAGGGAGTTTCCGACCTTGGTTCAAGAGAGTTTGAATACCGCTTAGGATAGGAAACGAAGGAATTTGAGGGAAATAAGAATTCCGCTTTCTTGTGAAGGAAGAAAGAGGAAACCGGCTGATTCATGCTACTTGGCCGAGTAATTGCACTCGGTCGAGTGTTTGAATCGGTTCTCGGATAGGATTCCTACTCGAGATCGAATTCTACCTTAAACGGAATTGTTTATTATTTTGTATGGCTGATTTTTGTGGAGTTGGGGTCCGAATTGGACACGTGAGTTATCACGGTCGGTCCACAAGTCTCGGGAAATATCTTTGACCGGGTTTTGACTCGATCGCTAAAAGACGGTTTTACCCCTGGTGTCGGATTCGACCCAAATTAGTGTTATTTGACTCGAAACGACCCACTGGGCCTGAATTTGAGGTTGGTTTTATGAGATTTGTACTCCTTAAAATGTCTAAACCAAATGTCCATAATTACAAGCCCATATCCGAGTCTATCAAAGCACGTTTACGTCCTAGCATCATCGGGTGTTTGGCGGGAACTACTATAGACACCTAGCGGTCAAAATGTGGGTGTCTACAGAGCCCCCACTCTGACTGAGGCTTGGACAAGGCAAAAGTCAGAGTAGCTACCAGGTCAATCAAGGATTAAAACCTGGCAGACTTTCGATCGGGTCGTTTAGGGTCCATTAGACCTGCGTGAAGGGCTCGCCAGCAATAGAATAGAAATCATACCTGGGTTGATGCTGATAATGTCGCGGGAGCTTGCCTAGGAAGCTATGGGTATACCTGTTTGCAGATATATCCTGTCTTAGAATTGCGCGGGAGTTTGCCTTTGGAAGCTATGGGTATATCTGTTTGCAGATATATCCTGAAAGAAGTAGCTCGAGCTTTTCCACTGGGGAACTTAGAATTTCTGGGAGTCTTGGGTGTACCTGTCTGTTGATACATAACACATTGCATGTAACATTTAGGCGAAACACTGACTCATGCTGGGGAAGAAAAAGATGATTTTTTCGAAAATTTTGAAAAGAGGAAATCCTGAATTTTTTGGAAGGTTTGGAAATAAGGATGCTTGGGATGACTTTGATTCCTAATCGGATTCTGACACGGATTCCTAGAATTTCCTGGTTAGGCCTGTATGCTTAGATGAAACAGGGGAAGTGGGGCCAAAGTCCTATTCCCATGATGACTAGGAAAAGGGATATTCCCTATTATAAATAGAGGGCTTTGGCTTCTTATTTTTTCATATTCCCACCCAAATCTTTTCTTCTATCTCAAAATCTCTTAGACTTTTTAGGATAAAATAAAAGAAACTATTCTTGCGATGGGTATTGACCATTTGACCGCGATGCTTCATGCGTGGGCCCAGGATTTTCGAGATGAAGACAGAGTCCAGTTAACTCAAATGGGAATTGTGGCTTTATTCCCACTTCAGCGACTTAAAGTAGATTCGCACTTCCCTGATGCTTGCTTATCCTTTTGGGATACTACCTTTCATGTTTTTGCATTTCCTCGAGGAGAAATATGTCCTCTTCCTGAAGAGATAGCAGCTATTGGCGGGTGGTGCCCTAATGCTCGTCCTGCTATTCCCCCATTTTATCCTGACCCAAGGAGGAGGTTGAGGGATTTTCTAGGCCTGTCACATGCTGAGACAGCCCGTATGGTGAAGGGAGATTCAGTTTCCCTATTTGACTTGGCTGATAAATTTATGGACCCAATTGGTGAAAGAATTACTTCTACCCATAGGCGCATGGCTTTTGCATTTTGTATGCTGCATAGATATGCCTTTGAAGGTCGAATGGATGCTGACTCATGCTTAGGTGAGATCAGGCTAATCAACATAGTTGACCAAATGGAGACAGGTCACAGCCCAGCTTGGCTGATAACTGGGGAGATTATTATGGGTCTTGACGCTAGGAGACTCGAACCAGGTCAGCAATTGACAGGGAGCATCCATCTTTTGCAGGTATTTAACCGTCTTTCTCGAACAATTGCCCGATTTCTCGATTTTTGCGGTAATTTTGATTTATTTTTTTTCGGAATTTTCCGGAATTTCCAATTTTCCGGATTTTTTCGAAATTTTTGATTCTGCCGAAATATTCGAATTTTCCAATTTTACGAAAATTTTTAATTTTTCGAACTTTTCGAAAATTTTAATTTTTTTTCGATTTTTTTTATTTTTTGATTTTTTCGAAAGTTTTTGACTTTTCGAAAATTTTGCAGATCTGGTTATCCGAGCGTCTGTCGATTATAGAGCCCCCGGTGAACATACCCAAATATCGCAGCAGTCAGATCGGTTCAAGGTCTCGCCGAATAAGATCAAGTCATCTCATAACTCAAAAGTATTGGGACGAAGAGCTAACGTTCCATGGTGGGCCTTTGATCAGATGGAACGTCACCTGGTGGTTCCTTTCGAGGCTGACAGGGTTAGCTAGGAGGGACAAGGCCCGTTATCTGGTGATATTGTCTTTGGACTGGACTGTCCACATCTATCCGGACCGTATCCTAAGGCAGTTCGGTTCGTTTCAGGAGATCCTTGAGACTGAGGCAATTATTAGCGTTTCGATCCAATTGACGGACGCTATGTGTGACACGTGGCTACAGCGCTGGTTTACCCGTGTCATGTGGACTATACCTCGCCCTTGTCAAACCACTTGGGTTTCTGAATCATATCGCAAATGGACTTCTGAGGAATCACAGGAGACCCGTAAAACTTTGAAGACTGAAGAGGCCCTTGACTTGGCCCGCCGAGAATCGGTCAAAAATAACAGGCGGTTCTTCGAGGAGACTCCCATTACCTTTGTTGAGCCAGGGACGGATTCTAAGTCAAAAACTAAAACTCGGGCTAATGAGCCTGGTGCTAGCGATTTGGAGGGAAGACTCGGACCGAGGCTAGCGGTCCGAGACAGGCTAGGCTCGCGTGACAACGAGGTGACCGGAGAGTCGAGTTTGAAGAAACGAGCCCGGGTTAAGGAGGTTCCCTTGGCGATTAGGGAGCGTTCACCTCCACCTCGACGCCGATGGACCGAAAAGGAGGCTAAGGGCAAAGGAAAGGGAAAAATGCCCTAGTTTACATTATTTAAGTATTAGTATTATTTATTTTGTGATGATTTTTTGATTTTTTTGTAATTTTATTATTATTATTTTCTTGAAATAAATAAAGAAAGGTTTATTAAAGAACCGTTCCCGTTTTTCTTTTCTCGATTGCAGTGGATGTGCCCTTTTGAGGGGCTGCCTACGTATCCATAATAAATGGAATCAAACCAAACGTAGTTCAGACTGAATTAATTTGCAATTTCGAAATACATCAAGACTATTGGTTCAAGATGTTTGAAACAGTAGAATGAATAATTCTAGCTTTTGACTTGTCTTTAAAAGTTTTTTTTTTTTTAAAAATGTTTTTAATAAACTTTTGCAAATGACATTGAGAAAGGTGGGTTAAGGGTAGTAGCGCTTTAGCTGGTCCAAGTTAGTTGGGTTGACAAATTCGTTCCCGTCCAGGTCTGTTAGCATTACTGCTCCACCTGATAGAATCTTCTTTACCAGATATGGTCCAGCCCAGTTAGGTTTGAATTTTCCCCTTGGGTCTACTGGTAATAAAGCTCGAACTGATTTGAGGACCAAATCTCCCTCTTTGATGTTTCTGGGCCTCACCCTTTTGTTGAAAGCCCGCTGAATTCTCTTTTGATAGATTTGAATATTATTGAGGGCACGAGATCGTCGTTCGTCTAACAGGACTAGCGAGTCATATCGTGCTCGAACCCAATCAGCTTCAGGTACTTGACTTTCGAGTAGGATTCTGAGTGATGGCACTTCTAACTCAACAGGTTGGACTGCTTCCATGCCGTATGTAAGGTAATACGGTGTTGCCCCGGTCGCAGTACGAATCGAGGTTCGATATCCCCAAAGTGCAAATGGTATTTTGTCGGGCCAGTCTCGGTAATTATCAGCCATCTTTTTGAGTATGGTGACAATTGTTTTATTAGCCGCTTCAACCGCTCCATTGGTCTGGGGTCGGTAGGGTGAAGATGTATGCCTTTGAATTTTGTACTTGGTCATCAAGGCTGCTGTTTCGGCCTGGAAATGGGTCCCGTGGTCACTAATGAATTCATGAGGGATCCCATACCGACATATTATCTTATTTTGAATGAACTTGGCAACATGGCTGGCGTTGAGGATACGGTAGGATTCAGCTTCGACCCATTCGGTGAAATAGTCGATTGCTACCAAAATGAAGCAGTGTCCTCCGGTTCCCGAGGGGTTTATCTTTCCGATTATGTCGATTCCCCATGTTGAAAATGGCCATGGTGATGTCATGGTGTATAGCAAGGATGGTGGCATATGTTGTACATTGGCAAAAATTTGACAATTATGGCAACGTCTAACATATTGCTGACAGTCGGTTTCCATGCTATTCCAATAGTATCCGAGCCTTATGATTTTTCGGACCAACATCTGGGCATTCATGTGTGGACCGCATTCGCCATCATGTACTTCGGCCATAACTTTCTCGACGTTGGTTTTATCAACACATCGAAGGAGAGCCCCCTGTGCTGTCTTTTTGTAAAGTTGCCCATCGTCGGTGCGGATGAACTGGGTTGCCAGTCCTCGCAGGGCCTTTTTGGCTCGGTTGTCAGCTCCGGGTGGATATTCCCCGGTTGCTAGGTATGTCAACACAGCTTGATACCATGGCTCGGGATCATGTATCTCGACTTCTTCGATGTCGTGGATATATGCTGGCTCGGATCGTCTTTCGACACAGATTGGCATACTGGTCATATGGTCGGGAATATTTAATAGAGATGCCAGTTTTGAGAGTGCATCTGCGAATTGATTTTCTTCCCGAGGTAGGTATATATATTCTACCTTGTGGAATTGTTTCTCGAGATCCCTTACTCGTGCCTGGTAGGCCATGAGATTAGCATTTCGAGTTTTCCATTTCTGGAGTGCTTGATTAATGACCAGGGATGAATCACCGTGTACTCGGAGGTTTGTGACCCCTAAGTCGGCGGCGGCTTGTAGCCCGTGGATACATGCTTCATACTCAGCAGCATTGTTAGTGACGTCGAAGTCTAATTTGATGGATACGGGAGTGTGTTCCCCTCTCGGTGAAATCAGGAGGATCCCGACTCCAAATCCTCGGAAATTGGATGCTCCGTCGAAGTATAAGTCCCACGCTTCGGTGTCAGTGTGGAAAATGTCTTCATCCGGGAAGGACCAAGTGTCGGTGTGTCCTTCTTCGGTTACGGGACTGTCAGCGAGAAATTCGGCTACTACTCGTCCTTTGATGGCTTTCAGTGGTACGAATTTTAGGTCGAATTCTGCCAACATCAGGGTCCATCTAGATATCCTGCCGTTGAGGATGGGCTTTTCGAAAAGGTACTTGATTGGATCCATTCTGGACAATACTTGTACCTCGTAACTGAGCATGTAATGTCGGAGCTTTTTAGTGGCCCAGACCAAAGCTAAACATGTCTTTTCGAGCATGGTGTACTTACACTCGTACTCTAAAAACTTCTTGCTGATGTAGTATATGGCTCGTTCTTCGGAATTGACCGTTTGAGCTAGCATAGCCCCCATGGCTGTCTCTGTCGTGGTTAGGTATAGTGACAAAGGCAAACCGTGCTGAGGTGGCATTAGGACCGGTGGTGAGGCCAAAATTTCCTTGATTCTATCAAAGGCTGCTTGACATTTATCGTCCCATAGTAACCGTTCTCCTATTTTCAGCTTTTTGAAGATTGGTTCACACACCATGGTTAGCTTTGAAATGAATCTACTGATGTATTGGACTTTTCCGAGAAACCCTCTTATCTCTTTTTCGGTTTTAGGGGGCTGCATCTCGGTGATGGCCTTGATTTTGGCTGGATCGACCTCGATACCTCGTTGGCTGACGATATGATCCAGTAATTTGCCAGATGTTACCCCGAAACTGCATTTCTGAGGGTTTAGCCTCATGTTGTATTTGCGTAATCGGGTGAAGAACTTTCTCGGGGCGGTGATGTGACCGTCCCTGTCTTTGGATTTGACGATCATGTCGTCCACGTAGACTTCCACTTCTTTATGCATCATGTCATGCAATAAAGTTGTGGCGGTTCGTTGATAAGTGGCCCCGGCATTGATGAGACCAAATGGCATAACAGTATAGCAATAAGTACCCCAAAGTGTAATGAAGGTGGTCTTATCCATATCTTCCTCTGCCATTTTTATCTGATTATACCCCGCATACCCGTCCATAAATGATAGAAGGGCATGATCTGCTGTGTTATCCACCAGTATGTCGATGTGTGGTAACGGGAAATCGTCTTTCGGGCTCGCTTTGTTAAGATCCCGAAAGTCTACACAGACACGAACCTTACCATCCTTTTTAGGGACTGGTACTATATTTGCAACCCAATCTGGATACTCGGAGACTCGTATGAACCCAGCCTTGAACTGTTTATCGACTTCCTCCTTGACTTTGAGAGACCATTCGGGCCTCATGCGTCGGAGTTTTTGTTTAACCGGCTTGAACCCTTCCTTGATCGGTATATGGTGCTCGGCTATTTCGCGATCAATCCCCGGCATGTCCTTGTAGGACCATGCGAAGACGTCTTTGAATTCTTGAAGGAGAACTATGAATTGTTGTTTCTCTTCGAGATCTAAGGATAATCCTATCTTAAGCATCTGGGGTTCTAAGGTTGTTCCCACGTTGATGGATTCTGTTTCCTCGATTACCGGATTGCGGGATTCCCTTTGCTCTAGTTGCTCGATCAGATGTGGAGGCAAGGATACCTGTTCGTCGGGCTTCTCAATGTCATTGCACATAAAATTTTTGAAATTGAGAAAGTTTTGAAAATGAGACAAGTCGTAAGCAGAACGGTTGTTATTATTGATTATAAATTGGGAAAAGAGCTCGAAAAGAGCTGCCATCTGATCACTAGTCAGTGGCGGGATAGGTAGGGTGCCCGGGACAGACCCCGAGGCACCAGGAGTGGCTAAAGGGAGAGGGGGAGTTACAGGATTGACCCTAGCACCAGACTCACTAGACTCAATCTTAGACTCTGACTCGGACTCCGACTCAGACTCAGACTCAGATTCTGGCATCTCTCCTTCCCCTGTGATCAGCTTGTAAGTTCTTCCTTGACTGTCAGTCCATTTGACAGTTTTCCTCCAGGCTCTGGTTCCGGACCCGACTTCTGAGATTAGCTTAGACGAGTCAAAGGTGCGACTGCGGAGAATGAGGCTAACTAGCTCTTCCTTCGGTGTTGGGACCGCAAGTTCCTCTCCAAAAAGTAGCCCTAGCGCGGGCTCGGCATTCTTAGCATCTTCGGCCTGGATGAGAGCGAAGATGTCGTCCGGTATGTAGTTGCAGTCCTGGGCCAAGTGGGTCCCAGGGCGTGTGTTTGTGGGCCGATATAGGCCGGTCTGAACAGTCTCGAACACTGGAGTGACAAAGGTAACCTTACCGGTTTCAGTTTGGCCCATGTTTTCCGGAGTTAGGGTGTAGCCCAAGCCTGTTTGGGTCCTCCTATTGTCCAGAACTTCGAGAATTTTTCCTGCAGGGAGATCGGGCCTTGATGTAACCCCTGGTAGAAAGCCCAGATTCTGCAGCATCTGGTCGAGGTGGACCGTGAAATAAGGGCGGAAGAAATGATCTTCTTCGATGGCCCCTACGAAGTCGAACCCCCAGAGATCGGTGCGGCCCGAGGGGTTGCAGTTAGCCACAGTCATAGGTGTGGCTTCTAGAGTGATGACGGAGTCATGCAAAGGTAGCTTGATTTTCCGATGCAAAGTGGAGGATACAGCCCTGGTTGCATGGATCCAAGGTCTTCCTAAAAGAAGGTTGAAGGAAGAAGTCACATCGATCACTTGAAATTCCAGCTCTTTTTCTATCAAGCCGGTTATGATAGTGAGTTTTGTGGCTCCGGCTACTGACTTTGGGCTTCCGTCAAAAGCCTGTATGGTTTGAGCTGTAGGAATGTAATCGGCCTCGGTAATGCCGAGGGCTTTGGTGGTCCTTAAGGGAAGGACATTGACTGCTGACCCGTCGTCAATTAGGGTCATGGGTAGGTACTTTCCACGACAGATGACCGTGATGTAGAGGGCCATGTTGTGGGCTGGCCCAAATGGTGGTAGATCAGCATTGGAGAAGGTGATTAGTGGGCCTTCCTCTATGGATCTCCCCTTTAGGTGAGGCAAGACTGTGGCTACCATTTCAGCTGGAGTAGCCATGGAGTCGATTTTGACTTGGTCGAGAGCCTTAGTGAGTGCCTCTCGATGTTCTTGGGAGCTAACTAGGAGTTGCCATATAGAGAGGTCAACTCGGGTCCTGTTTAGCTGTTTTACAAGAGCCTTTTCAGCAGTCGGCTCTTCTGGGGCGGGCTCCACCTTAAGTGGCTCGGCAATGATGAGGGCTTGACTAGTGGCTAAGGCCTTGGACTTAACCTTCTAAATCTCCTCAGGCGTGATGGGGACAGCTTCCCCTTTGGTGAGGTAGACATCGTCTTCGTCATCGCACCAGATCCCGTTTATTTGCGGGATAAATGGAGAAATGAGGTGTGAGCACTCCATTATTTCCCCGGAAAAGATGGCGTGAGTGACTAATGGGTTATCCTTGTTGTTGGGTTTACCCCCGGGCAAAGGAATTTTCCCACTCTCGATAAGATCTTGGATAAGGTGCTTTAGCTTCCAACATTTCTCGGTATCGTGCCCCTTACCACGATGATAGTGACAGTAGGCCTGGAGGTTGTAGGCCTTGGAGCGACGTTCGACCGGGATATCAGGTGTTGGGCCTATCAGGGTGATCAGGCCTTTCGATGATAGCCTCTGAAGGGCGTTTTCATAGGTAGTGCCTATGTCGGTGAATACCCGGGGAGTGCTAGTCTTCTGAGATGAGGTGTCGAGTGCATTTACCTCGTCAAAAATGCTACGAGTGGCGGGGGTAGAAGTGGGCTTACTTGTTGATGAGCTAGCCCCTTGGTATCCCTTAGTGGAGGCCTTAGTGAGGCTCTCCAATCTTAAATCGTCCTCGATTCTCGTTCCCATTTCAGTTAGGATCGCGAAGCTAGGTACAATGGCATACCGGAGATGGACCCGGTAAGCTGGAAGGAGGTTCTTGACGAAGGCTTCAACCAGTACTTTTTCACTGGGCTTATCGACCAGTTTGACGCTTTCAGCCCTCCATCGTTGAAGGTATTTTGTAAATCCTTCCTTAGGTTCCTGGGCCATTACCTCCAGGGTGCGCATAGTGGTTTGGATTTCCGTGTTGTCGGCGTAGTTCCGAGCGAATTCCGTTGCCACGTCATCCCAAGTTTTGTATTTCTTGGAATCGAGCCGGTAGTACCAGGCCCTTGGGTGCTTCTCGAGAGATGAAGCAAACAGGTGCTTGAACATGCTGGACTTAACCCCTTTAAGGGCCATAAATTCCTTGAAAGCCCGGATATGGTGGACCGGGTCTTCAGTACCCTCGAACATTGGCAGACCCGTCAGATTGAGGTTGGTGGGTAGTTCATCGGTCAATGGGGTGTAGGTCCTAGCATTCTCCGTATGGATGGAACTTTGGGTTGTCAAATGGACCTGTTCTTGTAGCTTTTGGACAGCGCCGGCCAGTGCGGCTAGAGCTCCGTCATCTTCGATCGAAGCATTCGGGGTTCCCTGTTCCACAGCACTAACCCGAGTAACGATGGCAATCTGGTCCTCCCGGATTCTCCTCAATTGGTCTTGGATTTGGGCCAACGAGGTGGTCAACTCATCTATGGCTTTTTGCGTCATGGCTCGAGTGTGGGGTGACCTGTCTGTAAGGGCACCGCGTAATCAGTAACTGACCCAGATCTTAGAATCAAAAGTACATCCCAAACAAGGAAAAGACTAGACTAGAAGAAGACCGAAGACTGACTTCTAGACGGATGACGCGTGGACGGTGGACCTTCCTTAGGATTCGGCAAAGTGGGCCTAGTCCTGTTCGAAGGAAGGTCTATGTGAGAATTCCCCAGACTTTGGACTCGAGTGTATAAACGGGCTTCCCTTTGTAGGAGTCTGTCCTACGAAGGTGGGCCGTGCCTTGACAAGTAAGGCGGACTAGGATGGGGTAGAAACCCGTGATATAAGATCGACAGAGTTTCGACGCTATAGATTCTAACTTATGACCAGACCCGACACTGCTAAATACGGGAAGTCCTAAGAAGAAAAGGGTTTTGAAAAGTGAATTTGAATTTGAAAACCGAGCAAAGTCGAATTGGAAGACCCGATTTTTTTTGAAAACCGAGAAAAGGGGTTATCGGGCCGAGATTTCGGGCTTTTTTTTTTAAAAGGTTTGAACAGCATACCGGCTAAAAATAGGCTATTTTGAGTCAAAATCATAAGTCCTAAATTCGGCAGCTTTCCGGGTTTTGAAAAATGGATGGGTTCGAAAAGATGTAAGTTTTTTTTTGAAAAAATGACGGTTTTTGAAAAGACCAAAAAAGATCAAGTAGCATGTAGTCACGGAAACAGTATAACGACGCCATGTATGCTCTTAGGCTAAGTCTCGGTCGGTCGAATAGTGTCTATACCAACAACGATCGCATTCTCGCAAATCAGGACGGACCTCCTAAGCCGAGTTGGTCTTAGAATCTGCCGTAAAACCCATGCGAGTTCCGCGATCGAAGTCTTTAGTGCATCCAAGTAGAAATGCACCCTGGTATAGTGGGACGTCGGTCACAAGTAACCGGCCCGGGATAGAACGGGGTTATGCATGAACCATTGAACTAAAACGTGTACATTACTAATCGAACGATTTCTTTTCGAGTCTCACCCTGAGGATGCAGATGGTAAGTGACACATCAGTTAATACCCAGCGGAGTCGCCAAATTGTGGACAAGACATAGGTCCACCCCGACGCGGCGAAGCGCGGGTTTTGGGGAGGCGATAGAATTTCCATATGAGATGGATCGAATAGAATTTTAAATCGAAGTAGGAGTCGCCACCGAATTTTATGGTTATTCGGAACCATTCGAACCCACTCTATGTCGTAGTGGGCCATACTTAAAGCCTGGCCCATTTCCGATGTGAGAGTTTATTGGGTTCGTCCCTTTGCAGTTCGATACCGATGCCGACTTGCGCGATTAATCGTATATTGAATGACTCTCGTTGCCAATGGTTTCGGACATCCGGAAACCACGGTTCTGAGTAAGGGGTGAGGGTACGTGTTGGGAAGTTCAGTGAGAACACCCAACCCCGCCCGCACTTAGCGGCCTTTACTAAGATATCGTTCGGTTTTGTGTACACGCGTTAGTTCGACGATTGAAATATATGCAGAGATTATTTTCCTAAGACATGTGAGGAAAATAAATAAGTGGGTTGCTAAGTCGTTTAATGCATGTTTAAACTAATAACGTCGAAGTTATTTTAGCATGTGAGTTCGTTTTAGTCTAATAAAACGATAAAAAGAATATGAGAAAAATAAATTGCTACAAACACGAGAAAACGAGTTAGTAACGATGAATAATAATATAGAAAATAAATATATGAAATCGAGAAAATAAAAAATAATCGAAATCTGAAAAATATTGTTAAAACGCTGTTTTGTATAAAAAACGAAGTTCGAAAAATAATAAAAAAGAACGAAAAGGGGCGCGCTTGGACAGTTTGCCGCGCGACTCGCCCGGGACTCAGGCGGGTCGCGTGGCGGCCTGATTTCGATGACGGTTTTCGGAAAAAAAAATTAATTAAATCGCGTACGAATATTGCCTAATTCGTACTCGACTTAATGTTCTCGATATTCGTTATATTCGATAGTTGACTATGAAATCAATATCAAATATTTGGAATAGTTTTAGAAAAGATATAAATTTAGAAATCGTTTCGTAGAATAATAAAAAATAAAACGAAGGAAAGACTAAAAAAAAAGGACCGGTTCACAGACTCGTGCGCGAGTCGCCTGGACCGGGCGCGACTCGCGTGCGGGTTTGTCCTCTTTTATTTTTTTTGTCGAAAATCGTTATTTTTATAAATCGCGTATAAATATGGATTAATTTATACTCGGTTTATATTTTCGATATTCGTCGTATTCGATATTCGATTATGAAATTGATATCGAACAGTCGGAAAGGTTTTAGAAAAGGTTTTGAAAAAAAGTTTGTTTCGAACGAAAGGTTTAAAAAAAAGGATTTTGAACGAAAAGTTGTAAAAAAGGGTTTTGAATAAAAAAATGTAATGATGTCGTCGAAAACTTAATATAATTCTTTTTGATACGATATTCGATTATATAGAATTGATATCATATTTTAAGAATATTCGATATATGAAAATAGTTTTTAATAATATCGATATTAGAAAAGAAAATAAAAAAGACCGACGAAAGACCCATAAAAAAACGAGAGAAGAGAAAAGAGAAGAGTCGGGTTTGATTTACACCCTCAACCTACATGCTTTGTTTTCTCGGGATAAGGCTCGTCGGGAAGTGGCTTAGACTTGGGAGCGTCGAGATGATGAGGATGAGTTAAGGTGTATCGGTTTGGGTGGTTCGGGACGTCGGGTTTGGCCGGCTTCGTCGGTATTTCGAGACTTCGGAAAGGTGTCGGGATTTGCTAACTATCGAGTTTGTGTATGAACCGTGTGAGGAGGGGGTTTCGGTATTTCTGATGATGGATGTCGATAATGCGTGTGTGTGTGTGATTTTCCGTCCTTGAAAGTGTTGAATGGGAGGTCCTATTTATAGGGAGTTTCCGACCTTGGTTCAAGAGAGTTTGAATACCGCTTAGGATAGGAAACGAAGGAATTTGAGGGAAATAAGAATTCCACTTTCTTGTGAAGGAAGAAAGAGGAAACCGGCTGATTCATTCTACTTGGCCGAGTAATTGCACTCGGTCGAGTGTTTGAATCGGTCCTCGGATAGGATTCCTACTCGAGATCGAATTCTACCTTAAACGGAATTGTTTATTATTTTGTATGGCTGATTTTTGTGGAGTTGGGGTCCGGATTGGACACGTGAGTTATCACGGTCGGTCCACAAGTCTCGGGAAATATCTTTGACCGGGTTTTGACTCGGTCGCTAAAAGATGGTTTTACCCCTGGTGTCGGATTCGACCCAAATTAGTGTTATTTGACTCGAAACGACCCACTGGGCCTGAATTTGAGGTTGGTTTTGTGAGATTTGTACTCCTTAAAATGTCTAAACCAAATGTCCATAATTACAAGCCCATATCCGAGTCTATCAAAGCACGTTTACGTCCTATCATCATCGGGTGTTTGGCAGGAACTACTATAGACACCTAGCGGTCAAAATGTGGGTGTTTACAGTAATTCACGATGATTTTGAGGAGCTGCAGTTGAACACGTTGTAATTTGAAGTAACATTTTTGCAGTGTAGAAGTTGAACTATGTGTATTACGGACCTGACTGACTGAGTTACCACCGTGGTACAAATTTTCGCAGGGATTGTTGGAAGTAAGCGTAACAAAATTTGTTACAACATCAGAACTTGAAGTGATGAGTTGACGTTTTTTTATCCTTGAAGTTCTGTATTTGAGAGTGACATTTAAGTGAAGTTACCTGTTGGTGAAGTGATGGCTTGGTGCAGTTGAAGTTACGTTATTAAATCTTTGAAGTTGTGTACTTCACAGACGAAGGTTTCTTACTGAAATAATGGAGAAATAACAAATTGTGTAGTTGAGGTGGCGTGTGTGTAAAACGGAAGTCCGTAAACTTAGACCTGAAACTGAAATGTTGAATTGATTATGTTGAAGTTGAAAATGTTGTGAACTAAAGTTTCGTTCTGCATTTGTACCATGTGTATAGTTGGCGGTTCAATGGAATTAATGTCGCTGAAAATGTACGAGTAAGCACATTAAATGAAAATGATACGTAATCGAACATACTGCCGAACCAAAAATTGACCATCAACAGAAGAACTAGTTCTTGACATATGGCAGCAAAATATTACAAGTTTCCGCAAAATTTATCCAACTCCGCATATACTAACATATACGCGGAACTAGAAGTAGGTATGGGTAGAGAAGTAGAAGTTTTTTAGCAGAACGTCATACTGTTCGAAATGGAAAGGCTAATAACAATTTACTTTTTTGTGCTTTTTTTTGTCTTAGGGCCACCACGGATCTTCACCATAGCACGTTTCACCTTAACATCGGTCAGAATGTTGTCCTTGTTTGCGTTGAATTCATCAATCAGCCTTATGAGTCGTCCACGTTGTTTGTTGAAGTCTGGCAGAAGGAGAGTGGCAATGACCTCCGCGACAAGGAATCTCCTGGCGACCTTGGACGTCATATCCTCGTGTGACGGCATTTCACCGTCGTACAGAAGCATGTGCATCAATGTGAAGAGACCAGACTCCTCTCTGTTCACCACTTTTTTCTTCCATTCCATTTTAACTTCTTTGATTTCAAAAGTCGAAACGAACTCTCCCCGATCAACCTTCTTCTCATCTAAGTAGTCGCTCATCCCGGAAGCCTGGGAAAGAGATATTAGGTATGCGGAATATATAATGATTGATAGACATGCACTATAGAGAGTATTGTAGAAATATTATACTTACAATTACATAAGCAGCCTTGTATAGGTCTGAATTTTGAAAGTCGGAGTGTAGGCGATGGTCGAGCACATCGATCGTTTTGGCCTGTAAGTTGACACAAATGCAGGCAAAGTACCCATGGAGGTTGACCGGAACGAATATTAGGTCAGCTTGAAAGTTCACAACTCTGCCACAGTCATTAATGTATACGTCCCAGAACTTGAAGAGCTTGTCTCGTAGGCCGTCTAGTGGTGTGGCCTGGTCGAAAGTCTCAATGAGGTTGGTGATGACATCCTGCGGTAGAAAGCAAGATTTCAATAATCCGGTTCGAAATGAGGTGCACATTTAACTGAAGTTTATAAACCTCTGTAGCTGTAGTGGTGTGTGTGTAGAACAAAAGTCCATAACAATAGAACTATAACTGATGTGGCCTGGTCAAAGTTGAAGTTGCAAATATTGTGTACTGAAGTTTCCTTCTGTAGTGGTAATGTGGCACAAGTTGAAGTTGTAGACATGACAGTTGAAGTTATGTTATGTAAGTTCTGGAGTTGTGAATGTTATGGTTCAGAGTTGAAATGTTGGTTTACTTCCCTTGAAGTTACGTTCTTACAGCTTCGAAGTTTTATATTTCACACTTGAGGTTTTCATTTAACTGAAGTTTACAACCTATGTAGTTGAAGTGTCGTGTGTGTAGTACTGAAAACTGAGGTGGCGATGTGTTGAAGTTGAAGTTGCAAATATTGTGTACTGAAGTTTCCTTCTGTAGTGGTAATGTGGCACAAGTTGAAGTTGTAGACATGACAGTTGAAGTTATGTTATGTAAGTTCTGGAATTGTCAATGTTGTGGTTCAGAGTTGAAATGTTGGTTTACTTCTCTTGAAGTTACGTTCTTACAACTTCGAAGTTTTATATTTCACACTTGAGGTTTTCATTTAACTGAAGTTTACAACCTATGTAGTTGAAGTGTCGTGTGTGTAGTACTGAAAACTGAGGTGGCGATGTGTTGAAGTGAAGTTGAAATTATTGTGCACTGAAGTGTCCTTCTGTAGTGGTAATGTGGCACAAGTTGAAGTTGCGGACATGACAGTTGAAGTTGTGTTATGTAAGTTCTGGAGTTGTGAATGCTAAATGAGTGTTGAAGTTATGTTCAAGAATATCTGAAGTTGTGAATGTTGTGGTTAAGAGTTGAAATGTTGTTTTAGTGGGATGAAGTTACGCTCTTACAACTCTGAAGTTTTTTATTTCATAGCGTTGTTAGAAGTTTTATAGTTTTAGTGCTGAAGTTACGTCGTTATATACTTGAAGTTATGAATTTGATATTTGCAATTAGGTGACGTTACATATATGTTATGTGCTGGTTTCGTGGATTTGAAGTTGCATTGTTGCAATTTTGAAGTTATATATTTCACAGATGAATATTTAATGGGGTTGAAGTTGAAAATGTTGGCTACTGAAGTTGAAAATGTTGTCAACTGAAGTTCACTTCTAAAGTGTTAAAATTATGAAGCTGATTATTTCATAGCATTGTTAGAAGTTTTATAGTTTTAGTGATGAAGTTACGTCGTTATATACTTACAGTTATGAATTTGATATTTGCAACTAGGTGACGTTACATATATGTTATGTGATGGTTTCGTGGATTTGAAGTTGCAATGTTGCAATTTTGAAGTTAAGAAACATGAAGTTACGTTCTGGCACTCCGTAAGTGCGGAGTTGTGTTGTTCACATTCATATAATAGTGAGCTAAATGTAAGGTCTGCAGAATAGGCTTACCGAGTGTCGTATCCCCAAGTATGTCCTCTTTGGGAGATTTTCGTCAACTTCATCAGATGCGGATAAGCTACTTAGTAGTATTGACCAGCATTCCACCACGGAGGAATCCATGTCGGTGTCAGGGAGTATTGTCAGTATATCCCTCCGAGTTAGCAGAGCGTCCTTCCCGTAATATGCCAGCAGGTCACTGTAATTGAGAAAATGCGTAGTGATGTAGTCGTCGGCAGTGGTAAACAAATACAGTCGAAGCATTGAAAAAAAAGGATGAGGGGAAAAAGTACTCGATTTTGTATTTGTAGTCGTGCAGTAGGCTGAAATCTGCTGTGTGCTTCCGTAAATTGGGGAGGGTGCTGAGTAGTTGCTGGTTGTCCCGGCAGAACTTTGACACAACGACAGCTTTTACGTCTACATCTCCAACCTCCAAGCTTCAACCTAGACCATCCCCACCCCCAATTTTGCGGCTACGTAAGGAGGACATTGTGTTCTGATTTGGTGAGTCAGGTTGTGGGGATACGGGGGGGGCGTTGGCTTCTCGATGCATGGTCGTTTCGATGACGTCTCCGGACGTTCAGTCACTCTCTTCGATGACAATACCGTCTTCGAATTTGCGTTGGCAGCAGTCTGTTCTTCATCTGGAATGTCGTTTCCAGCCTCAAGACCCGGAGTTCTGTCCAGGTTTGTATTGTCAACAATGTCGCCTGCATCACGTAAAAGGAAAAATGAATTAATTGTCGTCACTTATTTTACATACCAGTGTTGTCGTTTTGGGACGTACCACCTGCAGCCTCAGGACCCGGATTTCTTTGCAGATTTGTATCGTCCGCAATGTCACGCAATACCTCCCTCAACACCGCGTCTAACCCCTCATAATTCCCTTCGGGACCCGAAGTTTCCGTTGTTGTTTTTGTAGATGCTTCACCAACGAACGGTGCGTTGCCAGTTGACGTCTGGAAGCGCCTCGCTAAGTCACATACTTTGTCCACGTAACGGTGGAGTTCCTCGTTCGCCCAGAACGACTGCGATGGACCTGGCTGCAGCTCGCTAAAACGGGTCGTTGACAATACCTTGATTCTTTCCGCTATTTCACGGACCACATCATTAAAAGCAACCGCGTTCCTCTCCATCATGAGACATAGGTCATGTAGTTCCTACGCGTATAAGAGTGCAATTAACAAGTAATTATTAATTTACTGAAACTTCAACACCATGTAAATGTCACTTTGACTTTAACGGTATGTCACTTCAACTGTGTGTGTATTAAAGGAGGACAGATGGGGAAATGTACGTAAATATTAAAGTAGGACTGACGAGGAAATGTACTTACGTCCTCTGCCAGACCCGCCGGTACGCTGTCGTCCTCTAGCGCAGGAGGCAACTCCAGTTGGACGTATTTTTTCACAAGATTCGGGTCAGGGGAGTTGGTCACCGTACGCTCAGCATTGTCATTGTCGGTAATTCTGGGCACAGTTATCACTTCAGCACCGTTCTGAAACGAGCGCGGATAAGAAATATTGGACCAAACTTGCCTACCCAACGACCCTCCGAGCATTTCAGCGTCAAGCCTTTTCGCGAGTTTGGCGTCGTCCCAATGCTTAATTAAGGGAAGATCGTGGGGGCACGGTTCACCACGAAAATCAAACATGGTATACGCAGAAACAAACATAGATATTAAAAGGAGGACAAAAAAAACGGAAGGTATGTGAAGGCCAAAAGTACGTACACCAAACGAAAGGTATGAGAAACAAACCTGTGAAGGTATGTAATCATCCAAAACCGAATACAGCCTGTAATAAACTTTGGATCACCCCTTGACTGGACCCCGGCCTGAACGATACCATTCAAAACGTACTTACACCAATCGTACTTGTTGAAATCGTCAACGTTATCTACGGCCTTCACAAGCTTCAAGTCAATTCCGTTGTTGGACGTTGGGCATAGGAAAGACGACATCGCAAATAGGACGAACATCTTGCAGAACAGATCACTGCCTAGTTTGTCCGCCATCATGTCCTTCACAAGGCCTCCCAACTTCACTTGACTAGAGATACTTTTGACGTGATATCGGTTCCTCCAGAAATCCTTCAACGCTTTTATTTCGTCACAATTGGAGTCCTTGTGTCGACCTGTGGGAACCAAATTTACCTCGTACGGGCCACGCGGTAATAGAAAACAGTCGTGAACATCGTGTTTGGTGACACTGAACTCCTTGAACTGTGATGCCCTAAAAACGTGGGATCCATCATTAAAGGCTCCAATAAAGGCCGAAACGTATGAAATTGGGTACTTGCAGAGTTCAAAATCCAACAACCCGCCAAAACCAATTCTACGAACCGTCTATTTCTGTCTCTCATTAAGACTCGATACCAGCTTCGCAAGCCTACGCCCCCTACACTTCACAGGAATGTTACCAACTTCTTCCTCCTCTTCTTCATCGACCCCCACAACCTCGACAATTTCATTTCCTGATGCCATATAAGCTATGAACAAACATGCATACAAATTGATAAGCATGGTGAGGAAATTGATAAGCTATCAAAAAAATTGATAAAACACGGAAACAGTAAACATAAAAAATGCCACTAATTTCGTAAACCCAGGAAATCGATAAGCTAATTTCGTAAACCCTAATTTCGTAAACCCAGAAAACCCTAATTACCCTAGAAAACCCCAATTTCGCAATTAAACCCTAGGAAAATAGACCCAAAAATATCATGACTTAGACCCAAAAAGATTAATTAGCAAAAATCATGACTCAACGCAAAAACCCCCAAATTGTGAACAATTAAACCCTAATTTCGCAATTAAACTCGCAATTAAACCCTAATTTTGCTAACTAAACTCGCAACAATTAAACCCTAATTTCCCTAATTTCGCAACAATTAAACCCAAATTAAACCCTAATTTCGCAATTAAACTCGCAATTAAACCCTAATTTCGCTAAAACCACGAAAACTCGTCAAATTAAAAAACGAATCCCCAGATTATACTAAATATAAGAAGAAAATGATACTACGAAACTTTGATTAGAGAAAGAACAGACCTTTACCTGCGAAAAGAGGAGAAATTGATCGAGAACAAGGTACTTGAACCAACAAAGAGTGAGCGGGAACCAACAATTAAAATGAAGGTATAACGGGTTTTTTTAGGGAGGAATATTGCTAAAGGAGAAAATTAGTGAACTTTGAAGAAGGAATATTGCTGATGGAGTAATGGAGTGGGAAGTGAGCGGGAATGGAGTGAGTGTTGGGAAAAGGAAGTGAGGTATAATGAAGGTGGGAATATTGAGGGGGAAGAAAAAGAGGACTCATTTTCTGAGGTATAACGGATTATTTTTTTTTTCAAATTAAATCTTACTTAAATCTCAGCCCTCCATCTTGAATTCATCCAATGGCTGATAATAAGCCTTATGGACTTATAAGAGGAGCTCTCTCTCTCTCTCTCTTTGAAAGTAAAGCACTCTCCATGCTCTATTCAACAAATGCTCAATTCTAAGGTAAGACACTTGGCGCGATACGATTGGGTAGGAATTGAAAAGACGGGAGTTGAATACATAAAGTCTGTTATTATTAGTTAGGACCTTTCAACTTCTTTCTCATTCATTAGGTAGAATCCAAGGTAAGGAACTCATCAACTTCTTCCTCATTGATGATGTAGAATCTAGGTAAAGCAATCAAAGTCGGTTATTATTGAAATGTAAGCTCTTTAACTTCTTCCTCATTGATTATGTAGTTACCAAAGTGAAGCAATAAATTTCAGCCACCTCTCATCCTCTTCGTCTTCCTCCCTTATAATCCACCACTTATAACAATGAGTGCTTGCCTTTCTCATTACACCATCCAAGTGTACAACGAAATTGAGCTGATTCCCGCCGCCAAACGTCGTCTTACTGTTGCGGTTGGATGCAGACGGCAACCCCGATTTTTTTCCACCGCCCAGACTAACTCGGTATGTGCGTGGCTATCAATTCGTTTCTGCTTCATTGGGTTCATGCTTGCATTAGACTCATCTTAATGCTACTCATTATTAGTAGGAGTCAATCGATACAACCTCATTCTCACATAATTGACATAGTATTGTTATTGTAATAATAAGTCGATCGATGAGTTGGTGTAGTATCATATCAACACGTCGATCATAGATTTAGAGACATCTCTACATCAATCATAATCTAATACACAACTAATAATGAAAAATAATAGAAGAACACTAACACAGACAACAACAGATGTGAAACATCAAAATTAGAAACAAGCACAACAAAGGTTAAGAGCAATAATTGATTGTTAAGTGTGTTGGACTTTGTTTCCAGCTTGCTATATACTGGTACTATGTATTAAAGTGCTAAAACTGTTATCCCATGTATATGTCACCTTTTGTCTATGATATAATAATACCTCACATTTTACCAAAAAAGGGGCAAGAGCAACAAACTCAACAATGTAGACGAGAGAAAATAAAGGAGAAACTAGCACAAGATCGAACAATAAAATACGATCTCTCACTATTTGTATAATTTCACGTACAAAAAGAATCACGTACAAAAGTTGAGAAAGCAAAAAATATAAAATAGGAGAAAAGAAAAATGTAGAGAGAGAGGGAGGATGTTAGAGCACTATCTTATCTATTTACTAATTAATTAAAATTCAAACAAACCATCATCATTCATCATTTATCTAAGGGCAATAGCAACAATAGTTGTAGTTCCATACACCATATTTTCATTGTCATCAAGGTACATCTAACAATGTTTGAAACTTTCTATTTCACCGGTAAAAGTTTCATATATTTATTATGGATCCCCTTTTTTGACATGTATGAAATCGATTACTTACTTTAGAAACCGATTTCATATAAGGAACTTTATTCTCTAACTCAATGACATGAAACTCCTTATATGTTATCATTGTTATTGCTCTAATACTATCTTATACTCCCTCTGTTCATAATCTTTTGTCACATTTCATCATTATTTGTGAGGGTATTTTAATGAAACAAGGCAAAAGATAGTGAAAGGAGGGAGTAATAAAGTCATGTGTTCTGCTCTGTTTGGGCCAAGCAACTAAACCAACCGATAAATAAAATTAAGAAACGAGGGAGTCTGTTAAAAAACAAAGACAATCAATTAACAAAATTTTTAATTAAAAAAAAACTCGATCAATTAAGAAAGAAGAGAGAAAAGAGAAAAAACTTATCAACTCCACCTCGCTTCATCATCCTCTTCCATTCATTTTCCCCTTCCATAGTTCAAAACTGTATTATCACCTACAACAATGGATACAAATGTTATTATAGAGCATGAACCTCAATATGTCACCCAAGTGTACAACCAAAGCGATCCGATTAGACCTACAAGCAAACCTCAATATGAACCTGAGCTCAGTGTACCACCCAAATAGAATTAGAGTTTTGCGGTAAACACGCCAATTAAAAAGGAGAAGAGAAGGCTAGACAAGAGGTAAGCGAACAATTATTGTGTACATCAACTACGAGCACTTCATAATACATTGCTTATATTTTAAGCACAAAACTAACACACTCAATGTGTTACAAGTCTGAAGTGGTAGTAAAAGAAGCATCCGTAACAATAGAAACCATAGAAGAAAAGAGGCTAAGATTAGGTTTGAAAATCTCAACTAAAGACGCGAGGAAAAACTAAGAAAGATCAAAGTCATGATTCAAGAGGATTACGTTCTCCAATAAAAGTTAAAAAATGAATTATTAGTTACGCATTACATCTTATAGCGTTATATCTCATTTTCGCCAATAATCACTTGCTTACGTTTTTACAAACACACTTTCAGTCTAATTCACCTTGCTACACTTGTGGTGATATGTTTGATGTATGTTTCGACACTTTTACTCCCCTTTTTTTCCTTTACCATTCATTTATCATACATGTCATATATATTTCTATAACTTGAATCGTTCAATCTTTCTAACCCCCGTCTTATTCAGAATTTAGGAATCTTTGTGGAATAACTAAAATTACAAAGACATGAAATCAAAAAAAAAATGCATAAATTAATAATAAAATAAATATTGGACAATGAAGCAAAAAGACATAATTGCGATTTGCAAAGGCCATAAAACAATATATTCTCGTGCGGTGCACGGTATGGCGACTATTTATATATTATTATTATTATTATTATTATTATTATTATTTCTAAAAGCAATTGAACTACTTGGAACATACTTGATGTTGATGATGAGTATAACATCCTGAGAAATGATGGTAGCCGTTCATTTATGCTGATCATAGGGTCAGAAATGCATCAAAAAGTGATTCAAACATGTCTATAAAATAATACATAGATCAAGTGGATGAAAAGTTGGGTGGAAAATATTCAATTTCTTAAGGGCTAATCAAAGGATTCAAAGATGATGAGTGTACTAGTACTAGTACTACTTCATATGAGGATGGATAGCTTTATATCCCGCCTTTTGTCTATCTAAAAAGCACCACTCTTGCTCCACTTAACTTGCCTTCCTCCTCTCCATATCAAAAAAGCTCTTTGCTTCTTTCACTTTAACCCCTCCCCTCTTCATAGCTCATTCTAGATCTTCATTCATTCATTCATTTGTATCCATACCTAACAAAACTTCTGCACACAATATCAATGGGGGGCATCAAGCATTTGGGTTACTAGTTCACTGGTCACTGAGCGAGGTTTCTGCCATGTCTAATCCCTCGCCAGGAGAGGGAGGGCAGTCTCTTCCACCTCCTCCACAAAGACAACATAGTAGTAGTAGTATTAGTAGTAGTACACCAACTCCACCTAGGAGGTTCCAGAATACATCAACTCCTACAAACCCCTTCTCAGTCACAAAGCAAAGCGGAAGTCTAAAGAGCCCAAGATTAGGATACTCACCCGCGCCCTTTGTAAGGCTACTCAGCAATGATCCTTTACTCCATCCCCCTCGAAAAACGCATCCTTTGGTCTGGTGCAGTGCAATCATGTGCCTCATCTTTTGCCTCCTCGTCATCTTCTTTGGGATCGCCACTCTGATCGTTTACCTAGTCATCCGGCCCAGATACCCATCATTCGACATCACCAATGCAAATCTCAATGCCATCTACTTCGATTCCCCTGAAAACTTCAATGGGCAGTTCACTTTATTGGCAAATTTCACCAATCAAAATAGGAAAATCGGTATAAGATATGATTACCTGGATGTTGGACTCTACTTTGCAGACAGGCTGATAGCAACTCAGGCTCTGCAGCCCTTCAATCAGAGACCAGGCGAAAGGAGGCTGGAAATGATCCGTTTAGTATCGAGCTTGGTATACTTGCCTCCAAATCCTGCAATTGAACTTCAGACACAGGTGCAGAACAATCGGGTCAAGTATGATATCAGGGGAGATTTCAGGGTCAGAGCTCGAGTAGGTATTGCCCGTTTCTCATACTGGTTGCACACGAGATGCCAGTTAGAGATGACTAGTCCACCTAATGGACGTCTGGCAGCTAGAAACTGCAGCACAAGAAGATGAGTATGAAGAACAGCATCTCTCAAACTTTCCCCTTCTGCTGTTTTTTTAATTGTTATTTTTTGGAACCAATTATTATATAGGCCTTTTCACTCTGTCAGATGTACAGAAGTTAGTCTCACATATCTAGCTGCATACATATTAATCAGTCCAAGAATGTGAAATTTTGTAACAAGGTTTCTTGGGGATCTCTCTCTCTCTTCATCACTAATCCAGCTTCAACATATATTGACTTTGCACCTAGTCCTTGTATTTGGTTAATGCTCAAGAGTGTAGGTTCACTATACAGAGAAATCACATCACAATTTCTTCGCTTGATAGCGCCAAATTTTTGAGTCATCGACTCATTTGCTAAGCTGAGACAACATGTATAACGCTACTTGTTTCATGTATGAAGAAATTTGCTACCTAGTTCGCGAACAAGAACTCTGTTTTAGTACGAATGATCTGGTTCAACGAACAGCTGATGCAACAGTGAGAAGAACTACAACAACAGCGTTATGGAAGCTGTTTCTGGGAAGTCCTACATCACAGAACAAAGTACTACAATATCTAAAACAGATTCCTTTCCTGCTTTTTCCCACGAGAAAAGAAATCTAAATCATCAAAGTAGGAAGAATTCCGCGAAGATAGACAAATAATTGGAAGGTAACATATCCCTGTCTAATAGTCGATAGGCCATCAGCAAATAATGAAACATATACATAATCCTCATAGATTCAAAGTACACTCTCTCCATGGTTACAAGGACATGGAAATCCAGTGCCATATAACCCAATCAACAAAGTCGTTAACAGGTAAAATAGCTCGTAGGTCCAAACTTTTCCAATTTTACTGGTCTTCTCCCTCATTAATTAATGGAACTAAAGTGAGCAGATATATGATGAAGAAAATGAGGGTAAGTATAAATACCAAAATGGTCCTATACCCAGCTTGGGTTTGCTGATGAATGTCAAATAAAGGAAATTGTAGCAGAAAAGTGTTGCAGCAGCGTCAATTCTTAACAGATTTACTTTACACAGCTAACACTACTCCTAAAAAGCTTACCTACATACCATTAAGCTGCAAAAGTAGAAGGTTACAAACAGCACAGGTTGGCAATCACAAATATGGATATGTTATACTGATCTTTATTTTTAATACCAGACTCCTGAATATCCAATTATCAATTTTGAACCGTAAGTTATACTTTCAAAGAATGAGCAATACTGGAGGGCGTAATCTCTAGAACGGGCAACATACAGACATACGGTTCATTGATTCACGTTTCCTTTAGCACTCTAAGCTATTAATAATTGAAGTATTTGGAAGGGGACAGTCGAAAAGGAAAAAGGTCAATGTGCATCTCAATTTTGAACCACATTCAACTCATCTGCATGCTCAACGTAATTCCATAATAAATAATAAAGAACAAAGAGTACATAAAGTCATTAAAAATGAAAAGCACTTGGCACATTACACAGGTTGGTAGGCTTTTTCTAAATATTGAATGCAAGCAGCAGTAGCTTTTTTGTGGCAAGCAATATTTAAGCTGACAAAATAAGCAGTTAGGCAACATGTCCGGTTCTTAAAAGCTCTACTGGGCAGTAAACAAGAGGCTGGGTTTTCTATCTGTTCATATCCAACGATGGATCTCCGAAATTATTCCTCATTTCTATTGTATAACATTTTAACATTTATGCGACAGTAGAGTCGACTATGGTTTTCATCACCGACTAGGAAACATAACTAAAGAAATACAGGCTTGTCTTTTGGCATGATAGATTGAATTGTTTAGAAAACTTAAACGAAGGCAACACCATGTCCAGCTGTCCTTAAACCTGAAAATTTTGCACTTGTTACTGAATCATAGAAAGATTTTCCATGGGCAGATTAGTAACAATACGTGACCGCGCCCAAAAATGCTCTTTTGTCCATGCCCCCTTCAAAATCATTGCGCTACAGTCGCCACACATGAAACAGCATAGAGTACATGTAAACTGTAAAGTAAAAAATACATTTTGAATTTCTACCGAATTTTGCAAGGCAACTCAGTAGCCAGTATCTTCAAATAGTGCAATAACCAAAAAATTTCAGTACGTCACTAACTTAAATAATACAAACACCACATGAAATGAATCGAAACCATATAGACATTTGGACTCTCGAGCAATAACATTATCACACACAATGCCATAACTCTTGGAATCTCAGGTAACCAAGTACCATAACTCCATAAGTATAAATTGTTGTATAATATAGAATTCGGAGTACAAGTTATCAGCTCAAAATTCTGTCATTCTTTGAGATACATCCCAAGATATGCTACATCACTAAAGCTGAAAAATATCAAAAGTTACATAGAGATAGACAGCTTTGGAAAACATATCTGAATTATAAACCAAACATTTTGGCATCTCATTCATCCAAACAAGCAAATTGGTCGCATGGACTAACAATCTGAATGAACAAAGCCATTGCGACTACAATGTTCTCATATCCTAAATAAACAAAATCACATATGTGTCTGTCTAATTTAACAGGCAATAAGAAACAAAAAAGGAACCTCATTGTATGCTGAAATATACTCCAAAACCTCATTTAACTACCTTCCTCTAATTCAGTCGGTGTCTTGGCAACTATAGACAAAGCATGAAGCCCACTCTGCAATTCATCCTGCAACAAACCATATATGATCCTATGCCTCTTAACCAAGCTCTTCCCTTGAAACTCATCCGACACAATCTTCAGGTTAAAATGTGTTTCTCCATCACTCCCTTTTACACCAGCATGTCCAGCATGTTGGTGCGACACATCCTTGATTTCCAACTTCACAGGATTCAATTCCCTCTCCAATACCTCTCTAATCCTCCTCCCTCTCCCGCCCCGGCCCCCTTCGCTTCCATATGAATCAAGACCCGATCTTTCTTCCCCATTAACATCCCCATCATCCCGTTTTTCGCTCGAATCAAAACCAGTCATTTCAGAACTGTGCTCATATTCAGCATCATCATGACCCAAACCCTCCTCTGTCAACCCATTTACATCAGCTATCTCCTCTTTCGGTGTCGAAACCCCACTACCCAATTCAGAGCTTTCCGTTTTCTCAGCCTCTAACCCCAAGAACAAAGCTTTCCTTTGCATCAACCTCAACATATTCAAGAAGCCATTATTCCTAGAAGGGGTCAAATTCTGCTGAAGCCCCAAAAGGGTTACGAAATCAGGCGTAACCCTAACGATTTCTGTAATGGGTTGACCAGAAAGACCAAGAACAAGCAAAGCCGCAAGACCCTTGGTCATAATCGAATCAGAATCAGCTTCATAATAGACTTCATCCTTGGAATTTTCAGCCAAAAAAGCTCGAACCCAGACCTGAGAAACGCAGCCCTCAACTTTATTTTCCTTGGTCTTATATTTCTGATCAAGAGGGGGTAAATTAGTGGCGTAGAACAAGAGTTGTTGGTATTTGGCACGTGGGTTGTCTGCAGATTGGAAGAGTTTGACGATTTCCTGGAGTTTAGGAGGGAGTTGTTCGATTGACTGAAGAGAAGATGAAGGTGAAGATGAGGGGATGAATCGGGGTTTTGTAGGGAGGGTTTGGAAGGAGATTGAATTGAAGGATGAAATGAAGGGTTTTAAGAAGGATGAAGGAGAAGGGAAGAAGATGGGATAAGGGGGGATTTTGAAATGAGGTCTGATTTGGATGGATCGGATGGATGAAGGAATCGACATGGATGCCATTATGGAGGAGCTACTGAGATGAGAGGATAGAGAGAGCCAGGAATCAGAATGGATGAAACAATCAGCAAATGAGTTTTTGCGCCACTACCACTCACCTTGTTGTCCTTTCAACCTGAACCTGAACCTGCTACGTCCGACCAGCAAAACAAGCGGGTGTACGTGTTAAATTATTGATATGCTCCATATAAAGTTGGGTAAAACTTAGTCTCTAGATCTCGGATCCTAATGTTTTTTGCCAACGGTAAAAAGTGGATAGATATATCGAATAACAAAAGCACGTCCATGGAGTACGGAAAATTGGGCACGATATAGGAGTAGCTTTTAATCGCAGGGTGACAAGAACAAGGTGTAACGTAGAAAGAAATTGTGAAAAGCAAGATGATTAAGTCTGCCATCAACGTAGATAAATCTCATATACCTTGGTGATCGAACCCCTGATCTTAGATCCAACATATTGAGAAAATCATCATGCAGATAAGCAAGAACAAATAAACCCCCTCAACCAATTTCCTATCCATAGTTGCCAATGAAAAATAAAGCACTAGATACAGGTCATACAGCTGACTTTACTTTTAGAGAACAAACCCTAAATTCTTTGGTGGAAGCACATGAAAAACTACTCTGTGCTATCCATTATTAAAGAGGTACGGAGTATTTGTTAAGAAAAAGGTGAAGAGCAGCACCATGGACGGCGCCTCACCAACTCAATGCCAAAATATTTTTAGGGTTCAGTTGACATACACCCTTAGATGTACCCACTGTTGTGATAATCCACAAATTAAAAAAATTAAAACCTGAAATAGACTAATATCAAGGGAGTAAAACAAATCAACAAGGTCAATTGACATTGCCGATTGATTGATATCATGATTATTCAAAACTGTAACAAACAACTCAATGAATGTCAAAATTGGTTCACACGAAAACTCAAAGTTTCTATGACAAGGAGCATACAACTTAACACAAGACGTTTGTAGGCATGTGGAAGTGTATGCCATCATTGCTACTCTTCCAGCCCCTCTTTTGCTCATATACACTTACACATCCTGATTCCTGCAAGATCCTTGTTATGAAATGCATCCTTGTAAGCCAATGTAGAGGTATATATGTAAATGATCTCCAAGTATAATGGCCGCAAAACATCATCATGCTGTTCAGTTGCAGAATTTCACCTACAATTCAGCTTCTAGTGCAATGTTTTCGACGCTTGCATATACTACCCCCCTGCTTTTAGCAGGTCATTCATCATCGGTGCCAAAATACCTGTCTCCAAACTCACCCATACCTGGGATAACCCGGAAATCTTTGTTCAACCCAGTTTCAATCTCTGAAGTTACGATCTTTATTCTTGGAAAACTTTTACAAACCATATGCACTCCTTGAGGTGCCTGATTTTCGGGAATGTATAAATAAAAATTAAATACTGAGAATGAAAAAGGGGCTGCGCATATTTGGATTGAAGAGAAAAAGACAAATGATGAGGATGACAGGAAATCAAGAATGGACGATATTCTTACAGATATGAGAGAAAGAAATATGATGTTTGCTTCTGGCACACCCTTCTTGATGAGTAAAGATATGGCCTGGACTGCACAGTTCCCTAAACAGCCAAGAGATTGATAATTCAGTACATTGCGACCTGTAACAGGTTGGACAGGCGGGTTGCAGGTCGAGTAAATATAGTTCTGGGTTCGGGTTCAAAAAATCTAAGTTCATTCAGGTTTGAGGTCAGGTTAGGGTTAAACTACAAGTCCACCAACTCTTTGTAACTGTTTTCATTGTCTTTAAACTACAGGTTCAGGCTCAGGTTCGACATTGTTTCATCATAACTGATTAAACTTAAAGCATGCAACTCTTTCCCTGTCAATCATTTGCCTCTATTTTAAGAGAATTTTAAACAAGGATAACAAATGACAACGAGAAAGAGAGTAAAAATTAACAAAAATCTAGTCACTCACTTTTTATAGTAAGAACATCGAATGCTAATACAAATAAATAAAATATCATTGTCGTCGTCATAATACTTCAAGACGTTTTAATCATATAACCTGAAATTATAACTCATAAAGATGATTCATTGAGTTACTCTTTGCAACAACAACAAAATCATCTTCATCGCTCATATACCAGAGATAATAGACTAATAGAGTATTTGATTATGCATGGCATTAGCATCTGGATAAAGAACATTCAGACTCATGGAGGAGTAACATGCTAAAGAGAAATGAGAAGTGACACCCACACACCACCAGGCACCCGCTGAGGAACAACATAAACTTAATCGAAAAAATGACTAAAGGTCATTTAACATATACCCATTATCATTGGAAGTAATAAAAATCAAACATGTGGACAATTTTTTTTAGAAAATAAAGCGTGAAAACGCAATACTTGAGTGTAATTTTTCCAAAAAAATTATAAAAAAAAAAAATCAAAATAAAGGAAAAAAAGAAAGATATAAAATGAATATGTAGAAAAAATAGATTGTATTTAGGAGGAAAGGTGTTTACATTCCAAATGTTTCATGTATTTAAAGGATTTTGATTTCACTTGTAAAATGGACAGGGATTCTTCAGCTTCTCCCAAAACCAATTTACCATTCAAGCGAAGGATATTGCCTCTCTTCTTCCCCTCCAAATTCTCCATATACTTTAACTCGGACAATACTATTTTATGTAGTGCTTACACATATGTACACTAGCACAAAGAAAAGAAACTAACCTGTCCCCAGGATTGGATCCAACAGAAGCACGTGACGATCCGCAATATCTTGTGGTAGCTTTTCATAAATCAACTACCATAACAACGCCAAAATTATTAAATTAATCAAGGGCCAAGTTCAACAAAAAAAAAAGGGATATGAACATGGCTACAAGAAAATGAACTACAGAAAATTTAAAACATGTTGCACCTGCTGGCCATTGTCGCCTTCTCTGTGTATAAGAATTTTGCCAATTTTTATTCCCTTACAGCATGCCCTTAAGGCATTCTCCATGCTCTCCCCACTGAAATCACAATAAAAGACTAATGACATTGAAAACCCATTTTTTGAAAAGCACGGAGGTACTGAGCACTTTTATTTTGCTCAACATGAAAATCAAAATAAAACACTAAAATCAAAATATTAAGAGCCGCATTCAATGAATTTGGTGCATTCTCTCTTCCTTTTTCCAATTCTTATTTATGACGCAATCACATCCAGCAAATACAGTGCACCCTTTATTCATTATTCCATTTTAATAAAGAGAAAGACTTGGGATTGCCTTTAGCATACGAGTCTGGCAAAATGATCTTTTACGTTATATGTCCATCTAATATTGTGGTTATACTTGGACATCAATGCAATTGTTAACGCTTACTGTTAAAGATATAAAACAATTGTATTAACAAAGCAATAAAAATACATGGAAAAATAACAAGACATCCGCGTAAAAGAATGAGTTACAAACTGCACCAATTGGATTGAGTAATCAATTCGGACATCAAAAGGGTTGATCAAAATAGACGGATAAACAAATGACTCAGCGCACAAAATAAAATAGGTGAACAAATGATTTGAGAGAGTATTAAACAAGGGGCGAACGGCAATGTAAATTACAAATCTTACGATTTACGGAGTACTACTTTAACAAGGGCAAGGGAAGACGGGAAATTATAATCACAGACTTCCAAATGAATTCAGAAGTTGAAGTGAAGCACCAACAGTAGAACACTACTTCGACCACAGTGCAACGAAACCTATACTAGTTCCTAATAAGAGTGCCATAAATCTTCACTTTTCAAAATTAAAAGAAAAATGCTAACACTATTTCACCAATAAGGATCTTTTGTTGGCTATTAGACATCCTGAATCCAAACTCCTAATTTGATCATGGGGCATCTAATAGGTTCTCACACATGGCCACATGGGTAGAGTTGCTATTATCTTAACCCCATTTCATCAAGGGCTAGAGCCTTTTGTTTAATAAATACAAGTCAAGTTCAAGATTTCCATGAGCTCAAATCTTAAACATAAAAATTATATCTTGTGTACAATTGTGCTTTGTGCCAGATAGGTGAGCGATATCATACCCACGTCACAATATTTTTACCTCATGGAGTCATGGGACATAAAATAAGTGCACAAATTACTTGCCAACCATTCTAATCATGAGCATGTACAAACCTTCTGACGACGGACACCCCACATAATCTCTTCGCAAAATCAACACCAGTATATACAGATCCTGAAATAAAAGCAAAAGAATGAGAAACAAACCAGAACAATCTTCTGGTGACACACTTTGAACTAACAACAAAAATAAATACAAGGACTACGTTTCTAATGTCAAAGGAGCCACAAGGGCAATACAGTATAAGTGAAAGGGAGATCGAACCTATGACCTAATTTCCACAATACCTCTACATAACTATTAGGCTCAGATATCTTTGCCAAGATCGGTAAGACAGGACTCTGTTGAAACTAATATGTATCATAATCAAAGCAAAGGCAATGTTAGTTGACCTTCGGATTCAAAAAAAAGCTCGAGTATATAGATTGTACACACCTCTTGTGAAATTAGAAATTACATTGAACTCCACTCCTTCAAATCTTAGTTAGAGCTTAACTACCGTGCCATTTTCAAACAGACAAATAGAAATTATGGGTTAAGTAACTAATTGTCCTTCAGACTTTGACTTAAGTTCAAAGATACTCCATAATACGTACAATATGATCACAACTATCGCAAAAATATTCAACTAAACCAAGGCAATTCTCATAACCCTGAGAAATGTTTTTTTAAATATCCACAGTGATAGTACAGGGGACATACAAAAAATAAATGGTCAGAATGTTCAAGCTACCTCTGTAAATTTTGTGAAAGCTTGTGGCAGATAATATCAGATGCTACAATGGTTGAAGAAAATAAAGGGCAAGTTTACTTTGTAGAAAATAAACGATAAGCAAACTTCTATACGAAAGCAGTAACTATTAAATGAAATTTCCCTGACAAGAGCTTACCAGTGGGAGTTATAACCTGCTTTTCTGTGAATGGAAGATGTCCCAAACCATGCTCCACAACCTGCAGATAAAAAATATTTTCTCTGTAAGACTGATAAAACAAAATTGTATTAAGAGCAAAGAAAAGAAAGTAAATGCTGCAAACAAAAAAATGAAACCTAAACCTAAACCCTAAACCCCATGGGAATGTTTTGATGAAGGTCATTTCAAAAAGAAGACGAGAAGAACCATATAGTCTGCAAATTACTACACCATGGGCATTAGGCAACAAAAACATCATCAGAACCTTAGTGACTTGGTCCCAAAAAGATTTGGGGTCGGCTAATATGAATCATTATCCAAAATCGTAAAGTCGTCTCCAATAAAACAATCATAAAAAAGGCATAATAGTAGTAATAATAAGAAGAAGAAGAATAAAAATAACAATAATAATACATAGTTTCAAGCTCGTAATAAAGTTGAAAACGTTAAAAATAATTTTTTAAAAGGGTTACAAGTCCAAGATAAAGAAAAAAAGTTTAGTAAGTAAAAATAATAGTAGCAATAATAGGTATGCATTATCCGTTGTGCACTTGTGCAGGATGTAAGGTAATACAAGTCATGGTCATAAGTTCAGATGTTTGCCTAAAGTGTTGTTTTTGATTCTGTTTATGAAATTTGAGCAGACTATTTTTCCCTCAATCAACAGGACAATTCATTTGGATACACCAACATCAAGTGCCTCAAGAGCTCCCATTATGTCCCGCCAATAACGGGGTAGGGGTTCATATGTAGATAGCTTTAACCATGTGTTGATTAGAGAGGTTGTTTCCAAATGACCTAAAATAAGAATTGATTCGAGAATTACACTTGCTACTTCACATCCCTATATTATTAAAAGAAGGTTTTTTTGAGCCTCCACAATTAACCTCACACTTAATTGATGAGGTGGTAGTCCCACAATTATTTGGGGAATAAAATATTCCATCTAAGAGAGAACCCAACCTAAACTCATGTTAGTTAGTTATTTAACTTAAGTTACATGCTCTTAATAATCCAACTTTATTAAATTAAATTACTCAAATTTATACATTATTAATTTATCAAAGTAATACTTTATTAAATTATCTTTATTTATGTATACATTATCAAATTTAAATACATCAGAAATGATTTAAGAACATATTAAATGACTAAATACATTTTTATGTGATGATTTAAATGGAATGATTTTCATTTTCTATTACTAAATTGATTCAGCAGTCTTAAATACATTACCAAGTCAAATTTTAAATACATCGGAAATTAAAGTACAAAATTTCTAATAGAATAGAATTACAAAGTAGAAAGGCAAATTTAAATATGACTAAATATTAAAACTAAGTAAATTAATTCTCGCAGATGTGTAAAGAAATCAATCATCAACGAGAATTTAAAATTGTTAAATTATAACTCAGCAATAATTACGGCTACCACGTTTTCGACTTTATTGGGGGTAAGACGTAAGCTACCAAAAGTTTTAACTTAAGAATTTTTTTTATTATGAATTGCCGCCGTTCCGACTTTATTAGGGTTATACTAAACTATTATTAATCTAACACTAAATAAAAATAACATAAAAAAACCACTACCCAAATAATAATGTCATTATGAAACCACTACTAAGTTGGATAAAAAAACTACCCATGATCCCCCAATAACTTAACTTCTCAATTTTAACAAACAAAAAAACCACTTTTCCCAAATGTAACCAACAAAAAAACTCACCTTTCTCAAAGGTTAAATACCACATTTAACGAAGAAATTTCAATTCAAAACATTACTCATATCAGGAAAATTACTATCAAATGTTAGAAAAACCAAATTAACAAAATAACGGAGTATTTGTTGTCCATTTGAAAGAAAGAATTGTTTGAAAATGGACTAAGAAGAACTTTAAGCCACAAGGGACTAGAAGACTATCTATCTTTAGAGATATTGTTGGTTGATGAAGAGGTAACTACATGAATTAACAACAAAAAAACTTTTTAAGTGCATGTTACACATTTTACTATATATCATAACCATAGATTAATGTAACTACTTATCTTAAATATATACTTACCTTAAAACGTTCTTATTTGCGGGGATGAAAGGAGGGTGCATCGAACATTACGACAAAAGTAGTGTACAAGAAAATATTTCAAAAATTTTGATATATTAGATCTTTTCGGACTTAAACATGTATGATAGTATGCATGTTATTTCTTTTACAATTATTTCGACGATAATCAATGCGCCATTTTTTTTGTACGAGTGTTTATTGAAAATACACAACTGTGATGATATCTAAAATATAAATTGCAAAACATTTTTTAGCGGTCGCCTGTGCATGCTATGGTTAATACTAGTAAAGTAAGCAAAGCGTAGACAATTTAATGAGATCATGATCCTGAAAAAAAGAGGTGGCAATTCAATGCAAGAAAATAACCACGTCAGAGGAAATATATCAACAGATCTCCCTAATGGACTGGTGTGTACAACAAGCAAAAGATGTCTTACCAAACGGATCAGACGATCAGCATAAAAAACAAAGTCATGTTTTGTAGTCTGTGCATCACGGACCAGCGTATGCATGCCACGTATCTACAAAGAGAGAGCCAAAATTGTGTTAAATATTGCCAATTAGCACAGGAAAGAGCACAGGTCACTGGCAAGAAGAAGTTTTACCTGAAAGGTCGTCTGTATAACATACAGATTAGGGTATATTTTGCACAGGTCATGTTGACCAAGTTTTGTACGAATATGTTGCACGATCAAATCAACAGCAACATGGTTGTCACCTCCACGAGGAATTATAATATCTGCATACTTCTTGGTTGGAAGTATGAAATCGTCAAAAGCAGGCTTCACAAATTTTGAGTACTGCAGCAATTTCCACCAAAAATATTGGTGAACATCATTTACGACCATATATTACCATATACGAGTATCAAATAATTAACCAATGACCTATAGCTAAAAAAATTCAGCACCATTCCACTCCAAACCTGCCAAGTAAAATATTGGCACAATAAAGTTTGAACATGGCTTTGCAAGGATGTAACCCCTCATTGCTATTGAAGGTGAGACTTGTTTTAAAAAAGATTCAAAAGAAATTATGCATCGTATACACAAAGACAATCCAACATTGTTCTCACATGATTGACAATTAAGACTATACATCATGGATGATACTCTATGCTCATATAGAGTACTAGAGTAGACACACAAGAAACTTTCGCTACAACGCAATCTATACATCCATTTTGTTGGTATTGAAACAAAAAGTAACCTGATCAAGAACCACTGCAATTTCTCTACCCTTTTCCGCTGTATCCCGTCTTATTCTTCTTGCCAATCTCACATCAGCATCTGCACTGGAAATAAAAGTCACATGAAGAACATACAGGAACATCCAACTCCAAAACTAAAGAGGAAACATATAATAATCAAATAACAAAGCACCTCTTCCACCAGAACACACACAGATAGATAAAATTTTCAGTTTGTCGAGGCATTGTGAAGTTGTGAACTTGTGAACTTGTGAACTTGTGATTAGTGTGAGATATTAACAACTTTTTCTAAGATGTTTTAGCTTCTAAGGATCAAGTGGGCAAAAGAAAGCTTACATGAGCTGCACCTTATGTACAATCTTAACTAGTACCATGCCATAAAATAAATATGCAGACAATCTGATAATGGATTAGGATAGCAACTTTAGTTTAGAAACAAAAAAAATATGGCAACGTTATATATCCAATTTCCATTGATTCACTAGAGAGGGCAGAGTTTTTGGTGAAGATTTTGATGAAGGTCACTTCCAAACTCTAAAACTAGTACAGCACACAATGTATTCCTTTCATATTGACCATTTGACAAACGACCAGAACATTTATAGAAAGCTATGCGAAAGCAAATGGCATGACAAATTATAGTTGAACGAGGAGGGACCTGTATCAACAAAAATCTTCATATTCATCAACTCACGAACACGGGGATCATGGAACACAAGTATTCCTTCCAATATAATCACATCAGATGGATTAACCTACCAAAGTAAATATCAATATGTTATGCACTGATACAATGTGTACAGAACCAATAATCACTTTTCCTTGCAGTCTGCAGGTTCTATCTAACTTTGCTTTGAAAATGAAGAAAAAAATCAGAAGAATATCCTTCAAACCAAAATTGCATGATTATAAATATAGATTCAGTTAAAGTGGGGTTTCATGCAATAAAAGGCAAACAGCTTGATGAAGAACTTTAACAAGAAGCATACATCAAGACATAATTGTTAATTTGAGATTTATGTATATATGTTCAGGCTAAATATGCATATAAAAAGTATGTACAAACTACTAACTGGTCAAAGTAGAAACTATATACAAAACTACAAGGAAAATAATTACCCTTCGAGCTGGAAATACATTGTTTTTGTAAGTCTTCAAGTCATAATTTGGAATATCTACTGCTTGACCATGCATTAGTTTATCCATGCCACTAAGCAATAGCTCAGTATCAAATGAATCTGTTGACAAAAGAATACTGCATTAAAAAACGGATCCATCGCCGGGAAGACAATTAAGTAAGCTGAACGTCCAAACTACATCCAACAGTACGTATAAGTGATTGCAATATTGCATAGCTACATAAAATCAGGTAGCTACCATGAGTTACACTTGCTATCTAAGTGATTACAGCCAGTCCAGTAACCAATCAACGAGCAACTAGTGAGGGATATATTTTTCACATTTTGGTGATGACTAAGTCACGGCGACGGAGCATCATGTATTCATGTCACAGATTGATAGGACTGATAGCCAAAAAGATTCCAGCAAATGTGCCAGCATAAGACGATATCAAGGAAATGTGCAGACCTTTGATATCAAACATCAAAAGCCCTTTGAATTTCCACTTCAAGACACAGATAAAATATGCATCAAACAAAAAATTGTAAAATTTGTAGTGTGTTTTAATCAACCCCGTGGCTATCTGATTCTGATTGGACCAACATTTTTACAAAAATCTTTAAAAAAATTCAGATAAACAAGAAAATTTCCTGCAAATACTCTACCAATCGAGACTCACCAGGGTGGTCAAAATTGTATTCATGAACTCGAGAAAGCTCCTCCTCAGTCAAATTATGGTAGAAGGAGTCCTGTTACATTAACACACAGCAACACTGTCAACCAACAACATAAAGAATAATTTAGCAACACTGATTAAGTGATAAGACAAGCTTACATTAAGGCTGCTTAGTGACGTACACTCATGGCTAACATAAACTACAGTACAATGATGAGATAAAAATGAGGAAGTAGGCAGACGTTGACAAAAAAGTTTCAATGACAACATATCACACACTAAGAACTGAAAAATATATGGAAGCGAGTGACAGCAAAGAATTAAGCACATCCACCAACACCTTTCCACCCAACGAAACAATCCATCCCAGCTCCAAAACCGGAGGGAAAAAAAAAAGAAAAAAGAAAGATAATGAATAACACCTTGCACCGACTCATAACAGATATCGTTACCTAAGCAAGTAATGTATTATAGTTCACTTCACGGGACCTCTACCTGATTAACAACAACCACACGCTGATCATGAAGCTGCTGAATAATCATATCACAAACTGTAGTCTTCCCTGATGCTGATCCACCAGCAACACCTGCTTACGAAATCAAGTTAACTAAAAGCCGACAAAAGAAATATGCGAACAAAACAGAGAAATAAAGTCAGCTGAGCTTGCAACCAGAAGTTACCAGGTTCAGTGCTTTGACCCATTCTATGCAACCATTACATTCACACAACAAAAATAGGAAACATGACCCTTCTTTTCCATAGTTTCTAAAAGGTGTCAAAGCTCAAAAATCGATGAGTGCCTGTGTGAAGAAGTAAAATGCAAAGATGCACCCTCGTCAAAGAGGTGCAATTTGGCATGATAGGATTTGTTGAATGTTGTTTACAAGAACCACTTTTTGGTCTTCAAAGGAGGACCAACATATTGAGAGCCAAAAGTGGCATGGATAAGACCGCATAAAATTAATGGCCACACATACAAGGGGAAATAAGCTATGCAAGCATTGGGGAAACATTAGGGGTTTACCCAACCAAGTAAAAGCAATTTTCGAATCTCCATCTAGCTTCATTGAACTAAAAGATGCTTCCTGAGAATTTATAACAAGAATACGAATGACAGTAGTGATAGGAACAACGAATATACACAAACCACACTTACCAATAACAAAAGGCTGATTGTAAAAACGTTCAGCTTTCGATGTTGTTGGTTGTTCAATCTTTGCTTTCCGCGACTCTATGCCATTCAAGTGAAATCCAGAAAAATGAACTCCTGAAGAAGCTTCTATCATGTCTGCTACAGAATGGGAGCCCATCTAGGAAGCCCTGCAAAAGAATGAATTTTGGTAAAAGATTTAATATGTAAGCGTTGCCATGAATGCCAATTTGTACAATGAATTGACACATAAACTTGATATAATACATTTTAGAATACTTGGAATGACGTACTCTGTTTATTCGACACTTAATCAAATACACTTGATACAAAACTCCAACAATCTATAATCCTTAACATTGTATGGAATATTCAACGATCTGAGAGGCACATTTACTTAGAAACCAGGCTTTTAACTACCACATTGGATGGTTTGATGAAATGGCCTTCAGTCACAAATTACAGCCGTATCATTGGCAAACCCATGGGGAAAAGATTACACACAAGCTTACCAAAGAAATTTGCCCAAAAGCCACCTTACTTAATGTGGGTTGTTAATACTCCTTTTTAGGAGTTGTACATACAATGGTCATAACTCATAATTCATAACCATACAATGAGTCCAGAATGAGGTCAATAAACACTGGAGCAAATAGCTTGATTGATGTGTAGGATACTAGGATTCTTTTGAGACCATACAAAGCTGACTGAAAATTCTAGACAGTGCCAATAAACCACAACAGACGCTAAGGGTGTTTTAGAAGACCCAACACGGCATCAGTCCTTCTGCTATATAAAATATCACCTCTATGGGAACAGGGAAATCATAATGAGTTGTGTGTGTCTCATAACATTGGGGTTTTCTCTCTTGTATTCGGGTTATATCATATATCTACTAGAAAGAAATACAGACCATCGTATAATCATCAAAATGCTCTTCTAAACACTTGACTAGTTGAGCCTTCCTCTTTCATCACTAAATCAATGGGAATGGAGTGCCAGAATACTTAATTTGAGCCAAATAAACCACGTGATTGGAAGTGAAAGAAATTAGTTATAGCAATATAAATGAAGTAAAACAGCAGTTAGTACCTTTGCAACTAAGACTCGTTTAAAAGTTTTGGGTGTCAAGTACGCGAGTCGGTGTAAAATAGACCACGGACCATGTCCTTTTTACACAACATCACACTCCAACGGTTCAATCTCACCAAACAAATGTCAATGTCTAGAGATTAAAATGCCAATCAACAAACTTCTGAAATAGCTAGATCTAACTAAAGCTAATTATAAATTCGTCGGAAATTTTATCTACACTCAAAAATGCCTTGAGATTACTATACAATCAATAATACAGAAACTCAAAATAAAGCACCTTCAAAACCATTGCTAGCCAAATATGCCCAACTGATCTCAATTCTCAACATCAAATAAATAAAAACTCAAAATTGGGTTTTTTATGTATATATAGCAAAATTAAAGTTGTTTGATGTACCCTTCTATGTAGTAAGTTTGTGAAATAAGAGATCGTGTGTTTAACACCATATACTCCCTCTGTTCCATTGGATTGTGAAGGTTTTTTCAAATTTTAGCCATCGAAACATCAAAACCAAATGACCCACATTGATCAAGGACCATTTATATGAATCAAATTGATGAACAAAACCGAATTCGATCATTTAAAATCACATGAGATTATAGATCCAACCTCAAAAAAAAGTTACAATGATATGTTAGAAACACAACCCAGAATGCAGCAGTAATTTATGTGAGACGTAAAAAAAATATTAAAAAAGTGAATGAAAAATTAAAATAAAATAAAAGCATGAGAGGATTGTAAATGTGAAGAAATTGAGGATTAAAAAAAAGAAGTGATGAATATACCTGTGATTCGATCTGATACCTATGTGAAGATATTTTAGGAAAAATTATTAATGGGGAAAAGAGGGAGAAAAAGAGAGAGAAAAGGACACTAGTATTGCAACTGAAGGGAAGATGGATTGATTTATTTTTCATTTATATACTTGGGGCCGGACCATCAGCAGTAAAGCAGTAATGGAAAACGGAAATCATAGATTGCGCACAAAAATAAATAAATGCCTACTCGTCGACCGTCATATCCATTTTTTAGAGCTCCCGTATACCAACATTTGAGGTTCTTGATAGGATGACTAGTGTATTTCAATTATTCTTTCCCTATGACTCCCTCCGTTCGGATGGATTGTTTGTCTTTATTTTTGACACAAAAGATAAAAAATTCAATGATGAGGTGAAATGTGGAGTTTCATGAATTGTTTGTCTTTACTCTCTAATGATTTTTTTTCATCGAAGAGCGCACTTAGTCACATTACAATATAGGGGAGGGGATTCGAACCTGGAACCTACTGTCCCAAAACACCTAGTCTTAACCACTAGGCTAAGACATCTTCCATTTTACTATCAAATGATGAGGTAACCTGTGGAGTCAAAGTCATAAGAGGGTCAAATTACATATAAAAAAACATTCCTATAATAGAAAGACAAACAATTCATTGACACGCCCCAATATGGAATAGCCAAAGAATTCAGTACATTATATAGGTTACCCATTATAAGAGATTTTTTTCGTTTACCATAGCATCAATTAAATATTTTTAAAAAATTTATTGGCAAGCTTAATAATTGTTTATTATGGAGCATAAGATAATACTCCCTCCGTTTTTTTAATATAAGTCATTCTCACTTTTCGAGACAACCCCTTCTCTCTTCAATATCTCTCACAACATAAGAAAAAATACCATGAGATGTATACTCATTTGAAAGCTCTTTTTGTAAGGGATTTTATGGTGTAATTTTTAAAAATTTTGGAATAATATATTTACATAAAAATTAAAGTTAAAGTCTCACCTCGAAAAAGTCAAACGTCATATAAAAAAATACGGAGGGAGTATGGTGTTGGAGGTAACATGTAGAAGTTTTTATAGGGGTTAAATGACTTAGAACTACAATCCGAATTTTGTTTTAAATGTTTTGTGATATTTATATATTATACGAAAGTTTTCAATTGAAGTTTTGCGGATACTCAAATAAATATCGAATAAAATTTACTTAAAAGATACGGACTAGTATATTCTACTATGTAACAACTATGATATATTTTGTGTTTCGCTAACTGTCTTTATAATGTATTTGAATTTGAATAATCAATACGCTAGTTGGATTTATTTATTTATTTTATTTGTTTGTTTGGAAAATTGTAAGGATTATATTAATAATGATAGGAAACATTACATCATTGTCTCACCAATACATCACAAATTAAAGCTCAATCCTACAATCAAAGATTAGTGGAAGAAGCTTTCTACAACTCTGAACTTATCCCTCTTAATCAAAAATCTACATTTAATACCCTACTCAAGTTTAATCCTCTTCAACATGTACTCAGGTATGTCAGTAACATTGGTATGCTTTACAGAATTACAAGCTTGCCAGATATAGTACAACAAAGCAACCAAAGTGCACCCAATAAGTCTCTTCATCCTCTTGTATATATATTTAACCCCAACTTTTCCATTATTTTGATTTGTTTTATGTGACATAGGAACCGTTTTATGACGGGTCATTTGTCTCGTTTCCTACAAAACTGATAAGGCTAATGTCGTATCACCTTAATCAAAATAATCCTAACGAACAATTAACATGTAGCTAGCAGTAAGTAAGGGTCGAATCCACATAGAGACGGATGAAAATCGCTAATTATCTAATAATCGATTCTAAACTATTTAAATTCCGGTTTGTTTGAATTGTTTTCTAAACTAATGCGATTATGTAAATTAAAAGGCTCTAATAGTATTAAAAGGATCTAGGACTTTCCAGTTCACTATGTAATTAAATTGGGTCAAGTTAATTAATCATTCAATCAATCAATCACAGTTATTTAGGGCAAAGACGAGAGTCGAGCCATTAAATCTACAAGGAAGAAGTGATACTAAGTGAATACTTAAAAAGGACGTGAGCGAAGAAACAATAAGAAACGACAAAGAAACAAGTCAGAAAGCTCAAATAAATGCAAATCAAGAAGAAAGAGTGATCGTTAAAACAAGGATCAACTTCAAATGTGAATATCTTGATTTCAAAAACTCCGATTGAGCTTATTTTTATGGCGTTGGAAAGTTCTTTCTCTTAGCTTTCCAACGGTATATCACACGTCCAAATCGGATAAGTAACGAAGAAACAGCAAATATTTCAAAATCGTCGCGCAGTGCAGAGAAACCCGAACCGGTCGGGACAACCTTGAACCGGTCGGGATAGACCCGAACCGACCGGTTTGAGGTTGTTTTTGCGAAATTTCTATTTTTAGACTTCGTAACTTACCAAAACTCGTATTTTACGTAATATTCTTAACTTATTAGTTTTTCCTTATTATTTAGGAAAGGAGAAGAGATTAGACTCCTTATTATTAGTATATATTCTCTCTTTGGGGTTAGATTTTAATTACGCTTTCTCATTCAATAATTTATTTTACACTTTCATATTCGGTAGTTTAGTTTAGACTTTTTATTAGCATTAGAATTTATCTAGTTTGTAGCCATACTTTTTGATCGTTAATCTTTCAGTTCTACCTAATTGGTACTTTTTCTTATTCTCTTATTTTCATATTGTCTTTTATTATGCTTAATTTCTTTATTGCTTCATCTTTTAGGATGAGTGGCTAATTTATTTATCTAGGGTTGAAGGGGATCTATGTTATTGAATTGGAGATGTTAGTTTAATTATTTATTTGCTTGATCATTCATATGCTATTGCCTTACTAATTGTTTTGTATGATTGTTTGATTAGTTTGAGACGTTGAACTAGTTGAATGCATGTTTAGGAACCCGAACCTAAGATCGAAAGCCTGGTAAGGGTAGACTTACAAGTAAGTGGGTAGGATAATATGGTAAGTTGCGAGAGCTGATATGGGTTAAGTCGTCTCACCCAATCAAGATAAACTCAATGCTACTAACAAAAATATAGCGGCAAGCAAGGTATCGTATCCACAGGGAAACAATTAAACACGTCTAATAGCTATGGCGATTCTGAAATGCTCTAAACGGGTTGATTGATGGAAAAATATAAAAACACTACTAAAATGCGATAATAAATAATCGAATCTAACAATGAGATGAAAACTAAGGTCACGGTTTCACGATAGATGTTCGACAATTAGGCAACGACGATAATAAACACATAACATGCTAGTCGGCTATAATACGTTCTCTCGAATCGTATCAACCTAGGAAGGATCTAACGGGCTCTCGCAACTTATTAGACTCCCTACCAAATCGCGCGTGATCTAATCCTAATTCGGCTTTCGCACAAGAACTAGAATTTCCCAAACAGATTAAAATGTTGTGGTCTTTGACAAATTAATCGACAAATAAAGCACGCGAAAATGGTACTAGCATAATTATAAATTTAGTATCAAAGCAACATAATCGTAATAATAATCCATCGACCCCCCTCGACCCTAGCGAGAAAATTAGCTACTCATGATAATTACGGAACAACAATTTGCATACATAAAATTCATGATAAATAGTGAAGCAAATAAAATTCACGATAATCAAACGAAAATCTAGCAAACTAAACGCAGCAACGAATTGCAAATAGAGAAAATTACGACGAACCAAGTAATTTACGATGAAGATTGAAACATAAAACTGAAAATTGCATAAACGAATTTACCGAAATTGAGTACGAGTTGAAACCGAGTGCTAGAATGCTAAGAGTCACGTAGTCTTTCTAATGTAAAAGTTCTAAGTTATAAAAAGTGATAGTAAAAAAAACACAACCCCTCCTTAGTTATACAAAATAGGCGGAAAAAGGCTCAGTGTGCACGCCGGCCGGCCGGCAGGGGGCCTGCCACATGCAGGGGCCGAAGCACACAATAAAATCAAGCTTAAATTGTTTTTGTGTCATGCCGGCCGATCGGCAGGCGGTCTATCGGGGCAGGGTGGCGCGCTCATCACTAATGAAATAAGTATTATTATGCCGCTTTCCATGGCCCAATGAATCGACACTTCTCAATTCTTCTTTGCCTAGACGTCCTAAAGCACGGGTTTTGTCTCGGGATCGTTCTTCTAACCAGATATGAGTGTAAATGCACATAAAGACCTGAAATCGTGTAGAATCTACAAAAACACTCACTCAAAGCAAAATGTTAGAAGAAACGACTCTAAAAAGCGCGTTCCGACCGAAAAAGACAATGGAATCGAGGGAATAAAGCTATATAAACACGACACATCAAACTCCCCCGAACCGAACCCTTGCTTGTCCTCAAGCAAGACCCGTAAGAAAATAACTAATATAATACCGAAACAGCTCAAAGCAAATAATAGGCAACCAAAATACTCAAGTCTGTCATAGCAAACATCTAACCAAGTCAAAGAAACGAATTCCAAAACGGGAAATAGGAAAAATAATTCACCAACAAATATACAACTTCACCAAGCATAATAAACAGAAACCACATTTTCAACCAAATTGCATAGGCTACTCACGGAGCCACTCATCGCTCAATTGGGAAGGGTGTGTATATGTGAAATATATATATGAAAACGCTCAACTACTCCAACTCATGGAAATATGCCCGCAATCTAGTATGGTATCGACCTATAAATTTTACAAAACCTGCTAAGATCACATAGGGAGGCAAAGATGGTGATAACAAGGTAGAAGGTGGAAATCAATATGGTCATGTGAGGTTAAGGCCAAGCTAGTGAACTAACTAGTGCGATAATGCTCAACTCAAAAAAAAAATCTTTCACTTCCACAAACAAAACATACAAGTCACCAATCAACAAGAACGAGTCCGGGGTCAAAAGAGGGCGCTCAAATTTCATCAAGTAAACGGAAAATAAAAGTAACGAGAATAACATATTTTTGTTGTTTTGATTTTTTTTTCTCTTTTTTTTTCTTTTTCTCTTTTTTTTTTCTTTTGATTTGATTTTTTTTTTCAAAGCTTGATGAAATTAGAAGCAAATGTACAATGACTCAAATTGACCCGGGCAAGATCTACAAATTCCCTTGAAACAGAGTCAACCACATCCAAACGTCCATAAAAAATCTCCAAATTCACACAATAACGAGCATAGAGCGCACTAGGTGACTTACTTCATCAAGCTCGGCTAGGTAGGCAAATTTGATTTTGTAGTTCATTTTGTGAATTCTTAAAATTTTAGCCAAGGAGAAAAATGGGTAGAAATGGATGAAAATGAAAATGTCCCAAAAATGATCACTAGGCAAGTTAATCAAAATAAAGGGGAAAACACCATACTTATGCGTATTGACATAGCATATTCCACGAGGAGACCTACACACACAACCTAAGTGGTAGCCAGGTATGAATGTACAGGCTACAGGAGGCTCTAAATCTCACCAATTTTGTAGCTAAAGCCTAGATGCAAGGTCGGTTGAAATGGGAACCACAAATTATAGCTCAGTTGGTTGAATACTTATCGATTAGTTATTATTCCACATTAACAAAGGTCAAATGAATGCCAATTAGGAATGAGTAGGTAGCCTAAAGAGTGCATCTAAGGACTTAAATCAAATCTGAACTCTCGGACGATGTTGTCATTAGTCGTCGGCCTCTAAGGACTCGAGTTGATGTCCAGTATAGCCTTCAGTAGAAGCTTCACCCATATCTTCATTATGTCGAAGATCGTCTTCAATCCTAATGCCCATTTCGGTAAGCACCGCAAAATTCGAAATGTCGGCATACCTAAGATGGACGCGGTAGGAAGGTAGGAGGTTGTTGATGAACGCCTCCACTAATGTCTTCTCGTTGGGCTTGTCTACCAACTTCACACTTTCGGCCCTCCACCTTTGAAGGTACTTGGTGAAACCTTCTTTGGGCTCTTGGGCCATAACCTCCAGAGTACGCATCGTAGTCTGGATCTCGGTATTATCGGCGTAATTTGGAGCGAACTCTGTTGCCACATCATCCCAAGTCTTGTACTTCTTGGAATCGAGTCTGTAGTACCAGGCTTTCGGGTGCTTCTCGAGGGAAGAAGCAAACAAGTGCTTGAACATGGTGGATTTCACCCCCTTGACAACCATGAATTCTTTGAAAGCCCGAATGTGATGGACCGGGTCTTCGGTACCCTCAAACATCGGTATTCCCGTAAGGTTAAGGTTGGCGGGTAGCTCGTCATTCAGAGGCGAATAGGAACGAGCGTTTTCCGTATGGATCGAGTTATTCGTTGACAAATGGACCTGTTCTTCAAGTTTGCGAACGGCGCTGACTAGTTCAGCTATGGGCCAAGTGGTTTCATTCCCGACCTTAGGAGCCCCTTGCTCCACGGCACTCAAACGGGTGGCAATGGCGGTTTGGTCGGTCCTGATGGCTGTCAGTTGGGCCTCCATCGTAGCCAGTGAGGCGGTCAGTTGGTCCAAGGTTTCTTGCATTTTCTGGCGTCTGGTTACCGGTGGCCTGTCTGTAAGAATACCGCGTAATCAGAAAAGTTGCTTCGGAACTCAAATTCACCAAGGCGTAGGAAATAGCGCGGGAGGAGAGACGACTCCAGTTTGACTCGTGCTAGACTCTCCTAAGACAAACGTGTAGGGTGCGATTCTCGGAGTGACTGTGTGATTAATCGCTCCATCGGAGAATAGCCCCCAGGTGAGAATAAGGACTCAGATAGGACTCAGATGGTGTGACATCTAAGTGACTCAAAAGTGGGGTACATGAGACACGTGTGAGATATGACCCTTAGAGCAACCATTATTGATCACTCTGCTGAAGGGTAGACCCCGAGTGAGGAAAATCCTGTAAAGGAAATGACTCGGAAAGGACACCTAGACGGGTGACTCGTGAAAGGTAGGCCTCCCTTAGGATTCGGCGGGTGGGCCGAGTCCTGTTCGAAGGAAGGTCCACGTGAGATATTTCCCAGACTTTTGGGCTCGAGTGTGTAAACGGGCCTTCCTTTGTAGGAGTATGTCCTACGTAGGTGGGCCATGCCTTAGTCGAATAAAGCGGACTAGGATAGGGAGGAAACTCGTGATGTAAGATCGACGGAGTTTCGACGCTGAAGAGGAAAGTTTGAAAAGGGATGATTTTTTGGAAAATCCGAGAAAACTCGGGGAGGGCCCGATTTATTCCGAAAATCAGAAAGTGTATCGGGCCACAAATTTGAAAGTTCGAACATATTTTCGAGTTTTGAAATGGGTAGAATACCGGCTAGAAATAGGCTATTTTGAGTAAAATCATAAGTCCTAAATTCGGTATATGTCCCGGGTTTTGAAATTGGATATCTTGAAAAAGATGTATTTTTGAAAAATTGACGGTTTTTTGAAAAACGACCTTAGAAACCAAGTAGCACATAGTCACGCAAGCATTATAACGACGCCATGTATGCTTTACACTAAGTCTCGGTCGGTCTATAAAGGGTCTATACCAGTGCACATAGCCTAAACGTTAATCGGGACGGACTCTCTAAGTCGAGTTGAGCTTAGAACATGCCGCGAAACCCATACGAATCGACTATGGACACCTTTGACATATCCATATTGGAGTACATCACAGTATAGTGGGACATCGGTCACCAGTACCGGCCTGGGAAAATAGGGTTATGCATGAACCGTAAAACTAAAACGCGTATTGTACTAGTCAAACGATTTCTATTCGAGTCTCACCCTGAGGATGCCGATGGTAAGTCACGCATCAGTTAATCCCCAGCGGAGTCGCCAAATTGTGGACATGACATAGGTCCACCCCGACGCGGCCACGCGCGGGTTTGGGAAGGCGAATGAATCTCCATATGAGATGGGTCGAATTGAAATTTAAATCGAAGTGGAGTCGCCACCGAACTTTGAGGGAGTTCCGGCCCATTCGAACCCACTCTATATCTTAGTGGGCCGTGTACAAAATACGGCCTATTCGGATCTCAGAGCTTATCGGGTTCGTTCCTTTGCACTTGATACCGATACCGACATTATCGGATACTGTGTATTGAATGACTCTCGTGTGTCGATGGATTCGGATATCCGGAAACCATGGTTCTGAGTAAGGGGTGAGGGTACGTGTTGGGAAGTTCACAAAGAACACCCAACCCCGCCCGCACATTAGCGGCCTCTACTAAGATATCGTTTGACTCTCGAATACGCGTGTTAGTAGAACGATAAAATCATATGCAAACATTGTTTTACCTAGACATGCGAGAATTTGAATGGGTTACTAAGTCGATTTAATGCATCTAAATTTAACGTCAAAGTTGGATTTAGCATGCGGGTTCATTTTAGTATAATAAAACGAATAACGAAAATAAATCGACAAAAATAGAAACAAACATGTTAGCAACGGTATAACGATAATAACGGTTTGCGAAAATATAGAATGCTACAAGATAATGTAAACATGATGCATGATTTTGGAAAATCGATAATTTTGCTAAGTCATGTAAAAATATGGTATGATTTATACTCGAGTTTAAAATTTCGATGCTCGTCATATTCGAGATTTGATTATGGAATCAATATCAAATATTAGGAGCGAGTTTAGAAAAAATGTTATAAGTCGTTTTAAAATTAAACTAAAAAAAATCCTTTTGTGTCGCAATTTTCAGGCAATCGCGCGACTTGTATAAACTTCGCGCGACTTGCACAGGCGCGCGACTCGCATGACACCCGCGCGACTCGCATGATATCCGCGCGACTCGCATGGAGGGCTGTTTTGGCTTTTTGATTAATTCCGTTAGATTTGATATTCGACTACGGAGTCAGTATCGCATCCTTGGAATGATGATTTTTATTGAATCGGGCAGAAATACGGTATGATTTATGCTCGATTCGGATTTGGATACTCGTCGTATCCGATATTCGATTATTGAATCGATATCGAATATTTAGAGTGAAATCTAGAAAATAAATTTGTAAGTCGTTTTAAATCAACTAAAACGAAAAAAATTGTCTCCGCGTTTTATAGTGTCGGAATTAATTCTTACGAATTATGATCACTATTTTTTACCATCAACGACTTCGTATTAGTTAGATTCATTGACTAGTTCGTTTAGATGCGACATCCAATTATTGAATTGGTATCGAATCTAAAGAACGACTCTTTGCAACTACTTGAATTAAAAAAAACTTGACTGGATTCCCTCGGCATCCCGACATCGTAATAAATCCTTGCGGATTGTGTGATGTCGGATCCACGTCAAAGGGTTTCGACCTTAATAAAAAAAAGAATGTTTGTTTCGAAAATAGTATTTGAAATCGATGAAATATATGATTAATGATGATGCAAACAAAAATAAGAAAACTATTGTTTACGTTGACTTACTTCAACAATCAAGCGCTAGGGGTGTCGGGATAAGCGACCGGCAACGTCGGGTGAAACACCCTTATATATTTGGATTTCCTTATCCCGTCATCATTCGCACTCGACACGAATCCATAAGTATTTTAATGTTTTTTATACTAGTAATTAATATCGATATTATAGACGCGACGATAAAAATAAAATAAAACAAAAAAAGACGACAATGACGACGACGACGACGCGCGGACGACACGAGGAAAGAAAGGAGAAGAGAAAAGGACGGGATTTTGCACCATCAACCTACATGTTTCTTGTCTCGGATGGAACTCATTTCGTTGTGGCTTTAGCACGGGAGTTTCGAGGTTTATGAAGGTTGAGTTATGGTGGTTTAGGGTTCCTAGATTGCTAGGGTTTAAGGTAGTAATTAGGATGTCGAATTAATTAGGGTTCTCTTAGGGTTTTTTTAAGTTGTGTCTAGATGTGTTAGGGTTTTTGTAAAAGTGTTCAATTGTGCATGCAAGAGGGTGTTTATATATGCAATTGCTCCCCCTCCTTGTCTAGGGTTACTCGATCAAGTGCCCTGATGGACTTGATCGAGTGGCCCACCTGAAAGAGGACCGCGAGTTTGCTCTCGAAAATGGCTTTGACCGGGTTTTGACCCGGTCGCTAAAAAACAGTTTTATTTCCAGTGTCGGTTTTGACCCAAATTAGTCTTATTTGATTAGAAATGACCCACTGGGCCTGAATTTGAGATCGATTTTGTGAGATTTGTACTCCGTAAAAAAACCCAAGCCAGAAACTAATGGTTTCGAGCCCACATCCGACCGCGTAGAAACATGTTTGCGTCCGATCATCATCGGGTGTTTTTTGGAAACTGCTATAGACACCTAGCGGTCAAAATGTGGGTGTCTACACAACTACATAAAAAATAAAAATAAAACGAGAATGAGGAAAATTATTTACATACCCGGGCTGCCTCCCGGTAGCGCTGGTTTAGAGTCCCGCACGACTTGATGAGCAAAAGTTTTTAGTGTGATGAGGGAACGGGATGAAGTTGTATAACTTCAATCGCTCCAACTTGAGCACCTTTATGATATAATTTTAATCGTTAACCGTTCATCTTGAAACATTCACCCGAATCACTCTCGACTTCAATCGAGTCAAACCTACCAACATGGGTGACGGAAAAAGGTCTGGACCAACGACATTTCAACTTTCCAGGAAATAATCGGAGTCTAGAATTGAACAATAATACATTATCCCCCACTTTGAACTCATGGTTAAGGATATGCTTGTCATGCCACCGCTTGGTGCGCTCCTTATAAACCCAAGCACTATCATAGGCATCAAGACGGAATTCCTCTAACTCATTCAATTGCATGAGTCTCTTCTCCCCCACTCAAATGCGGATCCAAGTTAAGCTCCTTGATCGTCCACCAAGCCTTCTACTCAAGCTCGACGGGTAAATGACATGACTTGCTATAAACCAATCGGTAAGGGGAAGTACCAATAGGCGTTTTAAAGGCGGTGCGATAAGCCCACAATGTATCATCTAGCTTAGAGCTACAATCCTTTCGAGCTTTTGACACTACCTTCTGGAGAATAGACTTGATTTCCCTATTGGACATCTTAACTTGCCCACTCGTTTGAGGGTGGTAGGCAAGACCGGTACGGTGAGAGACACCGTACTTAGCAAGTAAAGCATCAAGTCGCTTCTCATGAAAATGGCTTCCACCATCACTAATAATCGCCCTTGGAACACCAAAGCGGGGGGAAAATGATCTTTTTAAACAGAGATATTACCGTTCTAGCATCATTAGCAGGAGATGCTACCGCCTCCACCCACTTGGAGACATAATCAACCGCAACCAAAATATATCGGTTGCCCTTGGATGACGGAAACGGGCCTTGATAATCTATACTCCAGACATCAAAAATTTCTACCTCGAGAATCCCATTTTGAGGCATCTCATACCTCCTAGAAATATTACCGGTCCTCGGACACGCGTCACAGGACATAATAAAGGCTTGGGCATCCCGAAATAAGGTTGGCCAATAAAACCCCGATTGGAGGACCTTAGCCGTGGTTCGGCTCGGTCCATGATGACCACCATATGGTGATGAATGACAACTTTCTAAAATTCCACGAACTTCCCATTGAGGGACACATCGTCGGAAAATACCATCCGCACACTCCTTAAATAAATAAGGATAATTGTCGAACATCATGTAGAATTTTTTTCTTTTGCCGATAAGAAAGATCAGAAGGTAATACCTTTCCAACCAAGTAATTAGCATAGTCTGCATACCAAGGTCCTTCGCTTTCACCGGTAGTTAAGGCCATGAGAGAATCATCAGGAAAAGAGTCATCTATGGGGATGACAACTCCTTCCTCCTCAACTCTTAGCCTCGATAAATGGTCTGCAACGACATTTTCCGCTCCCTTCTTATCCCGGATCGATAAATCAAACTCTTGGAGGAGGAGGATCCATCGAAGTAGTCGGGGCTTCGCTTCTTTCTTAGCAAGGAGGTACTTAAGAGCCGCATGATCGGTGAAAACAATGACTTCCGATCCAACCAAGTAGGTCCTGAACTTTTCCTAAGCATACACTATAGCTAGAAATTCCCTCTCGGTGGTTGCATAATTCACTTGAGCATTATCAAGGGTTTTGCTAGCATAGTATATAGCATGTAAGACATTGTCTTTCCTTTGACCTAAAACCGCTCCCACAGCATAATCGCTTGCGTCACACATTTTCTCGAATGACAAATTCCAATCTGGTGACTGAATAACCGGAGCAAAAATGAGGGCCTGCTTAATCCTGTTAAAAGCTTCAACACACTGATCGCCTCCCAATCGGATCGGTCGTTAACGAAGGACGGGGGATCAAACGATATTTATAAGACTCGAGATCACACAAAAACAAGCAAGCAAGTATTCGTGGTAAGTCGAGGTCGGTCCACAGGGAACGGATGTATTGACAAGTTTAAAGCGATGTGTTTGATATCTAGAAGGGGGTTTCTAAAGGTCGAGTCTATACTAGGGAAAATAACTACGAGAATAGCTAGGGGTGATTAATCTAGGAAAAGGCGTTAGGGGGAAATCGGGATTCAGAACATGGAATGTAAGAAGGTCGGGATCGAGTTTTTATTACAACGTTGATAAAGGGAGAATGCCACCTTTCGGTTTCTTCAACCAACCCACCTAAAAACCCGCTTTCGCGGCGAAGAAGGGTAAGTCTCTTGTTATGGTAATTTATACCCCGAGTTTCCCTATATTGATAGAAACGAGTCAAGGTCGGTCTAGTTGGCCGGACTAAAATAACAATGACACAACAACCACAAGCAAGGTAAACCAACATGCAAGCAACCCACCAATACCCCTAAATTCAAATAATCCAAGTCTTCATCCCTAAACCCCCCAACAAGAAATCTACTCACTAATCATAATGAAAGACAATAAAACATTAACTATGAAAAAACTAACCACAACATGCATATTAATTAGATCTAAGAAAACTAACAACAATATGATGAGAAAACTACAATCTAACAATTACCCACTAAACTAAGAAACTACCAAATTAATTTAGAGAATAATCTAGAACAACATGAACAAGATCTAAAGAAACTAACTACACCAAGATGATCCAAACAAAACAATAATGAGAAAACTAAATTAAATCTAAACTAGAGATAAGAGAGTGGAAAGAAATGTACCAACTATGAAGATCTACAAGAAATAAGAAGATTACATAGATAAAGGTTGAATCTTTGATGGAGAGAATGAAGAACTTGTCACGAATCCTTCAACAAACCCAACAAATCTTCAATAAAAGTTGTATAATCTCTTACAAACTTGTAATCTAGAGAATTGTTGATGTGAACTAAGTAGATCTACTACTAATTACTATGTAAACTACTAGATTTTTAGAGAATTACTACCAGAATACTACTAGATTGTTCTACTAATGGGATGTTGTAACTACACTAATGAAAGCCTTACTACACTAATGGTGGGATCTAATGGATTGTTATGAGGATGTCTTGGGCAACAAACTAGGGTAACATATATATAGTAATCTTCTTAATGGGTATTTAACCTAAAGCCCAAATCCACTTTATGCTCCATTAGTGAGACAATCTCCTTTAGCATCTTCATGGGGTGAAACTTTACCCTGCGGTCTTGACGATAATTCCCACCGGGTGAAATTTTACCCGGTAAGATTTTCTTCATTTTTGGCGTTTTCCGACACATCTTTCCATCGGGCGAAATTTCACCCGGTGGACGAAATTTCGCCCGGTTAGTTTCGCCCGATGGGAAGTCTCGAAAAATCTTCGGGGAGGCATTTTTACCGTCGGGTGAAATTTCGCCCGGTGGTGTCTCACCGAGTGAAATTTCGCCCGGTCATTCTGCTGGCCTCTTTTCTTGTCTCATTCTTTGTTTATTGATTGGATGGCTTTAAACTTTAAGTTGTGTGCTTTACTCTTAGGACGATATTCCCTTCTCTTGTGCTCGTGGAAGCTCGATCGTGATTTCGGTGCCAAATCCTATCAAAATCGATAGAAAAACTACCAAAAACACGTAAAATGCACAAGAGAGACGCTAATGCGAGAAGTACACAAAATATGGCGATAATCGCACTCTAAACTCGCAAAACGAGGGAAAAACGCGTCGAAATGAGGGGAAAAACGGTCTAAATTTAGCACACAACATTTGACCCCTAAACCGTTGCTCGTCCTCGAGCAAAGACCCAAAAAGAAATTACATACTACTACTACTACTACTTGCTAGATTATGCTAAGCCGATACAGGGCAATTAACGGGCTCGCTCCGTCCCTTCAACTCACATCGGAATACCTATGAGGTAAGATACTCCCATGCAAGGCAAGTTGGGGCTTGCTCAAAGCGGTGGATGTGACTAAACACTCAAAAACATAGAACACGAAAGAATAGGCGCATCCAAAGCAAAAATAAAACACCGAATCCCTCATCGAGACGGCGGGGAAGACACCGATTACTTACCTAAAACAACAATAAACTTCCAAGATAAATGACCCACAAAAACAAGGACCAAAGCCTAATACTATGACAATTAAGAAATATAGATGTTGATAACTTAGCCTAGGTCCTCCTAGTCTTCTAAAGGGGTACGACGAGACGTATTGATAAGTGTAGTTTGTAGTGCCTATTTCGTAGTGTTTTGGTCCCATTTCCTTGCGGAATCGCTCCTTGGGAGCGGTTCATGGGCTACTTATGCTTCCTCTAGCTCGTTTCAGGTTTCCGAGACCATTCGTTAAGAGTTGGAGTGATTCCGACTCAATACATACACTTTTCGGAGCCAACGAAGCGGAGGAACGATCACTCGATGCCTTGGATTCGACCCCGAGACCTTGGGACCCAATCCCGATCCTCTGAGACCCGATCCCGAGTCCTGAGCATCGATGAGAAGTTCATGTGAAGCAAGGAGGAACCAAAAGGATCATATTGGAGGCCTACAAGACTCATCCCCGACGGGTATGCACCTCATCCCGTCCGGGATGAAGTACACTTTTGAAGGGGTCACTGCCAGGCCGTCCCGGTCGGGACCAACCCATCCCGGTCGGGATGACAGGCCGTCCCGGTCGGGATGATCCCGTCCCGGTCGGGACCAAGCACCTGTAGCCGCGCCTCTTATTTTCCTCCTCCTTCATTCTTGTACCCCTATAAATACTTCCCTCTTGTATTGTTTATGGATCTTACCTTAACCTAGACTATCTTAAGCTTCTCTACAACATATAAACCCTAGATTTAGTTCTCCTCTCATTAGTTTAATCTTCCTTTAATCTTTAGTTAATCTTAGTTAATTAGTCTTGTAATTAAGAAGATTCTTGAAGACTCATCCAAGATTGACAACCTTGGGGTTTTATTTAGGTTTCTTATTAATTCAAGTTCTCATCTTTTTCATCCAATTGTAGTGGGTATAATTTATCTTCTCTTAATCTTTGTTTTATCATCAAGTTTTAATCGTTGATTATTGTTTATTGCTCTTGATTGTTCACCATGAATGTTTTGATGTTTGTGATGTTGTTTTCTCTTTTCATTATTGTAGTTAGTATGACTATGAGTGAGTAGTTTTCTTGTGGGTTAGTAGGGGGATTAAGGGTAGAATATGGGTGATTAGGGTTTGATTAGGGGTAAAGGGTGAATCTTTGTTGTTAGTCACATGCTTGGCACACCATGTGTTTGTTGAAATGTTTGTTTGAGTTGTAGTGGCCATGCTTCTCATGCTAGTCTTCCTCTACTCATTGTTTGTCTAGTATGTGGTCATGTTGAGAATAGTCATTATACATACCATGTGGACTAGGGTTTAGACGCCATCAAACGCGAACCTACCTCGACATCGGTCTAAGTTGCGAGAGCCCGGACCGAATCTAGCAATTAGGAGACACCTACACCCTTGACCACCCAAATCACCCTACTATACTTATGAACCCAACCTAACCCACTTCTTCTTCATATTTGATTCAACTTATTAGTTAGTCATCATTCCTTTAATTCATTGTTTATTTTGTGTTTAGTTATTTCATTTAACCTTGTTATAGTCTAGTTCATTGTTAGTCTACCTTCTTCTTCTCCTCTCATCATAATTCACCAATTAGTATTTCTTTGTGTTTGTTTGGTAGCGTAGTCTCGTTCTAGGCCGACCTAGTCTAAACCTTGCAACACCGTCTCTGTGGACACGACCCGACTTACCCTAACTACCGTTAGGTCTTAGCCGGTTATTATTTGATCGGTGGGGATCCACGACAATTCCCACCATCAATTTGGCGCCGTTGCCGGGGACGGTGCATTGTTTAGACTTTGTTTGCTTATTTCTAGACTTAGTTACCCTTCTTTGTGCCCTTCTACCCTCTCTTGTGCATACTTTCTAGTTTCTCTTGTTTTCTTAGCTTTCTTTTCTTTTTGTTTCTAGTTGTGCTTGTTTCTTGTCGTTACCTAGTGCCCATAAAGCACTAGGTGTTCTCACGTTTGTTCTAGTGTGTAGTGTATGCCTAGGCGGGGAGGCGAATTCTTTCTCTTTAATCCAGAGCCGGAGAGGCTTTTTCGAGCCTTTCGCCAACGGACGATTAACCGGGTTAGAATCTCTCAACCAAGCGCAAGCAATACCCATCAAGAGCAAGCTCAAGGAAGCGATATTGAGGAAGCATCTCGAGAGACGGCCGAAGGGAATTTCACCAATCCCTTTGGATTTTCTAGTCCTAGTTCCCCCTCTACATCTACTTCAACTCCGTCTTCACCACCGTCTCCCTTACATCCAATAATGCCGAAGTTTTCCTCCCACTCTACATTTACGGAAGATGTCTTGCCGGGACCGAATGCTCTACCGGCCGCTTATGCCGGAAATTTTACGGCCAAGACTCACTTCATACAACTTGTGGAAAGGAATCAATTTAGTGGTTTGCCCACCGAAGACCCGCACCAACACATGGAGACTTTCTCCGATTATTGCGACGCTATCTCTCAACCCGGGGTTACACAAGATCAAATCCGATGGGTATTATTTCCATTCTCATTAATTGGAAAAGCGAAGCAATGGATCAAGAGTCTCGATAGGGCAACCATGGGCATCGACACTTGGAAGAAGCTTGCATTGGCGTTCTACCAAACATTCTACCCTCCGGAAAAGACTAATTTGCTTAGGGCCTCCATCACCGGTTTCCAACAACGGGATGAAGAGAGCCTTTATGAAGCTTGGGAGAGGTTTAAATCTTTGGTGAGATCGTGCCCCCATCATGGACTTTCACAATGGTTCTTAGTCCAACAATTTTGGAACGGTATTTATGAGGACTCAAGAAGTATACTCAATATGGGCTCCAATGGTAGGTTCACCGAGGTCGATGATGACCAAACATGGGCAAGAATCGAAGAGATGGCGGTGCATAATTCGCAATACTCTAGGCCTAGGAAGGCAAATCGAGGAGGTAGGCACGAGGTTGATGCTATTACTCAACTAAGCATTGACATTGGAGCTCAATTGAAGACACACATGGAGACCATTGACAAGAAGCTCCAAGGCCACCTCACTCAAGTTCAAAGCATTGGTTCCTCCCATCAACACTCAATTCAAGAAGTGAATGCTTTGGGTTTTGCACCTCCTTTGCCTTATTATGGGATGTGTGATACTTGTGGAATCGTTGGTCATGATCCTATGAATTGTAGAGGAAGTATTGAACAAGTAAACGCCTTTCAAGCGTTCAAGCAAGGTGCCTCCTACTATAATCAATACCAAGCTTCCAATCAAGTCCCTCAACAACAAGCTATGAAACCTCGTCCCTATGTTCCACCTCCCTTAAGGGACAACAATCAAGGCTATCAAGGGTATGTGGGTAATCCAAGACCCTTCAACAACTTCAAGCAAAATAACCAAGGTACCTTTGTCAACAACAATCAAGGGTTCCAACAAGGGAACTGATGGTGGGATTTGTCGTGGATCCCACCGATCAAATAAATAACCGGCTAGACCTAACGGTAGTTAAGGTAAGTCGGGTGGTGTCCACGGAGACGGTGTCGCAAGGTTTAGACTAGGCCCACCTAAAACGAGACTACGCTACCAAACAAACACAAAGAGCTACTACTTGATAAATTATGATGAGAGGAGAAGTAGGAAGTAGAATAACAACGAACTAGGCTAAACAAGGCTAAAATAGAATAACTAAATACAAACCAACTAGCAAACTAAAGAAATGAGGCTAACTAATAAGATGAATCAAATATGAAGAAGAGGTGGGTTAGGTCGGGTTCATAAGTGTAGTAGGGTGACTTGGGTGGTCAAGGGTGTAGGTGCCTCCTAATTGCTAGATTCGGTCCGGGCTGTCGCAACTTAAACCGATGTCAAGGTGGGTTCGCGCTTGATGACGTCTAAACCCTAGTCCACATTGTATGTATAATGACTATTCTCAACATGACCACATACTAGACAAACAATGAGTAGAGGAAGACTAGCATGAGAAGCATGACCACTACAACTCAAACAAGCATTTCAACAAACACATGGTGTGCCAAGTATGTGACTAACAACAAAGATTCACCCGTTACCCCTAATCAAACCCTAATCACTCATATTCTACCCTTAATCCCCCTACTAACCCACAAGGAATCTACTCACTCATAATCAAAGATAAACTAACAACAATAAGAGAAAACCACATCACAAACCAAACATCCATTATCAAGAACAATATGAACAATAACAAGGAATACTAAGTAAAGATTCAAACTTGAAATAATAACAAAGAACAAGAGTCAAGAAAGTTATACCAACACAAGATGAATAAAAAGATGCAATCTTGTATAAATAAGAAACCCCAAAATAATCCCAAGGTTGTCAAGCTTGGAGAAATCTTCAAGTGTCTTCTTAATACAAGAACTAATTACAACTAGATTAAACTAGGATTAACTAAGGATTAAAGAGAAATTAAAACTAATGTGAAGAACTAAATCTAGGGTTTATAACTTGTAGAGAGGCTTAAGAGAGTCTAATGTATGATAAGATACATAAACAATACAAGAGGGAAGTATTTATAGGGGTACAAGAATGAAGGAGGAGGAAAATAAGAGGCGCGGCTACAGGTGCTTGGTCCCGACCGGGACGGGATCATCCCGATCGGGATGGCCTGTCATCCCGACCGGGACGGGTTGGTTCCGACCGGGACGGCCTGGCAGTGACCCCTTCAAAAGTGCACTTCATCCCGGACGGGATGAGGTGCATACCCGTCGGGGATGAGTCTTGTAGGCCTCCAATATGATCCTTTTGGTTCCTCCTTGCTTCATATGAACTTCTCATCGATTCTCGAGACTCGGGATCGGGTCTCGGAGGCTCGGGATTGGGTCCCAAGGTCTCGGGGTCGAATCCAAGGCATCGAGTGATCGTTCTTCCGCTTCGTTGGCTCCGAAAAGTGTATGTATTGAGTCGGAATCGCTCCAAATCTTCACGAATGGTCTCGGGAACCTGAAACGAGCTAGAGGAAGCATAAGTAGGCCATGAACCGCTCCCAAGGAGCGATTCCGCAAGGAAAATGGGACCAAAACACTATGAAATAGGCACTACAAACTACACTTATCAGGAACTTCAATCAAGGTGGTTTCCAAGGAAACCAAAGCTTCCAAAGACAACAAAACCACAACAATGGCCTTAATCAAGGTAACTCTCATGGGTTCCAAGGGAACCATCAACAACAAGCAACTCAAGCTAACCGTCAAGAAAGCAAGCCTAGGAGCTGATCTCCCATTCATGATTACGGTTCTCCATTAGCCCTCACCAATACTCCGCACAATCCACAATCTCCAACTCATGATTTCGACATTCAAAAATCTATGTTGGAGATGCAAAGGGGTCAAATGGAGATGTCAAAAAACCAACAAGAGTTCTATGCTTTAATTCAAAGGGACAACATGGCGAGAGATCCTCATACGAAGATGCTTGAAACCCGAATAGCTCAACTTGCTTCGGGTAGCTCTTCAAGGCAACCGGGGCAATTACCTCCTCAAGGTGAAACACCGAAATACGAGCATGTGAATGCTATTACCACTAGGAGAGGTACATCTTATAACCCTCCCCCACACCCTAATGAGCAAGAACCAACAAGAGAAGTTGTGCCTCCGATTCAAGAAAACTCAAGCAAGGAAGATCCAATGGAGGAGCAAGTCTTATGGGAGATCGAGAAACCTCAAGAAGACAAGCTTCCTCCACTTCAAGAAAAAGACAAGGGCAAAAGGAAAGTGTCATTTGAGGAGTCTACCCCGATTGAGCCAAATAAGTTCCATATCAAGTTGCCTTTCCCAACAAGGCAAATGAAGACCAAGGTAGATTCTCAATATGAAAAGTTCCTTGACATTGTGAAGAAATTGGATGTTAGTGTCCCATTCACCGAGCTACTTACCCAAATTCCGGCATATGGAAGATTCATGAAAGATATATTGGCTAGGAAGAGATCCATCGACAAGGAAGAGACCATTGCGTTCACAAGGGTGGTGAGCGAGCTCATTCAAGGTTCTACGCTTCCAAAGTTGAAGGATTTGGGTAGATTCTCGATCCTTTGCACCATAGGCCACTACAAGATCGAAAGAGCATTATGTGATTTGGGTGCGAGTGTGAGCATCATTCCTTATTCTATTTGTTGCCGACTTGGGATGAAGAAGCTTAAAAGTACTTCCATTACACTCCAAATGGCCGATAGTTCATTAAACCGACCATTGGGAATGCTAGAGGATGTGCCGGTGAGAATCGGGAAGTTTTTCATTCCGGTCGATTTCATCGTGCTCAATATGCCGGAAGATGCTATCACTCCCATTATTCTTGGGCGCCCATTTCTACACACCGCCGGTGCTATGATCGATGTGAAGAATGGTAGGATCACCTTCGAGCTAGGAGAAGAGAAGTTAGTGTTTGACATCCAAGGTGACACTTCACCTACAAATGATGAGTCTTGCAAAATGATCCAAGCCACGAAAGACATTGATCTAGGGGTTGAGTCGGGATAAAGCTTGAACAAGAACTCTTGTGAACTTGAGGATGATGACTCCGAGAGTGGAGAGGATGAGTGCCCATTTCATGGGCTTGATGACAAGTTGAAAGGCAAGAAGGACGATGAGCCTTCCTGGGGGCCACATGAGGATCGGTGGATGTTTGGGTATGTCCCCAAAGACCAAAAGTACAAGTTCAAGTCGTTGAACTTGGAAGATCGGGATGCCCCGGGAACGTCAAGGCAAGGCCATGAAGAGCCTTGGTATGTGGTCGGTTATATCTCGAGCTTGATTGAGGACTTTGCTAGGGCCTTCGACTTGTTTCTTCGTGCCCTTGATGGAGATGGAACTAGTTTTTGTTGTTAAAAAAGATTGAAGAATGCACCACCTTGGTTTGACGGAGTTCCACAAGAACCGTCTCTTTGTATATATCTCTTTCTCTTGTAGTTCGTTGGGTTTTGTGAATTTCTTGATTATTTGGATTATTGATGAGCGATGTGAGGGAGGGAATTTGATGTGTATTTGAGTTTATTGTGATAGGTGTGAAGTGAAAGTGTCTCCTAGGAAGGAAGGGTTAATGTTGGAGCTTGGATCGTGTGAAGGGAAGTCGGTTTTTGAAGGTTGGAACGAGCTTTTGGGAGCTATAGAGGGTTAGGAGACTCTTCCCGGCCTAGAATAGGTCATCCCGTCCGGGATGGAAGGCCCATCCCGACCGGGAAGGATGTCATCCCGTCCGGGATGAGGTGCACAAAAAATGGGTCTACTGACAGCTCATCCTGACCGGGACCAAAGCTTCCCGACCGGGACGAGCAGGTCATCCCGACCGGGACCACCCATCCCGACCGGAATGGACCCCCTGTCTTCCTTTGGCCTTTTCTTCGTTGTTTGAGCCCACCCAACCACTTTATACCCCCTCCCAACCTCCCTACATGTCCTTACTCTCATTATATGACCCCCACACCTTACATAAACATTTTCACCTCACTTTCACTTCACTTTAAACCGACTTTCACATCAAAATCCACCCCATTGTACCCTTGTGCCCCAACCATGGAACCGGATCGCGCCCCAACCATGGAACCGGATCGCGATTGGAGAAGGATAACAACGGCAAGGACAAGCTACGTGCCTATATTCACTTATGAGACGATGGAGCGAGTGAGTTGGTAACCGTATGGTACGACAACTATCCTCTCTTTTCCGTTTTTTTAGCTTGTCTTCATTTGATTACTCCCTTCCCCTTATACACTTATGTGTCATGGTGGCCCTCGGGGCCTTGGTAGTTCTTGCTCCGACTCTCGACGATGTGATTACATCGAGAGTCACTTCAAAATCCAAGTTTTACAAGATTTTCACCCTTTTGTAGGAATTAGTCGGAGTTGGGCGGAATCCGGGTTAGGTGACTTGATTACACCTAGTCCTCCCCTCCCATTTCCTTTTATTTCTTTCTTTTTATTTCTCCCCTCTCCATATCTTTTCTTGTCTCGGCCCACGGTGACTTGACTACACCCCGGCCGGACACATTCTATCTTTTCTCCACTTTTTGATTTTTAGCTTTATTTTCGTAGTTTCTTTCCTTTTCTCTTGTGCTCCCATGCACTACGGTCGAGCATGAGGACATTGCTCGGCTTAAGTGTGGGGGAGCGATATTCTATCGTCTTTAGTTTTATTTTCTTAGTTTTTCGAAAAAATTCTTCAAAAAACCCTAAAAATTTGAAAAATTTCACAAAAATCAAAAAGATTTTCTTTTGTGTCTTTTCCTTTTTGTGTCGTTGTCTCGTATATTTGTTTTGTTGTGTGTGTTTGCCCCCTTTTCCTTATAGGTTGCTTAAACCACCGATGGCTTTGGAAAGCTTTCAAGATGTCCGGTAACATCTTCTATCCTTTTTTTTCCTTCTTTGTCTCTTGCGGAATTTGGAGGAGATTGTGATGTGGTGTTGATAAGTGTGGTTTGTAGTGCCTATTTTGTAGTGTTTTGGTCCCATTTCCTTGTAGAATCGCTCCTTGGGAGCGGTTTAGGGGCTTCTTATGCTTCCTTTAGTTCGTTTCAGGTTCCCGAGACCGATTTGGAAGAGTTGGAGCGATTCCGACTCGATACATACACATTTTGGAGCCAACGGAGTAAAGGAACGATGACTCGATGCCTTGGAATCGACCCCGAGACCTTGGGACCCAATCCCGAGCCTCCGAGACCCGATCCCGAGTCCCGAGAATCGATGGGAAGCCCATGAGAAGCAAGGAGGGACCAAAAAGTTCATATTGGAGGCCCACAAGACCCATCCCGATCGGGAATGCCTAAAACCCGATCGGGATGAAGTGCACAAAGGAGACGGCCACTGGAGGAAGTTCCCGACCGGGTCCCAACATTCCCGATCGGGATGGTGAAGATTCCCGATCGGGATTGCCCATTCCCGATCGGGAAAGTCCCAGGGCAGCCCGCAATTGTTTCCTTCTTCCTCCTTCCATTTGTAACCCTATATATACCCCCCCTCTTGTATTAAGACACCATCTTAGGATAGATTCTTCACCTCCCACTAAACCCTAGACTACTTTAGGTTAGATTAGATTAGATTAGTGTAGATTAGTCGGTAATTAGTAGTTAATCTTAGTTTAATCTTGTATTATTGGATCTCTTGAAGAATCCATCCAAGATTGACAATCTTGGAGGAATTATTTGGGTTTTCTTCTATACAAGTGTTCATCTTTTCATCCTTCACTAGTTTGGTATAATCTTCTTCTCCTTTTACTCTTAATCCTTGTTTGTTCATCCAAGTTTGCATCTTTGTTCATTTTATTGTTCTTATTTCATTGTTTTCACTAGTTTCATTTTGGATGTTTTGTTGTTTGTGTTGATTCATCTTGTTAGTGTTAGTTTTAGTTTAGATATGTTAGAGTAGTGTTCTTGCTAGGGTTAGTAGGGTGATTAGGGTGTTAATTGGGTGATTAAGGGTTTGTTGGAGATGTGGGTGGAAGATTTGGGTTTCCTCTTGGTTGATGCATATGACATGTTTGATGAATTGCTTGAATGACTAAGTAAGTTAGATTGCTTGTTTTTCTTGCCTTTCCCTTGTGGGTGTTAGTTGTTATGGGTTCGGTTCCCTCATTAAGTTGCGAGAGCCCGGTGAGGGCGACCCCTAGGTTAGTCTAAGTTGCGACCGCCCGGATGCGATCTAGGCCACAACACGCTAGAACCCCTTTTGTCATGTGTGTCGCCAAAATGGGTTCCATGAGGAACCTCTAGGTCGGTTTAAGTTGCGACCGCCCGGACCGACCTAGATTACCCTACTACCTCCTTCACTCTAACTCCTCCTTGGCCATTCCGTTACCCCTTTGACCCCGACCTAATCCTAGCCCGTTTTCCTTAGTTTTTCTTCCTAGTCATAGTCTAGCCTTCTCCCCTTCTATCATTCTATAGTTTAGTTTAGCCCGTTGACTTGGTCAAGTATTTGGGCCGACCTGGTCTAGACGCCTCTTACTGTCCCCGTGGATTCGACCCGACTTACCCTATCTACCCAGTTAGGATTAGCCGGTTTTATTTGGCGGTTGGGATTCCACGACAAATCCCTACCATCAAATTGGCGCCGCTGCCGGGGACGGTGCTAGTTTAGACTTTGTTTTCCTAGTTACTTGGCTTTGTCTTGTGTTTGTGTTTTTCTTTTTCCTTTTGTTACCTTGCTTCTTGTGTGTGTGTGGTTTATTTCTCTCTTGTCTAGTGCCCAAAAAGCACTAGACTTCTCACGTTTGTTCCTAGTCTGCAGTTTATGCTTAGAGGTGGTGATTATCTTCTTCTTGCGATTAAGAGCCGCTTTAACGGACGGTTGCTAGGATGAGTGGTTTCCAACCGGGTATGGACTACGATTTTCGAGCAAGCATGGGGTTTGATCTAAACTCCACACACTCGGGAGCCGATATGAGCTACTCCTCTTCTTCCATGAACCAAGGGTATGACATGACGTCCCCCTACCATAATCAAGCTTCTTGGGGTGATCAAGACTCTAGTGGGTATGAACCTCAAGGTTATGAAAATGGCTACCAACAAGTGAACGATTACCAATCCTACGATCATGGTGACTATTACTCGGATTATCAATGTGAACCCACCATGTTCAATCAAGATTCACCTTATGGAAGCCAATACCCCCAGAACCCACCATATTACCCTCCACCCCAACCACAATATGAACCCCATGACCCACAATACTACCAACCACCCCAACCTTGCTACCAACAATATGATGCCCCACCCCTTGGGCATCATCAAGAAACCATGTTTAATCAAGATTATCAAGATTATCATCAAGATTATCAAGATTATCATGGAGCTTTACAAGACCCCAATGATCACCAATTGCCCGACATGGAGGTGATTCAATCGATGCTTCAAATGCAACAAGAAATGGCCATTCAAACGCAAAAGAATAATGAACTCTTGGCCGAAATCCTTAGGGATAGGGAGGAAACTAAAGCTAGATTGCATGCTTTAACGGCTCAAACCCTAATGCTCTTAACTCAATCCTCACAACTTGATGAGGGATGTTCATTTGGGGAAGGGGAACAACCCAATGACGAGGCCGTTAATGAATTCCCTATAAGGAGCGAGTCTTGCTTTGAAGAACCTCAATCGTCTACCCAAAAAGAGACGAATGAGGAGATAACCCTTAGTGAAGGCAACATTGGTGAGGAATTGGAGGAGGATGGTGAGTGGGATGGTTTGGTAGAATTTGTGAGGATGTTGGGTGAAGTTGTTAGCCTCGAGTTGCCCTTGTGCGATAATGTGGATAAGCATCAAGAGCCCCTTACTAGTACACCAAGCGATGACTTGGAGGAGATTGAAACCGCCGGTAGAAGTTTCGATCCTCTTCTCCAAGATGATATGGGGCCTAGTGATGAAGATGGGGAACCACAACTTGAGGAAAGTGTGGGGGTGTGCATTGAGGAGATGAGGCCAAAACCGCTGTTTGTGCCTTGTTTCTTGGAGATGAAGCTTGCTAATGATTGGAGGCGATGCCTAGGGAGGAAGAGGCCGGTGAAGCTCATAGGATGGATAGACCCCGGATATGACACGAATGATGATTTTGGGTCTTGGAAATCCTACTTCTTGCCTCCACCTTGGAGGCCGTGGAGGTTGGCTAGGCTCGAGCGCTTCTTGGGCCTACATTATGATGTCGGTAGCGCGTTCGACTTGCTCCTCCATGCCCTTGAGGGCTACGGTTGAAGAAGAGTCCACCATCCTAGGTTTGACGGAGTTCCTAAAGAACCGTCATGTTGTATATTCCCCCTTTCTCCTCTTTAGAATACTTGTGCTTGTATTTGTGTGTTTTATTTTCTCTTGATTTTGTTTGTTTTTGTGGGATTCTTGTAATTGATTTGGTATTTTGATGAGCGATGTGAGGGAGTGAATTTGATGTGTATTTTGAGTTTATTGTGATAGGTGAAGTGAAGATGACTCATAGAAAGGAGTGGTTAATGATAGAGCTTGGATCGTGAGCAAGGGAGCCGGTTTTTGGGGTCATGGGAGTCATGAAGACCCTTCCCGACCGGGAAGGGTGTGTCGTCCCGACCGGGATGGGGCCGTCCCGATCGGGATGAGGGTGCCAAAAATCGAGTTCACTGGAGTGTCATCCCGATCGGGAAGGAGGCTTCCCGACCGGGACGGGTATGTCATCTCGACCGGGACCACCCATCCCGACCGGGATGACCCCCTGCTCCTTTTTGGTGCCTCTTCTTCGACATTTGAGCCCACCCAACCATTGTATACCCCCACCCAACCTCCCTACCTTCCTTGCCCATATCACACCACCCATGAGCCTCATTTGCATACCTTAACCTCATTTCCTCCTCACTTTAGACCGATCTTCGCATCAAATCCCACCCCCTCGCACCATTACTACCTCTACCATGTGGTTTTCATAAGCTTGAAGAAGGATGACAATGACGACAACAAGCAAGTACCTATATTGATCATTGAGACGATGGAGCGAGTGAGTTGCTAACCGGTCGGTAAGGCAACTATCCTCTCTTTTCCGTTTTTATTGCTTGTTTTCCCCTTGTTTATCCCCTTCCCCTTTGTCATGGTGGCCTTCGAGGCCTTGGTTTTGGTTGCTCCCGACTCTCGATGATGTGACTACATCGAGAGTCATTTTCAAAATCCAAATTTTACAAGTTTTTCACTTTTTCTTTTTGAGGATTTAGTCGGATTTAGGCGGAATCCGGGCTAGGTGACTTGATTACACCTAGCCCTCCCCTCCCATTTCCTTTTATTTCCTTCTTTTTATTTTTCTTCCCCCTTCCATATCTTTTCTTGTCTCGGCCATGGTGACTTGACTACACCCCGGCCGGACGCTTTCTACCCTTTTCTTCACTTTTCTTTTTGATTTCTAGTTTTATTTTCGTAGTTTCTTTTGTGCTCCCATGCACTACGGTCGAGCATGAGGACATGGCTCGACTTAAGTGTGGGGGAGTGTTATTCTAGCATAGTTAGCTTTATTTTTGTAGTTTTTCGAAAAAATCTTTAAAATCCATAAAAATTTGAAATTTTTTCACAAAAATCAAAAAGATTTTCCTTTTGTGTGTTTTCCTTTTGTGTCATTGTGTCGTATATTTGTTTTGTTGTGTGTTTTGCCTCCCCCTTTTTCTTTATAGGTTGCCTAATCGCCATTAGCTTTGGAGAGCTTTCAAGACTTCCGGTATCATCTCTATCCCTTTTTCCTCTTTACCTCTTGCGGAGTTTGGAGGAGATTGTGATGTTGTGTGCTCGGGTGGAGCTTTGTAAAGTTTCTGGGTGATTTGGCGATTTGTTTGGAAGCTAGGGGTGGTGTTTGTGTTATGTGTGTTTGTTTTGTGTTGTTTTTGTTTTGTTGCTTTTGTTTCCTTTTCTTTCGTTTTCGTTGAGTCTTTGTTTTGTGTTTTGTTGTGTGTCTTGTGCGTAATTGGTTTTCGAAAACCCGGTTTAGAGGCTAGTGTGTGAGTGCTTACTTTCCCTTTCTTGTAGTATAAATCGAGTCTTGGACTTTAGTCTAGTAGAATGACCCTAAATCAATGATTTCGTTGGTCCTTTACCTTGAGTCCACCTAGCTTACTAGGGATTTACTACGGGATTTGCACTTTGACCATTATGACCACCCACGGTGTGAAAAGGCCTTGGTTACCGAGTCTCGTCCCCTAGGTGACCGTGTTTGGGATCGTTTGATTAGTCCAAGTTCTCCACTTTTTGTGGGTTAGAAGGGAAGGGTCCGTCCCGACTCACCCATTCCCCTACCTCCTACACATATCCGCACAATAAATTGCAAATTGTTGATTCCTCTCTTTCTTGTCATAATAAGAAATGCCAAAAAGCCAAATCTTGCCAAAAAGGGCAAAGAAAAGAAAAAGAAAGAAAATGAAAGAAAGAAAAGAATGAAGAAAAAGAAAAGGCACAAAAGCCAAAAAGAAAATAGAAAAGAAGAAAAAGAAATGGCATGGCAAAGCAAAACAAAAATGCAAAAGAAAAGAGAAAATGCCAAAAGAAAATCGTCTCACAAAAAGATTCTAACCCCACAAAAATAAGCCTTTTTCCGACTATTACCATGAAGAGCCTACCAACGGACCGAGTCCCGAGGAAGGATGATAGCGGTAGTGGTCGGTCTTCCCTCATTTTGCATATTTCCACTTTTTACTTGGACTAGTTAGGCGGTTTCGGGCATGGGATGACCCTCTTGGCTCTTTGCTAAAGGGGGCGGGGTCTCACTTACCTTCAGTGTCGACTAACACCGTGGATCATCACTTCCCACTCCGCCGATCGTCCCGTAGTACGTTTTTAGAAGGTTAGGAGGAACCTAGGTAAGTTACCAACGTTTTTGTTGCTTTATCGTCATACTATTAGGGTTTAGTCCACCTCGGTTTGTATTGCTAGCTTGGGAACGTTGTCACTTACCTCGAGTCCTAAACCGGTGCTTCTTTCACCGCTTTTAGAGGGAAGTTGTATTTGTTTTTCTTTGGGTGCAACCGATTATGTGTTCGTCTGTGTGTTTATTTGTTTCTGTGTTTTGTGTCCGGTTACATCCACAGTTTTGTCGCAAGACCCGACTTGCCTTGCGGAGTGCACTTTTCCTCTAAGTGCACTCGCGTGAGTTGAAAGGGCGTAGGGTGCGCTAATACCCATTCGGCTAGTATAGTAGTTAGTATGTGCTTACTCGAGGGCGAGTAAGGGTTAAGTGTGGGGGAGTTGATAAGTGTGGTTTGTAGTGCCTATTTTGTAGTGTTTTGGTCCCATTTCCTTGTAGAATCGCTCCTTGGGAGCGGTTTAGGGGCTTCTTATGCTTCCTTTAGTTCGTTTCAGGTTCCCGAGACCGATTTGGAAGAGTTGGAGCGATTCCGACTCGATACATACACATTTTGGAGCCAACGGAGTAAAGGAACGATGACTCGATGCCTTGGAATCGACCCCGAGACCTTGGGACCCAATCCCGAGCCTCCGAGACCCGATCCCGAGTCCCGAGAATCGATGGGAAGCCCATGAGAAGCAAGGAGGGACCAAAAAGTTCATATTGGAGGCCCACAAGACCCATCCCGATCGGGAATGCCTAAAACCCGATCGGGATGAAGTGCACAAAGGAGACGGCCACTGGAGGAAGTTCCCGACCGGGTCCCAACATTCCCGATCGGGATGGTGAAGATTCCCGATCGGGATTGCCCATTCCCGATCGGGAAAGTCCCAGGGCAGCCCGCAATTGTTTCCTTCTTCCTCCTCCCATTTGTAACCCTATATATACCCCCCCTCTTGTATTAAGACACCATCTTAGGATAGATTCTTCACCTCCCACTAAACCCTAGACTACTTTAGGTTAGATTAGATTAGATTAGTGTAGATTAGTCGGTAATTAGTAGTTAATCTTAGTTTAATCTTGTATTATTGGATCTCTTGAAGAATCCATCCAAGATTGACAATCTTGGAGGAATTATTTGGGTTTTCTTCTATACAAGTGTTCATCTTTTCATCCTTCACTAGTTTGGTATAATCTTCTTCTCCTTTTACTCTTAATCCTTGTTTGTTCATCCAAGTTTGCATCTTTGTTCATTTTATTGTTCTTATTTCATTGTTTTCACTAGTTTCATTTTGGATGTTTTGTTGTTTGTGTTGATTCATCTTGTTAGTGTTAGTTTTAGTTTAGATATGTTAGAGTAGTGTTCTTGCTAGGGTTAGTAGGGTGATTAGGGTGTTAATTGGGTGATTAAGGGTTTGTTGGAGATGTGGGTGGAAGATTTGGGTTTCCTCTTGGTTGATGCATATGACATGTTTGATGAATTGCTTGAATGACTAAGTAAGTTAGATTGCTTGTTTTTCTTGCCTTTCCCTTGTGGGTGTTAGTTGTTATGGGTTCGGTTCCCTCATTAAGTTGCGAGAGCTCGGTGAGGGCGACCCCTAGGTTAGTCTAAGTTGCGACCGCCCGGATGCGATCTAGGCCACAACACGCTAGAACCCCTTTTGTCATGTGTGTCGCCAAAATGGGTTCCATGAGGAACCTCTAGGTCGGTTTAAGTTGCGACCGCCCGGACCGACCTAGATTACCCTACTACCTCCTTCACTCTAACTCCTCCTTGGCCATTCCGTTACCCCTTTGACCCCGACCTAATCCTAGCCCGTTTTCCTTAGTTTTTCTTCCTAGTCATAGTCTAGCCTTCTCCCCTTCTATCATTCTATAGTTTAGTTTAGCCCGTTGACTTGGTCAAGTATTTGGGCCGACCTGGTCTAGACGCCTCTTACCGTCCCCGTGGATTCGACCCGACTTACCCTATCTACCCAGTTAGGATTAGCCGGTTTTATTTGGCGGTTGGGATTCCACGACAAATCCCTACCATCAGGTGTGCTCGGGAGGAGCTTTGTAAAGTTTGATGTTGGTCGGTTGCTCATTTGGAAGCTAGGGGTGGTGTTTGTGTTATGTATGTGTTCGTTTTGTGTTGTTCTTCTTTTGTTGCTTTTGTTTCTTTTTCTTTCGTTTTCGTTGAGTCTTTGTTTTGTGTTTTGTTGTGTGTCTTGTGTGTAAATGGTTTTTGAAACCCGGTTTAGAGGCTAGTGTGCAAGTGTTTACTTTCCCTTTTTAGTAGTATAAATCGAGTCTTGGACTTTAGTCTAGTAGAATGACCCTAAATCAATGAATTCGTTGGTCCTTTACCTTGAGTCCACCTAGCTTACTAGGGATTTACTACGGGATCTGCATTTTGACCATTATGACCACCCACGGTGTGAAAAGGCCTTGGTTGCTGAGTCCCGTCCCTTAGGTGACCATGTTTAGGATTGTTTGATTAGTCCAGGTTCTCCACTTTTTGTGGGTTAGAAGAGGGATCGCGACCCCCGACTTACCCATTCCCCTACCTCCTACACATAACCACAAATAAATTTGCAATTTGTTGAGTTCTCTCCTCCTTGTCATACAAAGAAATGCCAAAAAGCCAAATCAAGCCAAAAGGGCAAAGAAAAGAAAATGAAAGAAAATGAAAGAAAGAAAAGAAAGAAGAAAAAGAAATGGCATGGCAAAACAAAGCAAAAATGCAAAAGAAGAAGAAATTGCCAAAAGAAAACCGTCTCACAAAAATAATCCCCACATCTCAAAATAAGCCTTTTTCCGATCATTACCGTGAAGAGCCTACCAAAGGACCGAGTCCCTAGGAAGGATGATAACGGTAGTGATCGGTCTTCCCTCAATTTGCAATCATTTCCACTTTTTACTTGGACTAGTTAGGCGGTTTCGGACATGGGACGACCCTCTTGGCTCTTTGCTAAAGGGGGTGGGGTCTCACTTGCCTACAGTGTCGACTAACACCGTGGTTCATCCTTTTTCCATCCCGCCGATCGTCCCGTGGTACGTTCTTAGAAGGTTAGGAGGAACCGAGGTAAGTTACCAACGTTTTTGTTGCTTTGTCGTCATACTATTAGGGTTTAGTCCATTTTGGTTTGTATTGCTAGCTTGGGAACGTTGTCACTCGCCTTGAGTCCTAAACCGGTGCTTCTTTCACCGCTTGTTTGAGGGAAGCGGTATTTCTTTTCCTTTGGGTGCAACCTTTTGTTTGTTTGTTTGTGTGCTTGTTCGCTTATGTGTTTTGTGTCCGGTTGCATCCACAGTTTTGTCGCAAGAACCCACTTGCCTTGAGGAGTGCACTTTTCCTCTAAGTGCACTCGCGTGAGTTGAAAGGGCGTTGGGTGCGCTAATACCCACTCGGCTAGTTTAGTAGTTAGTTTGTGCTTACTCGAGGGCGAGTAAGGGTTAAGTGTGGGGGAGTTGATAAGTGTAGTTTGTAGTGCCTATTTCGTAGTGTTTTGGTCCCATTTCCTTGCGGAATCGCTCTTTGGGAGCGGTTCATGGGCTACTTATGCTTCCTCTAGCTCGTTTCAGGTTCCCGAGACCATTCGTTAAGAGTTGGAGTGATTCCGACTCAATACATACACTTTTCGGAGCCAACGAAGCGGAGGAACGATCACTCGATGCCTTGGATTCGACCCCGAGACCTTGGGACCCAATCCCGATCCTCTGAGACCCGATCCTGAGTCCTGAGAATCGATGAGAAGTTCATGTGAAGCAAGGAGGAACCAAAAGGATCATATTGGAGGCCTACAAGACTCATCCTCCACGGGTATGCACCTCATCCCGTCCGGGATGAAGTACACTTTTGAAGGGGTCACTGCCAGGCCGTCCCGGTCGGGACCAACCCATCCCGGTCGGGATGACAGGCCGTCCCGGTCGGGATGATCCCGTCCCGGTCGGGACCAAGCACCTGTAGCCGCGCCTCTTATTTTCCTCCTCCTTCATTCTTGTACCCCTATAAATACTTCCCTCTTGTATTGTTTATGGATCTTACCTTAACCTAGACTATATTAAGCTTCTCTACAACATATAAACCCTAGATTTAGTTCTCCTCTCATTAGTTTAATCTTCCTTTAATCTTTAGTTAATCTTAGTTAATTAGTCTTGTAATTAAGAAGATTCTAGAAGACTCATCCAAGATTGACAACCTTGGGGTTTTATTTGGGTTTCTTATTAATTCAAGTTCTCATCTTTTTCATCCAATTGTAGTGGGTATAATTTCTCTTCTCTTAATATTTGTTTTATCATCAAGTTTTAATCATTGATTATTGTTTATTGCTCTTGATTGTTCACCATGAATGTTTTGATGTTTGTGATGTTGTTTTCTCTTTTCATTGTTGTAGTTAGTATGACTATGAGTGAGTAGTTTTCTTGTGGGTTAGTAGGGGGATTAAGGGTAGAATATGGGTGATTAGGGTTTGATTAGGGGTAAAGGGTGAATCTTTGTTGTTAGTCACATGCTTGACACACCATGTGTTTGTTGAAATGCTTGTTTGAGTTGTAGTGGCCATGCTTCTCATGCTAGTCTTCCTCTACTCATTGTTTGTCTAGTATGTGGTCATGTTGAGAATAGTCATTATACATACCATGTGGACTAGGGTTTAGACGCCATCAAACGCGAACCTACCTCGACATCGGTTTAAGTTGCGAGAGCCCGGACCGAATCTAGCAATTAGGAGACACCTACACCCTTGACCACCCAAATCACCCTACTACACTTATGAACCCAACCTAACCCACTTCTTCTTCATATTTGATTCAACTTATTAGTTAGTCATCATTCCTTTAATTCATTGTTTAGTTTGTGTTTAGTTATTTCATTTAACCTTGTTATAGTCTAGTTCATTGTTAGTCTACCTTCTTCTTCTCCTCTCATCATAATTCACCAATTAGTATTTCTTTGTGTTTGTTTGGTAGCGTAGTCTCGTTCTAGGCCGACCTAGTCTAAACCTTGCAACACCGTCTCCGTGGACACGACCCGACTTACCCTAACTACCGTTAGGTCTTAGCCGGTTATTATTTGATCGGTGGGGATCCACGACAATTCCCACCATCACGTATAATGGAGTGGAAAAAGTGAACCATGGATTCGTTCGACACTGTAGGTAGGTGTAGTCCGCTCTCTTTGGCTAAGTCAAGAGGGTCGTTCCAAACTCGAATTTCCTAAATTAGCCCAAATAAAAAGGTGGAGTGTTTACAATTTATTGGGGTGGATCGACTAATCACCGCTATCTTCCTATCTCGGGACTCGGTCCTCTAGTTGGCACTTCACGCCGACGAATCGATCAAAGGGCTTTTTTTTATGGAGATGTTTTTAATGATATGATTTCATTTGAAGCTCCTTTTCTCTCCTTGTTTTTCATATTTTTGTGCCCTTTTCTCTTGCTTTGGTTTGCCCTTTTTTTTGGCTTTTTTTGATTTTGATGTGGTTCATAACCAAGCTTGGAGGTTATTTTTGTGTAAACTTATTGTGGCGATGTATAGGTGGAGGAGGATAGGTAAACGAGAACACGCGTCATTCCCAGATAACCCACAAAAAGGCGGAAAGAATTTGGACTAAAGGTGCAATGGTCGTTCGAGCAAGGTCACCTAGATAACGGGATGCGGGAACCAAGGCCTAACTCCTCCATGGGTGGTCAAGGTGGTCAAATGCAAACCCCGAAGTAAACCTCTAGTAGAAAAGGTGGACTCAAGCTAAAGGATGAACAAATTCATTGATTAAGAGTCATTCTACTAGATTAAGGTCCAAAACCTACAATGGGTTATCTACAATGGAATGTAAACTCTTGTAATAAGCTTGTAATCGGGTTTTCGAAAACATTTAGTCCTAGACACGCTATACAAAAGCAAAAGGAACACACGAAAAAGGAAAAAGGCAAATAAAAGAAAACACAAGTAAAGTCATGTACTCCATACTCCATCGACATACAAGCACACAATCAACCACAACACCCAAAATGCTCAACTTCGAGAGCCTCCAATAGCAACAACCTAACTCCTCTACAGAATTAAAGAAAGAAGGAAGGAAGTTACCAATCAGAGTGCTTTTATAATCTCTTCAATTCGCGCTTCAAGGTGGTGGTTACCTGTAAGAGTGGAGAACAAGACCGTACACGGAACACGAAAACATAACGAGGAACAAGAAAAGAAAAGGGAAAGAAAGGAGAAAAATGTTTTTGATTTTTTGAATTTTTCAAATTTTTATGGATTTTGAAAAGATTTTTGCAAAACAAAAGGATAGTAGACTCCTCCCCCACACTAAAACTGTACATTGTCCTCAATGGACAAATAAGGGAAGAACGAAAAAGACGGAAAAGAAAAATCTTTTTGGATTTATAGGTTTTTTCAAGTGTTTTTGGAATTTTCAAAATTTTTGAGAAGATAAAAAAAGAAAAAAGAAAATAAAGAAAGCGATAAAATAGTGGCGGGCCTAGGTGTAATCACATCACCTAGACCCTAGCCAAATGGCTAAGAAGTTGAAAAAGAAGTAAGAGAGAAGAAAAGAAATTAAAACGAAAGGGTGAAAAATTGGGCATAGGTGTAGTCACGTCACCTAGCCCGGATTAAGAAAAATTGAGAAAAGTTGATTAAAATTTGGATTTTTCAAAAGGGTCAATGGCGTAATTACATCGCCTAAAAACCAGGAGCAAAACCAAGGCCGCTACGGCCACAAAAATACCAATGGGACAGTGGGACAGCTTGCAAATTTTGTTCGAGATAAAACAATCACAATGATTATAATGATGAGGCAAGGAACAAGGAACAATATTAACTCAAAGAAATACAATTGTAGATGATTAGAGACTCACCGACACAATCCACACAAATACCCACAACACACACAAACCATATTGTTTACCGACTCTTATAGGGGTGTCTAGTTTGAATAGTCATTTGACGCAAAAGAAGCCGTCGGAGTGCCCTCACCGGCATACTCCCAAACTTCTATTTCCCCTGATTCAGTCAGTCGGAATTCACAGGGACCTAGAGGTAGGTCCCAATTGTGACAGTTATAAATATTGGTTCGGTTTCTGTTGGGGACTATTAAAGCTCGGTCATGGCTAAGAGAGACGATGCGATGGTCAGGTACTTTAAAGATCCAGGTGGGGAAGTAGGCCTCGTCAAGCCAGACACGGTTATCATGTGGGATAAGATGGTCGGTCGCGTAACCCAAATTTCTTGCTATTAAAGTCACAAGACCACCACAGTCGATAGAGGGGCGCTGGGCAGCTATGATTCGATGAAAGTGTAACGCCACGACAATAGGTAGGTCAAGGGGGTTAGGGTTACCGAGCAAAGAGTCACTAATTAATTGCAAGACACACACATTGAGGTTGAAAATATTGTCGGTAGATGGCAAAAGATAGTGGGAAAGAACTTCAGCGAAATAACGGATGGCAGGGTTACGGATTTTGGCGGTAAAGCTAGAATTGGGTTCGAAATCACGTTGACCCGGCGCTAAGCGCCTCCACAAGTCTCTCCTAGTCGCACTACTTTGCGAATCACTTAGGGGTTTACTTAGTTCGGTACCCGATGAGGGTAAACCTAGAGCTAAGCTAAAGTCGGAAATATTTAAACAGTGATTTCTACCGAACAGTCTAAATTTGAACTCTCTTGGTGTGGTCGGGTTATCGATGGTAAAGGTACCCAAGAATTCACAAGTCAAGTCTTTATTTGTGCAAGCCACAAAATTAAGTAGCTTTCTAGTACCAATCCTAGATGATAACTCTCTAATATCGTCCTCAATTCCTAAAATTTCCATTGTGAATGGACAAGGCCACCTTGTACTCTGAAAAGCCTTTTCAGAGAAGCTTTGAGCCAAGGGTGTATTAGGACAAAGTGAAAGTTTAGGCTTACAAGAAGTAGAACGTTTAGAAGTATTAGAGGTCGAAGCCATACCTTTTTTACCCGCGGCTCGTTGGGCTCTTGTCTCCATAATAATAATTTCAAGAAAAATCCCGAAACTTTAGCTCTTCCCTCTTCAAAAACCCAAAGAAATAATCACCAAGTTGAAATGAAATTGTGAATGGAGGTTTGAATGTGAATGGGTATGGAAGGTGGTTTGATGTGTTTATGATGGGTGAAAATGTGGAGTGAATTGTGAGGTAAAAGGGTGATATAAATAAGGGTGGTTGGGAGGAAAAGTGAAAGTTTTAAAGTTGGTGGTAAAAATTTGGTGTAAAAATTTTTGGAGGAAAAGTTATGTGTGGTAAATACGAAGGAGGGAATTGAAATTGTAGTGAGGATGTGTGCTTTAGGTGATTCATTCTAGCCTATGCCGCCGGGTGAAATTTCACCCGGTCAAGCACCACCAGGTGAAATTTCACCCGACAGACTTTTCGTTGTGAAAATCGTTTTCTGTCATATTTCCCACCGGGTTAAATTTCACCCGGTCAAAATCTCACCGGGCGAAATTTCGCCCGGTGGCAACTTCTTCAATCTCGGCAATTCTGGCAACTTTCCGTAGGGTGAAGTTTTGCCCGGTCAGGTCTCAGTGGCGAAATTTCGCCCGACGGTCTTATATTCTTTGTTTTTCCGCCTTGCCATTTCATGGCTCTTCAACAATCACCTAAAGATTCAAATATTCACTCGACTCACATTACATAATCAATATCTCTCACAAACATGCTTGTGGTCTTCAATTTGGCTCCATAACTTCTCCAAAAAGCGTGATCTTCATCCAAATTAAGTGCTTCATGGCGAAATCCAAGTTCAACCATTCTTCTCAAGCTAATAAACTAATAACACAAAGAAATATAATACATATGTACAAGGTGGTTATTGAGGATACCACCAAACCTACTCCAATTTCGAGAGGGGGTTAGACATCGCTCCCCAATGGGAGCTCACAAAGCTTCATGGTAGCGAAGGTCTCACGAACGTGACCGGGGTAATAATTCTTCAAACGTTGTCCATTAACCATAAACTTCCCGGTCTCCGGGCTTGATATCTCTATTGATCCATATGGTTGCACCTTGGTCACTTCGAATGGCCCCGACCATTTTGATTTCGACTTACCGGGGAAGAGCTTAAAGCGAGAGTTGAAGAGTAATACTGTGGACATGACATAGGTCTACCCCGACGCGGCCACGCGCGGGTTTGGGGAGGCGAATGAATCTCCATATGAGATGGTCAAATTGAAATTTAAATCGAAGTTGGAATCGCCACCGAATTTTATGGTTATTCGGAACCGTTCGAGCCCACTCTATGTCGTAGTGGGCCGTGTACAAAATACGGCCCATTTCCGATGTCAGAGTTTATTGGGCTCGTCCCTTTGCAGTTCGATACCGATGCCGACTTGAGCGGTTTATCGTATATTGAATGACTCTCGTTGCCAATGGTTTCGGACATCCGGAAACCACGGTTCTGAGTAACGGGTGAGGGTACGTGTTGGGAAGTTCACAAAGAACACCCAACCCCGGCCGCACATTAGCGGCCTCTACTAGGATATCGTTTGATTTTTGAATACGCGCGTTAGTTGAACGATGAATGATATGCAAACATTGTTTTCCTAAGCATGTGAGGAATTGAATGGGTTGCTAAGTCGGTTTAATGCATGAAAAATTTAACGTCGAAGTTGAATTTAGCATGTGAGATTCGTTTTAGTATAATAAAACAAATGATGAAAAGGAATGAATTTTGCTACAAGATAAACAAACGAGTTAGTATCGATTTGTAAATAATAATATAGCAAATAAAATAAATGTACGAGATCGAGAAAATAAATATTAATCGAAATCTGAAAAATATTGTTAAAACGCTGTTTTGTATAAAAAACGAAGTTCGAAAAATAATAAAAAAAGAACGAGAAAGGCGCGTCGTGGCAGTCGGCCGCGTGGCTCGCCTAGGATTCCGGCGAGTCGCGTGTCGGTCTGTTTTTTTTTGAAGACGATTTTTCGAAGATTCGACTAAATCGCGTACAAATATTGCATAACTTGTACTCGATCTAATATTTTTGATATTCGTTGTATTCGATAATTGACTACGAAATCAATATCAAATACTCGGAATAGTTTTGGAAAAGATATAAATTTTAGAAATTGTTTCGTAAAATAAAACGAACGAAAAGGCTAAAAAAAAAGACCCGGGTCTCAGGCCCGTGCGCAAGTCGCCTGGGCGTGGCGCGACTCGCGTGCGGGTCTGTCCGATTTTTATTCTTTTGTTCGAAATTGCTAATTTTGATGAATCGCGTACAAAATATGAATTAATTTGTATTCGATTTTGTGTTTTTGATATTCGTCATACCCGATATCCGATTATGAAATCGATATCGAGTATTCGGAATGAATTAAAAAAAAGTTTTGTAAAAAGAAGTTTGAACGAAAAAAAAAGATGTAACGATTTTTAACATCGTCGAGATCTTAATATAATTCTTTTTGATACAATATTCGATTATAGAAAATCGATATCATATTTTTAAGAATGTTCGATATATGAAAATAGTTTTTAATAATATCGATATTAGAAAATAAAAAACGACGAATGACCCGTAAAAAAAGACGAGAAGGAGAAGAAGAGAAGAAAGAAGAATCGGGTTTGGTACACCCTCAACCTACACGCTTCAGTCTACTTGGATCAGAGCTCGTCGGGACGTGGCTTGGGCACAGGAGCGTCGAGTGGATGTTGGTGAGTTGCTGTAATCCCCTAAAATTTCTAACGCGGTACAGTGGCGGAAACACTATAGAGTCGGGATTATAACACGCTGTAACTATGTCTTAGTAAATTAAATTGGTAAAGTCAAACGTATGCCATACATAAAAATGGCTAAAATTTAAAACAATCCACAAAGAGGTTATACAATCCTTAAGACATAATTGTTAAAAAGATCAAGCAGGATCCAAGACCGCTCGTTAGCCCACACCCACCGAAAAATAAACACGTATACCTGCCATGTTGAAACATAACAGCCACAATCAGTGGGGAGCAACGTCAACATTCTCCCAGCCGTATAACAGGATTTTAAAACAGTAATTACTAATATAGGAAAAATAGTAAAAATGAAAAACAGTAAAACATCATATTAAAATAAGCTTTAGCGTAAAACAAATTAATCAAAAGGATTTCCGAAGAAACATAAAAAATATTTGCCAACCTGCAAACCAATTTATATCGACAACAAATAAAATAATCAAAATGACGTTATGGATATTCGATCAGTGTGCACAAGGCTAGACTTTCACTAGGGATATACTAAAAACTAGCTTCGAGAACTCAGACACCAACTTCACACGCAGTGAAGATCCAAGGTCTCTAACTAGGCAACTCAACCATAATAGGACTTCGACTTATCATGCGAGGTCCTAGCTTAAGTAATATACACCCCTCCTGGATACCAAATGTATCCAGTTCAACTGACGACGACTAACACGATGCGATATCTAGCTTAAGGGCACAATGCACACATACTCCTGGACACCAAATGTATCCAGTTCAACAACCAATGCATCCCAAATGGATACACCAGCCTTATAGTTGATGGCAAAACAGTACATCCTAGACTGTATTACTCTAACCCCACACTTATCCTTATTCCATAACTCCAAAACAAAGTCATTATCGATATATTTAAGAGATATGATCATTATAATAATAAGAGAACAAAAGGGAAAAAGGAATCACTTTCCAAAAGAGGAAACTTTCTATTTTAGGAAACTTCTATTTTTAGAAACTTTACTAAAAATAGCATTATTTCAAAATAGTGAAAATATTAGTTCATACTAATACCACATTTTTAGTAAACGATATAGGTTTATAAAACTAATACTTTCGGCCTTAACGATATTAATTATTAAAGTAAGATCATTTGATTTTATGAAATTATTAAAATATCGTATAAGTGTTATAAAATGATTAAAAATGTCTTAAACATTTTAATACTACTAATTAGGGTGTTTTCAAAAGTTAAAAAGCTAAAATTCCCTAATTATTATTAGTTACGACAATACGATTACAAATAGGATTTTACGACAAATGTCAAATTAAATCTTTTAACGTCTTTTATTTAATTAAACCATTGAATATATTTAGAATATGTTAAGGGATGATTTAACTCTTAAAGTTTCAGATTTAAATACTTTCAAAATTGCTGGAAAAATAATTCTTTTAGGTAAGACGAAGCATTTTAACGATAAATCACAATTTGTCCGAAAATCAATATTTATTAATTAAAGACTATAATAAATAGTACAAAAATTACGTAAAATAGTTAAATTATATTTATGGACATTATGTCCAGAAAATAAAATTTCCAGAATTCTAAAAACTCGGTTTTTAAAGCGTTTACTCGTTAATCGTCCAATCTCGACAATAACGATTAATAAAAATAGAAATTACAAAACGATTTAAGTATTAATATCCAAAAATTATTATTACACTTTAAAATCCTGATTTTACAGAATATAATTTTTTCCAGATTTTTCCAAAACTCCAGATTTAACAAATTTCAACAAAACCGTCATTTAAACCCGTTTTTCGCAATTAACGATTTCATTAATAAACCTATCGTTCCTAACATTTTATTAAGGCACTAAAAATCATAAAAATACATTTTAATATGAAATCATCAGAATCATAATTTTTTCCAGATTTAAACCAAAGACCAGAAATCGAGAATTTAAACAACAAACACGGTTTTTAACGATAAACGATGATTTAAAGTGATTAATTAATTCATCCACTTAACAATTCCGAAAAATTATGAACAAATTCAGAAAATTCTATTTCACCAGAAAGTTTCACCACGTCAAAAATCAGATTAAAATAAATTGTTTAAGTACTAGAACTAAAAATCGGCTTTTAATCATTTTTGTCCGAAAACGGTAATAATTCAATAATCGATATCAAAAATATCAGAAAAATACTAAATTATTAAAAATCATCAAAAACAACATTTTTCCAGAATATAAACATATATTACATGTTTAGGCCGATTATTACGATTTTACAAATTAATATAACAATTTAATCGTTAATCTCGTAAAAGCGATAAAAATATCGAAACATGCAAATTTTCAACTTTAAATATTTTTCCAGAATCCGTGACATACATATATTGCCAAAATAAAATATAAAAGTATATACATGCAAATACTCAATTAGAATCTTGAAATACCGAGTAACATCGACGTTACCTCTACTCCAAGTCTGAGTCGATAATATATTCGTCGGCTTCGGGATCGTCCAAAAATCCTACCAAACACGGAAATCATGGCAGAAAAATACCATGAGAAAACTAATAAAAATCAAGGTAAAAATTGATCGAAAACGACGTGGATTAATACCTTAACGAAGAGAACGGAAAGAAGATTATTTGACGATGAATTTGAGTCGATTAAGACTAGAATTGAAGCAAAATAATCCTAGGATGGAGAGAAAGTGCCACGGCCAAGAGAAGGTGATGATAGATTTTTTTTACTTGATGAATGAATAAGGTGTAGTATGGAAATTGATGGTTTTTTTCAAAATATAAATGAGAATAAATTTGTTGATGAAAACTATGTGATTTACACATAAAATGGCTGGCCAAAAGGGTTGATGAAGGAGTATGAAAAGTCTTGACACTAATGCAACAATTGAATGAAATAAAAACTATCTTATGTTTACGTTTTAACGTGATAAAATGAAACGTTTAAATAAAACGTAATAAAACTTGTGACCAAGAGCTTAGTCGGTCCAAAATGTGAGAAAATGGTCTCAAATAATTTATAAGTTGATAAAAAGTATAATCGTAAAATAGTTAAAGGCATTTCAAAGTAATTCGAGTAAACCTCGCGTAAGAAAATAATTATTCGCGAAGCTTCGTAATAAAAATCATTAACAACTAATTTTTGTAAATAAAAATATTTACTAGTTGAAAATATTATAGAAACGTATTCAAACATTTTTAGGAAAAGGAATAACTCAAATCCAAGCTTAAAAATGTAAATTCGAAGAGAAATAGAATTCCTTGCGGAAAAATTAATTAGTTTACGAAGAAACCAAATAAATGGATTTAAATGGATTTAAATCTTTGAAATTAAAAATAAAAATTATTAAACTCAAAAATTAAAATAGAGCTTAGTAAAATGATAAAATATGAGGCCGAAAAGTGACAGAGTTAAGACGGAGTCCTTACGGAAAGAATAAAAATGCTTAGGAAAAATAGCGGGTGTTACAATCCTCACCACTAAAAGAAGTTTCGTCCTCGAAACTAAGAATAAGTAGAAAGGAAACAAGATTACCCCACTTAAAAAGGTGAGGAAACAATTTTCGCATAAAAAAAAATTGCTTTAAAATAAAATTTTACAACCATCAAAGTGATACGAAATCGAAGGCAAATATTTATTCCAAGAAGAATTGGGCTAACCAACCCGAAGTTTAAAATCTTTCGATTAATGGAATCGTAAAGTAAAGTTACTTGGTAAAATAACAACGTTAAATAACTTTTGTAAACAAAGTCGAAGAGAATAGGGTAGCCGAAACACGTTTAAAACAAAGTAAGGCAATTTGATTAAGAAATTCGACAATATTTCGGTTTTATGATGAAACAAAATTTAGTTTTGAGAAATCAAATTTTGTAGTTGGTAAAAATCGAAGTATTCATCAAACACTTTGAATAACAAATTCGAAAGTTCACCTACAATAAAACGAAAACTAATTTCAAAATGTTAAGGTTTCGAAAATGTTACCAAAGTAATTATGAAAGTTTTCAAAAATGTTATCAAACCCGAACATTCAAAATAATTTCGACAATGTTAAAATGTTTTACATAATAATCTTTTAGAAATTGAAGTATTTGGAAACAGAATTTAATATAAACATCAACCAAAGATAAAAAAAAATGGAGTAAAAAGTATTTAAATTAAAATTCAAAATTGATATATTTCACGATATTCAAAAGTTTTTAAGATAGTCAAACTTTTACAAAACATGGGGTTTCGCAATATGAAATTATAACTCAAAATGTTCAAATTTTACAGTAGTTCAAAGTTTTTAAACTAGTCAGACTTTTTACAAAAATTTGGGGGTTAAAAAAAAATGGTTGACGAATAAATAGAACAAGGGTAAACAATAAATCAAAGCGGGAGTTTTTAAATAAAACAAAGGGTGGTCCATGGGATGGGAGGCAGCTGAACCAAAGGAGTTAAAACGAAAAAGATTAGCGGGGTAGGATGCACCTACAACAGGGGGGAAGAAGGCACGAGAAGAAGAAAAGAATTGATGTTTGAAAACATACCCGTGACGATCTCCGGGTGTGCTTCAGCATCGGCTCTGCTCATCATAAAGATACGACCCTTGCGCTTAGTTGTAGCAACATCACCGGCGACTGTGGCAGTAGTGGCAGCAGTCTTCTTCGGACAGTTGTAGGAGCGATGACCAGGTTCTCCACAAGTGAAGCATGTGAAAGGAGTACCGTCACAGTTTTTTCCCGCGTGGTAGTCCTTGTTGCATTTGTAACAAATGTTCTTCTTCTTGTTTGCGAACAACGGCGTGGAGTTGGACTTCTTGTAATCATTGCCTGCAACAAGTAAGCAACGATGGATTTCAACGCCATAAAAGATAGAGGGTGGAAAAGCAAGGAAAAAAAACAAGGGAAGTGTTTCGGACCTCCTGAAGAATGGAATTTCTTCGAAGAAGAGGTTTGGTTATTCTCAGAGTGGGAGAAAGGTCGTTTATAACCAGATGATGGATTCATAGATTTCACCCGCTCGATTGAAGACTCTGCGTAAAGCGCAGCATTATAGAGCTCATTAACAGTTGAGAGACTCCGGGGCATGTTGAGAGTGATATCGGCTCGAAGTCCTCCTCGGTAGAAGAAAGCTCGGGAATTCTCATTGGGTAACAAATCTCCAGCATAATTCGCCAGAAAGTGGAACCGAGTGGTGTAAGCTTCAACCGACATGGTATTCTGGCTTAGAGTGTTGAATTCAGTCATCCTTTGACGCCTCAGCTCCTCGGGATAAAATCTCTGCTCTAAGAGAGTCTTGAACTGAGTCCAGTTGAATCTTGGAGTCTGAAGTGCAGTCGGGCCAACCTGGCTCCACCATCTGTCTGCATCATCTGACAGGTACAGCACAGCTAGGCCCACCTTCTGATTCTCGGGGGCGGAGTAAATTCCAAACTGCCTTTCCATCACTCGAAACCAACGGTTCATGACTTCGGGATCCACGGAACTGTCATAATAGTCCAATCTGCTTTTAGCCATTCCTTCAGCTGTGTGAGAGAAGCTGAAGGGCCTTTGTTGGTTCCGGTTGTTCATCTCGTTCATGGCCTGCGCTATGTTGCGTAGCGTGTCAGCCAGAGCTTCGATACCTCCTTGATCATTGTTGTTGTTGTTGTTGTTGTTTCGGTTACCTCTTCCGGCCATCTTGAAGTTCACAAATAACAACATAAAATCAATGCTAATCATCGAGTTCAGGAACAGATAATCTTAACAGTTAAGTCCTTATCTGTTTCTACCCATTTCTAATAATATCTTTATTTACTGTTTAAATAATTTACTGGTATTTTTCCCTAATTTCAGGTGTGTAAGCGTCGGGAGCAGTGATGCTCTGATACCAACTGTAATCCCCTAAAAATTCTAACGCGGTACAGTGGCGGAAACACTGTAGAGTCGGGATTATAACACGCTGTAACTATGTCTTAGTAAATTAAATTGGTAAAGTCAAACGTATGCCATACATAAAAATGGCTAAAATTTAAAACAATCCACAAAGAGGTTATACAATCCTTAAGACATAATTGTTAAAAAGATCAAGCAGGATCCAAGACCGCTCGTTAGCCCACACCCACCGGAAAATAAACACGTATACCTGCCATGTTAAAACATAACAGCCACAATCAGTGGGGAGCAACGTCAACATTCTCCCAGCCGTATAACAGGATTTTAAAACAGTAATTACTAATATAGGAAAAATAGTAAAAATGAAAAACAGTAAAACATCATATTAAAATAAGCTTTAGCGTAAAACAAATTAATCAAAAGGATTTCCGAAGAAACATAAAAAATATTTGCCAACCTGCAAACCAATTTATATCGATAATAAATAAAATAATCAAAATGGCGTTATGGATATTCGATCAGTGTGCACAAGGCTAGACTTTCACTAGGGATATACTAAAAACTAGCTTCGAGAACTCAGACACCAACTTCACACGCAGTGAAGATCCAAGGTCTCTAACTAGGCAACTCAACCATAATAGGACGTCGACTTATCATGCGAGGTCCTAGCTTAAGTAATATACACCCCTCCTGGATACCAAATGTATCCAGTTCAACTGACGACGACTAACACGATGCGATATCTAGCTTAAGGGCACAATGCACACATACTCCTGGACACCAAATGTATCCAGTTCAACAACCAATGCATCCCAAATGGATACACCAGCCTTATAGTTGATGGCAAAACAGTACATCCTAGACTGTATTACTCTAACCCCACACTTATCCTTATTCCATAACTCCAAAGCAAAGTCATTATCGATATATTTAAGAGATATGATCATTATAATAATAAGAGAACAAAAGGGAAAAAGGAATCACTTTCCAAAAGAGGAAACTTTCTATTTTAGGAAACTTCTATTTTTAGAAACTTTACTAAAAATAGCATTATTTCAAAATAGTGAAAATATTAGTTCATACTAATACCACATTTTTAGTAAACGATATAGGTTTATAAAACTAATACTTTCGGCCTTAACGATATTAATTATTAAAGTAAGATCATTTGATTTTATGAAATTATTAATATCGTATAAGTGTTATAAAATGATTAAAAATGTCTTAAACATTTTAATACTACTAATTAGGGTGTTTTCAAAAGTTAAAAAGCTAAAATTCCCTAATTATTATTAGTTACGACAATACGATTACAAATAGGATTTTACGACAAATGTCAAATTAAATCTTTTAACGTCTTTTATTTAATCAAACCATTGAATATATTTAGAATATGTTAAGGGATGATTTAACTCTTAAAGTTTCAGATTTAAATACTTTCAAAATTGCTGGAAAAATAATTCTTTTAGGTAAGACGAAGCATTTTAACGATAAATCACAATTTGTCCGAAAATCAATATTTATTAATTAAAGACTATAATAAATAGTACAAAAATTACGTAAAATAGTTAAATTATATTTATGGACATTCTGTCCAGAAAAGAAAATTTCCAGAATTCTAAAAAATCGGTTTTTAAAGCGTTTACTCGTTAATCGTCCAATCTCGACAATAACGATTAATAAAAATAGAAATTACAAAACGATTTAAGTATTAATATCCAAAAATTATTATTACACTTTAAAATCCTGATTTTACAGAATATAAATTTTTCCAGATTTTTCCAAAACTCCAGATTTAACAAATTTCAACAAAACCGTCATTTAAAACCGTTTTTCGCAATTAACGATTTCATTAATAAACCTATCGTTCCTAACATTTTATTAAGGCACTAAAAATCATAAAAATACATTTTAATATGAAATCATAAGAATCATAATTTTTTCCAGATTTAAACCAAAGACCAGAAATCGAGAATTTAAACAACAAACACGGTTTTTAACGATAAACGATGATTTAAAGTGATTAATTAATTCATCCACTTAACAATTCCGAAAAATTATGAAAAAATTCAGAAAATTCTATTTCACCAGAAAGTTTCACCACGTCAAAAATCAGAGTAAAATAAATTGTTTAAGTACTATAACTAAAAATCGGCTTTTAATCGTTTTTGTCCGAAAACGGTAATAATTCAATAATCGATATCAAAAATATCAGAAAAATACTAAATTATTAAAAATCATCAAAAACAACATTTTTCCAGAATATAAACATATATTACATGTTTAGGCCGATTATTACGATTTTACAAATTAATATAACAATTTAATCGTTAATCTCGTAAAAGCGATAAAAATATCGAAACATGCAAATTTTCAACTTTAAATATTTTTCCAGAATCCGTGACATACATATATTGCCAAAATAAAATATAAAAGTATATACATGCAAATACTCAATTAGAATCTTGAAATACCGAGTAACATCGACGTTACCTCTACTCCAAGTCTGAGTCGATAATATATTCGTCGGCTTCGGGATCGTCCAAAAATCCTACCAAACACGGAAATCATGGCAGAAAAATACCATGAGAAAACTAATAAAAATCGAGGTAAAAATTGATCGAAAACGACGTGGATTAATACCTTAACGGAGAGAACGGAAAGAAGATTATTTGACGATGAATTTGAGTCGATTAAGACTAGAATTGAAGCAAAATAATCCTAGGATGGAGAGAAAGTGCCACGGCCAAGAGAAGGTGATGATAGATTTTTTTTACTTGATGAATGAATAAGGTGTAGTATGGAAATGGATGGTTTTTTTCAAAATATAAATGAGAATAAATTTGTTGATGAAAACTATGTGATTTACACATAAAGTGGCTGGCCAAAAGGGTTGATGAAGGAGTATGAAAAGTCTTGACACTAATGCAACAATTGAATGAAATAAAAACTATCTTATGTTTACGTTTTAACGTGATAAAATGAAACGTTTAAATAAAACGTAATAAAACTTGTGACCAAGAGCTTAGTCGGTCCAAAATGTGAGAAAATGGTCTCAAATAATTTATAAGTTGATAAAAAGTATAATCGTAAAATAGTTAAAGGCATTTCAAAGTAATTCGAGTAAACCTCGCGTAAGAGAATAATTATTCGCGAAGCTTCGTAATAAAAATCATTAACAACTAATTTTTGTAAATAAAAATATTTACTAGTTGAAAATATTATAGAAACGTATTCAAACATTTTTAGGAAAAGGAATAACTCAAATCCAAGCTTAAAAATGTAAATTCGAAGAGAAATAGAATTCCTTGCGGAAAAATTAATTAGTTTACGAAGAAACCAAATAAATGGATTTAAATGGATTTAAATCTTTGAAATTAAAAATAAAAATTATTAAACTCAAAAATTAAAATAGAGCTTAGTAAAATGATAAAATATGAGGCCGAAAAGTGACAGAGTTAAGACGGAGTCCTTACGGAAAGAATAAAAATGCTTAGGAAAAATAGCGGGTGTTACAGTTGCGGTGGTTCGGTTTAGACGTGAGACGGGTGAAGGGTGTCGGGTATTATCGGGGCCGGTTTCCTTCGGGTTTTGGATGTACTATTGGTTTCTTAATGCTAAGGTTGATGCTTTTCAGGAATTATGTATATATCGTTGTGTGTGTCATTGATTGATCTTCTCTGAATAATGTCTGTGAATAATGTGTTGTGCAAGGGGCTATTTATAGGAAATTCCCGACCTTGGCTAGGAGAGGTGCATTTGAATTAGAACTATCGCTTAGGATAGGAAACGTAGGAAGTTGAGGGAAATAAGAATTCTGTTTTCTTGTGAAGGAAGAAAGGGAAACACGGCTGGTTTGTGCTGCTCGGCCGAGTGTTTGCACTCGGTCGGGTGTTTGAACCGGTTTTCGGATAGGATTCCTACTTGAGATCGAATTCTACATTAAACGGAATTGTTTAATATTTGTGTAGCTGATTTTTGTGGAGTTTGAGTTCGAACCAACCGTGTGAGGTGTCACGGTTGACTCATCAGTCTCGGGAAATATCTTTGACCGGGTTTTGACTCGGTCGCTAAAAGACGGTTTTACCCCTGGTGTCGGATTCGACCCAAATTAGTGTTATTTGACTCGAAACGACCCACTGGGCCTGAATTTAAGGTTGGTTTTGTGAGATTTGTACTCCATAATAAGCCCAAGCTAAATATCCATGATTTCGAGCCCATTTCCGAGTACGTTAAAGCATGTTTGCGACCGATCATCATCGGGTGTTTGTCGGAAACTGCTATAGACACCTGGCGGTCAAAATGTGGGTGTCTACAAATACCTTATCACCAACAAAGAAGTCCTTACGAAGTATTCGAGAATCGTGCCATTGGCGAGTTCGTTCTTTGTAAATCTTCGAGTTTTCGTAGGCTTCAAGTCTTAGTTCTTCCAATTCTTGTAGTTGGAGAAGGCGGTTATCTCCTACAACGCTCTCATCGAAGTTTAGCTCTTTGATTGCCCATTCGGCTTTGTGTTCTAATTCCACCGGTAAATGACAAGCTTTACCATACGCAAGACGATAAGGAGTGGTTCCAATCGGTGCTTTGTAAGCCGTCCTTAATGCCCAAAGAGCGTCATTTAACTTCAATGACCTATCCTTTCGGTGTGTATTTACAACTTTCTCTAAAATTCCCTTGATTTGACGGTTGGAGATCTTGGCTTGCCCATTTGATTGAGGGTGGTAGGCTAAGGACATCTTGTGAGTGATACCATATTTCCTAAGAAGGTGTTCAAAGGTATCTTTTCTAAAATGAGAGCCTCCATCACTAATTATGGCTCTAGGCATACCGAATCTAGGAAAAATTACATTCTTGAAAAGCTTAATTACAACCTTGGAGTCATTGGTGGGGGAAGCTACGGCCTCGATCCATTTTGAGACATAATCAACCGCTACTAAGATATACTTGTTACCAAAAGAGGATGTGAACGGGCCCATGAAATCAATGCCCCAAACATCGAACAATTCAATCTCTAAGATGGGTTGAAGGGGCATCTCATTTCTTCTTGTAATATTCCCACTTCTTTGACAAGCATCGCACGTGAGAATGAAAGCTCGAATGTCCTTGAACATGAAAGGCCACCAAAACCCGCTTTGGAGAACCTTGGCAATTGTCTTTTGGTTGGCCAAGTGTCCACCATAAAATGTCGAGTGAAGGTGCTTCACTATATCATATCCTTCGTCGGCCATAACATATCGTCGATAAATTACATCTACACAACGGCGGAATAAATATGGCTCGTCCCAATAATAGCGTCGGGCTTCATAAGTAGTTTCTTCCTCTCTTGCTTGGAATAATCGTTCGGAATAAAATGAGATACTAGGAAATTGACGATATCGGCATACCAAGGTGTAATAGTATTAATGGCCATCAAGGCCTCATCTCTCATAGCTTCATTGATGGGGATACCATCTTCATCATTGCTCTCTTTACGAACCGTTAGTCTACTAAGATGATCTGCTACCAAGTTCTCCGATCCGGCTTTGTCTTTAATCTCAATATCAAATTCTTGTAAAAGGAGGACCCACCGAAAGAGTCGGGACTTGGTCTCCTTCTTAGACATGATGTATCGAATCGCCGCATGATTGGTATGAATTATGACTTTGGAACCTGTAACATAATTTCGGAATTTCTCAATGGCATAGACAACGACAAGCATCTCTTTCTCGGTTGTTGTATACCTCGATTGGACTTCATCTAAGGTTTTGCTTGCGTAATAAATCACATGTAGCTTCTTGTCAACCCGTTGTCCTAGAACGGCACCAACGACAAAATCGGATGCATCGCACATGATCTCAAATGGAAGATTCCAATCGGGAGCTCTGATAATCGGAGTGGTAGTGAGAGCGGTCTTTATCCTGGAAAAGGCCTCAAGACACGAGTTATCGAAAACAAAAGGTGCATCTTTCATAAGCAAAGAAGTCAAAGGCTTAACAATTTTGGAAAAGTCTTTAATGAATCGTCTATAAAAACCGGCGTGACCTAGAAAACTCCTCACCCCTTTAACATTTGTAGGTGGTGGCAAGTTTTCGATCACGGAGACTTTCGCCTTATCAACTTCGACTCCTCTATTAGAAACAATATGACCTAGGACAACGCCTTGTTTAACCACAAAATGACACTTTTCTCAATTTAAAACAAGTCTATACTTTTCACATCGAGCTAACACTTGATCAAGATTTTCAAGACAAGAATCAAAAGATGTACCATGGACACTAAAATCATCCATAAAAACTTCTGTACATTTTTCAATAAAATCGGAAAAAATAGCCATCATACATCTTTGAAGCGTTCCCGGCGCATTACACAATCCAAATGGCATCCTTCTATAAGCATAGGTGCCACAGGGACATGTAAAGGTGGTTTTCTCTTGGTCATCGGGATGAATGGGAATTTGAAGAAATCCGGAATGACCATCAAGGAAACAAAAATAAGAATGATGCACCAATCTTTCAAGCATTTGATCAATAAAGGGAAAAGGGAAATGGTCTTTTATGGTGACCGTGTTCAATTTTCGATAGTCTATACACATGCGCCAACCGGTAATAGTCCTAGTAGAAATTGACTCACCCTTTTCTCCTTTTACAACCGTCATTCCTCCTTTTTTCGGCACAACTTGGACGGGGCTAACCCATTTACTTCCGGTTATTAGCTATTGATGCGCGTCAGATTGTCGCCTATCTAACACGATCAAACAATATTTATAAATTCCAATTAACTACTACGTAGTAGCGGCAAGTCGGGATCGATCCTCAGGGACGGGCTAGGTAAAGTCGGTCAAGTCAAAGTCAAAAAGTGTTCAGAGTCTATTTTTGGGGTTTTAGGGTTAGGTCTATACTAGTCTACACTAAAAGGCTATAAACTATGAAAAGTTAGTCTAATAAGGAGAAGGTGTTAGGGGAAGTCGGGAATCGGAAATTGGGTTCTATGAGCCTCGAAATCGGGTTTTAGTCACAACGTCGATAAGGGAGAATGCCACCTTTCGGTTTCCTCACCCAACCCACCTATACCCGCTTTCGCGACGAAAGGGTAAGTCTCAAGTTAAGGTAACTTCTACCCCAAGTTTCCCCATATTGGTAGAAATGAGTCAAGGTCGACCTAGTCACGATTCTAAGTCAACAAAGACACAAAAACCTCAAAATTGACAAATCAACAAGCAAACAACCCACCAACATCCCTCAATTCAAATAATCCAAGTTCTTCCTCCCTTAACCCCTAACAAGAAATCTACTCACAATGCATAATGAGAACTAATAAAACGATAACTAAGGAGAAATTAACTAAACAAGCCTAATGATTAAATCTACAGAAAACAATAACTAAATTAAATCTAGACGAGAGATTAAGTCTAGAACGAAATTAAATCTAACTAGAGATTAGGGAGAGGAAGAGAAATATACCAACTATTGAAGAAGATCGACAATAAGGAGGAAAAATTGCATAAATAAAAGATGAAGCTTGATGAAGATGACAAGGAATTTGTCACTAATTCCTTAATAACCCCCAAAAATCTTCAATAAAAGTTGCAAGAGGAAGAAAGATTAAAACTTGATTACACTAAAGATGAAATCTTTTACACTAATTAATTAGATCTATAATAAGTGGAGATTTTTGGATTGTCACCGTCCAAAAATCTCCCTACTAATTAATCTACTAATAAGCTAATAATAATCTACTAAGATAATCTACTACTAATTTACTAATAGCTTAGGTAGTGTTGTGATGGAGTGGTGGAATTGTGCCTCCTTCTTCAAGAATGAGGAGTTACATATATATATAGAGGAGAGAAAAGAGGGATCAAAATCCTAGTCTTCTAAGCCCAATAAGGGAAGCCCAAATGCCCATCAACTAAACTTCACCCTATCATTCCCATCCGGTGAAATTTTGCCCTGCGGCTTGACGAATTAATCCCACCGGGTGAAATTTCACCCGGTGAAATTTTCTTCTCATTTTGCGGTTTTTGGCGCTTTTCTCCATCGGGTGAAATTTCACCCGGTGGGCGAAATTTCGCCCGGTGAACTTTTTTTGTCCGAAATGTCATTCTGGGAGGAACACCGTCGGGCGAAATTTCGGTCAAATCTCATCGGGTGAAATTTCGCCCTGTGACTTCAGAGGGCTATAACTCTCTCATTTGAACTCCGATTGGGGCGTGTGATATGTCGTTGGAAAGCTAAGAAGATAAGCTTTCACCTCCAACTAGAATCGCTTCGATCCGAGGTCTAGAACTCTAGATATATTCATTTGAAGTTCGACTTCTCCGGTGAAGATGCCCAATGGACTATTGTTTTTCCTTTTCGCTCAAGGTTTCACCTCTTGGGTTTGGACTTGGGGTTTGACTCGATCTCTTTACTTGCTCCTCAAGCTTCAATTCGCCTCTTTATTCACGAACACGTACCTAAAAGACAAAAACACACAAAAGCAGTATGAAATTCTACAAAAAAGACGATAAATACGAAAAAACCAAATTCAAAATAGAAAATACGAAATATAGTCAAAAATGAGTTATATTGACGTTAAAGCACACAAAATCGAGTCAAATACGAGTGAAAATAGGGGGTAAAACGGTCCAAATTTGCGTGTTATCAGGTATATAATGTTAGCCTCATACAACTTGAGGACTTCCTTCATGACAACCTCTTTCATGGTGGGGTTCAACCTACGTTGACCCTCAACCGAAGGACGGTGGTCATCATCAAGGATGATCCTATGCATACAAACGTTTGGACTTATGCCTTGGAGGTCGGCAATGCTATACCCGATGGCCTTTTTGTGCTTTCTCAAAACAATCAAAAGTTTTTCCAATTGAGGTCCATCAAGGGTAGCATTGACGATAACGGGATAATTAGTTCCTTCAAGAAAAGCATATTTGAGGGAAGAGGGGAGTGGTTTAAGTTCAAGATTAGGAGGAGAAGATACCATACTCTTACTCACCGGTAGTGGTTCTACCTTTTCATCATGTAAACATTCATCTTCAAGGTGTGGAGAGTCAAATGGTTCATCTTCTTGCTTATTATCATCATCTATCAAGCTATACTCAACCAAACCGTCAATAACTTCAATGGAATTCATTTGTTCAATCATTGGTTGTTTAAGAGCTTGAGAAAGGGAAAATTCTACCGACTCGTTCCCTATGTTAAAAGATAACTTTCCATTCTTGACATCAACTATAGTACCTCCGGTAGCCATAAAAGGTCGACCTAGAATAATGGGGGTAATAGTGTCTTCGGGCATATCCATGACAATAAAGTCGGAGGGAATGAAAAACTTACCAACTTGAACGGGTACATCCTCAAGTATCCCAAGTGGGTACTTGACGGACCTATCCGCAAGTTGAATCGACATACTAGTGAGTCTCATCTCTCCCACACTAAGTCTCTTGGTAATAGAAAAGGTAACAAACTAACACTAGCCCCTAGGTCACATAAGGCTTGACTAACAACAACATTTCCAACCCGACAAGGGATAGAAAAACTACCGGGATCCTCAAGTTTCTTTGGTATTTGATTCATAAGAATGGCACTACATTGTTCCGTGAGAGAGATACATTCTTTATCCTCTATGGTTCTCTTTTTAGTCAAGACATCTTTCAAAAACTTATAATAGAGGGGCATTTGAGAAATTACCTCGGTGAAGGGTAAAGCTACCTCCACCTTCTTCAACATATCCACGAAACAGCTAAATTGGGCATTCTCCTTGCGTAGCTTAGCTCGTTCGGGAAAAGGCAATGGTGGGACAAAAGTGGGAGGCGGTGGAACATTGGATTCTTCTTCTTCTTCTTTGGCTAATCGCTCCGCCTCTTTTCTTTTTGCTTCTTCCGCTTCCAATTGCTCTTTCTTCTTTCTTTGTTCTCTTTATTCATTCTTCGCATTTTGAAGGATATCAAACTCCGCTTGTATTCCCCGGTTTTGTTTGGGGGAAGTGGGAGATGATTCTTGTGATGCACTTGGTTGATTGACTTTGGATGGAGTGCTTTTGGTGTTCAAATTCAAATTCTTGTATGGGTCCTCAAGTTTTTTGCCACCTCTCAAAATAACGGCATTTGCTTGGTGCGAAGGTTCTCTTGGGTTTTGGGGTTGACCGGGCAAACTATGGGGTGGATGGATTGGGGCGGCTAAGGCTTTTGTTGCTTCTTGTGATTCCCAAACTTTTAGCCTTGCCTTGGTGTCTTGATGTTCATTCCATAGTTGCCCAACGGTTCTTTGCAACTCATTATAGTTATCCCATGGGACTCCACCTTGACCAAATTGAAAATTGCTTGGTTGGCCATAAGATTGAGAGGGTTGATTGAATGGTGGTTGATCGTAACCTTCGTTTCCTTGAAAATTGCCTTAGAACCCTTGATTATATTGATGATTAAAATGATTACCATGTTGATTTTGGTAATTGTTGTAATTGTTAGGAGCATGAAAGTTGCTACTTTGTTAATTGAAGTTACTCCTTTGATGAGGAGACATGTATGGGGGCATCCTTGGAGGACCTTGGTTAAAGGGCCTTTGTTGACTTTGATTGAATGACCTCAATTGACTCCCTTGGGCACGTGGCATCGGATTTTGGACATTTTGATTGCCATAAGAAAAATTAGGATGAAATCTTGTGCCGACATTGTAAGTATTGGAAATGGGATCAAATTGGGGTCTTTGCCCATACACTTGTATAGCGTGGACTTCATTTGGCTCTTCAATATAAACTTATTCATTAGGAATGCAAGAGCTAGAATCATGGCCATAATTGCCACAATGATCACATACATTGAACTTCCCATGTTAATTGCTTTGGAGGAGATGGTTGCCTTGGTGGAACACTCCCTTGAATTTGGTACATACCTCGAGGAGTAGGCCTTGAACTCATGGCATCCATTCTCTTTTTTAATTCTTCAACTTCTGCTTGAAGCTTCAATTCATTAGAACTCTGAGTTGAGTTGACTTCGACTTTCTTTCTAGAATCCCTCGATTGACCCATTCTGGAGTCATTCCTTGCCATCTTCTCAATAAGACTCTTAGATGCCTCATCGGTGAGAGAAGATAAATCTCCTCCGGCGGCCGAATTGAGGTTTTCTTTGGTTCTCGATGAAAGGGTGTTGTAAAATGTTTGGGTAGTTAGCCAATCGGGTATTCCATGGTGTGGACATTTGCGCAACAAATCTCTAAATCTTTCCCAAGCCTCACTTAGGCTTTCAAATTTATCTTGCTTGAATGTTTGTATCTCCATGCGATATTGGTTAGTCTTTGACGGCGGGAAATATTTCTCCAAGAAGGCATTAGATAATTAAGCCCATGTTGTAAAAGTATTAGCGTGATGGCCATGAAGCCATCTACGAGCTCCATCTCTCAAGGTCTTTGGAAATAATAAACGGTGCAATTGGCATGAAGTTAATCCATTGAGACGGGCTCCTACTAATTTCTCTTTAAATGAAGCAATGTGCTCTTGAGCATCTTCTTGAGAAAAACCGTGAAAAGTATCTTGTTGAACAACATTTGTCAAAGAGGCTTTTAATTCATAGTTCTCGGGAATCTCTCCGAAATCGACGGGAGAAGGTGTTTCTTCATGTGTGAGTTGGGAATAAGAGCCTAGGGTTGCCATTTGATGGATTGGTGGTGATGGTGGATTTGAATTTGGATGGTTTGGAGGGGATGGGTTTTGATTTTGTGGTGGAGTTTTCGGTGATGGTGGTGATGGTGGTGAATTTTGTGAAGTGGAAGGTATGGAAGGATTATTTGGAGTGGGATTATGTGATGTATAAGGTGTATGTGGTAGGATGGGATTAACGTTAGGAGGTGATAATGAAGGATGTGGAACGATAGTGGCTGAGTTATTTCCCCGAAAACATAATGCTCTAAAAGTCCTTTCCGGCTCCGGATCGAACCACAAGGACGATGACGTGTTCCTGGGCATAAAACTCAATTAAACGGTAAGACTCCTAGCACCTTACGGCACTAGGGAAAAGAGAGAAGGGAAAATAATCAAACACAACAACTAAAAACACAACAATTACTTGCCGCTCCTCGGCAACGGCGCCACTTTGATCGCCTCCCAATCGGATCAGTCGTTAACGAAGGACGGGGGATCAAACGATATTTATAAGACTCGAGATCACACAAAAACAAGCAAGCAAGTATTCGTGGTAAGTCGAGCTCGATCCACAGGGAACGGATGTATTGACAAGTTTAAAGCGATGTGTTTGATATCTAGAAAGGGGTTTCTAAAGGTCGAGTCTATGCTAGGGAAATAACTACGAGAATAGCTAGGGGTGATTAATCTAGGAAAAGGCGTTAGGGGGAAGTTGGGATTCGGAACATGGAATGTAAGAAGGTCGGGATCGAGTTTTTGTTGCAACGTTGATAAAGGGAGAATGCCACCTTTCGGTTTCTTCAACCAACCCATCTAAAAACCCGCTTTCGCGGCGAAGAAGGGTAAGTCTCTTGTTATGGTAATTTATACCCCGAGTTTCCCCGTATTGATAGAAACGAGTCAAGGTCGGTCTAGTTGGCCGGACTAAAATAACAATGACACAACAACCACAAGCAAGGTAAACCAACATGCAAGTAACCCACTAATACCCCTAAATTCAAATAATCCAAGTCTTCATCCCTAAACCCCCCAACAAGAAATCTACTCACTAATCATAATGAAAGACAATAAAACATTAACTATGGAAAAACTAACCACAACATGCATATTAATTAAATCTAAGAAAACTAACAACAATATGATGAGAAAACTACAATCTAACAATTACCCACTAAACTAAGAAACTACCAAATTAATCTAGAGAATAATCTAGAACAACATGAACAAGATCTAGAGAAACTAACTACACTAAGATGATCCAAACAAAACAATAATGAGAAAACTAAATTAAATCTAAACTAGAGATAAGAGAGTGGAAAGAAATGTACCAACTATGAAGATCTACAAGAAATAAGAAGATTGCATAGATAAAGGTTGAATCTTTGATGGAGAGAATGAAGAACTTGTCACTAATCCTTCAACAAACCCAACAAATCTTCAATAAAACTTGAATAATCTCTTACAAACATGTAATCTAGAGAATTGTTGATGTGAACTAAGTAGATCTACTACTAATTACTATGTAAACTACAAGATTTTTAGAGAATTACTACTAGAATACTACTAGATTGTTCTACTAATGGGATGTTGTAACTACACTAATGAAAGCCTTACTACACTAATGGTGGGATCTAATGGATTGTTATGAGGATGCCTTCGGCAACAAACTAGGGTAACATATATATAGTAATCTTCTTAATGGGTATTTAACCTAAAGCCCAAATCCACTTTATGCTCCATTAGTGAGAAATCTCCCTTAGCATCTTCATGGGGTGAAACTTTGCCCTGCGGTCTTGACGATAATTTCCACCGGGTGAAATTTCACCCAGTCAGATTTTCTTCATTTTTGGCGTTTTTCGGCACATCTTTCCATCGGGCGAAATTTTACCCGGTGGGCGAAATTTCGCCCGGTTAGTTTCGCCCGGTGGGAAGTCTCGAAAAATCTTCGGGGAGGCATTTTTACCGTCGGGTGAAATTTCGCCCGGTGGTGTCTCACCGAGTGAAATTTCGCCCGGTCATTATACTGGCCTCTTTTCTTGTCTCATTTTTTGTTAATTGATTAGATGATTTTAAATTATAAGTTGTGTGCTTTACTCTTAGGACGGTATTCCCTTCTCTTGTGCTCGTGGAAGCTCGATCCTGATTTCGGTGCCAAATCCTATCAAAATCGATAGAAAAACTACCAAAAACACGTAAAATGCACAAGAGGGACGCTAATGCGAGAAGTACACAAAATATGGCGATAATCGCACTCTAAACTCGTAAAACGAGGGAAAAACGGGTTGAAATGAGGGGAAAAACGGTCTAAATTTAGCACACAACACACACTCATCTGTAAAGTCGAAAGGGGCATCCTTTAGGAGCATTTGTGTAAGTGGCTTAGCAATTTTGGAAAAGTCCTTGATAAAGCGGCGATAAAATCCCGCATGACCAAGGAAACTTCGCACTCCCTTCACATTAACCGGCAAGGGCAATTGCTCAATAACTAGCACTTTTGCTTTATCCACCTAAATGCCCTTTTCGGAGACCACATGACCCAAAACGACACCCTCGGTGACCATAAAATGGCACTTTTCCCAATTCAAGACCAAACTGACCTCGACACATCGGTTTAAATGATATCTAAGTTAGCTAAACAAGCCAAAAAAAACTCATACCATAGACACTAAAGTCGTCCATAAATACTTCCTTGATGGACTCGATGTAGTCGGAAAAGAAGCTCATCATGCATCTTTGAAAGGTGGCGGGTGCGTTACATAGCCCGAATGGCATCCCGCGATATGCAAAAGTGCCATGGGGACAAGTAAACGTGGTCTTTTCTTGGTCGGCGGGGTGTATCGGGATATTCAACTTTGCGTCGGCTAATCCCACGCTAATGTTGTTGACTAAACGCTCCCAGTCAACAGAATTAAATGCGTTGCATCGGATTAACCGACGCAAAGTTGAATATTGCGTCTGGTTGCGTCGGCTATTCCGATGCAGTGTATGTTAACATAAAAAAAATGCTCCCAGTCAACAGAATTAATAGCTTTGCATCGGATTAGCCGACGCAAATTGGAATATTGCGTCTGATTGCGTCGGCTAATCCGATGTAGTGTATGTTAAAATTAAAAAAAAAAACTCCCAGTCAACAGAATTAATAGCTTTGCATCGGATTAGCCGAAGCAAATTGGAATATTGCTTCTGATTACGTCGGCTAATCCGATGCAGTGTATGTTAAAATAAAAAAAAAGTCCCAGAATTAAATGTGTTGCATTGGATTAGCCGACGCAAAGTTCCATATTACGTCTGGTTGCGTCGGCTAATCTCACGCAATGTATGTTAAAATAAAAAAAAAACGCGACAAACAGACACAATAACCCAACCCCCCTATCTCTCTAAAAGGGAAACCCGGCGATCCCCAATCCCCAACCCCGAACGCGCACAACCCCCCACCCACCTCCGGCGACACCTTCCTCCGGCGACTGACCTTCTTCCGGCGACCACCACCACACCCAGATCCGGCGACCCCCAACAACCAAACCCTAGGTCTCCCTCCTACCCTTTTCCGGCGACCTCCTCCACCCTACCCTTTTCCGGCGACCTCCTCCTCTTCCGGCGAGTCCAGAAACCCCACGAACCCTACCCTTTCCGACGCACCCAAACCCGGCCCCCCAATCGACGAAACTCGCAGGCGCACATCACCTCCGGCGAGAAGGAACCCCGGCGAACCGAACCCCCCGGCGTACTCTAACCCGACCCAGCCCCGAAAAACCCTAACCCGACCCCCAAATCTCAGGTATGGTCATTACTGTTTAAGTGTTTTAATTAGTTTAATTTTTACTTAATTAGATTAATTGTTAGTTAGTATGTTAGACTAAACTGTTTAGATTACTTAATTAGATTAATTGTTAGTTAGTATGTTAGACTTTGTTACTAAACTGTTTTGATTAAGTTAGATTACTAATTAGTTTAATAATTATGGTGATTAGATTGTATGGTGATTATGTATGGTTAATTAGTTAATTAGATTGTAGGGTGATTATGTTAATTAGGTTAGTTAGTTTAGTAATTAGGTTAATTACGTTAATTAGTATATTAATTAGGTTAATTAGTATGTGAATTAGGTTAATTAGTATGTGAATTAGGTTAGATTTGGTTTTATTGTTAGACGGTAATTGTAGTATGTGAATTAGGTTGGTTAGTATGTTAATTAGGTATTAGTGATTATTGTATTAGGTTAGAAATTGTGTTATTAGATTACTAGTAGTAGTATGTAGTAGTATAATGAATTAGATTTGTTGAGGTAGATGGGTAGTAGTATTAGTGGTAGATTAATTAGTAGAGTTAGTAGTAGTACATTAGTAGTGCTAGTAGTAGTATTACTAATCTACTACTAATATTACATTAAAATACTTCATTACTACTACTAATGCTACTAATAATATTACTAATCCTAATAACCTACTACTAATAATATGTACTACTAATACTACTACTAATCTAGTACAACAAATCTACTAACACTACTACTACTAATCTAGCTAATACTACACTAATTTACTACTATTCTACTATACTACTACACAACTACCAATCTTCTTCTTTTACTTCACAACTACTAATCTACTACTAATACTAATTTTCTACTACTACTACTACTACTACTACTACTACTAATTTCCTACTTCTACTTTTACTACCACCACTACTACTAATTTTCTTCTACTACTACTACTACTACTACTAGTACTAATTTACTACTTATACTTTTACTACTACTACTACTACTAAATTTCTACTACTACTAATTTTCCACTATTACTACTACTACTACTACTACTACTAATATTCTATTTCCTCTACTACTACTAAACTACTACTACTACTAATTTTCTTCTACTACTACTACTACTACTAATTTTATTCTACTACTACCACTACTAATTTTCTACTACTACTACTACTACTACTACTACTACTACTACTACTACTAATTTTCTACTACTACTACTACTACTACTACTACTACTACTACTACTACTACTAATCTTCTACTATGTACTTCTACTACATAAACAATACTAAAAAAAGGGAAATTCGTTTTTTCTTAAATTTCAGCAGTTAGTGATTGTAATTATAGTAAGTATTAATGTTTCGGATTACTATGTTGAGATATGATTGTTGTTGTTATTTATTTTCGTTGTGTACTGTGCATGAGCATTGTTTGAAATCTACTCAGACCTACCTAGTGCCCGTTCAAGAGTTACTCATTAGGAGTAATTCTTGGACAGTCCCCGTTTTGGGACTGTTCTTGTGCCTTTCATGTCACTTAAGTGGTAAACATGAAATTGTGTTGTGTTGGTAAGAGGAAAATTTGGTGACAATTCCCTCAATGTTCTTCGATTGCATATGTGTCGTTTTCATATATTCCACATTGTGCTTTTGGAGAACTGAGGCGAATTGCTGCCGATTTTTTCTCTTATCGACATTACACAATTTCGTGTTTATCAGTGACATGGAACGCACAAGAATGGGTTTAGGTTGGAGTGATAAGGTACCCGGTGATGAATCGATGGGTGTGAGAGTTTGAACTGATAATGTGCATTTCCCTTGTTGTCGCCTACTTCAAGTTCTGTGTTGTTGACTGAGGGATTTCGCAAGAGAAGTGGGAGGCACTGAAGAGGAACGCTCCCGACCCAAACTTCAAGAAGAAATCGGCGATTAAGTCGTCGAACAGGAGAGGTGGGCAAGTGGATGGGGTGGCCAAACCCACCAGCTGCCTTGGAAGCAGGAGTGCAGCAACAGCCTTCGCGCGGATGGTAAGTGCTTATAACACAAGTAAAAAATTTGAGTATAATTCAATATATACTATTGGTAAATAAATGCTGAAATTTTTAACACTGTTATATGAAGGGCCCAACTGCATCCCCGGTCCAGCTCTTGGAGAAGACAAAGAAGGGGAAAGACGGCAAGTGGATTGACCCTCGAGGACCTGAGATAGTTGTGAGTAGTAGTAATGTTTTTCAAAAATATACTAGGCATGAAAATTACGATGTGATAGTATGTGTTGTTCTAAAAGTTATAACACTATTTCATGTTGTTGTTTCAGGAGAGCTACGAGAAAGCGGTGGAGGAGGCACGCGCCTCTGATCAGGCACCCAACACCTTGAAGATCTTCCACGATGTGACGGGTGGCTAAAACTAGAAGAGACGGTTCTGGGGGATAGGTAACGCGGCGAAAGAGCTCTTTCGCCCATGCTTGAACCGTGGTAAGGAGGTATCTGCGGACACATACCTCCCTACCGCCTCCTCGCAGGAACGCACACTTAACGACCGTTTGGATGAAAAATTCCAAAGACAAGAAGAGCGCCTGAAGACATTGGAGAAGAGGTGTGAAGAGCAGGACGAGTTTATTCAGTTTATGAGGGAACGGTTTGCCATGGAGACCGAGAGATGCAGCGGAGGACCACGCATAAGTAGGCGCGACGATGACGACAACGACGATGGTCATCCCTATGGGTCGGAGCGGATTGAGTCCCTTTTTTAGGTAGTTCATCTCTTTTATGTTACTTGTTTAGACTTTGGTTGCATGAGTAAGGCTCTTATGAGTCCTTTACTCTAGATGAGTCCCTAAGTCCTCATCTCATCCATTGGATGGGATGAGGATGGATGGACAAGATTCATCATAGTATTTGCATTAAAAAAAAAGATTTACATTCCTAAAATAGCTCCCATGAATTTAGGAAACAATAACTCCCTTAATCACATTCATTCATCATTCACGTTCATTCATCATTCACGTTCATTCAAACCTGAAAAAAAAAACCCTTTCTTCATCACGTTCGTTCGTTCATTCAATCAATCAATTCTGTGCTCGAAATCCCGTTACAATGGATTCAATGACCGCGTCATCTTCTTCAACTGTTGATAAGCAATTGATCGAGTATAACAATGGTGAGTTTCAATATTTCTTTCACGTTTTGATTCAATTTTTATCCATGGATACATCGTGCGTCAATTTGCGTTCTTTTTTAACGTCAATTTTCATGTTGATATTGCTTTCATTGTCATTTCATTCATCATAGTTTTGTATCAATGGTTAATTGCTCTCTTGATCTTTATAGATTTTAGGGTTTTATGTTTGTTATTTAGATTTTTCATTAGATCCACTGATACTATTGTTTTGATTTCTATTAACGCAGAAACGTCGTTGAAATAACATATCTTCTGAGTTAAAGTAACACTTAATTTTAATTACAGTAACACAAATGAACGTTGAGAAAAGGGTTTTGATGATGATGTTAAAGTAATGTATTGTACTCGTTAGAGTAACACAACTTAGGAATTGAAGTAACACATTATTTGCATGGGTGTAACGCTGTTCAATTTTGTGCAGGTGGTATTGGCAAAGATGCGAACGCACGGGACAACACTGGAAAAGGTGGAATTTTATTCATTTGATTAATCATGGATTAATAACAATGGTTCATTACTCTCGTTTTAGTATAGATTCCAGGTTTAACGTATTCTTCACTGATATTATTGTTTTGTTTTATGTTGAAGCAGATGAGGAAACTGAAGAAGACACTGATTTTATTGTTTTGTTTTATGTTGACGAAGATGAGGAAACTGAAAAAGACACTGAGGAAGATGAGGAGGAGAAACAAGTGTTTTGAGAATAGTTGTGTTTTTGGTCATTCTAAGGATTTTTTTTGGTTTACAAGAATAACTGATTTTGTACGCATTTTTTTTACACATATCGCTGTGCTACGTTGCAATTAACTCTATATTTTATTTAATACATGTGTATTTGGTTAGAGTAACATCTCATATCTATTGGAGTAACACCTTTCTTGAGTTACAGTAACAAACATAATCCATGAAAGTAACATCACATATCTATTGGAGTAACACCTTTCTTGAGTTACAGTAACAGACATAATCCAAAATTAACTCTATTTTATTTAATACATGTGTATTTGGTTAGAGTAACATCTCATATCTATTGGAGTAACACCTTTCTTGAGTTACAGTAACAGACATAATCCATGAAAGTAACTGAGCACATCAGCGTTGTTTAAATTTAAACAAATGATTACCAAAGTAATTGAGGATAACTTGGATTAGAATCATTCATTAGGAAATTAACAACTTTCGTTCTTTAAAGAACCATATATAATGCGTCATAGTGATTGATGATAATATCAATGAAAGTGATTATGAGACCACACCATTAATACCAATGAAACTTAATCATGAGACGTAGAATAACATCATTAATCAATTAGAGTAACATCATTTGTTCATTAAAGTAACAGTTACAATGCGTCAGTGTAATACACTGATTATGAGACCACATATGTATCTTGGGTAAACTCCATTCATTCCCATAGTAACATCAGTCGTTACTTAGAGTAACAGGTACAGTCAATCACTGTAACAGAATGAACAAATTCGTAACCAGAAGAAGAAGGTGACATAATTCATAATATTTCATAATCAGAAGAAGGTGACATAATTCATTAGACATAATTCATTAGACACATCATTTTTTTCGACCCTTTGTTGGCTTGGTCTTGGGACCGTCGATGATCTGTCTCGCGTCTGGGACAGTCTGTTCTTGTCTGCCAATACGAATATGAAGATTACCTTTGCTTGAGTTGAAGATGAAGTTGAAGGGTTTTTGTTAGGCGGGTGTGTTTGAATGAAAAAATTGAATGGGATGAAAGAGAACGTTTATTAGTTGGAGGTAATTAAGGGAGGAGAGAAGATTTTATTATATTTTTTCCAAGATATGGTAGTTATTACCTTAATTACAACACTCAATCACCACCATCCATCTCTTTTAGATCAATGGCTCTAAATAGGACTTATGGACTCAAAAAAAAAAGGGACTCACTTGATCTTCACTCTTGGTTGCATTGTGTATATATATTTTACTAACTCCTAGATAGAATTCTGAACCTAGCTCTGGTTGTCTTTGTAATATATTTTCATTTTCTATAACAGTACACTGGTTTATGTTTGTTTCGTTTTGTGGAGTTTTGTGAAGAAGATATGTACGAGAGCTTTGATTGGAGTTATTGATGGATTTTTGTTTGGGATGTGCTGCTGTTGTGGTTTGTCGTAGGAGTGGGTTGTTTAATTGCAGATTGTTTTATTTCGCGCATATAGGGAGCTGAAAACAAAGAAACGATGTTTTTTATAACCAGACTTGCGTCGGATTAGCCGACGCAAAGTTCATTGACTGAGAGACTTTGCGTGGGATTAGCCGACGCAACGTCGACAGGATGTATGACTTTGCGTCGGCTAATCCCACGCAAAGGCCATTGCCTGAGAGGTGTTGCGTGGGATTAGCCGACGCAAAGTCAAATATTCTGTCGACTTTACGTCGGCTAATCCCACACAAAGCCCATTGACTGAGGGACTTTGCGTGGGATTAGCCGACGCAAAGTCGACAGGATGTTTGACTTTGCGTCGGCTAATCCCACGCAAAGCCCATTGACAGGGGCGTTGACCTCCAAAGCTTGGTGTCGGATTAGCCGATGCAAAGCCGACGCAAATCACATGCGTCGGATTAGGCGATGCAAAAAAAAATTGCGTCAAATTATAATGGCGGCCGTTTGCGTCGGTTATTCCGACGCAATCTTTAATTTGGGTCGGATTTGTCCGACGCAATTCCAGCTTGATTTTTGTAGTGCTGGGTCTTAGCCATCATCTGCAACATATCACGAAGCTCAGCCATTTCATTAGAATTCGAAGAAGAAGAAGAATTACCTTGAGCTTGTACGGAGGATTGGCCAAAATTCTGCTGACTAGCACTGAAATTCTGATGAGAATTCCCAAAGTTCTGATTAGTGTTGCCAAAATTTTGTTGATGACCCGTGTGGGGTCGCTGCTGATAATTTCCCTGATTCTGAAAATTCCTTTGATGATTAAAATTTTGCTGGTTCTGAAAATTCCCTTGATTCTGGAATTGCTGCTTGTGTGGGGGCACATAAGCGGGTGTAATAGGCGGATTCAAGACATTAGTACTCCGATAAGATAAAAGAGACGCATCATTGCCCGATTGATTCATATACGGATAATGCGGTCGAATGGACTTGAATGAATTCACTTGTTCTATGGAGCCTAAACAATCTTGAGCTTGGTGGTCCATGGCACCACAACGTACACATGCAAACTCTTGTATGGCATGCACTTGATGCATGCCCCCTCCCCCTTGAGAATTCGACACCTCCTATCCAATGCATCAAACCTCTTAGCTAAAGTGGCTAATTGAATAGCCACGGCATTAGAGGACCCACTATCACCGGAATTAGACCGCAAATTACCTCGTGGATTACCCCATCGGGAGTGGTGAGATGCCATTTCTTCAATTATTTGCCAAGCCTTATCATCATCCACGTTGCATTGGAAACGCCCATTACATGCTGAATCAAGTGTACTCCGGTAATCATCATATAAACCGTTATAAAATTGGTTACAAAGAAACCAAACCTCAAAACCATGGTGCGGGCATTCCTTCACAAGCTTCTTGAACCGCTCCCATGCTTCATGAATATTTTTGTTCAGAGTTTGACGAAAATTGGTGATTTGACTCCGGAGCATGTTCGTCTTTTGTGGAGGGTAATAGTGCTTGTAGAAGGCAAGGGCAAGAGAATTCCAATCGGTGATCCCCTTGTGACTTTATCAAGATCGGCTATCCACTCCCTAGCGGAATCCCGTAATGAGAACATGAAGAGCATCTCCATGACTTCTTCTTGAGTTACCCCGGTCGGAAGCGAAATCGTGGAGCAATAATCATTAAATATCCTCATATGCTTGTGAGGATCCTCCTTAGGGTCACCACCAAATTGATTCTTCTCCATAAAGTAATAAAGGCGGGTCGAATCTCGAATGTACCCTGAGTGGCAGTTGGTCGTTTAACCAACTTAGAAAGAGCAGTTTGCTCGGGCTCCGAATGACTAGAAAGTTTCGGCATTTTTATAACCGGAGGTGGTAAAATGATCTCGGACTGAGATTGATCTCCCTATTTAAAGGACTGATTCTCAGCTATAAATTCGGTACAAATAGCTTCCAAAGTCGCAAGATCGGGAGCTGCGGAAATCTCTCTCCAAAACTGTCGTCGCCTACGAAAGGTTTTCTCGGGTTCAGGATCGAACGCAGTAAGCTCTGATGACCAAAAAGATCTAGGCATAAGCAAAACTACAAGTAGGGAGTGAGATCAATCTCAAGGAGTTTTAATTCCTTGAGACGAAAGAGAGCAAAAAAGAAACAAGCTAAAAAACAAGAAAAACCGTTTTCCCGGCAACGGCGCCAAATTTGATATGAGTTAAGTCGTCTCACCCAAACAAGATAAACCCAATGCTACTAACAAAAATATAGTGGCAAGCAAGGTATCGTATCCACAGGGAAACAATTAAACATGTCTAATAGCTATGGCGATTCTGAAATGCTCTAAACGGGTTGATTGATGGAAAAATATAAAAACACTACTAAAATGTGATAATAAGTAATCGAATCTAACAATGAGATGAAAACTAAGGTCACGGGTTCATGAAAGATGTTCGACAATTAGGCAACGACGATAATAAACACATAACATGCTAGTCGGCTATAATACGTTCTCTCGAATCGTATCAACCTAGGAAGGATCTAACGGGCTCTCGCAACTTATTAGACTCCCTACCAAATCGCGCGTGATCTAATCCTAATTCGGCTTTCACACAGGAACTAAAATTTCTCAAACAGATTAAAATGTTGTGGCCTTTAACAAATTAATCGACAAATAAAGCACGCGAAAATGGTACTAGCATAATTATAAATTTAGTATCGAAGCAACATAATCGTAATAATAATCCATCGATCCCCCTCGACTCTAGCGAGAAAATTAGTTACTCATGATAATTACGGAACAACAATTTTCATACATAAAATTCATGATAAATAGTGAAGCAAATAAAATTCACGATAATCAAACGAAAATCTAGCGAACTAAACGGAGCAACGAATTGCAAATAGAGAAAATTATGACGAACTAAGTAATTTACGATGAAGATTGAAACATAAAACTGAAAATTGCATAAACGAATTTACCGAAATCGAGTACGAGTTGAAACCGAGTGCTAGAATGCTAAGAGTCACGTAGCCTTTCTAATGTAAAAGTTCTAAGTTATAAAAAGTGATAGTAAAAAAATACAACCCCTCCTTAGTTATACAAAATAGGCGGAAAAAGGCTGAGTGTGCACGCCGGCCGGCCGGCAGGGGGGCCTGCCACATGCAGGGGCCGAAGCACACAATAAAATCAAGCTTAAATTATTTTGTGTCATGCCGGCCGGTCGGCAGGCGGCCTGTCGGGGCAGGGTAGCGCGCTCATCACTAATGAAATAAGTATTATTATGCCGCTTTCCATGGCCCAATGAATCGACACTTCTCAGTTCTTCTTCGCCTAGACGTCCTAAAGCACGGGTTTTGTCTCGGGATCGTTCTTCTAACCAGATATGAGTGTAAATGCACATAAAGACCTGAAATCGTGTATAATCTACAAAAACACTCACTCAAAGCAAAATGTTAGAAGAAACGGCTCTAAAAAGCGCGTTCCGAGCGGAAAAGACAACTGAATCGAGGGAATAAAGCTATATAAACACGACACATCAAGAGCCCGTCAGAATTTATCCTAAGGTTGACATAAGATCCGAAAGGCCGTGTCTTTGCCCTAAATAACTGTGATTGATTGATTGAATGATTAATTAACTTGACCCAATTTAATTGCATATTGAACCGGAAAGCCCTAGATCTCTTTAATATTGTTAGAACTTTGTTAATTTACATTATCGTATTAGTTCAGAAAACAAAATCAAATAAACCAGAATTAAATAATTTAGAGCCTAATTTAGATAATTAGCGATATTCATCCGTCTCTCTGTGGATTCGACCCTTACTTACTGTTAGCTACCTGTTAGTTGTTCGTTAGGATTATTTTGATTAAGGTGATACGACTTTAACCTTATCAATTAACAACTCTCAACCAGTCCCAAGTGTTGACTACTGGAATAGACTGATGTAGTCATTCAACTGCTAACTGCACACACCTCCTGCTATAATCACATTGAAAAAAATAAGTGTTCCTGATCTTCCTGTCCACCTGCACAAAGCCAACAATTAGGAGTGGTGTTAAGACCTCATCTCTGCATCCTCATTTTCGTTTGAAGTCTATGATGCACGACTATCTAAGTTATGAAAGAATGCTTAGCTTGAACAAGTCTATGCCACACAAGATTGCTCCATTCCACCTGAGGTTTATCCTCCCTAAGCCATGTATACCCTACTTCACAGTATACTCATTCCCAATTCTCCCTCACCAATTCTGCATATACCCTGGCAGAATCAATTCTTTGATCTTGCAAATCCTTTTCCAGGACCAACTAGAAGTAGAGCTAGTATGAATTTGAGTCCAGTCCCTACCTTTTAAAAAATTAATGTTAATCCACTTCACCCATAAATGATCCTTCTTGCTTGCAAGCCACCAAATATATTTAGCAATTGAAGCCCGATTCCAAGCTTTAGCTACTCTGATTCCCGGCCCCCCTTTTTGTTTATCATAACACACTTGATCTCAACCAATCAATGGTGCAGAAATGTATGAATAATGCCCTCTCCAGAGGAAGTTTCTACATATCCCTTCCACTTTTTTAATGACACTCTTAGGCAGCAAGAAAACTCTAGCCCACTATATGTGAAGATTATGAAGGACAGAGTTTACTAGTGTCAATCTACCACCATATGAAAGGTGTTTAGACCCCAAAGCCTTGATTCTGTCCACTATTTTCTCTGTCAAAATATGACAGCCAGGACACCCAACTTCTTGTAGGATATAGGGATGCCTAGGTACTTAAAAGGTAATTTACCCATAGTCGTACCAGTAATCCTCAGTATACCAGCCACATCTCTAGTCTCATTCATATAAATTTCAGATTTTCCTTTATTCATACTCAATCCTGATGCCACTGAAAATGTCAGGAAGACTCTCATCAAGACTATAACTGAAGCCCTATCTCCATATGAGAAAAGCAGCAGGTCATCTGCAAAGTAGAGATGAGCAAACAACAGTTTTCTACACATAGAATGATACTTAAATCCCTCAAACTACTGCACCTCCTGCAAAATCCTAGATAGATACTCCATACAAATTGCAAACAACAAAGGGGAAAGTGGGTCGCCCTGTCTTAATCCTCTCTTCCCTTTAAAATACCCAAAGGTTGAACCATTCAAGACCAAAGAAAAGCTTGTAGAGGTAGCACAAGCCATTACCATGGACACAAATCTGCTAGGGAAGTTTAAGGCCACCATCATCTCCTCAAGAAATGACAATTCTATAGAATCATATGCCTTTCTAAGATCAATCTTCATAAGGCATCTTGAGGAGCATGATTTCCTACCATATAAACGGACTAAATCTTGGCAAATTAGAATATTCTCCACAATTTCCCTCCCCTGAACAAAACCACTCTGATTCTGACTAATGATGTCAGGGAGAACCTTACCCAATCTTGAGCTCATAATCTTAGTGATACTTTTATAAATGGTGTTCCAGCAAGCAATTGGACGAAATTGAGTCACATCTTCAAGCATGGCAATCTTAGGAATTAGTGTAATAAAAGTATGATTTACTTGATTCAGCATTTTCGCATTCCTAAAAAAATTCTGGACTCCTTGTATGACACTTGTACCAACTATACCCAATGAGTCCTTATAGAACTGGTTGGTGTATCCATCAGGCCCTGGACTTTTGTCCCAGGTATATCAAACATACACTGTCAGATTTCTTCTGCCAGGACAGGTTTCAACAACTCATCTGCATGACTCTCATTCACCAGATTCCCCTTCTTTATAATAGGTGTATGAACATGCCTGACCTTTTTACTAGTTCCTAATAAGTCAATATAAAATCTCTCAAATGCCTGATTAATTTCCTCAGGATCAGAAAGCATATTTCCTTGTACATCTTTGATATTTATAATTTTATTAGTTGCCCTTCTTTTTTTGATGCATGAGTGAAAGTAAGACGTATTGTCATCCCTCTCCTCTACCTAGTGCCATTTAGCTTTTTGTCTAAGAAAAGAATGAGCTGCTTTTCTCAGGAACATTACCTCCTTAGACAAAATTCTCTTCTGCTGGTGAAAATCTTCATTTAAGGGATCAAGGTGCTACTGCTTTTGGACATTTTCTAGAGCAATGGAACCAAGATGATAAGCCTTTTCCACCTCAGAAAATCTACCTCTATAGAGCTTCTTTAGCTCACCTTTTGCCATCTTTAACTTTTATAGCCCAAACCTCCTTAATAATGGTTTTAAACCTCTCATCCATTGCCCACATATTGAAGTATTTTAAACTATCTTTCTTGACATTCTTACTTACCTTTAAGCTAATTAAGTAGAGGCAATGATTAAACAATCCTCCAGGAAGAAAATGTCCACTTGCATTAGGAAACATATCCAACCAGTCAAAATTGTAGAACACCCTATCAATCCTGCTAAAAACTCTAATACATTCCTCATGCTTATTATTCCAAGTAGAGTATGATCCAGAGGTGATCATTTCAGTAACTTCACTCTCTTAAATCCAATCATGGAATCTCCTAATTTCTGCCCAGGTAGTAGGATCCTCAATCCTATCCTCTTGCAGCAGAATATTGTTGAAATTCCCCCTTGTAACCCAGGCACCTATGACCCTTTTCTTATAATCTTTCAAAACACGCTATAAGACATTCCTTTCAATAGGGTTTATTAAAACCATACACCACTGTCATGTGATACTGAACCTTCCTCATCTTATCCACCACCAGAACCAAAATAGTTTGTGTATTAGCCTCAATAACATTAATATCATAGTTATTAGGTTTCCAAAGGATCCAAATTCTTTCACCTTTATGATGCAAATTATTAGTAGTGATCGATCACCCAATATCCACAAATGTTATTCATCACTCTTAGCCGGCCAGTTACTAGCCTTATTCTTATTCAAGAACCATTTAATGTCCTTATGTTTATTTAGGCTATCAAGATCCCTAATATTCCAAAAGCCTATATTATCCATCTTCAGGTGGTCTGGTGTTGCCGCCCACTGCACTCTCCTTACCATGAGACTTCAGTAAGGCCTCCATATCATAAAGGTCAATCCTCCTGGTGTGTAAACTTCTTAGTTCCATCTTCCTCATCTTAGTCGCCTTAGTTACCTTATGAGGGGACATCTGGATGACATTCACCTCAGGAGTAACTAAACCATTAACATCCACCAATAGAATGAGTGGTGTCTTGACTCTCTATTCCACAACCTTAGGTTTCCAAATCCTTTTCCCCACTTGTTGTACAGATGTGCTGACCTCTGCCTATCTAGGATTGGTCATTATCGATCGGATAGTGGATCAAACAATATTTATAAGACTCGAGAATAACATAAAAATAGATAAATGTAGTTATGGTAAGTCGAGGTCGGTCCACAAGGATGATGGTGAGTTGATTGAGAAGGAATGAATGCATTTGGGGTCTTAAAAGGGGGTTTTGAGTCGAGTCTAAACTAATGCTGCGATAAATGACAAATAGTAATCAATAAGGGAAAAGTGTTAGGGGGAGTCGGGGAATCGGAAATCGGGTTCTACAAGTCAAAGAATTATGGGGTCGGTCACAAAGTTGATAAAGGGAGAATGTCACCTTTCGATTTCTTCAGCAACTTAGCTAATTCCCGCTTTCGCGGTGAAAAATGTAAGTCTCAAGTCAAGGTAACTCCTACCTCGAATTTCCTCATATTGATAGAAGTGAGTCAAGGTCGATCTAGTTGGCCGGGCTAAGTCAACAAAGACACAATAACCTCAAACATGATAAATCCACCAACATGCAACCCAACCACAATTCCTCAATTCATATTACCCAAAATCTTCCTCTCTTAACCCCCTAACAAGGATATACTCACAATTCATGGAAAGAATAGCAAAAACAATAACAATGGTGATCATATCAACAACATGCATAATAATGAAAACTAGAGGAATTTAGTCTAAAACAATGAAGGAAACTATGATCAACAAATGAAACTATCAAACGATCTAAAAACAATGCAAGAAAAATAAAAGGGTTTTTTTTTATGGGGTGCCCCTCAACTATTGGATTTTCCAAGTGGTACCCCTGCCTTTTTCGATAACAAGTTGTACCCCTAAACTTTACTTATCACTTCGTATCATAACCAAAGTGATAAGTGCATTACAATTATTTTTTAAAAAATAAATAATTAACCTATTAATCAACCCAATTTGATGCTTCAAACCAACTCTTTTTCTTTACCATTCACCAAGCCACTAAATGCCGCTCATCACAATGCACCTCTGTTGTCGACCGATGTCGACCTATCTCCCTTACTTTTTTAAATACTTCAACCTCAATCTCTTTCTCACCCCTATGTCGTAGTGTAGTGGAATGATGTTTTTTAGTAAAGGATGCAAATTGAAGAAATATATCATGGTTGATGAAAGTAAATAGAGAATAATCACTATTTATATCATCAATTGAGAAATTTTTGTTGGAAAATTTTAGCTTTGGTTACATTATAGAGTAATTTACAAAGTTTAGGGGTACACCTTGTAATTCGAAAAAGACAGGGGTCCCATTTGGAAAAGCCGATAGTTGAGGGGTAGACCATAGAAAAACTCAAAATAAAAAGAGCAATACAATAAAGAGATCGAGAGTAAGATTAAAAACTAATCTAGAGAAAAGGGAGAGGAAGAAAATTATACCAACAATGGAGGAAAACTAGAAATAAGGAAGATGAAGATGCATGTAAATAAGGTGAAGCCTTGATGAGGAAAACAATAGACTTGTCACTAATCCTTTGATGATCTCCAAAGAACTTCTTGATTAAAGCTATAATTCCTTACAATAACTTGAATCTAAAGCTAGATGAAGAAGATGAAGATTAATAAAAACTATGTATCATCCTAAGTGTTGTCTAATGGCTTTCTAATATCTAATGTAATGTAGTAGTGCCTAATGTATCAGGGTAAACTATATATATATAGTAGTAGCTTAATGGATCACTAAACCAAGCCCAAATCTAATTTTTGCACTTTGAGTGAAACTTTTGCCCCATGGATCTTCAAAGGGTGAAACTTCGCCCTGCGAATTTCTGACTTTCATGAACCATTTTCGTCAGGTGAAACTTCACCCGGTGGTTTCACCCGGTGAACTTTCCTTCCAAATTTTGCATTTGGGGACCTCGCTACCGTCGGGGGAAACTTCACCCAGTGGATGAAAGTTTTGCCCGATGGTTTCGCCCGGTGGGTTCAATTTCTTGAAGATCTTTAGAGAGGTCGAAATGTCGTCGGGCTAAACTTCGCCCGGTGGTTCTTCATCGGGTGAAACTTCACCCGGTGGTTTCCTTGACCTCTTCTCGGGTTTTGCTCTTTGTTGTTTGATTGTTTGGACTTTCAGCTTCGTGTGCTCCTTTTAGACTGAAACCCACATTCTTGTGCTCGTGGAAGCTTGGACATGCTCTTGGAGACGAATCCTATCAAAAATAGATAGAAAACTACCAAAAACACGTGAAATGTACAAAAGAGACGCTAATGTGAGAAAGACTAAGAATAGGGCGATAATCACATTCTAATCTCACAAAAATGGACGGAAATGAGTCTAAATGGGAGGAAAAAATGGGCTAAATTTAGCACACATCAAATCCCCCACACTAAACCGTTGCTCGTCCTCGAGTAAAGACCCAAAAAGAAAATACGTACTAATACTACTACGCTAGACTATGCTAAGTCGATACGGGGCAATTAACGGGCCCGCTCTCACATTGGAATACCTATGAGGTACGGTACTTCAATGCAATGCAAGTTGGGTCTTGCTTAAAATGGTGGATGCAACTAAACACACAAAAACACAAAAACACGAAAGAATAGGCGCATCTAAAGAGAAAATAAAACAATGAATCCCTCATCGAGACGGCGGGGAAGACACCAATTACTCACCCAAATCAATCATGAACATTCTAAAATAGATCACCTAAGTGGGCATGGACCAAAGTCTAATAGTATAACGTTAAAGCAATAAAAAAGTTGATGAATTAGCTAGGTCCTTCTAATTTTCTAGAGGGGTACGACGGGGTGTTAAACGGAGTGAGATGAGTGAACCATGGAGTCGTTTGACACTGTAGGTAGTTGCAATCCCGTTCTCTTTGGCTAAGGCCAAGAAGGTCGTTCCTAACTCAAATTATCCAATTAGTCCAAACAAAAAGTGGAGAAGTGTTTAACAATTTGTGGTGGATCGACTAATCACCTCTATCTTCTTTCCTCGTGACTCGGTCCTCTAGTAGGTACTTCACGGCGAAAAGTTGATCAAAGGGCTTTTTTTGAGAGATGTTATTGATGATATGATTTTCATTGACGCTCCATTTCTCTCCTTTGATTTTCATTTGTTTGTGCCTTTTTCTCTTGCTTCGGTTTGCCTTTTTTGGCTTTTTGATGTGGTCCAAAACCAAGCATGAAGTTTTATTTTTTGTAAACTTATTGTGATGATGTATAGGTGGAAGGAAAAATGGGTATCCAAGAACTCGCGCCATCCCCGGATAACCCACAAAAAGATGCGAAGAATTTGGAGTAAAGGTGCAATGGACATTTGAGCAAGGTCACCTAGAAAACGAGATGCGGTAACCAAGGCCTAACTCCTCCATGGGTGGTCAAGGTGGTCAAATACAAACCCCAAAGTAAACCTCTAGTAGAAAAGGTGGACTCAAGCTAAAAGATCAACATATTCATTGATTTAGATTCATTCTAGTAGATTAAGGTCCAAAATCTACAATGGGTTATCCACAATGGAATGTAAATTATCATAATAAGCTTGTAATCGGGTTTTCGAAAACTTTTAATCCTAGACACACTATACAAAATCAAAAAGAACACAAGAACACGAGAAAAAGAAAATGTAAATAAGGGAAAACATAAGCAAAGTCATGCACTCAATTCTCCATCGACATTTAATCACACAATCAACCACATTTCCCAAAATGCTCATCTATTCGAGAGCCCCCAATAACAACAACTCAACTTCTATACAAGAGTGAAGGAAAAATGAAGAGGAAAGAAGTTACCTAGCGGGTTGCTTCCATGATCTCCTCATATTCTGTTATCGAGGTGGTGGTTATCCTGTAAGAGTGAAGAATAAGACTATACAAAGAACACGAAAACATAACGAGAATAGGAAAAGAAAAGAAAAATAGTTTTGGTCTTTAGAATTTTTCAATTTTTTATGGTTTTTGGAAAGATTTTTGAAAAACAAAAGATAGTAGATCCCTTCTCCACACTAAAACTGTGCATTGTCCTCAATGGACAAGTAGGGGAAATATTAAAAAAGACGGGAAAAGAAAAATAAGATAAATCTTTTTGGATTTTTATGATTTTTCAAATGTTTTTGAGATTTTTTGAAATTTTAGGAAAAGAAAATAAAGATAAAAGGGTGGCGGGCCTAGGTGTAATCACGTCACCTAGACCCTAGCCAAGTAGGGAAGAACATGAAAATAAATCAAAATAAATGAAAAGGGCTAAAAATGGGCGTAAGTGAAATCACGTCAGCTAGCCCGGATTTTGAATAAATTGGAAAAATTTGAGAAGGGTGAAATGATTTGGATTTTCAAATTGGTCAATGGTGTAATCACGCCTAAAGACCGGGAGCAATACCAAGGCCGAATCGGCCACATCAACCAAAGGAACCGACTTGCAAAAATTTGTTAGAAAATGAATAATTAACACAATGATAACAGGAAATATGAACCGGACACCCTCAATACATGCAATTATAGACTCATATGGATACGCCTACCTGACCCTCGCTCAAGTACCCACAACACCGCTACCAACTCAGGGAGTGGGACTAGTACGAATAATCATCAGACGCGTATGAAGCACTAGGAGACCGAGAGAAGTACGGTATACCCTCGAAAGACGCCTGGGGAGAAAATTCCTCATGACCGTCACTTAACGAGAGGGCGTAGTCCGACTCAATCTCGCTGAGATCGTAGATCGTACGATCCTTGGGTAATGTATAATGAGCGTACTCCCAGACTCTCATTCCTCCCGGCTCTATTTTTGTCAGTTTATATTCACCGGAACCTAAAGGGAGGTCCCAATTGTGGTGAATGGGGATGGTGGTGCGGTGTGTATTGGGTACAAGTAAGGCATGTTCACGGCTAAAACAGACGAGGCGATGATGGGGAACATGAAAAATCCAAGTGGGGAAATATCCTTCGTTAAGCCAAATGGAGTTGTCAAGCGGGGTAAGGTGGTCGGTCGAGTAACCCAATTTGTTTGCGATAACCGTCACTAGACCTCCACAATCCAAGGAAGGGTGTTGGGCATTGATAATGTGCTGAAAATGTAACACCACGACGATGGGTAGGTCTAGGGGACTTGAATTACCGACTAAAGAGTCTAGAACCAATTGCAAGACGCGCACATTAAGAGAGTATATATTATCGGCAGAGGGCACTAAGCAGTGAGAGAGGATTTCGCAGAAGTAGCGAATGGCGGGGTTACGTATCTCGGAGGCATAAGATAATTCAGCCGAGTAACCCCCTTTATAGTGTGAGATTCGTTTCCAGAAATCTCTCCTCGAAACACATGCTTGAATATTGCCCGAAGGTTCATCGATCCGGTACCCGAAGAGGGTAGGCCTCATGGGAGGCCAAACTCGGGAATGGTCAGTCTATGAGGTTTGCCGAATAATCAAAATTTAATTACTTTAGGTGTAGTCGGGTTGTCAAGTGCAAAGGTTCCTAGGGACTCACATATTAGGTCTTTACAGGTGAAGGTCGCAAGGCTAAGGAGTTCACTAGTTCCGGTTTGCGACGATAACTCTTTAATATCGTCAACAATACCCAAATTAGTCATTGTGTGAGGAAAAGGCCATCTAGTACTCTGAAAGATCTTTTCAGAGAAGACACGAGCTAACGAGGAATTTAGACAAGGTAAATTAGTAGACTTAGAAGATAAAGACATACCTTGTTTCCGAGAAGCTCGTCTTGACCTTGTTTCCATGATGAAAGATTTGCAAGATTGTTCCGGAATAACTTCGCTTCACCTCTTCAAACCCGAAATAATCACCAGAATGGAAGGGAATGGAAGTATGAAGATGGTTGGGTTATGGAAGGTGGTGTTAATGTTAAAGATGAAATGAGGAGTGATGAGGTGAAAGGGAATAGAGTGGAGGTGATATATATATATATATATATATACAGGATTGGAGGAGGGAAAGTAAAGTTTGAAAAGTTTGATTTGGTGTTTGGGAATATATTTAGTGTTTATAATTTGGAGGGAAAGTTAAGTGTGTGTATTTGAAAAGGAGGGAATTGAATTTTGTAGTGAGTGACTGAGTGGGTGATCCGGCCAAGTAGGCGGGTGAAGTTTCACCCGGCGGTTTCTCTCATGAAATTTCATCTACAAAATTTTTCACCGTAGAGCGAAGTTTCACCCGGTGAAGTCTCGTCGGGCAAAGTTTCGCCTGACGGTTTCTGGTCAATTCTGGTAGAGTCTGGCAAATTATGGGATTTTTCGTAGGGCGAAGTTTCGCCCGGTCAAATCCTCATCGGGTGAAGTTTCACCCGACGGAAAGGCTCCAAAAATCTCACTGGGCGAAGTTTCGCCCGGCGGTCTCGTACGCTCCATATTTTTGCCTTGCCAATTTAAGGCCCTTCAAGGATCACTTAGAGTTCCAAATAATGACCCGACTCATATTACATTATTAATTTTTCCTAAAAACATACTCGCGGTCTTCAATTTAGCTCGATAACTTCCTCCAAAAGCTTGATAATCATCCAAATATATGCTCTGAGTTGAGATCCAAGTTCATCCATCCGCTCAAAGCTAACAAAACTAGTTAAAATAGAGTATATGGTACATATTTATAAGGTGGTTGTTGAGGATACCACCAAACCTACTTCAATTTAGGAGAGGGTTAATCAATGCTCCCAACCGGGAGCTCACCGACTTTGATCATAAAAAAGGTCTCATGAACGTGACCGGCATGATAAACTTCCCAGTTTACGGGCTAGAGATCTCAATTGATCCATATGGTTGTACCTTGGTCACTTCGAATGGACCCAACCATTTTGACTTTAACTTACCAGGGAAAAGCTTGAAACGAGAGTTATAGAGGAGTACCTTGTCGCCAACGGAGAAGTCTTTACGAAGGATTCTAGCATCATGCCATTTGCGTGTACTCTCCTTGTAGATTTTGTAATTTTCGTAAGCTTCAAGTCTTAACTCTTCTAAATCTTGTAGTTGGAGAAGGCGGTTGTCACCGACAACCTTCTCGTCAAAGCTTAGCTCTTTGATAGCCCATTTTGCTTTATGCTCTAATTCCACTGGCAAGTGACATGCTTAGCCATACACAGGTCTATAAGGAGTGGTTCCAATCGGCGCTTTGTAAGCCGTTCGTAATGCCCAAAGGGCGTCATTCAACTTCAATGACCAATCATTGCGATGTGTATTCACTACTTTTTCCAATATTCCCTTGATCTGTCGATTTGAAATCTCGGCTTGCCCATTTGATTGCAGATGATAGGCCAAGAACATCTTGTACGTGATTCCATATTTTTGAAGAAGGTGTTCAAACGTATCGTTCCTAAAGTGAGAGTCTCCGTCGCTAATTATGGCTCTACGCATACCGAATCTAGGGAAAATCAGATTTTTGAAAAGTTTAATTAGCACTTTTGAATCATTGGTAAGGGAAGCTACGCCTTCGATCCATTTTGAAACATAGTCAACCGCGACGATCGGTTCGGCGTCATCGGGTTTCATGTTAACTCGATTATCGATAGTTCTTTACGCGCGACATTCGATTACGGAATTGATATCGGGCTTTTAGAGCGACATTTTGAAAATGACATTGATAAATACGCTCGATAACGAATTACCGCGATCACGTTATAATCCGACGGGTCATGCGCACGGCATAAGGCGCCCTGACCCTTAGGCGCTTGGGGCGGCGCACCTCGATAATGGGGCGCCACCTCCGATGTGGCCTATTCGGGGATTATACGGAGTTTAGGCGGCATTAAATATCGAATGTATTCGATCGGAAAATTCGATTTGTCGTCACAAACATTAGGTCCTTTACATTTCGACGTCGTAGTTTTGCTTTTAAAGCCTACGACGCTTGATTTAGCGTTATCGGACGTTTGCTCGAATCGATTTTGAAAATAGATCTGTAGTATGATAATATACGCGGTATTTAGTATAACGAAATGTAAAAAAAAAGCGATAAATAAATGTTAGATGTTAGGAACGATAATTAAATGTTAGATGTGGTAATGTAAATGTTAGTAACGATAAGTAAAATGTTAGTAACGATAAATAAAATGTTAGTGATGTTAGTATAGTTAGTACAAATACATAAACAAGAATGAGAGATTAGAAAATAGGGTTGGTACACCCTTAACCTACATGTTAATAGTCTCGGAATGAGGGCTCGTGAGTGTCGTCGTAGGCATGGGAGCGGTTTGAGTATGTAAGATGAGTTTGGGTGTGTGATTAGGGAGAAAATGTTCTCGGTTGTTGTGAGGTAGGGTGTCGGGAAAGGCTATGTATGTGGAAGTGTAAAAGAAACTCTCTAAAATGCTAAAAAAATGTGAAGGAAGAAGGTGAAAAGAGGATCCTTTGAATGGTGGAGCAAGGGGGGTATTTATAGATTTTACCCCCCGGCTTAGGGTCACTCAATCGAGTGCCCTAGAAAAAGGGGCTTGGTGGTTTTTTTAGGGGTCACTCGATCGAGTGTCTCATGCACTCGATTGAGTACCGTTAGGCGGGTGAGACAAATGAGGGAAGTTTGGATTTTGTTTGACTTTAAATTTGATTACGTATGGGGACGCAATTAAGGCTTGTTTCCTTCTCGGATTTCGACTTTGACCGGGTTTTGACTCGGTTGCAAAAGACGGTTTTGTCCCCGGTGGCGGCTTTGGCTCAAACTAGCTTTATTTTATTGGGAACGACCCATTGAATCTAAATTCGAGGTCGGTTTTGAGAGATATTTACTCCTCTTAGTGCCCACGTTGGATACTATTGATTCCGAGTCCCGTATTCGAGCGTATTAATGCATGTTAGCGTCCGATCATCATCGGGTGTTTTGTTGGAGACTACTACAGACACGAGCAGGCAAAATGCGGGTGCCTACATGGTGTCATTTACTTTGACTCCTATCATTGTGCACATAACATGTTTGATGAAATGCCTAGTAGACTTGTGATTGAGAAATTCATGTTTCCTTACTTTCTCTTGTGTGCTATGTCATGATGGTTTGTTGGTTATCTTCATTTTTAGCGAGAGCGTAGTGTAGAAACTCCTTTGGCTGACTAAGTGCGAGAGCCCGGGCATAGCCAAGGCTAGTGAATTGCATCAACACCCTTGTTCTTCCTTTAATCGCCTAGACACCATTGAACACGACCTAACTCAAGTTCCTTTCTTCTATTGTTAACTATCACTTTTCATTTGCTTTGCATTGTTTTTGATCTTAGACTCTAGTTTAGTCACAACTCAATTCAATCACCTTCAATTCATCTTGAACCTAGTCTAGAACCATTGCTTACGTTAGTCTGACCTACCGTTCCTGAGGAATTCGATCCGACTCATCATTTGCTACCAAGCCTAGGTTAGTTGGTTTATCTTGATCGGTTGGGATTCACGACAAATCCCTCCATCACTTGTTTGAGGAGGACGATGAGGGTGTGCGTGATGATAGTGGCCAGGATGAAGAGGATAACGATAGCGATTATGAATATTAGATGGGTATAGTTTTCGTTACATTATTTTCTACTACTTTGTGTTTCTATACTTTACTTTATGGTACCACATACTTTTTATACTTTAAGTTATACTTTTATTCTTACTTTTTATACTTTTATACTACATACTTTTTGTCCATTGTAGATGTCCGGCAGGGGATTGAGGAAAAGAGGCGGCAGTAGCAACCAGCAGCATGAACAGCAACAGCAACAGGAGGAGGAACCGATAGTTGATGAGGAAGAGGAAGAATCGCCACGGAACCCAGATTCGCAGCCAGGGTATGATGGTGACGGGAGGATGATATTAGATCGCGATGGCACCTGGTACTAAGCTTTTACATAGGTTTTGATAAATTGTCTGAATTTTTTTTTCCAATTTCGTTTTAAATATATATTAAATTCTTCTAACGGTGTAGGTTTTGGCACTCGAAAGTGCAGAGAGGGTGTAGTAAGAGCTATAATGTCGAGGACGGCGGTGGATATACTTGTTGGACACAAGTGTCGTACCACCAAAAAGAAACGTGGTTTAAAAATTTTAAGGTGCACATTTTTTCTCTCGTTTGGTTAGTAATTCAGTGTATTATTCATTTGTTACTAATATCGAATGTTCTTACAGCTGAAATTCAAATGAGATCCTAGCTTGAAAACTGTTGCATGGGAACAATACAATGAGATTTGTAATATTAGGTTCAAGGACAACATGTACAAGAAGGTGATTCGAGACACTCAAGACAATTTTCTTAGAGGTATAGTTTTTTATAAATTGATTTTTTATGTCATTTATACATGAATAATCTAACTTGTATCTTCTTTTAAACTAAATATAGGTCAAGCGTTAGAGGATTTTAATAATAGGCGTTTAATAGAAGAATTAAAGAAAAGATACGCACAGGCGAAGAAGAACAAATGGAGGGGGAACTTGGAGGCACTGGCTGAGCCTATACATCATCGGGGGACTAAATCAGCATACCAGCGCACGATGGAGGCAAGTATATAATTATGTATACCCTTATGGTTTTGTCATGCTCACTTATATTTGCATAATTAATAGCTTAATTTTTTTTCTTAAATTTAATAGCTTCAACGGCAAACGGGGAAAATGCCGAACACTCCACAACTCTTCTGGGACATGCATACAAAGTCAGATGATCAGGGAAATGCGCACTTTGTTACCCAAAGGGAGCAAGATATTTGGGCGAGTTCCTATGGAAATCGAACAATAATAATGTAATGAAAAGCACCTAAACTTAAATTTTCTTTTTGATGCAATACTTAATCCTGAAATCCGTATTGTTTAGGACGCTTACACGAAACGGTCTGAGATTGCTTCTGAAGGCACCCATGACCCAAATCAGATTTTGTTTAAGGTGGTCAATGGGTACAACAAAAAGAGGGTGTTTACGGTTTAGGTAATGCGCACAGTCTGTTCTTCACACCTCCTACACCACGTGTAAGCACCTCGTCTCAGGCCGAGTATGAACCGTTCGCTCTATCTCAGCTCAGGGCGCAGTATGACGCAGACTAAACTGCTACCAAACAAAAAGAAGAGGTAGCGAGACAAAGAGAAGAGGCGGCGAGATAAAGGGAGCTTGAAATGAATGAGAAACTAATGTGCCAGGAGGAGGAACTCAGGAAAGTGTGCGGAGATATGAAGCGATTCAACTTATTCTAGGCCAACTACAATCAAGGGTTCACTCCACGTCCCCCAGACGATAGAGACCTCTTCAACGGGGGTGGTGGTAACAGTGGTGCTTCTACTAGCTTCACGGTTGCATAGGTGATTAGTTTGATAAACTTGAACTTGGTAATTTGTAAAAAGAGATTATCATTCTGAACAACTTGTTGGTGCTTCTGCTAGTTTTTCGATTACTGTTTCTTCTAAACAATCGTAGTTAATTTGTAAATAGAGATGTGATTTACTATTGCTATAACTATGTTATCTTCAGTGACTACTTGCTTGGATTGTGCTTACAACTGACGTGGATATCGTGAGCTGATTTGGTATCGTTTTATTGTTGTTGGTATGTTATTGTTTTGCAAAATTTGGCTATTAATAAAATAATATGTTACGGAAAAATAGTTGAGTGATTGGCGACCGCTATCGGTCACCATTCTTAAGGTAGAAGACCGATAGTAGTCGTCATAACGGTCGCCATTTTGGTACCTTGGGTGACCGCTATCGGTCGCTATTCTTAAGCGTGCCACTATCGGTCGCCAAATCTGTCGCCATTTTGGCGACTGCCGGTCGCCAAATTTGTTTCCCAACAGCCATCGCTCGCCAGTTTTTGGTGACCGATATATTGGTCGCCCGAATTCTGAAATGACGACCAATTCGGACGACGGACTTTGGTGATCACAGGCGGTCGCCAATCTGATAATGGCGTCTAAAGACGGTCTTCATTGGCGGACACCTGACGCCTGTATTCTTGTGGTGATTGTATCTACAAATATTACAGGGGTATGAAACGTGGTACAACTACAGATGGGTAGGTTTACTAAGAGACAGTTTTTCACTAAATTTAGTGAAAGACCAATTACAAATGGAGTTAAAAGTGGTACCAAAAGTAATAACAATAGATAAGTTTAACATAAAATAATATCAATACCTTGACAAAATACTTACAAAAATCGTATAAGGTGGTACTGAAAAATGGTATCTCGAGGAAGATCTGTACAAGACTTTTCCTCTACCTTGACAAGGATAATAGTGGGTTAGTATCATGGTACAAATTATAGAATAAATTGATGAACTGTTTGGGGTTCTTATCGTACAAGAGTGCATGTTTTCACAATCGTTTTTTTTTCTCCGGATAGATATAGCACAAAGAGGAGCTTAGACCAGGCATGGAGGAATATGGAATGGGAGATGAGGCAACCATCAAAGAGATACTTGATGATATTGTCGTTAACAAAGTAATCAACCTCTTTTAACTGTTTTTCTTCAAATTATTCCAAGTATTAATGGTGATTATATATGTCACAAATTAGGTCTAATAAGTAAGTATATGGATGTAGAATGGACAAACAAATTATGAGGAATTTGTAGCAATGATGAAGAAAGGAACAACTGATTCTAATGAGAAGCAACCAAAATGGAATATATTCAAGTAAAGAGGCTTAACTAAAACAAACATGATTTTTTTTATTAATGTAATGTTCATATGTCCCTTCAGGGACAAGACTCGTGGAATTTACTTTCGCACACTTTGAGTCTTGAGTATCCATATTACCTTTTTAAGGGAGTAGCTCAAATCAGCTAAGGTTGCGTTTGGGTACTTAGAAATGATTTGAATATCATGGATTCAATTCTTGGATTTGAATTTCTAGAATTTAGTTCCAAATTCAAATCCAAAATTGTCTTTGGGTGCCCTTGAATTTCAAATTCGGGCAAGTGGAGTCGGGTCAAAGTCACCAATTTTTTTTAAAAGGTCAATACAAAAATGTAAATTTTCAATTACGGGAAAAAAATAAAGAAAAAAATATATATTCTAACAAGATTATGCGGAAAAAACAAACAAAGGATAAATGACGGAAAGAAAAACGACTACCCATATACTAAGAATTTGAGATAACCAAATTTGAACTAGGCTGGATTTTGTCTAAATTTCAAATCCAATTCAAAGGTTACCAAACGCTTGAAATATTTCAAATCCAAAATTCAAATCTAAATTCAAGTTCTCAAACATGCCATAAATGAAAAGGTGTGAGGTTACTAAACTTAACCTCTGTAAGTACTTATTCTAAATTCACATTACAATTTTGGTCATCTTGCCTAGGCTATGTTTAACCACAGACTCAAGTCTAAGTTTCTGACTGTCATTTCAGGTTTCCACAAACTGTTCATTCCTCAAACTCAATCTCATACTCCCTCCGAGTTCCTATGATTGACCCCTTTACTTTTGGGGTAAAAATAAGGAAGAGAAAATGAGTGATTCAAAAAAGAAAGAGAAAGAGAGAGAAATGGGTGGGTCAATGTGAACCACACATTTATGACCTAAAATGGATTAAACTTAGCCCAAGAATGAATACGTGTCAATGATAGGAACTCGGAGGGAGCATTCATTAAAAAAAGTGACTTCGTCCATAGACTCATCTCACATCCTTTTCCCTTCAGCTTTCCACTTAATTTTTTAATTTCAGTATCTAATTTTATTTTACAATTAATAATTAAATTAAATGAATTAAATATTAGATAAACCTCATCCCTCTTCTACTAAAAGAATAGGGAGTTCTAAAAAATGAGACACGTGTTAGCTTCTCATTCAATTTTTTCCCGCCTGTTTCATCCACTCTCTTAATCTTATTTCTTTCCTCTTTTAAAATATATCATAGTATCATTCCCTAATATAATGAATTATGAAAATAATGGGAATAATACTCATTGATAGGATATACTGTCATTTCACGAATATACTCATTGATAAATGAAATATTTATTTCAGTCAAATAATAATGTTATAATAATTATGTAAATCTTTGAATATAATATAACTTAGAGTAATTCGTTAACATTAAAAAATTTCATCCAAAAGTTTCAATCTCTTAATTTTAAAAACAAATAATTTAGGCTAAAAATAATAATTTAACTCATATATATTTATAAAATTCTAATCGTACAAATTATCTTTTTTTGATAAATTATAAAAATTGAAAAGTATTTTTTTTAAAAAAATGCAAATATTTATTTTGATATTATTTGACTTAGTTTAACCAGCGTATACTAAAAGCATAAGAGAAATTAGAATTGTGTTTACGTGTCATCACGAGAATGAAAGTTTTTCCGCTAAAAAAAATATATTATACAATATTTTTAGTATATTACACAATAAATGGGTTATAATATCACCAAATAGTATATATTACTATAAGATGTATCACCAAATAATATAAGGATATAATTGGAAAAAAAAACAAATATATATTCCTAATAAAAATATTGAACAATATAATAGAGATATTCCTAAAATTGACAAATATGGAGAAAAATAAAATTAGCCAATATGGAGAAACCGATGATTTTAGTCAAGTATATAAGTATATTACACAATATAAGGATTATAGTACACGATACTTTTTATTTTAATTTCTATCAAGGGCCACTAATTTTTAACATCTTATTAAAAATAATAATTACAAATAACATACCAAACATCAAAATACCTATTATGAAAAAATAGGTAATAAAAATGTAAGTGTCACGTAGTACTCCGTATAAATTGCCTATATAAACATCTTGACTCAAAAAATATGCAATAAACATATTAACTAAAAAACCGTGCAATTGCTCGGGGTCTAATCTAGTTCTTTTATTACCGATATATATTGATATACATAATAGAATAAGTTATACTACATACTTCATATTATGTTTCAGAATTAGGAGAATTACACAAATATGAGAAAAAACGATAATTGAAATGTAAAAATGACAAGTAAAATAATCAATTTTCATTTAAATAGTGTCAAATGTGTTCAGCAAAGTCGGCTTGAAATTACTGATGATGGTACGACTAGATTCGACGATGGATCCTATATAAAGCAAACGTAAATTATTGACTGAGACGGGTCGTAATAAAATAAATATAACGTAAACTAATGATAGAGATGAGTCGTAAATATACCTAACGTAAATTATTGACTGTGACGAGTCGTAAATAAAGCAAACGTAAACGATTATTGACTTAGACGGGTCGTAGATCGTACTATTAATTGAGATGGGTCGTAATAAAGTAAAGATAAACTATATTGACTGAGACGGGTCGTAAGTAAGATAAACATAAACTACTACTGATATGAGTCGTAAATACACTAAACGTAAACTATTGACAAAGACGAGTTGTAAATAAAGCAATCTTATCGTAAATTATTGACTAAGATGAGTCGTAATAAAATAAACCCAAACTATATTGCTTGAGACGGGTCGTAAATAAAATAAACGTAAACTATTAACCAAGATGAGTATCCAAGGGAAAATAAACAAGCCTATTATTGAGGTGAATTAGATAGTATAGTAGAAGATATTTAAGGGGGGATGTTTAGAGATATCGATAGGGATGGTTGCAAAAGTTTTGGTTTAGGTATGAGAAGGAATCAATGATAAGCGTGCTTTGTAGTGTTTATTTCACGTGTTTGGTCTCGCTTTCTTTGGTGGAATCACTCTTTAGAGCGGTTTGGAGGCTACTTACGCTTCTTCTAGTATGTTTTAGGTTCCTAAGGCCTATCATGGAGAAATGGAACGATTCCATCTCGTTTCCAATGCATATGGAGCCAATGAAGAGAAGCGACGGTGATTCGGTGCCTTAGACTTGATCCCGAGTCCGTTGGAGCCTACTTGAGAATATCCCGAGCACCAAGCATCGATAAGAAGCCTAGAAAGAGCAAGTAGGGGCCTACACGACCGTGTCAGAAGCCTACATGCCCGTGATTCAAAGTGCAAAAGAAGTCGGCTTCCTGGAGTGCAACACGACCGTGTCACACAAGACACGATCGTGTCGACAAGAGGTGTCGCGACCGTGGCATAGGAGCTCACGGCCGGGAAGGTGGGGGTTCACAGCCGGGATGCATGAAACACGACTGTGAGGCCTCTGCTCCCTTCGCGCTTCGTCGTTTCACTTCCCTTATTTGTGCAACCCTATAAATACCCCCCTCTTGTATTGTTTTAGACACGAAACCCTAGATAGAAAACTTCTACTTTTAGCCTAATCTTTCCTTAATCTTAGCATAATCCTAGCAAGTTACTTGTGTATTATTGGAATTCTTGAAGAATCTATCAATCTTGACAACTTTGGTGGATGTCTTTTGGGTTTTCTTATATGCAAGTTTCAACCTTTTCATTCATCTTCTAGTTGGTATAATCTTTCTTCTCTCTTTTCTCTTAATCTTTCATTGTTAGTAAAGTTTCAATCTTTATCTATTGTTTATTGTTCATCCTTGTTTAATCTTTATAATTAATGTTTTTGTTCTTATGATGGTTTCTCTAGTTTATGTTAGTCTTAGTTTAAACATGTGTGAGTAGATTTTTGGGGGTTAGTAGGGGGATTAGTGTTAATCATGGGTGATTAGGGTTGATTGTGGGCGAAGGTTGAATCTTTGTTGCTAATCTCTTGTCATACATGCTATATTTTTGATGAAATGTTTGTTAGGGTGGTAGTGGTCAATACTACTCTTGCTCGTTTCTTCCTTCTTGTTGTATGCATGATTGGTGGTTGAATTCTCTTGTTTTGGCTAGCTCCTTGCATAAGTTTTCAGGTTCGTTCTTGTCGCAAGAGCGCGGGCTTACCTTAGCGACTGACACCTTTGTCCTCGATTTCCCCACTAGCCTAATACACCTATGAACCCGACCTAACTCTACTCTTTCCTTTTATTGAATTCTTCATCATCTTAGCTATTGTTCTTCTTGTTTATTATTTTAAGTTAAATTTTAGTTGAATCACTTAGTTTATGTTAATCTTGTTTTCTAGCCTTTGTCCAAACCATAACAATCCTCCTCCATCGTTTCTTGTGACTTAGTTGCGTCTTTAGGTGAACCTTAGTCTAACCCTACCGTCTCTGTGGCTCGACCCGACTTGATCTAGCTAGCTAGCCTAGGTTCGTTGGTTAATTTGGTGTCGGGATCCGCGATAAATCCCTCCATCAATTTGGCGTCGTTGCTGGGGACGGTGGATGTTTAGACTTTGTTTGCTTATTTTCTTGACTTAGTTACCGTTTTTGTGTTCTTCTTTCCTTGTCTTTTGTTGTGTGCGTTTATTGTTGATCAACATATTTTATATCGTATTTTATTGTCCCTCGATAACCATTTTTGAGCTTTTCTTCTTCTTAAATTATATGTTTAGTGTCGATTTTTATTAGAAAGTCGATACTGTCGATTCTCTTGCTATTTTACAGGTTAGGTACAATTTCGAGCATATTTAAGAGTAATAACCCAGATAGCCGAGACGAGAACGGAAGTCGAGGAAGAAAACGATAAGCCGAGGAGCAAGAAGAACTCAACCGCGAGTTCAGCAGCACCCACTCGATCGAGTGCCTCATATCCGCACCCAACCGGACTGAATTAGAGTATTGGGCCGATTCTTCCTTTTTAGCCCAAGACGAACAAGAGTTGGAGTTTTCTTGGACCCACTCGATCGAGTACTACTGCATGCACTCGATCGAGTGCATCAAACCCGAGCCGCGCATTAATTCTAATTCACTAAGAATTTTGGGCCCGTTTTAAGTCCAACTGATTTCTTTTAAAATCAGTTTTCTGACTTCATTGTCAGACACTTTTTTCTCTACCCTTCATTACACACATTCACTACACTTTTTATTTTTCTTAGTATTGAAGTATTACGTTACTTCTGGTTTTCTTCGGGAGATACATTGAACATCGTTCTTCCTTTTCGGATCTTAAATTCTCGGCATCGATACTCTTAATTTTAATTTCAATTCCAGTTTTCTACTTTAATTCTTGTCTTAATTCATTCTTAGTTTTCGTCGTAATTGTTATTGCATAATTTATATAGTTCGAATTAATTTTTTTCTAGCGTAAATTATTATTAAATTCCGTAGTTTAATTAGATTCACCTTCGTCATGTTTAATTGCAATTCGTCTTTTGTTAGTTCAATTATAATTAATATGAGTAGCTAAATTTTATCTAGGGTTTAAGGGGATCGATGCGTATTATTTGGGTTATAGTCAGTTGACCTGTTTCTAATTATATGAACTGTCGGCCTGTCGCCTAAATATTGTTTTAATTCTGATTGATTGATTACTGTCCAGGATTAATTAATTAGTAGCACAATTAGGACTTTTTACCGACCGGGTTAAGGACTAATTAGGTCACGATATTTTGGGTAGACTAGCTTAATTCTAGCGACCGCAGGTTAAGTTTAGTTCTAAAGTTTGTAAAAGTACCGACCGGACCTGCATCTTAGACAGTTTGATTATTGACCTGTTAATTGACTTCCTGACCCAAGTAATATTCATTGTGAACCTGAGACCCTTGACCTCTTTATTATTGATTTACCTTCTAGTAATTAGTTGTCAGCCTATTAAACAAACAGAAAAACAGTGACCTGTAGTCTTAAGTCTAGACCTTGGAACAAGTATTTGATTCCCGTCTCCTTGTGGTTCGACCCCTACTTCACTATCTACATTAATTAGTGGACCTTAGGTATCTTTGATTAGGGATACGACTTAACCCTGTCAAATTTTGGTACCGTTGCCGGGGAGACGGTGTTATTTATTTGCTTGTTTTGTGTTTTAGTCTTTTGATTACTCTTGTCTCGAGGAACTTCAGTTCCTTAAGACCATCTCTCTCCTTTTTCCTGTAGTTTCCTCATATGCCCAGGTCCTCTCGAAGTTCAGGCTGCATACCACCATACGATCCTGAACTAGAGAGAACTCTCCACAGGTCTAGGAAATTCTACAAGGAGATTTCTGAGAAGGAAAGATCATAATCAGTGGAAAATTCGGACGATGAGCACGCATCCGAAGCACAATCCTTTGAAGAGGATAATTCTACCACAACCTCCGAGACACGCTAGTCAAGATGCCTCCCAAACTTGCTAGACATTCCGAACCGGAGCAAAGTTCCCTGCCGAAACCGTTGAAGCGGCCTACCGACACAACTGGTACTTTTGAGATTCGCCCGGCCTTTATCACATTGGTGGAGCGAAATCAATTCGAAGGAGGTCCCGATGAAGACTCGGCGAAACACATGAAGCTCTTCACTGACTACTGCTCCTACTATTCCACTCCCCGCAGGAGTGACACAGGAGAAATTGATGGAGATGCTATTCATGTTCACCATACGCGACACCGCAAGGGACTGGATCACGGATCTAGACCGTGTAGCCGAGGGAATCATAGACTGGAACTCCCCAGCCTTAGCTTTCTACAAGCATTCCTACACGCCGCAGAAGACTAAATGTTGAGGAGTCAGATTACCAACTTCCGACAAACAGCTCACGAGAACGTCTACGAGGCGTGGGTAAGATTCAAAAAGCTAGTCAAGGAGTGCCCACATCACAGTTTCGAGGTATGGTTTTTGTCCAATCAATTCTATAACGGTTTATATGACGATTGTCGAGCTAGCTCGATTCTGCAGCTAATGGCAGGTTTCTAAACAACGTTGATGACGATAAGGCATGGAAGCTAATCGAAGATATGGCAATTCATCATTCACGTTGGGGAAATCCACGGGGTAACACCTGAGGAAATAGTGTAACACCCGCTATTTTCCTAGCATTTTTATCCTTTCCGCTATGACTACGTCATAACTCTATTTCGGACTTATATTGCATCTTTTTTTTTCAAGCTTTATTTTTATTTGAGAGTCCGATATTATTATTTTTTTTAAAGAGATTTGAACTCTTTTAAACCTATTTATTTGATTTTCATCATAAATTAATTATTTTTCCGCAAGGAATTCTACTTCTCTACGAAATTAAAGTTTTTAAGCTCGAATTTAAGTTATTTCTTTTCCTACAAATGTCTAATTATATTTATATAATATTTTCAACTAAGAAATATTTTTATTTATGAAAATTTAGCCATTAATGATTTTTTTTTACGAAATTTCGTAAATAATTATTTTCCAACGTGAGGTTTACTCGAATTGCTTCGAAATACCTTTAATAATTTTACGATCATTTTTTTTAATCAACCTACAATTATTTTTGGACCCCTTCCCACCATTTTGGACCGTGACCCCCATGTCACACTACTACTACATATTTTCACAACTTATTATTTTTATGTTTTTAAGAGAACAATTATTTCACAAGATATTTTTACCATATTTTAATGTGATGATTCATGCAAAAACTTTTCAACCTTCACATACATCATTTTGGCCAAGGTGTGTAGTATGCATGTACCTTGTTTTCATCAATTTTAAAAGCTTCATTTATGCTTAATCCTTTCACTTTTTTTTCTCATTCAATTTACATCAATTTTAATCAAGCCAAATACCTCCTCTTTTTCTCTCTTTTGTTTCATGAAATCTGAATTTTTTCAGCAGCCATTTCTGGCCAGAAAACCGTCTTCAAGCATCGCCTTCCGTCTCCTATTTTTCTCTTATTTCGATCCTCTTTTCGTCTCCTTCGTTAAGGTATTAATCGATTTCTTTTCCAATCATTTTTACCTTGTTTTTCCAGCGATCTTATGGTATTTTCATACCATGGATTTCATGTTTTTATAGGCTTCTTGGTCGATCCCGAAGCGGACGAATATATTATCGACTCGAATTTAGACTTGAGGTAACGTCGATTCTACTCGGTATTGCATGATTTTATTTGTGTAATTGCATGTATATTATTATAATTTTATTTTTGACAATATATGTATGTCATATAATCTGGAAAATTTTTAAAAGTTGAAAAATTGCATGTTTCGATATTTTTATCGCTTTTACGAGATTAACGATTAAATCGCCGTATTAATTTGTAAAATCATAATATTCGGCCTAAACATGTAATATATGTTTATATTCTGGAAAAATGTTTTTTTTGATGATTTTTAATAATTTAGTATTTTTCTGATATTTTTGATATCGATTATTGAATTATTACCGTTATCGGACAAAAACGATTAAAAGCCAATATTTAGTTCTAGTACCTAAACATTTTATTTTAATCTGATTTTTGATGTGGTGAAACTTTCTGGTGAAATAGAATTTTCTGAATTTTTTCATAGGTTTTCGGAATTGTTAAGTGGATGAATTAATTAATCACTTTAAATCATCGTTTATCGTTAAAACCGTGTTTGTCGTTTAAATTCTCGATTTCTGGTTTTTGGTTTAAATCTGGAAAAAATTATGATTCTGATAATTTCATAATAAAATGTAATTTTATGATTTTTAGTGCTTTAATAATATGTTAGGACGATAAGTTTTATTAATGGAATCGTTAATTGTGAAAACGGGTTTTAAATGACGGTTTAATTGGAATTTGGTAAATCTGGAACTTTGGAAAGTCTGGAAAATTAGTATGTTCTGGAAAATGGTGATTTTTAAGTTTAATAATAATTTTTGGATATTAATACTTAAATCATTTTGTAATTACTATTTTTATTAATCGTTATCGTCGAGATTGGACGATTAACGAGAAAACGCTTTAAAAACCGAGTTTTAGAATTCTGGAAAAAAAATTTCTTTGGACAGAATGTTCATAAATATATTTTAACTATTTTACGTAGTTTTGTATTATATATTAAAGTCTTTAATTAATAAGTATTGATTTTTGGACAAATTACGATTTATCGTTAAAATGATTCGTCTTACTGAAAAGATTTATTTTTCCAGCAATATTGAAAGTATTTAAATCTGAAACATTAAGAGTTAAATCATCCCTTAACATACTCTAAATATATTTGTCGGTTTAATTAAATAAAGACGTTCAAATATTTAATTTTGACATTTGCCGTAAAAATCCTATTTATATTTGTATTGTCGAAACTATTAATAATTAGGGAATTTGAGCTTTATAAATTTTGGAAACACCCTAATTAGTAGTAATAAAATGTTTAACATATTTTTAATCATTTTATAACGATTATACGATATTTTAATAATTTCATAAAATTAAATGTTCACTTTGGTAATTAATATCGTTAAGGCCGAAAGTATTAGTTTTATAAATCTATATAGTTTACTAAAAATGTGATGTTAGTATAAACTAATAATTTTGCTATTTTGATATGATGCTATTTTTGGTAAAGTTTCTAAAAATAGAAGTTTCCTAAAATAGAAAGTTTCCTCTTTTGGAAAGTGATCCTTTTCTTTTTTGTTCTCTTATTATTTATAATGATTATATCTTTTGAATATCGATAATGGATTGTTTTGGAGTTATGGAATAAGAAAAAGTGTGGGTTTAGAGTAATATAGTCTAGGATGTACGTTTTGCCATCAACTATAAAGCTGGTGTGTCTATGTTGAGACACATTGGTCGTTGAACTGAGCATGGTTTGTGTTCAAGAGTGTGTATATTTTGACCTTAAACTTAGATATCGCATCGTGTAAGTCGCCGTCGGGTTGAACTGGATTACGGTTGGTGTCCAGGAGGGGTGTACATTACTTAAGCCAGGACCTCGCTGCACGCAGTCCTGTTATAGTTGAGTTGCCTAGTTAGAGACCGAAGTCTGATTTGTTTTGACTAAGTTCTCGAAGCTAGTTTAGTATTGTCCTAGTGAAAGTCTAGATTCTACATTAATCTTATCCATAACGCCATTTTGAATATTTTTATTATTATCCATATAATTTTGATTTGCAGGTTGGCAAGTGTTTTATATTTTCTCCGGAAAACTCATTTTTATTATATTGTTTCGATTCGTGAAGTTTTTCACTGAAAACTTATTTTCATTATAATGTCTTACTGTTTTCCGTCTTTAATATTTTTCCTATATTAGTAATTACTGTTTTAAAATCCTGTCATGCGGCTGGGAGAACGTTGACGTTGCTCCCCACTGATTGTGGCTGTTATGTTTTTAACATGGCAGGTGTATGTGTTTTCCTTCGGGTGGGCTAGCGAGCAGTTATGGATCCTGCTTGTTTTAATAAGATCACTGTATTATGGATTGTTAAAAACCCTTTTTATGGATCTTATTTTATTTATTTTATTTTGTAGCCATTTTTATTTTATGGTTTATGTATTGACTTACCATTTTTATTTAATCAAGACATAGCTACAGTGTGTTATAATCTCACTTCTACAGTGTTTCCGCCACTGCATTGCGTTAGAATTCCTAGGGGATTACAGTTGGTATCAGAGCATTGTTGCTCCCGACGCTTACACCTGATTCTAGGAAAAACGCCAGTAAATTATTTAAACAGTAAATAAAAATATTATTAGAGATGGGTAGAAACAAATAAGGACTTAACTGTTAGGTTTATATGTTCTTGTAACTCAATGGTTAGCATTGAATATTTGTTTTATATGTCCAAGAAGAAGACGATGAGTGGACAAGATGTTGACTTGATGCTGCTCCTGATCGGGACAAGACTTACTTATCACTCTCAACGCCTGTTGACTCGAGTGGACAACTTGGTGCTTCAAGAAAGATGCCGATGGTGACTTTTAGCTCCGGTTCAGTTTACTTAAGCTACAGGCCAGATGATCAAGAGTAGATTCATGTTCCGTGATGTCGCAGTAGATCCAGATGGAGCGACCCAATACTTGTGTGCTCGTTCCTCTACAAGAAGATGAAGTAATCCTTTTGGACCCCCCGTGAACTCTGGAGGCCCGAAGATTCTCCTCTGGTTCAAGAACTTAGTAATATTGGATCATCGACTCTTTTCTTCCTTCCTCTACTTCTTCTAATTCTTCTCTTTTATATTCTCATCTTCATTCGCTTGGTGATACCTCGTTCTATTCTTCTTCTCTACCATCTTTCTCTTGAGATTCTTTGGTTAGAACGAATTCTGTCTTAGTGAGTCTTTTGGAAGTTACAGACGTTTGAGGTTTAGTAACTCTTGTTACCTCGTTTGAGGATTGTGAGTTGTACCATATTTTTTAAGCAAGTAAGAAATTCTTGAGGATTGATTCGAATGGTAAATTGTTAATTGATGGAATTAGGATGATACTTTAGACACTAAACCTTGGGTTATAGGTTACTTTGATTATTTTGGAGTACTTAGAGTTGAATATATTTTGGAGTAGTGAGAGTATGTCATATTTGATGGATACCTAGTACCTAAACTAGAACCGATCTTCGTGTAACCGGTAATATTGATTTGGGTTTCCTGTCTAAGGCTGACTTATGGATAGTCGTGGTCTTTTGGAATCATAGATCATTGTTTAAGATGTTGGCCTGAGTGTTGTGGTACCATTTCAGGTCCTCGTTAATGTTTAGTAAATTTTGGTTGACATAGATTAAACCTTGTTTCTTATGGATTAGATCGTGGATCGTTGATGTAAGGTTGTAACCTATGAACTTTGGAGTTGAGTGATCTAAATTGGATAAATTGTTGTTAACCTTGAAATGGAGAAACATATTGCCATTAGAGGTTTGATTTATCACATTGTTTTGAGGAATACTTTGATGTCATTCATCTTAATGGATTTATAGTTCAGAACCTTAGACCAACGAGATTGTGGCTTCGTTGAGTTATTAAATATTTTGTGGTTGCACCATTACGATTAGAAATTTGATGGACTTCTCAGAAATATTAATCGAATGACGTGTTTGAAGATGTGAGTGTTTGCGCCATTACCTATAGGTTTGAGCGTGTTTGAGGATTTATTGTACTTCCCCAACTTCTGCACTTGTGGTATTATAAATATGTTGGTGATCATTTTTGAGGATTTTGTGTCAGAACATTGTTAATTGGTGGATTTTATTTAGTCTTCCTTACTCGAGAAATTTGAAGTACACCTCGAGTTGAGACCTTATGAGCTTTAAATTTATGAGCCTTAGCGATTTCGAGTTTGAGTATGTTTTGATAACCGTTGGAATCTTAATTAATGGATTTGTCTAAATCATTTGAAGATTATATAAGTATGTAAGACTTAATTTTGGAGGTTGTAGATTGAGTAGGACCACCCTGTACTGATATTGGACTTAGCGTTATTTGATGGGAATTAGGAACCCGTGTTTTTGGGAGTCGTGCTAGGAATCTCGAGATGGTTAATTTCTTCAATAATCCTTGAGAGCTCTTTTTGATTCTCAACTCCGTCTTCCTTTCTGCTTCTCTTGAATTCTGTTACGTTAACTTCTGCCAATCCCTTCAACCTTTGTCGATTTTGAAAACTCTTATTTTAATTTATTGTTTATCCTTGACTCTATTTATCCGTTCATCATTTCCCCGAACTTATGAAAAGTTTGACTAATTTAAAAAAAAAAAATATTTTTTTTCGTTAAATTTTAACATTTTGAAGCGTAATTTCAAATTTTAAAACTCCCAATTTTGTAAAAACTTTGAGCAATTTAACATTTTTGGTTATCGTGAAATTCTAACATTTTGAGTTATGATTTCTATTTATGAAACTCCCCGTTTTGTAAAAAAAAAAGAATTTGACTAAATTAAACTTTTCGAATATCGTGAAATTTAACATTTTTGAATTATAATTTAAGAACTTTATACTTCACTTTTGTTTTATCTTTGGTTGATATTTATATTTAGTCATGTTTCAAAATGCCTTAATAATTTATTTTAAATTATTTTGAAAATATTTCAATTTTTGATTTTCAAACGATCGGAACTTTATAAAAACTTGCATATTTCCAAATACTTCAACTTCTATAGGATTAGTTTGTAAAGCGTTTTAACATTGTCGAAATTATTTTGAATGTTCAAGTTTGATAACATTTTTGAAAACTTTCATAATTACTTTAATACATTTTCAAAATTTTAACGTTTTTAAATTAGTTTCACTTTATTGTTGGTGGACTTTTGAATCTGTTATTGAAAATGTTTGACGACTGGTTTGATTTTTTTACAAACTTCTGATTTTGATTTCTCCCAACTAAATTTCGTTTCATCATAAAAAGAAATATTATCGAATTTCTTAAGCAAAAATTGTTTTACTTTTGTTTTGAAAATGTTTGGTTACCCAATTTTCTTCGAGTTCGTTTACAAATGTTATTTGACGTCGTTATTTTATCAAATAACTTTTCTTTACGATTTCATTCATTTAGAAGATATTAAACTTCGGGTAGCTTAGCCCAATTCCTCTTTGAATAAATATTTGCGTTCGATTTCGTATCACTTTGAAAGTTGTAAAATTTTCTTTTAAACCAATTTTTTTTTATGCGAAATTTGTATCCTCATCTTTTCAAGTAAGATGATCTCGATTTCTTTTCTGCTTATTCTTAGTTTCGAGGACGAAACTTTCTTTTAGTGGGGAGGATTGTAACACCCGCTATTTTCCTAGCATTTTTATCCTTTCCGCAATGACTACGTCATAACTCTATTTCGGACTTATATTGCATCCTTTTTTTTTCAAGCTTTATTTTTATTTGAGAGTCCGATATTATTATTTTTTTTAAAGAGATTTGAACTCTTTTAAACCTATTTATTTGATTTTCATCATAAATTAATTATTTTTCCGCAAGGAATTCTACTTCTCTACGAAATTAATGTTTTTAAGCTCGAATTTAAGTTATTTCTTTTCCTACAAATGTCTAATTATATTTATATAATATTTTCAACTAAGAAATATTTTTATTTATGAAAATTTAGCCATTAATGATTTTTTTTACGAAATTTCGTAAATAATTATTTTCCAACGTGAGGTTTACTCGAATTGCTTCGAAATACCTTTAATAATTTTACGATCATTTTTTTTAATCAACCTACAATTATTTTTGGACCCCTTCCCACCATTTTGGACCGTGACCCTCATGTCACACTACTACTACTTATTTTTACAACTTATTATTTTTATGTTTTTAAGAGAACAATTATTTCACAAGATATTTTTACCATATTTTAATGTGATGATTCATGCAAAAACTTTTCAACCTCCACATACATCATTTTGGCCAAGTTGAGTAGTATGCATGTACCTTGTTTTCATCAATTTTAAAAGCTTTATTTATGCTTAATCCTTTCACTTTTTTTTCTCATTCAATTTACATCAATTTTAATCAAGCCAAATACCTCCTCTTTTTCTCTCTTTTGGTTCATGAAATCTGAATTTTTTCAGCAGCCATTTCTGGCCAGAAAACCGTCTTCAAGCATTGCCTTCCGTCTCCTATTTTTCTCTTATTTCGATCCTCTTTTCGTCTCCTTTTTTTTTTGCAAGAAGGTATTACTCTTATATATTGGCAAACATACAAGAGTTTTATCTTACAAAGAAGATAGCCACTATAGGACTAGGATAAGAAGCTTACTGTAAACCTTCGACTATCTCACTAACGAGCGATTCAGTAGTGTTATGTACTAGTATGACACTAACACTATATTGAACTTCATAATCTAAAACAGTAGCAGCCTTTCCCGAGCCAGCAAAGATGTGCCTATTCCTTTCATTCCAAAGGCAATAGACAGTTACGGCAATGCAACAACGTATCCAGTAATTTCTCCAATGCTTAGTCTTTTTTCTGTGAGATGTCCAATGCAGGAGTGCAATTAAGTTCTTCATAGACACTGCACCACACCATTTAACAACCAGACCCAAGACCTCTTGTGCATACGCACATTGAAAGAAGAGATGGCGGGAAGATTCCTCAGATAGATAGCAGAGGGAGCATCTATTCGCTAAGGGTAACCCTCTTCGTTGAATGTTATCTAACGTTGCAAGCTTCCCTTGAGATGCAAGGGTGAGAAAGACTCTATGACGGGGATAAATGCCTTTATTCCAACAAGGAGCATACCAGCTAAGCTTTGGGAAGCACTTCCCGAGAGCCTGATAAGCAGCATACACCCTGAAAGTGTTTTTATTAGCACACTGATGCAGCAGATTTTTTGCTTCTGATAGGCTACCAGTATGCGCAATGAGATGGTTCCTGGTGTGTATGATACCTCTGAGACTCTCATAATGCGTATCCGCTGCTGCAATCGTCCATATGGACTGATGTCGAAGATGATATGTACTCGTCCAGTTTACCCATATGGATCCGTCACGCCTATCCAACGCCCACAGCCACTTAAGCATAAGTGCTTTATTCCACGTTGATAGATCCTTGATGCTGAATCCTCCCTCCTGCCAAGGTTTGCATATGCTCTCCCAACTTTTATAGACAAGTTTGCATTGTCCCTGAGTAACACCCCAGAATAGATCCTTGCATAATCTATTAATTCGACCAATTATACCTGCAGGTAAGATCAGACTAGCACACCAGAAGTTTTGGAGGCCAAACACTATAGAGTTGAGTAACTGAATTCGTCCAGCGTAGGATAAAGTTCTATTAGACCAGTGGAGAATGGTATTCTGTAGCTTAGTTAGCAAGCCTCCATACATGTCCAGAGTGAGTCTAGCATGATGTATAGGGACCCCTAAATACCGGAAGGGGAAATGCCCTTCTCTGAAACCAGTAGTATTCAGGATAGCGCACTTAACATTATCTCGAACTCCCCCAAAATAGATTTCAGTTTTCTCCGCACTAGCATGAAGGTCTGACCATTTTGAGAAAGCATCCAATATGTCCTTAACCTTCTCTATAGAGGGAAAATCACCTCGTGTGAAAATCATCAAGTCGTCCACAAGCACAAGGTGTGTAAGTCCCATCCGAGCACACTTAGGGTGAAACGATACATTATGTTCCTCATCCATCTTACGAAGATAGCAGGAGAGCACCTCCATACTTAGGACAAAGAGGAAGGGGGATAAAGGATCTCCCTGCCTAATGCCGCTTTGCCCTTTGAAAAACCCATGAACCTCACCATTTACTTTGACAGAGAACCAGGCATTAGTGATACGGCCCTTGATCCATTTTATGAATTGTTTGGGAAACTTGAAAACCTCTAACATATTGATAATGAAATCCCATTGGAGAGTGTCAAAAGCTTTGCATATATCTACTTTTAGCATACATCGAGGGGATATGCCTGACCTTCCATAGCCTTTCACCAGATTCTGGGTGAGCATGACATTCTCAAAAAGACTCCTGTTTTGAACAAAAGCGGCCTGTTCTTGACCAACAAGTTTAGGCATGACTATTTTCAGCCTGTTTGTTAAGATTTTGCTAATCGTTTTATATATAGTGGAGCAACATGAGATTGGCCTGAAATCCTTAACAGATGCCGGGATAGCCTTTTTAGAAATAAGAGCGAGAATAGTCGCATTCACCTGTTTAGCCATATGTCCAGTTTTGAAGAAGTCCATCACTGCTTTGCAAAAATCTTTTTCAATGATGTGCCAGGCTGATTTAAAAAAACCTAAAGAGAACCCGTCAGGCCCCAGGCTCTTGTTGGGATCAATGTCAAATAGGGCTCGTTTTATCTCCCCTTGTGTGATAGGCATGGTTAGAGTTAGAACATCGCCTGGCTCAACACTTGGCCCTTGGCCCAGGAAATCCACATCCAGAGGTAACACTTTTTGTGCCGTTCCAAATAGACTTTTGTAATAATCAACAAAAACCGTTCCCACCTCATCCAACCCAGAATGAAAAGTACCCTGAACATCTGTAATACTGCCTACCATCTGATGCTGCTGCCGTTCCTTGATTTTGTCAAAGAAATATTTCGTGCATCTATCCCCCTTACTAATATCATTCACCTTTGCCCTTTGTTTGAGAATGCAAAGTTCAATATTCTTGGCATGGACATAAGCAATGGTGAGCCTCTTATCCTCATATATTAGGTCAGCAGAGAGGGGAAAAACTATTAATTGTTGTTGAACTCGCAATAGGTCATCTTTCAGCCTCGCAACTATATGACTCATACCAGTGAAATGCTTTCTATGTAATGACTGCAAATTATGCTTCACCTTTTTCAACTTACCCATAAGACGGAACATTGAGTTGCCTGATATGTTAGTCCTCCAAGCTTCCTCAACTTTGCCCATGAAATCTGGATGCTGAGTCCAGCTATTTAAGAAATTGAAAGGCCGCTTTATTGGTTTATCCTCGAGAAAAGTAACAAGCAATGGACTGTGGTCAGAGACCCCTGGGAGTAATGCTTCTGCTGCAGTTTTATGATCCCAGAGCTGGTTAATCAAAATTCTGTCCAGTTTAGAGTACGTCCTAGTGGCTTCCTCCTGTTTATTTGACCAAGTAAATTCATTTCCCGTGGTGGCCATATCATCCAACCCACAAGCATGAATGCATTTATTAAAATCTAAGACCTCAGTAAGTACAGGAGGTATATCGCTCCTCTTTTTCTGAGCATCTCGAACAATATTGAAATCACCCATAAGTAACCAACCAAATGAAATAGATGTGTAATTCTCCAATCATTTCGTCTCCTTCGTTAAGGTATTAATCGATTTCTTTTCCAATCATTTTTACCTTGTTTTTTCAGCGATCTTATGGTATTTTCATACCATGGGTTTCATGTTTTTATAGGCTTCTTGGTCGATCCCGAAGCGGACGAATATATTATCGACTCGAATTTGGACTTGAGGCAACGTCGATGCTACTCGGTATTGCATGATTTTATTTGTGTAATTGCATGTATATTATTATAATTTTATTTTTGACAATATATGTATGTCATATAATCTGGAAAATTTTTAAAAGTTGAAAATTTGCATGTTTCGATATTTTTATCGCTTTTACGAGATTAACGATTAAATCGCCATATTAATTTGTAAAATCATAATATTCGGCCTAAACATGTAATATATGTTTATATTCTAGAAAAATGTTGTTTTTGATGATTTTTTTAATTTAGTATTTTTCTGATATTTTTGATATCGATTATTGAATTATTACCGTGATCGGACAAAAACGATTAAAAGTCGATTTTTAGTTCTAGTACCTAGAAATTTTATTTTAATCTGATTTTTGACGTGGTGAAACTTTCTGGGGAAATAGAATTTTATGAATTTTTTCATAAGTTTTCGGAATTGTTAAGTTGATGAATTAATTAATCACTTTAAATCATCGTTTATCGTTAAAACCGTGTTTGTCGTTTAAATTCTCGATTTCTGGTCTTTGGTTTAAATCTGGAAAAAATTATGATTCTGATAATTTCATAATAAAATGTAATTTTAAGATTTTTAGTGCTTTAATAATATGTTAGGACGATAAGTTTTATTAATGGAATCGTTAATTGTGAAAACGGGTTTTAAATGACGGTTTTATTGGAATTTGGTAAATCTGGAAAATTAGTATGTTCTGGAAAATGGTGATTTTTAAGTTTAATAATAATTTTTGGATATTAATACTTAAATCATTTTGTAATCACTATTTTTATTAATCGTTATCGTCGAGATTGGACGATAAACGAGAAAACGCTTTAAAAACCGAGTTTTAGAATTCTGGAATTTTTTTTTTTTTGGACAGAATGTTCATAAATATATTTGAACTATTTTACGTAATTTTGTACTATTTATTAAAGTCTTTAATTAATAAGTATTGATTTTTGGACAAATTACGATTTATCGTTAAAATGCTTCGTCTTACTGAAAAGATTTATTTTTCCAGCAATTTTGAAAGTATTTAAATCTGAAAATTTAAGAGCTAAATCATCCCTTAACATACTCTAAATATATTTGTCGGTTTAATTAAATAAAGACGTTCAAATATTTAAGTTTGACATTTGCCATAAAAATCCTATTTATATTTGTATTGTTGAAACTATTAATAATTAGGAAATTTGAGTTTTATAAATTTTGGAAACACCCTAATTAGTAGTAATAAAATGTTTAAGACATTTTTAATCATTTTATAACGCTTATACGATATTTTAATAATTCCATAAAATTAAATGTTCACTTTGGTAATTAATATCGTTAAGGCCGAAAGTATTAGTTTTATAAATCTATATCGTTTACTAAAAATGTGATGTTAGTATAAACTAATATTTTTGCTATTTTGATATGATGCTATTTTTGGTAAAGTTTCTAAAAATAGAAGTTTCCTAAAATAGAAAGTTTCCTCTTTTGGAAAGTGATCCTTTTCTTTTTGTTCTCTTATTATTTATAATGATTATATCTTTTGAATATTGATAATGGATTGTTTTGGAGTTATGGAATAAGAAAAACTGTTGGTTTAGAATAATATAGTCTGGGATGTACGTTTTGCCATCAACTATAAAGCTGGTGTGTCTATGTTGAGACACATTGGTCGTTGAACTGAGCATGGTTTGTGTTCAGGAGTGTGTATATTTTGACCTTAAACTTAGATATCGCATCGTGTAAGTCGCCGTCGGGTTGAACTGGATTACGGTTGGTGTCCAGGAGGGGTGTACATTACTTAAGCCAGGACCTCGCTGCACGCAGTCCTGTTATAGTTGAGTTGCCTAGTTAGAGACCGAAGTCTGATTTGTTTTGACTAAGTTCTCGAAGCTAGTTTAGTATTGTCCTAGTGAAAGTCTAGATTCTACATTAATCCTATCCATAACGCCATTTTGAATATTTTTATTATTATCCATATAATTTTGATTTGCAGGTTGGCAAGTGTTTTATATTTTCTCCGGAAAACTCATTTTTATTATATTGTTTCGATTCGTGAAGTTTTTCACTGAAAACTTATTTTCATTATAATGTTTTACTGTTTTCCGTCTTTAATATTTTTCCTATATTAGTAATTACTGTTTTAAAATCCTATCATGCGGCTGGAAGAACGTTGACGTTGCTCCCCACTTATTGTGGCTGTTATGTTTTTAACATGGCAGGTGTATGTGTTTTCCTTCGGGTGGGCTAGCGAGCAGTTATGGATCCTGCTTGTTTTAATAAGATCACTGTATTATGGATTGTTAAAAACCCTTTTTATGGATCTTATTTTATTTATTTTATTTTGTAGCCATTTTTATTTTATGGTTTATGTATTGACTTACCATTTTTATTTAATCAAGACATAGCTACAGTGTGTTATAATCCCACTTCTACAGTGTTTCCGCCACTGTATTGCGTTAGAATTCCTAGGGGATTACAGCTTATGAGTTAGTATTTCTTTCATAAATTTCGCATAAGCAGGAACTTGAATGATCAAATCAGTAAAAGGAACGCTTACCTGCAGATTCTTGACGACTTGCACAAACTTACCGAACTGTTGATCAAGCTTTCTCTTACGTTGTTGGTGGAGAAATGGAAGTATGATAGGAATTGAAGGTTCCTTGCCTTGAGACGGGGATGCTTGAGAGGATTTAGCATCTTTAGACAAGGACGAGGGAAGAACGACAGATGAATCAAGCGTTACGGGCTCCACTCGATCGAGTCCGGGCTGACTCGGTCGAGTGCCATCATACTCGATCGAGTCACCTGGATGCACTCGATCGAGTGGTATAGCTGAAAAGCTCCTGGTCGATTTTGGGGAGTCTACTCGATCGAGTGGGCTTGATGCACTCGATCGAGTGACCTCTGACTAGATCGAGTCTTGGCTTACTCGCTCGAGTGATCTACGTGAAGGCTCATTGGTGATTTTAGGGGGTCCACTCGATCGACTGGTGTAGCGTTACTCGATCGAGTGGCCTCCTCTCGTGGCCTACTCAAAGCTTCTTCGACTATCTCTTGCTTCTTTAACTCGATTTCATCAACCACTACATACTCCTCGTGCATTTTTGGACCGTCATAGTGGGTTCCGCTTCTTTATGTAATCGCATTGGCTTGCTCGTGCGATTGCTCACCTTGAGGAGGTAAAGTACCCGGTGGCCTAGCTTGCTTTTGGGCGGTAAATTGGGCAACTTGGGTGTCTAGGATCTTGTTATGGGCAAGTATCTGGTTGATTTGAGTTTCTTGCTTTTGATGTGCTTGAATACCTTCCATCAGTAGTGCTTTGATCTCCGCGTATTCACTACTTGTCGGAGCTTCAACTTGTGATTGTGGGGTGGCTTGAAACTGTTGTTGGTTCCCCCAACCTTGTTGGCTACCCCAAGGTTGATTACCCCATTATTGGTTTCCCCATTGTTGGTTACCCCAATTTATTTGTTGGCCTCCTTGGAATTGTTGTCGGTTATTGTTCTGGGAGGGTCGGTTATGGGGTGATACATAGGGGACGGTTTTGTTACCATCGGGTGGTGGTGAATTAAGCACGTTCTGGCTCCTATAAGACAACAAGGACTTGTCATAGCCCGGTTGGTTCATGTATTGGAGATGTGGCCTCATGGATTGGAAAGCATTCGCCATTTCTAAATTTGCACACTCATGTGCATAATGACCCGTATTCCCACAATTCTCGCACACGACCTCGGACAACGCGTTCACTTGGTATATACCGCCTTGTTGTTGTTGTTGTTGTTGTTTCTGGGTTCTAGCAAGCTCCATAGAATCAATCCGCTTAGTTAAAGCAGCTAAGTGGCTAGCTATGGCATTTGATGACTCGGTGTCACCACTATTTGTAATCCCCTAGGAATTCTAACGCAATACAGTGGCGGAAACACTGTAGAAGTGGGATTATAACACACTGTAGCTATGTCTTGATTAAATAAAAATGGTAAGTCAATACATAAACCATAAAATAAAAATGGCTACAAAATAAAATAAATAAAATAAGATCCATAAAAAGAGTTTTTAACAATTAATACTACAGTGATCTTATTAAAACAAGCAGGATCCATAACTGCTCGCTAGCCCACCCGAAGGAAAACACATACACCTGCCATGTTAAAAACATAACAGCCACAATCAGTGGGGAGCAACGTCAACGTTCTCCCAGCCGCATAACAGGATTTTAAAACAGTAATTACAAATATAGGAAAAATATTAAAGACGGAAAACAGTAAAACATTATAATGAAAATAAGTTTTCAGTGAAAAACTTCACGAATCGAAACAATATAATAAAAATGAGTTTTTCGGAGAAAATATAAAACACTTGCCAACCTGCAAATCAAAATTATATGGATAATAATAAAAATATTCAAAATGGCGTTATGGATAGGATTAATGTAGAATCTAGACTTTCACTAGGACAATACTAAACTAGCTTCGAGAACTTAGTCAAAACAAATCAGACTTCGGTCTCTAACTAGGCAACTCAACTATAACAGAACTGCGTGCAGCGAGGTCCTGGCTTAAGTAATGTACACCCCTCCTGGACACCAACCGTAATCCAGTTCAACCCGACGGCGACTTACACGATGCGATATCTAAGTTTAAGGTCAAAATATACATACTCCTGAACACAAACCATGCTCAGTTCAACAACCAATGTGTCTCAACATAGACACACCAGCTTTATAGTTGATGGCAAACGTACATCCCAGACTATATTACTCTAAACCAACAATTTTCCTTATTCCATAACTCCAAAACAATCCATTATCGATATTCAAAAGATATAATCATTATAAATAATAAGAGAACGAAAAGAAAAGGATCACTTTCCAAAAGAGGAAACTTTCTATTTTAGGAAACTTCTATTTTTAGAAACTTTACAAAAAATAGCATCATATCAAAATAGCAAAAATATTAGTTCATACTAACATCACATTTTTAGTAAACGATATAGATTTATAAAACTAATACTTTCGGCCTTAACGATATTAATTACCAAAGTGAACATTTAATTTTATGAAATTATTAAAATATCGTATAAGCGTTATAAAATGATTAAAAATGTCTTAAACATTTTATTACTACTAATTAGGGTGTTTCCAAAATTTATAAAACTCAAATTCCCTAATTATTAATAGTTTCGACAATACAAATATAAATAGGATTTTTACGGCAAATGTCAAAATTAAATATTTGAACGTCTTTATTTAATTAAACCGACAAATATATTTAGAGTATGTTAAGGGATGATTTAGCTCTTAAAGTTTCAGATTTAAATACTTTCAAAATTGCTGGAAAAATAAATCTTTTCAGTAAGACGAAGCATTTTAACGATAAATCGTAATTTGTCCAAAAATCAATACATATTAATTAAAGACTTTAATAAATAGTAAAAAATTACGTAAAATTGTTAAAATATATTTATGAACATTCTGTCCAAAAAAGAAAATTTTCCAGAATTCTAAAACTCGGTTTTTAAAGCGTTTTCTCGTTAATCGTCCAATCTCGACAATAACGATTAATAAAAATAGTAATTACAAAATGATTTAAGTATTAATATCCAAAAATTATTATTAAACTTAAAAATCACCATTTTCCAGAACATACTAATTTTCCAGACTTTCCAAAGTTCCAGATTTATCAAATTCCAATAAAACCGTCATTTAAAACCCGTTTTCACAATTAACGATTCCATTAATAAAACTTATCGTCCTAACATATTATTAAAGCACTAAAAATCATAAAATTATCAGAATCATAATATTTTCCAGATTTAAACCAAAGACCAGAAATCGAGAATTTAAACGACAAACACGGTTTTAACGATAAACGATGATTTAAAGTGATTAATTAATTCATTAACTTAACAATTCCGAAAACTTATGAAAAAATTCAGAAAATTCTATTTCCCTAGAAAGTTTCACCACGTAAAAAATCAGATTAAAATAAAATTTCTAGGTACTAGAACTAAAAATCGACTTTTAATCGTTTTTGTCCGATAACGGTAATAATTCAATAATCGATATCAAAAATATCTGAAAAATACTAAATTTAAAAAAAATCATCAAAAATAACATTTTTCCGGAATATAAACATATATTACATGTTTAGGCCGAATATTATGATTTTACAAATTAATATGGCGATTTAATCGTTAATCTCGTAAAAGCGATAAAAATATCGAAACATGCAAATTTTCAACTTTTAAAATTTTTCCAGATTATATGACATACATATATTGTCAAAAATAAAATTATAATAATATACATGCAATTACACAAATAAAATCATGCAATACCGAGTAGCATCGACGTTGCCTCAAGTCCAAATTCGAGTCGATAATATATTCGTCCGCTTCGGGATCGACCAAGAAGCCTATAAAAACATGAAACCCATGGTATGAAAATACCATAAGATCGCTGGAAAAACAAGGTAAAAATGATTGGAAAAGAAATCGATTAATACCTTAACGAAGGAGACGAAATGATTGGAGAATTACACATCTATTTCATTTGGTTGGTTACTTATGGGTGATTTCAATATTGTTCGAGATGCTCAGGAAAAGAGGAGCGATATACCTCCTGTACTTACTGAGGTCTTAGATTTTAATAAATGCATTCATGCTTGTGGGTTGGATGATATGGCCACCACGGGAAATGAATTTACTTGGTCAAATAAACAGGAGGAAGCCACTAGGACGTACTCTAAACTGGACAGAATTTTGATTAACCAGCTCTGGGATCATAAAACTGCAGCAGAAGCATTACTCCCAGGGGTCTCTGACCACAGTCCATTGCTTGTTACTTTTCTCGAGGATAAACCAATAAAGCGGCCTTTCAATTTCTTAAATAGCTGGACTCAGCATCCAGATTTCATGGGCAAAGTTGAGGAAGCTTGGAGGACTAACATATCAGGCAACTCAATGTTCCGTCTTATGGGTAAGTTGAAAAAGGTGAAGCATAATTTGCAGTCATTACATAGAAAGCATTTCACTGGTATGAGTCATATAGTTGCGAGGCTGAAAGATGACCTATTGCGAGTTCAACAACAATTAATAGTTTTTCCCCTCTCTGCTGACCTAATATATGAGGATAAGAGGCTCACCATTGCTTATGTCCATGCCAAGAATATTGAACTTAGCATTCTCAAACAAAGGGCAAAGGTGAATGATATTAGTAAGGGGGATAGATGCACGAAATATTTCTTTGACAAAATCAAGGAACGGCAGCAGCATCAGATGGTAGGCAGTATTACAGATGTTCAGGGTACTTTTCATTCTGGGTTGGATGAGGTGGGAACGGTTTTTGTTGATTATTACAAAAGTCTATTTGGAACGGCACAAAAAGTGTTACCTCTGGATGTGGATTTCCTGGGCCAAGGGCCAAGTGTTGAGGCAGGGGATGTTCTAACTCTAACCATGCCTATCACACAAGGGGAGATAAAACGAGCCCTATTTGACATTGATCCCAGCAAGAGCCTGGGGCCTGACGGGTTCTCTTCAGGTTTTTTTAAATCAGCCTGGCACATCATTGAAAAACATTTTTGCAAAGCAGTGATGGACTTCTTCAAAACTGGACATATGGCTAAACAGGTGAATGCGACTATTCTCGCTCTTATTCCTAAAAAGGCTATCCCGGCATCTGTTAAGGATTTCAGGCCAATCTCATGTTGCTCCACTATATATAAAACGATTAGCAAAATCTTAACAAACAGGCTGAAAATAGTCATGCCTAAACTTGTTGGTCAAGAACAGGCCGCTTTTGTTCAAAACAGGAGTCTTTTTGAGAATGTCATGCTCACCCAGAATCTGGTGAAAGGCTATGGAAGGTCAGGCATATCCCCTCGATGTATGCTAAAAGTAGATATATGCAAAGCTTTTGACACTCTCCAATGGGATTTCATTATCAATATGTTAGAGGTTTTCAAGTTTCCCAAACAATTCATAAAATGGATCAAGGGTCGTATCACTAATGCCTGGTTCTCTGTCAAAGTAAATGGTGAGGTTCATGGGTTTTTCAAAGGGCAAAGCGGCATTAGGCAGGGAGATCCTTTATCCCCCTTCCTCTTTGTCCTAAGTATGGAGGTGCTCTCCCGCTATCTTCGTAAGATGGATGAGGAACATAATGTATCGTTTCACCCTAAGTGTGCTCGGATGGGACTTACACACCTTGTGTTTGCGGACGACTTGATGATTTTCACACGAGGTGATTTTCCCTCTATAGAGAAGGTTAAGGACATATTGGATGCTTTCTCAAAATGGTCGGACCTTCATGCTAGTGCGGAGAAAACTGAAATCTATTTTGGGGGAGTTCGAGATGATGTTAAGTGCGCTATCCTGAATACTACTGGTTTCAGAGAAGGGCATTTCCCCTTCCGGTATTTAGGGGTCCCTATACATCATGCTAGACTCACTCTGGACATGTATGGAGGCTTGCTAACTAAGCTACAGAATACCATTCTCCACTGGTCTAATAGAACTTTATCCTACGCTGGACGAATTCAGTTACTCAACTCTATAGTGTTTGGCCTCCAAAACTTCTGGTGTGCTAGTCTGATCTTACCTGCAGGTATAATTGGTCGAATTAATAGATTATGCAAGGATCTATTCTGGGGTGTTACTCAGGGACAATGCAAACTTGTCTATAAAAGTTGGGAGAGCATATGCAAACCTTGGCAGGAGGGAGGATTCAGCATCAAGGATCTATCAACGTGGAATAAAGCACTTATGCTTAAGTGACTGTGGGCGTTGGATAGGCGTGACGGATCCATATGGGTAAACTGGACGAGTACATATCATCTTCGACATCAGTCCATATGGACGATTGCAGCAGCGGATACGCATTCTGAGAGTCTCAGAGGTATCATACACACCAGGAACCATCTCATTGCGCATACTGGTAGCCTATCAGAAGCAAAAAATCTGCTGCATCAGTGTGCTAAGAACAACACTTTCAGGGTGTATGCTGCTTATCAGGCTCTCGGGAAGAGCTTCCCAAAGCTTAGCTGGTATGCTCCTTGTTGGAATAAAGGCATTTATCCCCGTCATAGAGTCTTTCTCACCCTTGCATCTCAAGGGAAGCTTGCAACGTTAGATAACATTCAACGAAGATGGTTACCCTTAGCGAATAGATGCTCCCTCTGCTATCTATCTGAGGAATCTTCCCGCCATCTCTTCTTTCAATGTGCGTATGCACAAGAGGTCTTGGGTCTGGTTGTTAAATGGTGTGGTGCAGTGTCTATGAAGAACTTAATTGCACTCCTGCATTGGACATCTCACAGAAAAAGGACTAAGCATTGGAGAAATTACTGGATACGTTGTTGCATTGCCGCAACTGTCTATTGCCTGGAATGAAAGGAATAGGCGCATCTTTGCTGGCTCGGGAAAGGCTGCTACTGTTTTAGCTTATGAAGTTCAATATAGTGTTAGTGTCATACTAGTACATAACACTACTGAATCGCTCGTTAGTGAGATAGTCGAAGGTTTACAGTAAGCTTCTTGTCCTAGTCCTATAGTGGCTATCTTCTTTGTAAGATAAAACTCTTGTATGTTTGCCAATATATAAGAGTAATACCTTCTTGCAAAAAAAAAGGAGACGAAAAGAGGATCGAAATAAGAGAAAAATAGGAGACGGAAGGCGATGCTTGAAGACGGTTTTCTGGCCAGAAATGGCTGCTAAAAAAATTCAGATTTCATGAACCAAAAGAGAGAAAAAGAGGAGGTATTTGGCTTGATTAAAATTGATGTAAATTGAATGAGAAAAAAAAGTGAAAGGATTAAGCATAAATAAAGCTTTTAAAATTGATGAAAACAAGGTACATGCATACTACACAACTTGGCCAAAATGATGTATGTGGAGGTTGAAAAGTTTTTGCATGAATCATCACATTAAAATATGGTAAAAATATCTTATGAAATAATTGTTCTCTTAAAAACATAAAAATAATAAGTTTTAAAAATATGTAGTAGTAGTGTGACATGGGGGTCACGGTCCAAAATGGTGGGAAGGGGTCCAAAAATAATTGTAGGTTGATTAAAAAAAATGATCGTAAAATTATTAAAGGTATTTCGAAGCAATTCGAGTAAACCTCACGTTGAAAAATAATTATTTACGAAATTTCGTAAAAAAAATCATTAATGGCTAAATTTTCATAAATAAAAATATTTCTAAGTTGAAAATATTATATAAATATAATTAGACATTTGTAGGAAAAGAAATAACTTAAATTCGAGCTTAAAAACATTAATTTCGTAGAGAAGTAGAATTCCTTGCGGAAAAATAATTAATTTATGATGAAAATCAAATAAATAGGTTTAAAAGAGTTCAAATCTCTTTAAAAAAAATAATAATATTGGACTCTCAAATAAAAATAAAGCTTGAAAAAAAAAGGATGCAATATAAGTCCGAAATAGAGTTATGACGTAGTCATTGCGGAAAGGATAAAAATGCTAGAAAAATAGCGGGTGTTACAATCCTCCCCACTAAAAGAAAGTTTCGTCCTCGAAACTAAGAATAAGCAGAAAAGAAATCGAGATCATCTTACTTGAAAAGATGAGGATACAAATTTCGCATAAAAAAAATTTGGTTTAAAAGAAAATTTTACAACTTTCAAAGTGATACGAAATCGAACGCAAATATTTATTCAAAGAGGAATTGGGCTAAGCTACCCGAAGTTTAATATCTTCTAAATTAATGAAATCGTAAAGAAAAGTTATTTGATAAAATAACGACGTCAAATAACATTTCTAAACGAACTCCGAAGAAAATTGGGTAACCAAACATTTTCAAAACAAAAGTAAAACAATTTTTGCTTAAGAAATTCGATAATATTTCTTTTTATGATGAAACGAAATTTAGTTGGGAGAAATCAAAATCTGTAGTTTGTAAAAAAATCAAACCAGTCGTCAAACATTTTCAATAACAGATTCAAAAGTCCACCAACAATAAAGTGAAACTAATTTAAAAACGTTAAAATTTTGAAAATGTATTAAAGTAATTATGAAAGTTTTCAAAAATGTTATCAAACTTGAACATTCAAAATAATTTCGACAATGTTAAAACGCTTTACAAAATAATCCTATAGAAGTTGAAGTATTTGGAAATATGCAAGTTTTTATAAAGTTCCGATCGTTTGAAAATCAAAAATCGAAATATTTTCAAAATAATTTAAAATAAATTATTAAGGCATTTTGAAACATGACTAAATATAAATATCAACCAAAGATAAAACAAAAGTGAAGTATAAAGTTCTTAAATTATAATTCAAAAATGTTAAATTTCACGATATTCAAAAAGTTTAATTTAGTCAAATTCTTTTTTTTTTTACAAAACGGGGAGTTTCATAAATAGAAATCATAACTCAAAATGTTAGAATTTCACGATAACCAAAAATGTTAAATTGCTCAAAGTTTTTACAAAATGGGGAGTTTTAAAATTTGAAATTATGCTTCAAAATGTTAAAATTTTACGAAAAAAAAATAAAAAAAAAATTTAAAATTAGTCAAACTTTTCATAAGTTCGAGGAAATGATGAACGGATAAATAGAGTCAAGGATAAACAATAAATTAAAATAAGAGTTTTCAAAATCAACAAAGGTTGAAGGGATTGGCAGAAGTTAACGTAACGGAATTCAAGAGAAGCAGAAAGGAAGACGGAGTTGAGAATCAAAAAGAGCTCTCAAGGATTATAGAAGAAATTAACCATCTCGAGATTCCTAGCATGACTCCCACAAACACGGGTTCCTAATTCCCATCAAATAACGCTAAGTCCAATATCAGTACATGGTGGTCCTACTCAATCTACAACCTCCAAAATTAAGTCTTACATACTTATATAATCTTTCAATTAGTACGGTAAATATTCACAAATGATTTAGACAAATCCATTAATTAAGATTCCAACGGTTATCAAAACATACTCAAACTCGAAATCGCTAAGGCTCATAAATTTAAAGCTCATAAGGTCTCAACTCGAGGTGTACTTCAAATTTCTCGAGTAAGAAAGACTAAATAAAATCCACCAATTAACAATGTTCTGACACAAAATCCTCAAAAATGATCACCAACATATTTATAATACCACAAGTGCAGAAGTTGGGGAAGTACAATAAATCCTCAAACACGCTCAAACCTATAGGTAATGGCGCAAACACTCACGTCTTCAAACACGTCATTCGATTAATATTTCTGAGAAGTCCATCAAATTTCTAATCGTAATGGTGCAACCACAAAATATTTAATAACTCAACGAAGCCACAATCTCGTTGGTCTAAGGTTCTGAACTATAAATCCATTAAGATGAATGACATCAAAGTATTCCTCAAAACAACGCGATAAATCAAACCTCTAATGGCAATATGTTTCTCCATTTCAAGGTTAACAACAATTTATCCAATTTAGATCACTCAACTCCAAAGTTCATAGGTTACAACCTTACATCAACGATCCACAATCTAATCCATAAGAAACAAGGTTTAATCTATGTCAACCAAAATTTACTAAACATTAACGAGGACCTGAAATGGTACCACAACACTCAGGCCAACATCTTAAACAGTGATCTATGATTCCAAAAGACCACGACTATCCATAAGTCAGCCTTAGACAGGAAACCCAAATCAATATTACCGGTTACACGAAGATCGGTTCTAGTTTAGGTACTAGGTATCCATCAAATATGACAGACTCTCACTACTCCAAAATATATTCAACTCTAAGTACTCCAAAATAATCAAAGTAACCTATAACCCAAGGTTTAGTGTCTAAAGTATCATCCTAATTCCATCAATTAACAATTTACCATTCGAATCAATCCTCAAGAATTTCTTACTTGCTTAAAAAATATGGTACAACTCACAATCCTCAAACGAGGTAACAAGAGTTACTAAACCTCAAACGTCTGTAACTTCCAAAAGACTCACTAAGACAGAATTCGGTCTAACCAAAGAATCTCAAGAGAAAGATGGTAGAGAAGAAGAATAGAACGAGGAATCACCAAGCGAATGAAGATGAGAATATAAAAGAGAAGAATTAGAAGAAGTAGAGGAAGAAAGAAAAGAGTCGATGATCCAATATTACTAAGTTCTTGAACCAGAGGAGAATCTTCGGGCCTCCAGAGTTCACGGGGGGGTCCAAAAGGATTACTTCATCTTCTTGTAGAGGAACGAGCACACAAGTATTGGGTCGCTCCATCTGGATCTACTGCGACATCACGAAACATGAATCTACTCTTGATCATCTGGCATGTAGCTTAAGTAAACTGAACCGGAGCTAAAAGTCACCATCGGCATCTTTCTTGAAGCACCAAGTTGTCCACTCGAGTCAACAGGCGTTGAGAGTGATAAGTAAGTCTTGTCCCGATCTGGAGCAGCATCAAGTCAACATCTTGTCCACTCATCGTCTTCTTCTTGGACATATAAAACAAATATTCAATGCTAACCATTGAGTTACAAGAACATATAAACCTAACAGTTAAGTCCTTATTTGTTTCTACCCATCTCTAATAATATTTTTATTTACTGTTTAAATAATTTACTGGCATTTTTCCTAGAATCAGGTGTAAGCGTCGGGAGCAACAATGCTCTGATACCAACTGTAATCCCCTAGGAATTCTAACGTAATACAGTGGCGGAAACACTGTAGAAGTGAGATTATAACACACTGTAGCTATGTCTTGATTAAATAAAAATGGTAAGTCAATACATAAACCATAAAATAAAAATGGCTACAAAATAAAATAAATAAAATAAGATCCATAAAAAGGGTTTTTAACAATCCATAATACAGTGATCTTATTAAAACAAGCAGGATCCATAACTGCTCGCTAGCCCACCCGAAGGAAAACACATACACCTGCTATGTTAAAAACATAACAGCCACAATTAGTGGGGAGCAACGTCAACGTTCTCCCAGTCGCATGACAGGATTTTAAAACAGTAATTACTAATATAGGAAAAATATTAAAGACGGAAAACAGTAAAACATTATAATGAAAATAAGTTTTCAGTGAAAAACTTCACGAATTGAAACAATATAATAAAAATGAGTTTTTCGGAGAAAATATAAAACACTTGCCAACCTGCAAATCAAAATTATAAGGATAATAATAAAAATATTCAAAATGGCGTTATGAATAGGATTAATGTAGAATCTAGACTTTCACTAGGACAATACTAAACTAGCTTCGAGAACTTAGTCAAAACAAATCAGACTTCGGTCTCTAACTAGGCAACTCAACTATAACAGGACTGCGTGCAGCGAGGTCCTGGCTTAAGTAATGTACACCCCTACTGGACACCAACCGTAATCCAGTTCAACCCGACGGCGACTTACACGATGCGATATCTAAGTTTAAGGTCAAAATATACACACTCCTGAACACAAACCATGCTCAGTTCAACGACCAATGTGTCTCAACATAGATACACCAGCTTTATAGTTGATGGCAAAACGTACATCCCAGACTATATTACTCTAAACCAACACTTTTCCTTATTCCATAACTCCAAAACAATCCATTATCGATATTCAAAAGATATAATCATTATAAATAATAAGAGAACGAAAAGAAAAGGATCACTTTCTAAAAGAGGAAACTTTCTATTTTAGGAAACTTCTATTTTTAGAAACTTTACCAAAAATAGCATCATATCAAAATAGCAAAAATATTAGTTCATACTAACATCACATTTTTAGTAAACGATATAGATTTATAAAACTAATACTTTCGGCCTTAACGATATTAATTAGCAAAGTGAACATTTAATTTTATGAAATTATTAAAATATCGTATAAGCGTTATAAAATGATTAAAAATGTCTTAAACATTTTATTACTACTAATTAGGGTGTTTCCAAAATTTATAAAACTCAAATTCCCTAATTATTAATAGTTTCGACAATACAAATATAAATAGGATTTTTACGGCAAATGTCAAAATTAAATATTTGAATGTCTTTATTTAATTAAACCGACAAATATATTTAGAGTATGTTAAGGGATGATTTAGCTCTTAAAGTTTCAGATTTAAATACTTTACTCCCGTTGATTTTGTAGTCCTAGCTACTACAATTATAGGCAAACAGAACGCTTCTTAACCATACTAAATAAGCAAATGAACCATCTTCTAGGTCAGCGTTGTATTTGACTATTTGTTAAACAAGAACGGTTCAAAAAAGGTCAAACCGTTCTATCAAAAGGACAACAAACAGAACAGTTTGAAGATGGACCCGCTCTGTAAGATTTAATAGAACGGGTTAATGATGCAACCGTTCTGTTTCTGGTAGTTAGCTTGTCTCATTTCTTCCTTTTCAAAGAGGACGCTACTTTTACATAAGCTTTCTGTTTGTCAATTTTTTTTAATTTTTTAAATATTACTTTCATAATAAATATTATACAATATTAAACCATATTACAATCTGGAAACCCAACAATTGTATTACATGAACCACAACTCAACACTTGCATTACATGAAACAAGTGTCAACAATTGCATTACATGAACCAAGTCTTTGACTAAAAATTAAAAATCGATAAAATATAATACTACCAATCTACCATTAGTTGTGCTTGAGTAAGAATGTGTAGTACTTTGTAAATTACAAATCAATGTATAACCAAGTCTTTGCACTCTGTACCATGGGTTTCACTCTCTTCAGAATCATAATCTTCCTTATCTTCAGCACTGAGAAGAACTCTGAATTAACGGCTCCACCTAATAACTTGCATAAGTCTAATAGAGTGATCAATATGCTCTACAAAGAAAATATAATTACAAAATAAGTCAAATTCAAACACTACAAGCAAAAAATTCGAGAGCGTAACTCATTCAATATTCATATTTAACATTTTATTATGAAAAGGAAGTGCAAAATAATGGTTAGAATATAGTCAATAAAAAAGTCTACACAAAAGAACCATGCAAAAAACATCAAATGGGTTTCGTAATTATCTCACGTCAGGATAGCGTGAGACGGAACATACAATACATCAAGATAGCGTGAAACGGAACATACAATTCATCCACATTATCACTATATACAAAAGCTGCACAATTGATGGATGACACATACTTTTAATTATATGGTTCCTTTTTAGAGATAATATTCATATTAAGGAAACATTTTTCCTATTGAATGACTAAAACTAAAGTTAAAACCTACAACAAGAACCATAGGCACCTTTGGCAAATATCACCCAATTATAGTACGTATAATAGCAGCCGATACGAGCAAGTAAAATTAAAGACATAAACCATTATTTAAACAACACTTACATTTGTGATGCTCACGTGACATAGAGAGCTCCAAACCAGATACTCGAGAAAACACTAAATAGTCGGTACATCTCATGAACCAAAAAATGTTGAAAAATAACCCGATGCACCGATGAAGAAATGAGTTATATATACAGAGACTCAAATCCCAAAACAATATGTGGTGAGTCAACATGAATCATCAACTTAGGCTCCAAAAATTTGGGATGGAAGAAGTAATGATAAATGGAAGAAAAAAGTAGTGGATAATAGATTGATAGAAAAGATTAAATTAGACGAGGATAACTGATAAAGCAAAAGAAGTAGTGGGTACCAGAAATAGTAAGGGTTAAAACGCCATCTCCTATGACCATAGAAGATTCAATCGAAGCTAAGAGAAGCAAAAATCGTTGGAGGAGTGTGTGTCACACAAATAATCATCATGAACACAAATAGCTAACGATAAGATCATTACAGTCGTATAAACAAATCCTATTAATAGTAAATAGGGCAAAAATAGCATTCAATTAGAATCTCTAACTTGGATAATGACTGAAGCCAAGGAACATCTTCATGTCTAACCAATAGGAAAATGAGTTAGCGCCACCGGGTGGTGTTCAAACTCGGCGTCACCCCCTCACATGCATCCCTTATTATTTGGGGGGGCCCTTAATACTAATGTGTCCCCCCTTTAAAGGGTGCATGTGAGGGGGTGGCGCCGTATCATCATTCTAATCCATACTTGAATAGCGAATTACCAAAATATTTTGCCCAATAGTTAAAAAAATTCATTGACCATGTCAATAATTGTTCTTTTCAGGCTATTAAACAACTAGACCGCCAATAAATTTAATTAAAATACCTAAATGAAATTAAGAACCCTAATTTAACTTCAAAATTGAAAAGTAAACAAAAAAAAAGTTTGATGGCGCTACGATTAAATGCACATTACAAACTACGATGCTATTTTTATAAGCTAGTTAAATTAGATACATTTAGATTAAAGTTTATCCCCAAATTGCAACAACAACGAAACAAGTACTCCGTATATGTTTAGTTCTTGTGACAGAAGATATCAATTCTATTGTCGACTACACGACATGTCAAGCAGCATATGTCCTTTATCCAAATCAAGTTACCGTGACTTCAGGAATTGGCTAAAACAGTAAGGAAGAACCAAAAAAAGAGCTCAGAAATACCGGGTGTCTTGCATAAGAGAAGAGACCGAAGTTTAAAGCTAGCCATTACTTATTGAGGTTTTGAGAAAATAGTCAATCCCTGACTTGGTGGTGCCAACCTAGAGGCTCACTGTTATGACCAAGGTGACCTGTACAAGAAAACGGCCCAAAAATTGTCAAAAGATTCACCATTTCACAATCAGTTTTTGGTTCTATATTTCTCAAATCCATGCAGCTACAATCCTATGCTATCTTAATGCCGTCTGTTGAGACTTCTGTAGACAATTGTGACATATAAGGTGCATAAGAGTATGAAACTTAGATCGTATGTGCTCTGTGTTGTACCATTTTTTGCCAATACTTTTCTGGCCAATATAAATCTCAAATGACAATAAATGAAATAACGAAATAAGGCAGACAGATATGTTCTCGTATGTCGACAAACTGAAGCATGAAACTTCATGACATTGCCACTAGTACGAATAGTAGCCAATTAAATAATTTGTACAAGGGTAGAAACCTTCACTAGCAAGTCATAACCTCAGCCAAAGATGGAACATAAGGTATAAAATAACGAAAGATGAAGCCATACAAGGGAAGAAAAAGGGAATAAAGTTGTTCGGAATGTCTCCTACATACTATTAGTGCTAGCATCAGCCTCTTCCATTAAGTATTACCTGGCATCCACAGGAAACTTCAGTAGCTGCTTCTAGTTATCTATACTAGGATATACTACTACGTATGTAATAAAAGAGAAGCCACAAACATTGTTTGGTATATCCTATATGACACGATAATTACATACTTCATTTTAGGCCCAAAATATTAAAATTTCTTGACAAAATAGTTGTATTCGATAAAAAATGAACATGTCAGATGTTAACATACGGGTAAGGATGAGAAACCAAAACAAATAATAACATGAAAATCAACATCCATGAATGCAATTAGTCGGAGTGTTTCGGAAACTTGCAGGAACAACACAACAAATCTAGAGCGAATGGAACAGGCCCGTCCAAGCGTACATGCAGAGAGATTAGGAATAAACGTGCCTAATCAACAATTAGCCCTAAACCAACAAAATCAAGGGTTTCAACAATATAATGTGTTGTCAAAATAATCATAATGTTATATTAAGTATAAATTAACAAACTGAATATACCAATTGATGGGAAGATAATCGTAATAATACAATCAAACCCTAAATCCCAACTAACTGAACTTTACAAATCGTACCAGCGGAGGAGATGAGCGAACAGAACAGGCGGCAAGTGATAAGCGTGCGGAGGTAATCAGCGAAGGAAGGTGCATGGTGATGGCAGGCAAAGGAATCATATAACTGGAGTGTAATAGTTGGGCAGGTTTAAGAAAATGGAGGGTAAGTGTAACAAATACTGTACTCTGTAGAAGAGCTCTGTTTAGGTTCTCATTTAATAGACCGGGTAATTGTTTTTGGCCGTTTTTTTCCATTAATGAGAACGGTTATATTGACCAACCGTGCTCGTTATCATAATAAAAGAACACATCCTCCTCCAACCGTTCTCTTTAAAATAACACGAGTAGCACCAAATTTCAGGAAATTATAGAGAACGCTTCCTTGGATAAGCGTTCTATTAAGGCCGTCCTTTAAGCCTTGAATTGTAGTAGTATAGACATGGCTGAGGATGCCATAATTCTCATCTTCCTTGGTCGCCCTTTCTTACATACGGCAGGGGCGATCATCGATGTCAAGAACGGGAAGCTCACACTCTCCGTAGGAGATGATACCGTGACTTTCAGTCTCGATGAAGCTCTTAAGAAGCCCATGATAGAAGAGTCCTGTTATAGTATAGATGTCATTGATTTAGAAATTGAAAACTATATTGACGACTATCTTGGCAGGGACCCTTTGGAGAAGCTTCTGACATCCAGTGTTGCTAACGCCAAGAAAGGAACATGGAGCGCGGAAGTGGATGAGCTAGAACGCATGCTAAACGGGAAGGAGAGCACGATCGAGAAGGTATATAGTCTCGGCACCCCTAAAAAGGAGGTCGAGGTGAGTAAACCTAAACTAAAACCCCTCCCCTCTAATCTAAGATATGCATTCCAAGATGATAAGGGTCTAAACCCCGTAATTGTCAACGCTGCACTCTCAGATAGCCAACTTTCGGAGTTGTTAGTCATCTTACGACGACATAAGAAGTCTCGAATTTTGTATGCACCGTATTCATCTAGAGGGAGACCATAGACCGTCTATTCAGGGACAACGTAGGTTGAACCCGAATATGCAAGATGTGGTCATAAAAGAGGTTAAGAAACTCCTCGATGCTGGCATTGTCAATCCCATTTCCCTCTCTAAATGGGTTAGTCCAGTCCAAGTGGTCCCTAAGAAGGGAGGGACCACGATTATCACAAACGAGAAGAATGAACTCATTTCTACTCGATTAGTGACTGGTTGGAGGATGTGTATTGACTATCGTAAGCTAAACACGACTACAAAGAAAGACCGTTTCCCACTGCCCTTTATTGACCAGATTCTAGAGCGTCTTGCTTGCCATAAGTACTTTTGCTACTTAGACGGCTACTCGGAATTCTTTCAAATCCCGATTCACCACGACGACTAGGAGAAGACCAAATTCACCTGTCCCTACGATACCTTTGCATACCGAAAGATGCCTTTTGGCCTTTGTAATGCCCCGGCCACTTTTCAACGTTGTATGATGTCCATATTTTTGGACCTTATTGAATCTGTCATGGAAGTCTTCATGGATGATTTCAGTGTATATGGCACTGATTATAATCCATGTTTGTTTAACCTTTCACGGGTCTTACAACGTTGTGAGGAGACCAATTTGGTCCTAAACTGGGAGAAGTGTCACTTCATGGTGACTGAGGGAGTCGTTTTGGGTCATTTAGTGTCCGAACGCGGCATCCAAGTGGATAAAACGAAAGTCGAGGTACTTGAGCAATTACCATATCCCGTTAATGTTAAGGGTGTGAGGAGTTTTCTTGGTCACGCGGGATTTTTACCGCCGTTTCATCCAAGATTGTCAAACCTCTGGCTCAGCTGCTCCTCAAGGATGCCATGTTCGTATTTACTAACGAGTGTGCTCAAGCCTTTGACAGGATTAAGAAAACTCTTACTTTCGCACCGATTATTCAATCGCCCGATTGAGATTTGCCTTTCGAGGTTATGTGCGATGCTAGCGATTATGCTATAAGAGCCGTATTAGGTCAAAGGAAGGACAAAGCTTTACATGCGATCTACTATGCTAGCGGGACGTTAGATATGACGCAGGTCAATTATGCGACCACGGAGCAGTTACTAGCTATCATCTATGCACTTGAGAAATTCAGAGCCTATCTCGTAGGCTCAAAAGTTATAGTATATACAGATCACGCAGCATTGAAGTACCTTTTAGCGAAGAAGAAGGCCAAACCGAGGCTTATTAGATGGATCCTACTGTTACAGGAATTCGATTTGGAGATCCGTGATAAGTCCGGGGCCGAGAATGTCGTAGCCGGCTGAGTTATGATGGTAGGGAACTCGCCCTAATTGATGACTCGTTCCCAGATGATCATTTACTCGCTATTACCATAGATACTCCATGGTTCACTGATTATGCTAACTTCCTAGTTGGAGGTACTCCACCTCCCTGACGCGCGGGCGTCGCGACCCGCGTGATCAAACTATATTTAGTCCCAACTAGCTACTATGTAATAATGGTAAGTCGAGGTCGAACCACAGGGAGGCGGAGAAATGTGATAGGTCAAGTCTAGGATTAATTGTGATTGAGGTCTAAAAAGGGAGGTTTTGAGACGAAATAATTAAACTAAAGCAAGCGAAGTAAACAACTAAAACGAGAAACGATAAGGATAAAAGCGTTAGGGAGAGTCGGGGAATCGAAACTAAAGATAAGGTACATGAATCACAAGAATTATCACAAGATGAATAAAGGGAGAAACCACCTTTCGGTTTCCCTACCCGACCTAGTCTAAATCTGCTTTCGCGACGAGTAAACTAAAGTCTCAAGTCAAGATTACCCAAATCCCGAGTTTCCCCATATTGGTTCGAGTGAGTCAAGCTAAATGAGTTGATCAAGCTAAGTCAACAAGACAAAATAATCCCAAGCAAGATAAATCACCCTCTGTAGACACCCGCATTTTGCCTACTAGTGTCTATAGCAGTTCCCGACAAAACACCCGCTGATGATCGGACGCAAACGTGACTTAGTGTACTCGAATATGGGCTCGGAATCAATGATATCCGACGTGGACATTTAGCGGAGCACAAATCTCTCAAAACCACCCTCAAATTCAGGCCCAGTGGGTCGTTCCGAGTAAAATAAGACTAATTTGGGCCAAAATCGACACCGAAAATAAAACCGTCTTTTGGCGACCGGGTCAAAACCCGGTCAAAGACGAATCCGTCCTCAAAATCAGCCTAGAGAGCTTCTAGAAGCTGGCACCCAAGCTCAAAATTCAAAAAAAATCAAAGAGTCAACCCTTTCCTAAAATGACTCGATTCCCTTGATCCACTCGATCGAGTGGATTGACCCACTCGGTCGAGTGGAGCCTCATAAACCGAAACAGACCCGTTTTCAAAGGCACTCGATCGAGTGCACTAGGGCCACTCGATCGAGTGACCCTAGGTCGAGGGTGAACTCTATAAATACCCCTCAAACCCTTCTCATTTTGCAGCTTTACCCAATGCAATTCTACCCTACATTTCTACCCTAATCTACCTTCATCACTTCCACACTACAAACCCTAAGCAACCTTAGTCAAAAACCAAGATAATATCCCTCGTAAAATCGACACACACACACACACACATACACAAACACCATAACTTGCATACATCCTCGATACTCCCGCGTTCAGCCGCTATTACGAGTCCATTTCCGAGGCCTTTACTAAGCATGTATGTTGAGGGTGTCCTAAACCCCATCTCAATCTTTACCATCTCGTTTTTCTATCATTTTGTAACTATATTATAACTATACTAGTATACTAACATTAACACTAACATTTTAATTCTTGTATACTAACTCTTTAATTTTCGTTACTAACCTCTAACATTTATTTATCATCGTTAACATTATACCACGTATATATATATATATATATATATATATATATATATATATATATATATATATATATATATATATATATATATATATATATATATATATATATATATTAATATCAAAATTCGGATCTTAACATGTTTGACTATGACGACCATCCAAAGTCTGTTTAATCCTTTTACGAGTAACGACGGAGGTGGCACCCTTTCGAGGAGCGCCGCCCCAATGTGCTCAAAGGCATAACGAGATCGTGGTCGTTCATAGTTGAACGTGAAGGACTCCATTTCTAAGATTAGTGCGAAATCCGTTTATGCGAAAACCGACATCACATAATCCGTTAGGATTAATATCGATGTCGTGACGCGGAGGACTACAATTTCGTCATTAGTCACATTTTTCAATCCCATAACGACATTTCACATAAAATTCCGATAACGGTATTATAATTGTATAGTACACAATTATAATACCGGAAGCCGTGTTAAATTTAAATCATACGATATTTCTATTCAACTCGGCCAACCATCGATTTTAAACAAATAAAAAACGAAGCGAGTTATGCCTCGTACAGGTGCCACTCGACCGAGTGACATAGGCCACTCGATCGAGTAGCGCCCCAAAAACTGGGCAGTAGCTGCTTCGAGGACGCACTCGACCGAGTCCATGCCCAAACTCGATCGAGTGGATCTTGTAGCACAGAAATCCGAGAGCTTTAATGCAACATTCGAGCCTCGTCTCTTTTTTTACGACTTAGTCGTAACGTGTAAAGTCAATCACGTAATTCTAATTTTCAAAACCCATGTATATCATGACACTTTAACGACTTTGATCGAAGTCTTTCACGGTTAGCCTTATATTGCCGACTCTTTAGTCGTGTCTAATATATGGCTAACCAAGACGCCATTTTGCGATGTGATAAGTCGGGACAAGGCATCGAGATTCGGGATCAGGCTAGCACCACGCCTAGGTCCTATATCTCCGTCCTTCGATTAATACACAAAATAATGTGTATTTAGTCGAGGTTCGTCCATCTACATAATTCACGGTCTAGTTTATACACGGGTCCGTTTCTATCTTTTTATCGTTTTTATTCCGTTTGTTATATTATTTGTAGTTTTTGTATTGGCCGGGTTGTATTTCCGCCCGTGTATATTGTATTTATTTACGAGCTTTATTTATTTTGATGTCTATCGCTTTATAAATGAACCTCGCATGCTAAATCATTTCGACCATAATTAGATGCATTAAAATGACGTAGTTAACCAATAATTCGCATGCTTAGCCGAAAACGCTGTTTGCATATCATTTAGTCATTTTACTAGCGCGCGTACACGAACACGAACGATGTCTTAGTAGAGGCCGCCATTGTGCGGGCGGGGTTGTGTTTCCTTAGTGGGCTTCCCAACACGTACCCTCACCCCTTACTCAGAATCTCGGTTTCCGGATGCCCGAAACCGTTGGCGCACGAGAGTCATTCTTTACACGATACCGGTGTAGATGGTATCGGTATCGCAATGCAAATGGACGGGCCCCATAAACTCTTAAATCGAAGTGGGCCGTACTTTGTGTATAGCCCATGACGACATAGAGTGGGCTCGAATGGTTCCGAATTACCATAAATTCGGTGGCGACTCCAACTTTGACTTAAATTTCGAACCCGAGAACAATCTCACCACGAGATTCATTCGCCTACCCAAACCCCCGCGTGGCCGCGTCGGGGTGGACCTACGTCATGTCCACAATTTGGCGACTCCGCTGGGGTTACCTGATGTATCACATGTCATCGGGGTTCCTAGGGTGAGACTCGAAAAGAAATCGTTCGTATATTAGTGCGCGCGCATTAGTTTAATGATTCATGCATAACCCAAATTTTGCCCGGGCCAGTTACTTGTGACCGACGTCCCACTATACCGCGGTGCATTCCTACATGGGTGCGCTAAAGACTTCGATGGCGGAACTCGTATGGGTTTTGCGGCATGTCCTAAGACCAACTCGGCTTAGGGAGTCCGTCCTGATTTACGAGAATGCCATCGTTGTTGGTATAGACCCTATTTTGACCGATCGAAACTTAGTGTAAAGCATACATAAGCGTCGTTATAATGCTTGTTTGACTACATGCTGCTTGATTTCCGTGTCATGTTTTTTCAAAAATCGTCATTTCAAAAATGCATCTTTCCAAAATAGCAAATTTTGAAAAACCCGAAATATTGTCCGTTTCGGGGCCCGTCTTTTCAAAAATATCCAACTTTCAAAATTCGAAATGCCGCCGAAATTTAGGATCAACGATTTGACTTAAAATATCCTTTTCTCTAGCCGGCATGCTGCCCGTTTTAATTCTCGAATTTCCGACACCATTCTGATTTTCTGAATTTTCAAAATTCTAATCTTGGTTTTCGAAATTCCATTTTCAATTTTTGAACTTTCGGAAATTCGCTTATTTTATATTCAAATTTCAAAACTTCAAAACATCCAACTTTCCTAGTGAACCTTCCTTATTATAGGGCCTACCGTTTATCCGTGTGTCGGGTCTTTTGCATAGTATGTCGAAGGTTTATAGCGTCGAAACTCCGTTGATCCTATATCACAAGTTTCCCCCCTTTCCCAAGTCCGCCTTATTTGTCAAGGCACGACCAACCCGCGTAGGGCATACCCCTACAAAGGAAAGTCCGTCCGTACACTCGAGTCAAAAGTCTTGGGAAAAGTCTCACGTGGACCTTCCTTCGAACGGGAATAGGCCCGCAAAACCAAAGTCCTAAGGAAGTTATACCACCCACGAGTCATCCTTCTAGGTGTCTTTCTCGAGTCTTTAGTCTTCTTTCCTAGTGTCGCTCGGGATGTACTTTTTTTTTCTTTTTCCGAGATCTGGGTTCGGTTTCTGATTACGCGGTGTTCTTACAGACAGGCCACCGTCCACCAGACACAATCGCAAAATGGAAGCAGCTCTGAAAAACCTGAAGGCCTCCGTGGATGCCATGGCCGCCAAACAAACCGACATTGATGTCCAACTGACTGAAATGAGGGTTGGTCAAGTGGCCATCGTTGCTCGTATGGCTGCAGTGGAGCAAAGGGCTCCTAATGCTGAGGCTACTGGGCCTCTAGCTGAACTAGTCAGCGCAGTACGCCGACTGGAAGAACAAGTCCATTTGGCTGGGAGTAACAATATTCATCGGGAGAATAGCCGGGAGTACTCCCCGGTGAGTGACAAGCTGCCTGCAAACCTGAATCTCACAGGCTTACCCATGTTTGAAGGAACCGAGGACCCGTTACTACGTGTACGGGCCTTCAAAGAATTCATGGCTATCAAAGGGGTAGATTCTTCAATGTTCAAGAACCTCTTTGCTGCGTCCCTTGAAAAGCACCCACGGGCTTGGTACTATAGGCTAGACCCGAAAAAATACCCTACTTGGGATGATGTGGCTACGGAATTTGCTCGGAACTATGCTGACAACACCGAGATCCAAACCACAATGCGATCTTTGGAGGTTATGGCCCAAGAGCCAAAAGAAGGTTTTACTAAGTACCTTCAACGCTGGAGGGCCGAGAGTGTGAAACTGGTCGATAAACCCAGTGAGAAGACTTTGGTGGAGGCTTTTGTCAAGAACCTCCTCCCCTCCTACCGGGTTCATCTCCGGTACGCTGTCATACCCAATTTCACCACCCTTACTGAAATGGGTATGAGAATTGAAGACGACCTAAGGCTAGAGGGCCTCAACAAGGCCTCTAGCAAGGGATACCAAGGGGCTTCCTCTTCCACTACCAAGCCCCAAGCTGCAACCCGCAGCATTTTTGACGCAGTTAATCTACTAGATACCCCGTCCAAGAAGAACACCCCACCTCAGGTTTTCACTGATATAGGTACCACCTATACCTACGCCTTACAAAGGCTGTACTCGAAGGGCCTAATCCAACCGATAGGCCCAACTCCTGAAGTTCCGGTCGAGCGACGCTCCAAGAACTACAACGCCCAAGCTTATTGCCAATATCACCGAGGCAATGGGCATGATACCGAAAAATGTTAGAATCTGAAACACTTGATCCAGGACCTGATTGAGAGCGGTAAAATCCCGCTACCCGGAGATAAACCAAACAACAAAGAGAATCCTTTCAGCTCCCATGCCATCTTTGCCGGGGAGGTGATTGATTGCTCTCACCTTATCTCTCCATTTATCCCGCAAGTGAACGGGATCTGGTTTGACGATGAGGATGATGTCTACCTCGTTAAAGGCGAAACCGTTCCCATTACCCCTGAACAGATTCGCGAAGCCAAATCCCGAGTCTTAGCCAGTAACCACCTTGGCCGTCCTTATCAAGTCACTAGCTCTAGGGACACCCCGATCCCGACAACCATCACCGATCCACTCGGGATGGAAGTCGCCCCTGAGGAGCCGACTGCTGAAACGGCTATCGTGAAGCAACTAAAGAAGACCCGAGTTGACCTCACTATATGGAAACTCTTGGTTAGCTCATAAGAACATCGAGAAGCACTCACTAAGGCTCTCGATCAAGTTAAGATCGACTCTTTGGCTACCCCTGCTGAAATAGTAGCCACGGTCCTGCCCCACTTGAAGGGCAAAACCAAGGAAGGAGGCTCGATGATCACTTTCTCTGAAGCCGACCTGCCACCGTTCGGGGCCTCTCATAATCTGGCCCTCTACATTACGGTGATCTGCCGAGGGAAATACCTTCCGATGACCCTAGTCGGTGACGGGTCCGCTGTGAATGTCCTTCTCTTAAGGACCGCCAAAGCCCTCGGTATTACCGAGGCCGATTATGTTCCGACGGCTCAAACCATCCAAGCCTTTGATGGGAGCCCAAAGTCGGTATCTGGGGCCGTAAAGCTGACCATTGTGACGGGCCCAATAGAAAAGGAGCTTGAATTTCAGGTGCTCGATGTCACCTCATCCTTCAACCTGCTCCTAGGGAGGCCATGGATTCACGCGGTCAGAGCCGTGTCATCCACCCTCCACCGTAAGATCAAGATGCCTTTGCTCGACAATGTTATTACTTTAGAGGCAACCCCAATGACCGTGGCTAGCTGTAACGCCACGGGCCGCACGGACCTCTGGGGGTTCGACTTTGTGGGGATGATCGAGGAAGAGTATCTTTTTAGGCCTTACTTCACCACGAGCATCGACACAATGCTCCAAAACCTAGGGTACCTTCCGGGGGCTACCTCTCGACCCGATCTTCCAGCTGGGAAGATCATCGAGGTCCTTAAGGACGAAGACTCTCACTTCGGCCTTGGCTATGCCGCCACTCCGGGTAACGTTGTTCGAGCAGGAATCGAAAAGGCCTGCAACATCATTAAGGGTATCCACTTGAGCCCTTACAGCCCACGGTTGTCTGACTACTTTGTCACACCGGTATTCGGAGCTATCCAGGTTGGTCTCTACCAACCCAATGCTACGCACCTCGGGACTCAATCGGCCCGGGACTGCAACTACATCCTGGACGATGTGTTCGCCCTCATCTAGTCTGATGAAGCTGACGATGCTAAGCCCACGCTAGGGCTGCTCTTCGGGGAAGACACCATAGCCCCGACTCCAAAGGAAGACCTGGTCAACCTGATTCTTCGCAGCAACAGGTTTGACCCGACCAAGCTAATCTCGGATGTTGGTTCCGAGACGGGAAACAGGGCCTGGAGGAAGACTGTCAAGTGGATTGACAGTCAAGGAAAGATATACAAGCTGGTCACCGGAGAGGGAGACATGCCTGAGTTTGAGTTCGAGTCTGAGTCAGAGTCTGAGGTCGAGTCTAGGGAAGTCGGTGCTAGAGTCACTCCTGTAACCCCTCTCCCTCTTGTCGTTCCTGCTGCTGGCACTTCGGAGTCTGTCCCACGTGCCTTACCAATCCCGCCACTGACTAATGATCAGATGGCTGCTCTTTTCGAGCTGTTTTCCAAGTTTTCAATCAATAATAACAACCGTTCTGCTTACGACTTGTCTCTTTTAAATTCTGCTTTCAAAAAGATTTTATGCAATGACATTGAGAAACCCGACGAACAGGTACCCTTACCTCCACATCTGATCGAGCAACTAGAGCAAAGGGAATCCCGGAATCCGGTAATCGAAGAGACCGAGTCCATCAATCTGGGAACAACCTTAGAGCCTCAGATGCTTAAGATAGGGTTATCTCTAGGTCCCGAGGAGAAACAACAATTCACGAACCTCCTCCAAGAATTCAAAGATGTCTTCGCATGGTCCTATAAGGACATGCCGGGGATAGACCGGGAAATAGCCGAGCACCACATACCAATCAAAGACGGGTGCAAACCGGTTAAACAGAAGCTCCGCCGAATGAGGCTCGAGTGGTCTCTCAAAGTAAAAGAAGAAGTCGATAAACAGTTCAAAGCCGGCTTCATACAAGTGTCCGAGTATCCGGACTGGGTTGCGAACATCGTGTCGGTTCCTAAAAAGGACGGTAAGGTGCGGGTATGCGTCGATTTTCGAGATCTTAACAACGCAAGCCCGAAGGACGATTTTCCGTTACCACACATCGACATACTGGTGGATAACACGGCCGATCATGCCCTTCTATCATTTATGGACGGGTATGCCGGGTATAATCAGATTAAAATGGCGGAAGAAGATATGAGTAAGACTACCATCACTACACCTTGGGGTACTTACTGCTACACCATCATGCCATTCCGCCTCATTAATGCCGGGGCCACCTACCAAAGGACCGCTACCACCTTATTGCATGACATGATGCATAAAGAAGTAGAAGTTTATGTAGAGGACATGATCGTCAAATCCAAAGAACGGGACGGTCACATCACCGCCCTAAGGAAATTCTTCACCCGATTGCGCAAGTACAACATGAGGTTACCCTCAAAAGTGCAGTTTCGGGGTAACATCAGGCAAATTACTGGGTCATATCGTTAGCCAACGAGGTATAGAGGTCGACCCAGCTAAAATCAAAGCCATTACCGAGATGCAACCTCCTAAAACCGAAAAAGAATTAAGGGGATTTCTCGGGAAAGTTCAGTATATCAGCCGATTCATTTCCAAGCTAACCATGGTATGTGAACCAATTTTCAAGAAACTGAAAGTAGGAGAACGGGTACTATGGGATGACAAGTGCCAAACCGCCTTCAACAAAATCAAGGAAATTCTGTCTGCTCCGCCAGTCTTGATGCCACCTCAACCCGGCTTGCCTCTGTCATTATACCTAACGACAACCGAGACAGCCATGGGGGCTATGCTGGCTCAGACAGTCGACTCCGAAGAACGAGCCATTTATTATATCAGCAAAAAGTTTTTAGAGTATGAGTGCAAATATACCATGCTCGAAAAGACGTGATTGGCCCTGGTTTGGGCCACTAAAAAACTCCGACACTATATGCTCGGCTATGAAGTCCATGTTCTATCCAAGATGGATCCGATCAAATACCTCTTCGAAAAGCCCATTCTCAATGGCCGAATCTCTAGATGGACTCTAATGCTGGTAGAATTCGACCTAAAATTTGTACCTCTGAAGACCATTAAGGGGCGAGTAGTAGCTGAATTTCTTGCCGATAGTCCAGTAGCCGAGGAAGGACACACCGACACCTGGTCCTTCCCAGATGAAGATATCTTCCATACTGATACCGAAACATGGGATCTATACTTCGACGGAGCATCCAATTTTCGAGGGTTTGGAGTCGGGATTCTCCTAATTTCACAAAAAGGAGAGCATACTCCCATATCCATCAAACTGGACTTTAATGTTACCAATAATGCAGCCGAATACGAAGCATGCATTTATGGGCTACAATCCGCCGCCAATCTGGGGATCACAAATCTTCGGGTACATGGCGATTCATCCTTGGTCATTAACCAAGCACTTCAAAAATGGAAAACTCGGAATGCTAATCTCGTGGCCTACCAGGCACGAGTAAGGGATCTCGAGAAACAATTCCAAAAGGTGGAGTACATATACCTGCCTCGGGAAGAAAATCAGTTTGCAGATGCACTCTCGAAATTGGCATCTTTATTGAATATTCGCGACCACGTGACCAGTACGCCAATTTGCGTCGAAAGGTGGTCCGAGCCGGCATACATTCATGACATTGAAGACATCGAGATAACTGATCCTGAACCTTGGTACCAGGCCATACTAACGTACCTGACAAGCGGACAATACCCTCCCGGGACTGAAGGCCGAGCCAAGAAAGCCTTACGGAGGCTAGCCACCCAGTTCATCCGCACCGATGATGGACAATTGTACAAAAAGACGGCACAGGGGCTCTTCTCCTTTGTGTTGATAAGTATAAGGCCAAGAAAGTAATGGCCGAAGTACATGATGGTGAAAACGGCCCACATATGAATGCTCACATGCTGGTCCGAAAAATCATGAGGCTCGGGTATTACTGGAACACCATGGAAGCCGACTGCCAGTTATATGTCAAACATTGTCACAATTGTCAAATCTTTGCCAATGTGCAACATCTGCCGTCATCTCTGCTTTATACCATGACGTCGCCTTGGCCGTTCTCGAAATGGGGTATCGACATAATCGGGAAAATAAACCCCTCTGGTACTGGCGGACATTGTTTCATCTTAGTAGCTATCGACTACTTCACCAAATGGGTCGAAGCTGAATCATATCGCATTCTCAACGCTAAACATGTCGCCAAGTTTATCCAGAACAAGATAATATGTCGGTATGGAATCCCACATGAATTTATCAGCGATCACGGGACTCATTTTCAAGCTGAGACCGCAGCCCTGCTGACCAAATATAAAATTCAAAGGCACACGTCCTCGCCCTATCGTCCCCAAACGAATGGAGCAGTAGAGGCGGCAAATAAAACAATTGTCACCATACTCAAAAAGATGGTTGATAATTACCGGGACTGGCCCGACAAAATACCTTTTGCCCTGTGGGGATACCGGACGTCAATTCGCACCTTAACCGGGGCGACACCGTATTACCTAACTTATGGGATGGAGGCAGTCTAACCAGTTGAATTAGAGGTACCGTCCCTCAGAATTCTGTTAGAAAGTCAAGTACCCGAAGCTGACTGGGTTCGAGCACGGTAGGATTCGTTGGTTCTACTAGACGAACGACGATCCCGTGCCCTCAACAACATCCAAATCTATCAAAATAGGATCCAACGGGCTTTCAACAATAAGGTAAGGCCCAGAAACATTAAAGAAGGAGATCTAGTCCTTAAGTCAGTTCGAGCCTTACTACCGGTTGACCCAAGGGGAATTCAAACCCAATTGGGCTGGGCCATACTTGGTAAAGAAGATCCTATCGGGAGGAGCAGTGATGCTGACAGACCTGGACGGGAATGAGTTCGTCAACCCAACCAACCTGGACCAGCTGAAGCGTTACTACTCTTAAGCCTTTTCTCAATGTCATTAGCAAATTTTTTTTAAAACTATTTTACAAAAGCAAGTCAATAAGCTAGAATTATTTATTCTACTGTCGCAGACATCTTGAACCAATAGTCTTGGTGTAATTCAAGATTGCAAATTTACTAGGCTTGAACTACGTTTGGTTTGATTCTGCTTATTGCGGATACGTAGGCAGCCCCTCAGAAGGGCACAACCAATGCAATCGAGAAAAAGACAGGAGCGGTTTAATAACAAACTTCTTTTATTAATTATCACAAAAAAACCCCCGATAAACTCGGGAAAATTACAAAATGCAGGAATTCCAAAAAAAAATTACAAAAAACAAAAGCACACGACACTCGCAAAATAAATAATAATAATAATATTTAAATAATAAAAACTAAGGACTCGGTATTTAGGGCATCTTGCCCTTCCTCTTGTCCTTGGCCTCCTTGGCCGTCCACTGACGACGACGTGGAGGAGAGCGTTCCCGAATCACCACAGGAACCTCCTTAGCCCGGACTCGTTTCTTGGAACTTGAGTCCTCATCCACATGGATAGGCCCGAGTCGGGCCCTCACGGGCTCTGGCAGCCTTTCGCGTGGACCAAGTCGGTCCCTAGCCGCCAGTCTTGGCCCAAGTCGTCTCTCTAAATCAGTCTGGGGACTTAGCCGCCCCCGCGTGCCGCTAGCACCGGCATCCTTAGCTCGAGTCTTAGTATGTGACTTAAGACCCGATTCTAGTCGGACTAAAGTAGCAGGGGTGTCTCCTTCATCGAAGAAGCCCCTGTTGTCCTTTACCGTCTCCCAACGGACCAGTTCGAAGGCCTCATCGACCTTTAGAGCTTTACGAGCTTCCTCGGATTTCTCGGAAGTCCATTTCTCGTAAGCCCGTGAAACCCAAGCAGATTGGCAAGGGTTGGGAATAGTCCATGTAGGACGAGTGAACCATCTCTGCAACCAGGTGTCGCACATAGCGTCTGTCAATTGGAGCGAGACGCTGATAATGGCTTCAGTCTCAGGAATGCGCTGAGACGAACCGAACTGCCTCAGGATGCGGCCCGGGTAAATGTGAATTGTCCAGTCAAGGGACAAGATCACCAAGTAACGGGCTTGGTCCCTCTTGGCCAGTCCCGTCAGCTTGGAAAGGAACCACCAAGCGACAGTCCACCTGATTAAGGGACCACCATGGAACACCAGCTCCTCGTCCCAGTAAGCTCGGTTTATATGGTGACTTGAGCTTATCCGGCGCCCCCTCGAACTAATTTGGCTGTTGCGGTAGTTGGGAATGCTCGGAGGGGACTCTATAATCGACTGACGTTCCGACAACCAAATCTGCAAAATGAATACAAAATCCGTAAGCAAACGGAGTGGTCCGCTACAGCCCACTCGATCGAGTACAGCGTCTGACTCGATCGAGTAAAGCCCTCTAAAAGTAGACAGAAACTCGTCAAGAGTGTCACTCGATCGAGTATTGCAGCTGACTCGATCGAGTAGGCCCTCCAAAGACGGGCATAAGCACTTCGAAGGCGTCACTCGATCGAGTGACGGGTCCACTCGATCGAGTGACTTATGGACGTCGAGAAATTCGCGCGAAACAAAAAGTAAAAAATCGCAAGATGTATACCTGCAGAATACGGATACTCCCCGTCAGATGTCGGTCCGGGTCAAGTCGTCTGGCATCTAGGCCCATGATGATCTCCCCAGTGGTTAGCCAAGCAGGGCTGTGACCAGCTCCATCTGGTCAACCACTCCAATCAGCCTGATTTGACCCAGGCATGAGTCAACATCCATCATCCCTTCAAAAACGTAGCGGTGCAGCATGCAAAAGGCGAAAGCCCTAAGGCTGTGAGAAGGGGTAGCCCTTACATCTTGACTGTTCATAAACTTGTCAGCCAAGTCAAAGAGGGAAACGATATTTCCTCGCACCATTCGATCTGTCTCAGCGTGAGACAGGCCCAAGAAATCCTTCAGCCTCCTTCTCGGATCCGGGTAGAACGAGGGGATAGCAGGACGATCGACAGGGCTCCAACCCCCAATAGCTGCGATCTCCTCGGGAAGAGGGCATATTTCTCCTCCCGGGAACGCGAAGACGTGATGGGTAGTATCCCAAAACGTCAGGCAGGCGTCCAAAAAGTGTGAATAAATTACCAGACGTCGGAGAGGAAATAGACTGACAATCCCCATTTGGGTCAGTTGAACTTTGTCATCATCCCGAAAATATTGGGACCAAGCAAAAAGCATCGAAGTAAGATGATCGATACCCATGGCAGGGGTTTGAATCTTCTTGAAAGTCTGAAGGAAATTGAGGAGAAGTAGGAGTTTTTTTTGTTCAAGATGCAGTAAGCTGAAGCAGGGAGACCTATATTTATAAAAGGAAACCCTAACTATAACCCTAACTACCATGCCTCCTCAGCAAACCCGGGCCCTATGCATGCGCAGGCCTGTTTTCAGACAAGAACCCAGAATAGGAATCAAGTCGTCCCGAGTTTTCCCGGGAATTTCTAAAATTTTTCGTGATAAAAAAATTGTAATAAAAAAAATCTCTTTCAAAATTTTTGGCTTTTCAAAATCCAATATATTTTATTTCCCCAGCACGAGTCGGTGTTTTGCCTGTGTGTTACATGCAATCTGTTATGTGTCAGCATACAGGTACACCCCAGACTTCAGAAGCAAGTCTCCGCGCAACTACTTTACTCCCCAACGTGAGTTAGTATTTATCCCGGAATGCTACATTCAAGATGCAATGTATCAGCACACAGGTACACCTAGGACTTCAAGGGCAAGTCCGACTCCCCAGCGAGCTATCATCATCCGGACAGGTATGACCCTCTGCTTATGGCTAGCGAGCCCTTCACGCAAGTCTACTGGACTATAAACGACCCGACCGGAAGGCTGCCAGGTCGTAATCTGCGATTGGCCTGGTAGCTACTCTGACTTTCGCCTTGTCCAAGCCTCAGTCAGAGTGGGGGCTCTGTAGACACCCGCATTTTGCCTGCTAGTGTTTATAGCAGTTCCCGACAAAACACCCAATGATGATCGGACGCAAACGTGACTTAGTATCCTCGAATATGGGCTCGGAATCAATGATATCCGACGTGGACATTTAGCGGAGTACAAATCTCTCAAAACCAACCTCAAATTCAGGCCCAGTGGGTCGTTTCGAGTAAAATAAGACTAATTTGGGCCAAAACCGACACCGAAAATAAAACCGTCTTTTGGCGACCGGGTCAAAACCTGGTCAAAGACGAATCCGTCCTCAAAATCAGCCTAGAGAGCTTCTAGAAGCTGGCGCCCAAGCTCAAAATTCAAAAAAATCAAAGAGTCAACCCTTTCCTAAAATGACTCGATTCCCTTGATCCACTCGATCGAGTGGATTGACCCACTCGGTCGAGTGGAGCCTCATAAACCGAAACAGACCCGTTTTCAAAGGCACTCGATCGAGTGCACTAGGGCCACTCGATCGAGTGACCCTAGGTCGAGGGTGAACTCTATAAATACCCCTCAAACCCTTCTCATTTTGCAGCTTTACCTAATGCAATTCTACCCTACATTTCTACCCTAATCTACCTTCATCACTTCCACACTACAAACCCTAAGCAACCTTAGTCAAAAACCGAGATAATATCCCTCGTAAAATCGATACACACACACACATACACACACACACCATAACTTGCATACATCCTCGATACTCCCGTGTTCACGCCGCTATTACGAGTCCATTTCCGAGGCCTTTACTAAGCATGTATGTTGAGGGTGTCTTAAACCCCATCTCAATCTTTACCATCTCGTTTTTATATCATTTTGTAACTATATTATAACTATACTAGTATACTAACATTAACACTAACATTTTCATTCTTGTATACTAACTCTTTAATTTTCGTTACTAACCTCTAACATTTATTTATCATCGTTAACATTATACCGCGTATATATATATATATATATATATATATATATATATATATATATCAAAATTCGGATCTTAACATGTTTGACTATGACGACCATCCAAAGTCCGTTTAATCCTTTTACGAGTAACGACGGAGGTGGCACCCTTTCGAGGAGCACCGCCCCAATGTGCTCAAAGGCATAACGAGATCGTGGTCGTTCATAGTTGAACGTGAAGGACTCCATTTCTAAGATTAGTGCGAAATCCGTTGATGCGAAAACCGACATCACATAATCCGTAAGGATTAATATCGATGTCGTGACGCGGAGAACTACAATTTCGTCATTAGTCACATTTTTCAATCCCATAACGACATTTCACACAAAATTCCGATAACGGTATTATAATTGTATAGTACACAATTATAATACCGGAAGCCGTGTTAAATTTAAATCATACGATATTTCTATTCAACTCGGCCAACCATCGATTTTAAACGAATAAAAAACGAAGCGAGTTATGCCTCGTACATGTGCCACTCGACCGAGTGCCATAGGCCACTCGATCGAGTAGCGCCCCAAAAACTGGGCAGTAGCTGCTTCGAGGACGCACTCGACCGAGTCCATGCCCTGACTCGATCGAGTGGATCCTGTAGCACAGAAATCCGAGAGCTTTAATGCAACATTCGTTCCTCGTCTTTTTTTTACGACTTAGTCGTAACGTGTAAAGTCAATCACGTAATTCTAATTTTCAAAACCCATGTATATCATGACACTTTAACGACTTTGATCGTAGTCTTTCACGGTTAGCCTTATATTGCCGACTCTTTAGTCGTGTCTAATATATGGCTAACCAAGACGCCAATTATCGATGTGATAAGTCGGGACAAGGCATCGAGAATCGGGATCGGGCTAGCACCACGCCTAGGTCCTATATCTCCGTCCTTCGATTAATACACAAAATAATGTGTATTTAGTCGAGGTTCGTCCATCTACATAATTCACGGTCTAGTTTATACACGGGTCCGTTTCTATCTTTTTATCGTTTTTATTCCGTTTGTTATATTATTTGTAGTTTTTGTATTGGTCGGGTTGTATTTCCGCCCGTGTATATTGTATTTATTTACGAGCTTTATTTATTTTGATGTCTATCGCTTTATAAATGAACCTCGCATGCTAAATCATTTCGACCATAATTAGATGCATTAAAATGACGTAGTTAACCAATAATTCGCATGCTTAGCCGAAAACGCTGTTTGCATATCATTTAGTCGTTTTACTAGCGCGCGTACACGAACACGAACGATGTCTTAGTAGAGGCCGCCATTGTGCGGGCAGGGTTGTGTGTCCTTAGTGGGCTTCCCAACACGTACCCTCACCCCTTACTCAGAACCTCGGTTTCCGGATGCCCGAAACCGTTGGCGCACGAGAGTCATTCTTTACACGATACCGGTGTAGATGGTATCGGTATCGCAATGCAAAGGGACGGGCCCCATAAAATCTTAAATCGAAGTGGGCCGTACTTTGTGTATCGCCCATGACGACATAGAGTGTGCTCGAATGGTTCCGAATTACCATAAATTCGGTGGCGACTCCAACTTTGACTTAAATTTCGAACCCGAGAACAATCTCACCACGAGATTCATTCGCCTATCCAAACCCGCGCGTGGCCGCGTCAGGGTGGACCTACGTCATGTCCACACCCTCAAATGCAATAGTCCTCATAAAACGAGACCCAAATCTAGAATTCCTCCTCCCCTAACTCCCTAACTAAAATCTACTCATTATCCATGCGAAACACAACAAAACAAATAATAAAGAGGCTAAGAGAAAGGTTAAACATGTTGAACAAAAGGAAAGGAAATTAATCTAACACAATGATGAGGACTACACTAACAAAACAACAATAAAGAAAGAAAATAAACAAGGTAAAACAAAGGAAACAAACACTAGATATGAAAATGGTGGGAACAAACAAAGGAGAGAGAAAATAAGAAATTGCTAACAATGGAGATATGAAACAACTTAAACATAAAGAAAACAAAAGTAAACAACAAAGTAACAAGAAATTAAAAAGGAAACTAATCAAAAGAGAAAGGGAGGAAGAAAGTACCAACTATGAATAAAACTTAAAAGAGAAAGATGAAGATGAAGATAAATATGAAGCTTGAGGAAGAAAATGGAAAAACTTTGTCAACCAATTATTGCAAAACCTCTTCAATCTTCAAACAAAATTCACTTCTAAGCTAATACAAGAACTTGATTGTAGAATGGAAGATGAAAATAATCTAAAACAAAGAAAACTTTCTAAATCTATGGAGTTTTCTAATGGAAGCATACTACAATGAAGATCTAATAAACTAAGCTTAATCTAAAGAGACACTAATGAGGATGTGTAATGTAAGGAAACTAGGGTTACTATATATACTAAACCCTTAATGGGTCGTCACACAACTTAAGGCCCATAATCCAATCTTCCTTCCTTAATGAGACTTTCACCCTATGGAACTTCATATGGCAGAACTTCACCCAATGATTTAAGGTCATCCGTGAGTCAATACCGTCGGGTGAAACTTCACCCGGTCATTTCACCCGATGGAACTTTCTCCAGAAATGCAATTTTGGCGCTCCTCTACCGTCGGGCGAAACTTCACCCGGTGGTGAAAGTTTCGCCCTGTCATTTCACCCGGTGGTGAATGCTCACGAAAATCTTCGGGGAGGTGGAAAATGTTGTCGGGCGAAACTTCGCCCGGTGGTGACTCATCGGGTGAAATTTCACCCGATGGTTTTCTGCGTCTTTTTCCGGTCTCTTTCTTTGCCGATCGATTGGATTACTTGAACTTTTAGTTATGTGCTTTGCTCTTCGGACGCTCCTCCTCTCTTTCGTGCTCATAGAAGCTCGGACACGCTTTTGATCGAAAATCCTATCAAAATAGATAGAAAACTACCAAAAACACGTAAAATGTAAAAGAGAGATGCTAATGCAAGAAATACTACAAATACGGCGATAATCGCACTCTAGTCTAGCAAAACAGAGGAAAAACGGGCTTAAATGGGAGGGAAAACGGTCCAAATTTGGCACACAACACTCCCGACCTCCAATATCAGCAGAAGAAGTGGTTTTTACATGTTGTGAAGCGATATTTTTGGGACGACCCTTATCTCTTCAGTGAAGGTGCAGACGGCTTATTTAGAAGATGTATTCCTGAGAGTGAGGTGCATTCTATCCCACTAGTAGAAAAAACACCTACCGCGTCGCTTTAATTACATCGGTTCTAAACATATGCGACGCGAAAATGAGTTTTGCATCGATTTTCTGTCAAAACGACGCATTTAAGAGAAGTGTATGCGTCGGTTTTCCTTCAAAAATGACGCATTTGCGCAAATACGTCAGTTTTAATTACATAACCGACGTATTTGTCTTTATTTTTTTGCGTCGTTTCTAAATAAAAAATGATGCATTTCATATACTGCGTCGCTTGTACTTAATAAACGACGCCATATACAACTATCAATTGCGTCAATGTTAAAATAGAACCGATGCATAATAATTTCATAATTCATTAGCACAATTAATCAATTATAGATTTAAGGAACGAGTAAATGATCCTAATGGAACGCTTGCATAGTTGCATGCATGCGAAATCGTTCTCTATAATCTCTAAAAAGTTGGCGCTTTTCGTGGTACTTTAAATAGCACGAGTTAGTGAGGGAACCAGGGGCAGCCCCAGGCTATTTGGGCTGTAGCCCAAGTAAAATTGGGTTAAATGATTTTTAATCCAAATGCACATAGGGTGTATAGTGTTGCTCAGTTGGTAATGGGCTTGACTTCTTTCTCAATCCGCCGGGGTTCGATCCCTGACATTTATTGTTTCTTCTTGTTAGTGTAGTCTTCATTTATGTTCTTCATTTTTTTCAAAACTACATTATTTATTTATTTATTTATTTATAATACAAGTCTAATTTATTTGATAATCTAATATAGATTTTTACCATGGTGAAAGATGTACTTAAGACGATTAATTATCGATTCCAAGTAATTATTGAGTGTTGTACTCCGTATTTCTCATTATATGCAAAATTTGATTGCTCTAAAATATTATACCCAAATTTTTATGTAACAATCTTATGACCCGTATCATCATGTTAGATTAATCCCATCCATGATATCGATGTTGTGGGTTGTACTTCTCGTCGATGAAAGGTTTAATTAGCCTTCTAATATAGCCCCAGGTACAATTTATTTCTGGGTCCGCCCCTGGTGGGAACCGTTGTATTATTCAACTACGAGCATAGTTAGTCAACTAAAATGATCTCACTATTAAAATAGAATAGTTATATGTCCCAGTTGTTATGTATTTTAGATACGGAGTATTGAAATAAGACGATTACGCAGAGTATGAGTTTTTGACCAAGTTCTAAGTCCCTGTTAGGCTCTATTTTTTCGACTGAAACTGACCGAACTGAATTGAACTGAACTTAATTGAATTAAAATAAACTAAATGAGTCTAAACTAAATTGAACTGAACTTAAATTAACTTAACTTAACTCCACTAAATAAATAAATAAATAAATAAATAATATTAATATTAATAAGTTCGTGTAATTTGTTTCGATCTTAATAAAAATTCCGTGAATAATTCATCTTTTTAACAATTCATCTTTCAACAATTCGTCTTATTTCTAAATCTAACTTCATAATTCATTTTCTATTGCGTTTGCCGGAATTCTGGATTTAGTTCATCGGGTCTAGGGTTTGGTTTAGTTCTTAATTACTACCATAATACTATCTGAAATAGCATTCCACGAAGGGTAACGATACACATGGCAACGGAGATTCTGGAACTCAGTACTAGAATAACCGTAAGAGAAATCATTAATATGTAACCATTTAAATATAATCAATGATCTCTTTGGTTAAAGAGATCAATTCTCCCAAATAAATTGTCTCTTACCTACTAACAAAGACATTATTTAAAAAAAATTATTTCTAACCAAATTTAATATAATACAAAGGCACCATTTTTTAAAAAAAATCTAATCAAATTCAATTTAATACAAAGACACCATTTTTTAACTAAATAATTTTTTAATAAAATCATATAAGAAAGAGACCATTGTTTAACAAATGATTTCTCACTTTAAAAAAACAAATAATTTCTAATCAACTACACAACAGACTTCCACCGTTCTTCCCATGTCTCTCTCTATTCTTCTCGTCATTTCTCACCACATCTCCCTTTCTCTCAAACCCTAATCCCTTAATCCCCCTTATCCTTCTCACAATCTTCCTCTGAACATCATTCTTCTCCTCGTCCACGTCCACATCTATCCTCGGCCTATACGCCTTCCCTGACATTGTCGACATTATTTGTACAATTTTGTTGATAAATGTTGATTCGATTTGCGTCATTTGCTTTGCAGTGTCCTATGATGTGTCAGATGAAGCTGTTGTTTTAAAAAAAATATGAGCTTTCTTCAAAAATCGCCTCTCAATTTCATGTATTTCAGTATTTTAATCGAATTTCATTTCCTTTATACTATCAGTTTTTCATCTTTTTTTGTGTTATATTTACAGTTTTCTTCTTCACAGCTCGGAATTCTAGATTTGAGTTGATTTGAAATTCATACATAAATTCATTTTTTTTATACGAGTACTATATTTGGATTATGATTGTAACCTCTGGCTTGATTTTGGATACTTGTTTTTGAGTTGATTTTTAATGTGACTTCCAGCTTTTCACTTCTTCTTAATTAAACCAGTATTAGGCGGTACAGTGTAATTTTGTATGCCTGATGATTACTCTGAATTTGCTTATGTGAAATCAAGTACTAATTCTTTTATTAGATATATTACCGGTAATTGGTAAACGGAAGGTAATTACCTCACCAAATCCGCCCCTAGTAGCTGGCCACAGTGTTACACACTCGGAACGGGATGAAGTTGTAGTAATATTAATCAATGAATGAGTAGGGATTGTAGGGTGAATTATACTGTATTGAATATGAAGCATGATGCAATGGTTGTGGTAGGATAGAGATGGAAATTTTGCAGCAGGTGCAATTGCGAATCACGTTGACATTGTTGGGAATGCATTGATTTACAGAGTTAACAAGTCGATGAATGTCTCCGTCAACATGTGCACCTCTTACTTGTCCAATACCAAGCTTCATGTGACTAACCCTTCCTACTCATCTTTCATTACATTTATTTACTCCCCTTCACTTATTTTATTGCCTTCGTTTTCTTTACTCTACTACTGTATATAATTTTGTCTTGTGTCCAACAATTTGTTCCCACTTTTGTAGTCAAGGTGCAACACCAGGCCACATTTAGGCAATTTTAAGACAACTTAATCTATGTACTCCGTATGTGAGTTTCATCTCCATTCTCCTCACATCATCAAGAGTTCCCGTGATTAATTCTATTTGTTAACTTCATCCTTGTAGTCAGTCATCCCTACTTCGAATCCCGTCTAAACTGTTAGATGTTGTAAAAGCTGGTGAAATTTGGAACCTGAGTTATATGACTAACATAAGGATGAAAAGGAATGCACACCTAGTTTGGGACCTGAGGAATGAAAATGTCGTCCCTCTCAGATGATATATGGAAAATAGAGGCGCTCGTGTCAGTAACCTCAGCCACTCAATTTATGGTAAGATTTATTTCACATATATCTAGATGAGTAATTAAATTTTACGAAGTAGACACTAATAATTCATTTGACCTAACTACTAAATTATATTTTAACATTATGTAACGGTGGATCCCATTTTGATTTTTGAACTGTTAGCCCTTTTTACTAGGCAGAGTCGCGGACGAAGAAGCTGGTGAAATTCCAGTAGCATGTAATCAAGCAACCCGGTAGCATCCTCTCTCAAGATGACGTCATTAGTTATATTGCTAAGGAGGTTAGACTCTTAACTTCTCTATACACTTTGTCAAAATTCAACTATTTTTGCTTTAGGGTTCATGTACGGAATAATATATGCTTTAAGTTACTTTAGATTGCTAGTTGAAATTGCTATGATATATTGATGTTCATATTTAAGGTGAAACATTAACTTCAGTAGCTTATAATTTAGATTATCTTGTAGTTCAATTAAAGATACAGAAGCCTTTGGAACACCTGCTTAACTTCATGAGTGACCTGCTCAACTGCTACAAATCGTGGTTACTATAAATCTGCAACACAAGAGATGGAAGATCAGAGTTCTTTGTTTTCATCAAACTTTGAAACCAAAACTATATCTTCAAAGGTCTTGTTCATTCTAATCCTATATATTTGCATAATTTCATAGTTTGTGGATCACCCTATGAATCGCCAAAAATCTCATTCTCCATCTGTTTCAAGATCATCTAAGGAACTTTGCATTCTATGTGTTGTCATTAATTTGATTGTATTTGATTTTAGTTTACTTGTTTTTTGGTAGTTGTGTGCCCCTTAAAGGTGAGTCCAAGTTTAGTCATTTATTTGATTGAATTTGATATTAATTTTCTTGTTTTTTTAGTTGTGTGCCTCCTTAAAGGTGAAAGTATATGTTATTAGGTGATTTACTTCCTCCGGAAAAGTTGCAAGGTATTGTCAAATTTAGTTATATAGGTAAATTTTATTATGAGAATTGTGTCCGTGCTCTCTTTATGTTCCTCTGCGGGGCTCAAAAAAATTAAAGATCAATGGAAACTTGTTGCTTGTTAATCGAAGATTAATTGCTAAATAAAAGCCAACAATGTAAGTTCCCTCATTTTTTTTTCCCCTTGTTTTAAGACAGATCAACTTAAATGGGGATTTGTTGGTGTCTTTGAAGTATATATGCTTAAATATTTTGCTTGTTTTTATAAGGTTCTTATATTATGATTATATTATGACACTTTGCTATGTCACTGAGTATACGTGATTCGTTTTCCTTACATGCTAGAAATGAATAAAAATTTGGACGGACTTTGCATATATTGCATTTTATCTTTGTTTATTGCAGTTCGTGAGGCACATCTAGTTTATGCAATACATGTCTTGGAGTTTAGCTTTACCGGCCGAAGACGTAGTAATTGTTTTTAGGTTGAAAAAAAATGTAACACCTTCTTATGGATTTTTTTCAATTTAACTTGACCGTTGTTGGATATATTCCGTGTATAATTTTTTGGATTTTATAGGTAATATATTTCATTACAAATTAGGTAGCGAATAATTCAGTACAAGAAGATGACATATTACATCATGTGAAACAACTGACACAAAATGACACTAGTTCTAACAAAAATGGATGCAAAAGGTCGCTAATTGCATCAGTTCATTTGATATAATCGATACAAAATAGTCACTAATTGTGTCGCTTGTAACAACAACGAAGCAAAACCACAGATAATGCGTCGACTATAAATATTTTTTGCGTCGACAAAATTATCAATTGCATCGCTACTAACAAAAACGACACAAAAAACTTATCAAATGCGTCGGTTGTTTGGGTACAAAGCGACACATTAAATAAGTTTATGCGTCATTTCTGGATAAGAACCGACGCATAAACAACGCAATACTTTTTGCATCGGTTTCAAACCGATGCAAGGTAAAAGCGTCCCCTTGATATGCATCGCTTCAATAACGATGCAAAAAGACCATTTAGAACCGACGTGGTAGGAGGTTTTTCTACTAGTGTCCTCACTATATGTCACTCCTCGCCTTATGGTGGACATCACGGTCCTTCGAAAACATTTGCGAAGATATTGCAATCGGGATTTTATTGGCCCACTATTCTCAAAGATGCCACCACTTTTATCTGTTCTTGCGATGCATGCCAACGAACGGGAAATATTTCTCGACGACCTGAAATGCCTCAAACCGGGATCCTCGAAGTGGAATTATTTGACATTTGGGGGATCGACTATCAAGGACCGTTCCCTTCTTCTTATGGGAATCAGTATATTCTAGTTGCCGTCGATTATGTCTCGAAGTGGGTAGAAGTCATCGCTTCACCTACTAATGATGCTACCGTGGTGATCCGACTCTTTAAGAAGACCATATTCCCTCGTTTTGGGGTCTCACAAGCTATTATTAGTGATGGCGGTTCACATTTTCCCGAACGCCAACTCACTAGGTTATTGAAGAAATACGGTGTTCACCACTGTACCGGGCTAGCCTATCACCCACAAACTAGTGGGCAAGTCGAGATCTCAAATCGCGAGATCAAATCTATTCTCGAGAAGGTTGTCCATACTTCGAGAAAGGATTGGAGTTCGAAGCTCGACGATTCTCTTTGGGCTTACCGGACCGCTTTCAAAACTCCTATCAAGACATCCCCGTATAGGCTCGTTTATGGCAAAGCTTGCCATTTACCGGTAGAGCTCGAGTTTAAGGCTATGTGGGTCGTAAAGGAGCTCAACCTTGACCCGAAGCTAGCCGGAGAGAAGCGCCTCATGCAATTGAACGAACTCGATGAATTCCGTCTCCACGCTTATGATAATGCAAGAATTTATAAGGAGCGGACCAAAAGATGGCATGAAAAGCGCATTCTCCCCCAAGAGTTCAATGTCGCTGATAAGGTACTTTTATTTAATTCCCGACTTCGACTCTTTTCCTGGGAAACTTAAATCCCGATGGTCTGGACTGTTCACGTTGACTGAAGTGAACAAATTTGGTTCGGTTACACTTACTACCGACAAAGGAGAAATATTCAAGGTGAACGGTCAACGCCTCAAGCTTTATCACGAGGGTGCATACGTTGGTGTCGTAGAGGCCATGGACCTCAACGACATCCCCGATTCCGCCTGACTTCATTGAGGTAAACCGGTCGAGCGGGACCGTATAAACCAGCGCTTGTGTAACCGGGAGGCAACCCGGCATCACTTGTATAAACATGTAATTTCTCTTTCCGCATTTTTATTTTTATTTTTTTAGTTAGCTTGGTAGCTCTAATCTTGGGACTTAGTATTAATTATCGAGTGAGGACGAGGGAATTTTACGGTTTAATTGATTTAATTTCAGGAATTTAGGAAGAAATTGAGGAAAAAGGCAAGAGAAGCTGCTACAGCGGTCACTCGATCGAGTGGCCCAGGTGCACTCGATCGAGTGCCCTGACGAAGAGCGCCTGCCAATTTTTTATGTGGTCACTCGATCGAGTGCCCTATACGCACTCGATCGAGTGCCCCTGACTCGGGTTCATAGGCGGTTTTCCGCCCTTTTTACCTTGTTTCCTATTCTTGTATTAAATCAGTCATTTAGTTTAACTCCTCCTCTCCCCTCATAAGTCTTAAGAACCCAAACCCCCAAATCACCCAAATCATTTCTAATTCATCAATTCTTCACCAAATCTCACGATTTTTGCTTTTAATTTGCATTTAGTAGTATCTACTTGTGTTCCTTGGTGTTGTTTTGAGAAAACATCATCCCCTACTCCCTTTTTCTCGTGATTTCCGTCACTCTTGAGGTACAATCCGGGATTTTCAATTTTCTTGTTCCTTTTCTTGATTTTATTGTTTAATTTCATCCTTAGTTCCATACTAATCCCAATGCATGCTTGATTTTGTGTTAATTTCACTCCCTTGTGCCCAAAATTTGATTTTTGTGAGAGGGTACTGATTATAGCCGAGTTCATGCCATTTTTTGTGGGATTTTTGTGTAATTCTGTTTTGTTATTATGCTATAGTCATGGCAAGAAGAAGAAATCCACCCCGGAATCGAAATAGGAATAGGAACGTCGAGCAAGGCGCAGAGGAACCGGTTGTTCCAGCTGCACCAGTTCTTCAATCTGTTCCAGGCTACGAGAGGATTGTCTGCAAGAACGAGGCTCAACGAGCTCGTTTACTTGCCTTGATACCAAGGTCAATGGAAGCCAGCTCGTCGTAGGTCGCGATCAAGCTAGGTTTGAATGAGCAACTGCTACAGCTCCTATCCATGACCGGATTTGGTGGACTGCGAACCTTTTGTGAGTTATCTTACCGAATACTCACTTTAGAGTTTCTTAGTTCATTCGATTACGGTAAACGAAACCGTCGGATATCCTTTCGTCTGAATAATGTTGCGAAAAGTATCCTCCTTAGTGACTTAGCCGAATGTTTAGGGATCACCTCAGACCTGTATGAAGACCTGTACGACATCCCCGAGGGTGTGAAAGCCACTCCTTACTTTCAGTTATTTTCGGGTCGTGTCGCAAGTGTCACTATGATGGCACTTAATGCCATCCCACACCCCACCATCCGCCTCTTCATGCGGATTCTGAATCATTTGGTATTCCCACGCTCAGACATGAGTAAACTCCACTCTCTGGAGGTGTTGACCTTGGGGCACTACCTCAACCCCTTTTAGAAGTCCCTGGGTACACTCAGTGCCCCTTGGATGGTATGTGTGGATATTGAGCGGTAGATCACTCGGAATGGACCGCTCGCTTGTAGAGCCATTGTCACCGCACTAGCTAAGCACTATCTTACGGGTTTTGGGACAACGGTCCAATACGAGAGTCTCACCGAGAACGTCCCTTTGCTAGGAAGTAGCTACATCACCTCCACCTTGAAGTGGATTCGGGCCGACCCCCCGAACTTTTAATGGCGTATCAAGGACAAAGTTTTGATGAACCTTCCGGTCGCCGAAGGGGCAATCCCACCACCACTCCTTGCCCTGCAACCCACTCCCGCAGGTGAGAACCCACCCGACCCACCGAGCTACCTCATTCCTGAGGAGCTCTTGATCTTCACAAAGGGCGTTCAACTCCCTCGACGTAGGGTTCGCGTAGAGACCGAACCCGACGAGACCGAGCCCTCTATGCCCACACCTACATCCACCCCGACCTTCACGGTCCATACTCCGGGTACCGAGTTCCCGCACCCGTATCCGTTTATGTATGACCCGGTATACGAGCACCAGCGATGGATACACTAGTACATGCTTACTCGGGCATCTCGATCCTCACCACCCGACTTACTGGCGAGGTCCGAGTGACACTAGTGGTATATTCCATGACTACGGGGTAGATCCAGCTACTTGGGGTCCGGATTATGGAAGCACCTATGGTGGCCTAGGAGCACAGTGGCTGAGAGAGTTGAGACACCCGGGTCATCAGGGCGGTATAGCGGCTCAGACCAGCGCGATACTGGAGCCAGTCCATCTGGGACCGGTGGAGAGGATGATATGGTTGATTAGCCGTGATTGGGGGTGGGCCGCCTGTCAATTGACTGCCTGCTATGCAGGCCCCGAGACGGTTCCTGTCGGGGAGTCGAAAGACTAGCCCCCAGCAGGGACCTAGAACAAAGCATGAAACACTAAAGGTTGGCCGTCAGCCGCCGAGAGCGCAGGCCAATTCAGCCTGTCGGAGCTTGGCAGTCCCCTGCCTGGAGACTGTCTGCCCTGGGAAAATCCCTGGCCGGCAAGGTCAGGACCCCCAGGGGCCCTCTCGTCATTTTGCCTAAGGTAATTGGGAATGGATGGATGAGAAGCCGCCACTTGTCACTTTCCCATCCAACCATTCCTCTTTCTCTTCTCTCTCTTGTGGGAAGGTATAAATACCTCCCCATTTCCCACATGAGAGGGGTTGGATTTTCTCTCTCTAGACTCTTACTCTTAAAACGCCGCCTAGTTCCTCACGAGCTAGGTTCGTAAAGGCATTTCACGGACTGACTTAGGCATCGGAGAGGGTTTCCTCGGACAACCTCCGAGGCCCTGTGCGTTCATTGTGCAGGGAGCAGGCCGTTTTCCGCCGGGAAAGTCCGATTAAAGGAGTGAGAGGAAGGGGAGATCAAGGGAATCAAGTGACTAATTATCCATCATTAATTCAGTTACACTACCCGGATTCTAGGCCGGGTAAATTGTTTCCGTAACCGGAACAATTTGGCGCCGTCTGTGGGGAACTTACGGTTGTGCTCACGAGTTACCCACTAAAATCAACCACTCATAACCACAAAATTAAACACAATCATGCCAGAAATCGTCGATGACAGTGCAGGAGCGGGTCCGACGGTCCCTCCGGTGACCCCCCTGTACGCAATGCCGCTGTTGGAGAGGGTCCCTCCTGCCACAATCCTTGGGGTAGAGGGAACCAATCCCCTCGGTGGATCTAACACTGCTGTGACACCCGAGCTGGGGGCACGCCCTGGACGTGCTCTCAATCTGACCCCAGCTCAGATGGCACAGGCAGCCGCGTTCTTCTCTGCGATGCTGGATCAGGAATTCACACCTGAGGACTTGGTGGGCAGGGTCGCATCGGCTCCTAGGCAACCGTCCCCAGTCAGCAGGGACGAGGTCGGGGGCACGAGGCGGACCGCCGCCAGAAATGCTCAGAGAAAAGCGAGAAGAACAGCCCAAGTGTATACGCATGTGCAGAGGCGCATTACCACTGACAAACCAGAACCACCTGTCCAGCAGGCGTTCTCTATTCACACGACAGAATCGGCGTCTGGAGGGCAGGGAGGCTTATCTCAAGGATTACAGGAGCGCATGAGGCCCAGGGAGCCTGTGTCAAAACGCTTAGGAGAGAGGCCAGGCGGAGTTTTCTCCAGACTAACACCTGCGGCCAAGGAACAGTCAGCCCCCGGCTTATCCCAAAGCCTGCAATCCAGACTCAACCGAGGACAACCGCTCGAGTCCAGGTACCATCAGGGTGAAAACCTCTGCCACTCCCAGAGAAAGAGGCCCAGGCAGGCCTCCTCAGGAACAGAGGATGAGGCAGCTAGCAGACCGCCACCGAGGCACCGCTCCCCCGGTACGAGGAAACCGACCCATAAACAATGGGAATCTCATGGTAACCAGTCTGGGGAAAGCAGGTCACGACTGGTAGGCAGGCCTACGAAAACCCCGTTGCACCCTGAGGTACAAGAGTACCCCATTCCAAAAATCAAAATGCCCACCATCAAATTTGACGGGACGACGGACCCTGAAGACCACCTGGCAGCCTTTGAGAGCCACATGGGCATGTATGATGTAGATGATGCCATCTGGTGCAAAGTTTTCCCTACCACCCTGGTGGGACTTGCGCAGGGGTGGTTCAGAGATCTCCGCCAGGGGTCAATCAGATTCTTCATAGAGTTGGCTGAAATTTTCCTTGAACAGTATGCCGGAAATAAGAGAAGACGCCTTACCCGTTTCGATCTCATGACCCTGAAACAGAAGAAGGGTGAGAGTGTGAGAGAATACATGAGAAGATTCGATCTATCCTACCAGCAGGTTAGGGAGATCGACGATTCCACCGCCGCCTACGCCCTGACAATCTCCCTACTTCCAGGGGAAATGAAAAACCAGATGATCAGGGCCCAGCCAGAAACCTTGGCCATGGCCAGAAAGATTGCTGAGGGGTTCATTCTGCAGGAGGAGTTCCACGGCCTGACGGATACCCCTGCAGGCCAAACAAAGCCTCAAGGGGGACCGCAGGGTGGAAGGGGCAGAGGTGAACCAGGTAAGCAAAAAGAAGAGGGAGACACTCCCAAGAAAGAACGCCCAGTCTACCAACCCAGATTCGATAGTTACACCGCTCTGAACAAATCCAGGGCGGAAATCTTCGAACTGGAAAAAGAAACTGCCAAATGGAACCGTCCAAGCAAACCTCGCAGCCCAAAAGGCGACCCAAAGAAATTCTGCACTTTCCACGACTGTATAGGCCATACCACCGAAGAGTGCCGTCACCTGAAGGACGAAATTGAGAAATTAATCAGGAACGGATGGTTGGCCAACTACGCAGCTAAAAACAAGTCTCAGAAGGAAGTGTCTGAGAAACCCGAGGGGTCAGTGCAGAACCGGATGGTAATCCATGTGATTTCAGGGGGCACTGAGGGCCAGCTCAGTCGAAGAAGTCAAAAAAGGCAAATGCGCGAGCTGAGGAACCAGATCTGCTACGCTGAGAAAGAAGGGAGCCCAAGGGGAGTGACGTTAAGTATCACCCCTGATGATGCAGGACGGGTGATATATCCGCACAGTGATCCTCTGGTGCTGTCCCTAGAGATCAGCAACCATATTGTGCGAAGATGTATGGTAGACACAGGCGCATATACAAATCTTTTGTACAAAGATGCTTTCGAAAAAATGGGCCTGGAAAAAAGGCATCTACGGCCTGCTCCCGGATCGCTGTATGGATTCAGTGGGGCAGGCGTGCTGCCCATGGGCGTCATCGACTTGCCTGTAACCTTCGGGGAAGGTTCCGCAGCCAGGAATGTCAGGGCAACCTTTGTTGTTGTGGACGCAAGGTCTGCCTATAATGCCCTGATTGGCAGGGCCACGCCGGATGAAATCGAGGCCGCAATCTCCATCAGAGCTCTCACCATTGCGTATGTCACAGACTTCGGGCTGGAAGGAAAGATACGTGGGGACCAGGAGTCAGCCAGACAATGCTACTCCGTGGCCCTACAAGAGCACGAGAGAGACAGAAAAGGAAAAAGAAAAGCTGACAGTTCCCCCTGCAGGGAAGGCGAAGTCCCAGTTGAGCACCCGATGCCCGACCGCCTGGAGCCAGGGGGCGAAAGCATGCTGGTGGACTTAGAACCAGGAAGACAGGTCCTGGTAGGAACAGGCTTGGAGGAATCCTACCAGGCCGAACTGGTCAAACTTCTGAGAGAGAACAAAGACGTATTTGCCTATTCTGCAGACGAGATGCCCGGCGTTGATCCCTCATGCATCGTTCACAAGCTGAACGTAAGCATGGATGCTCGCCCTGTAAAACAGAAGAAACGAAACATGTCTGCAGAAAAAGACGCAGCAATCAAGGAAGAAATTGACAAACTCTTGAAAGCAGACTTCATTGAAGTCTGCGACTACCCAGAATGGCTGGCAAATGTTGTCATGGTCAAAAAGTCGTCTGGAGCATGGAGAATGTGCGTCGACTTTACGAACCTGAACAAAGCTTGCCCGAAAGACTGCTATCCGCTCCCTCGGATCGATCAATTGGTAGACGCCACCAGTGGCTACACCATGCTAAGCTTCTTAGACGCCTTTTCAGGCTACCACCAAGTGTACTTGTGGCAGCCGGACAGGGTGAAGTGTGCGTTCATCACTAGTTTGGGCACTTACATGTATAAGATGATGCCCTTCGGGCTCAAAAATGCAGGGGCTACGTACCAGCGTTTGGTTGATAAAGTGTTTGAGAAACAAAAAGGTAGAAACATCGAGGCTTATGTTGACGATGCCATCGTAAAAAGCAGGGAAGACAGGGAACACCTGACAGACTTGCAGGAAACCTTCAGTTCTCTGCGCGCTTACAAAATGAAACTAAATCCGAAAAAGTGCACGTTTGGAGTCCGCTCCGGAAAATTCCTAGGATTCTTGGTCAGTTCTCGGGGTATAGATGCCAACCCTGAAAAAATTCAGGCAGTTCTAGACCTCCCTGAGCCCAAGACCATCAGGGACATCCAGCGCCTGACGGGTCGAATGGCCGCCTTGGCCCGATTCATTGCCCGATCAGCAGACAGAGCCACTCCTTTTTTCAAAATACTGAAAGGAAACAAACAGTTCAAATGGGAAAACGAGCAGAAAGAGGCCTTCGAACAACTAAAGGACCATCTTAAGAGGCTCCCTACCCTGGCAAGACCAGTAGCAGGAGAAAAACTTTTCCTCTACATTGCAGTAACCAATGTAACTGTCAGCGCAGTCATCCTACGAGAAGAGGCAGGCACCCAACAACCTATATACTTTGTGAGTCATGCGCTGGGGGCAGCTGAGAAGAATTATCCGATGGTTGAAAAAGCCGCCTACGCGGTCATAATTGCAGCCAGGAAGCTCAGACCTTATTTTGACGCGCATCCGGTCATAGTCCTCACCGACCAACCCCTGGAAAAGGTGTTGGAAAAATTCGAAAAATCGGGGAGATTGTTGAAATGGGCAATTGAGCTGAGTGGGCTAGGTATATCTTACCAGCCGAGAACAGCCATCAAAGCCCAAGCTCTGGCAGACTTTTTGGCTGAGTGCTCCCATTCAGGGGAAGAGGAAGCCCCTGCCCAGGAATGGGTCGTACACACTGACGGGTCCTCAACGGCCAACGGCGCAGGCGCAGGCGTCGTATTAACCAGCCCAGAAGGGACCGACTTTGAGCATGCTCTCAGATTCGTTTTCCCAGCATCAAACAATGAAGCAGAGTACGAAGCAGTACTCGCAGGCGTCAGGTTAGCTAAGGCCGCAGGGGCAGAACGAATTGTCTTGGCGACAGATTCCCAACTCATCGCCAACCAGATTAATGGAGAATACGAAGCAAGAGACCAAGCAATGGTCGCATACCTGGAGATGGTAAAGGGAGAGCTGTCCAGCCTGAAATCATATGAGATCAAACAAATTCCCCGATCCCAGAACAACAGAGCAGATGCCCTGTCAAAACTGGCAAGCTCCAGTCTGCAGGACATCCGGAGGTCAGTATGGGTTGACGTTTTACACGAAAGGTCTACTAATCCCGGTAAAACGATTAATGCCGTGGAAGAAGAGCTAGAAAGCTGGATGACCCCTTTCGTTCAGTACAAGAGGCACGGTATCTTACCATCAGACTCATTACAAAAGAGGAAGGTACAGGCTAAAGCAGCCTGGTTCATATTCGTTAATGGAGAACTCTACAAAAAATCTTTTACTTATCCCCTGCTTAAATGCCTACGGGCGGATCAGGCCGCTGAGGTATTGGATGATATCCACTCAGGGATTTGTGGACATCACATTGGCGGGAGGTCGCTGGCCCACAAGGCCCTCAGGGCAGGCTACTACTGGCCTACCATGCTGGCAGATGCCAAGAGCCTGACCCAGAAATGCAGAAAATGTCAACTCTTTGCCCCGTCGATCCATGCCCCGGCCCAGGAGCTCAGGCCAATCCTATCTCCCATCCCCTTTGCTCAATGGGGGATGGACATCCTAGGGCCCTTCACAGTGGCCACAGGGGGCAGAAAATTCTTAATTGTCGCCATAGACTACTTCACCAAATGGGTGGAGGCTGAAGCAGTGCCCAACATCACCGAGCCGGCGGTCCGGAAGGTGATCTGGCGAAATGTCATCACCCGGTTCGGTGTACCAAAGATGCTGGTATTTGACCACGGCAGGCAGTTCGATAATGACCCACTAAGGATCTGGCTAGAAAGCCACAACATCTCAGTCGCCTACTCAGCTGTCTGTCATCCTCAAACCAATGGACAGGCGGAAGCAGCCAACAAACAAATTCTAAATGGCCTGAAGAAAATGGTGGATGACTGCAAAGGTAGGTGGGCTGATGAACTCCCCAGTATACTCTGGTCCATCCGAACTACCAGAAAGGAGTCTACAGGCCAGACCCCATTTGGCCTGGTATATGGAGCAGAGGCTTTATTGCCAATTGAGACAAGGATTCCCTCTCTACGTTCCCTGCAGTACAACCAGGCTGAGAATGAAGCCGCAATGGTTGAGGCCCTGGACCTGGTAAATGAACTAAGAGAGGAAGCCAGTACCAATATCGCTGCCTACCAGCAGCGAATGAAGAAAGCTTTCAATAGCAAAGTCCGACAGAGGAGCTTCCAGGTGGGCGAGTTGGTTCTGAGAAAAACACAGGCGATTGGAAAGTCAAGAGAGCATGGGAAGCTAAGTGCCAATTGGGAGGGCCCATACCAAATAACTCAGGTTTTAGGGCCAGGCACGTACAGGATAGCCAATCTGGAGGGACAAGAGTTGAGCGCTCACTGGAACGCAGATACACTAAAGAAATATTACGTCTGAACAAGAATGTAGGAAGTTTTCACTTTTACTAGAGTAAAAAGGCGGAGGACGATCAGAAATGTCGACGGCTCCGACCACCCCAATGTCAAAAAGAATTTTAAGAGAAATGAAAAGATACAGATTTATACTCGTTGCCTGTTCACACTCGCGTCTTTCACACGCAAACGAGCAGGGGGCAATAGGGGGAGGCCCCCCTGTTGCCAAAATTGGGTAAAATGAACCCCCCAACGCAAATCAGAGGCTGCCCTGCAGGCCCCCTGGACTTTAAACGAAAAGCCAGGGACAGGCCAAGCTAACAAGGACTGGGGGCAGGCCCCCCAACCTTGTATAAAAAACACAGAGCCACCCTGCTCACCTCTGGGCAGGCAGGGGGCAGGCCCCCTGGACTTTGAACGAAAAGCCAGGGACAGGCCAAGCTAACAAGGACTGGGGGCAGGCCCCCCGACCTTGTATAAAAAACACAGAGCCACCCTGCTCACCTCTGGGCAGGCAGGGGGCAGGCCCCCTGGACTTTGAACGAAAAGCCAGGGACAGGCCAGGCTAACAAGGACTGGGGGCAGGCCCCCCAACCTTGTATAAAAAAGTACAAAGAGCTACCCTGCTCACCTCTGGGCAGGCAGGGGGCAGGCCCCCTGGACTTTGAACGAAAAGCCAGGGACAGGCCAGGCCAACAAGGACTGGGGGCAGGCCCCCCAACCTTGTATAAAAAATACAAAGAGCTACCCTGCTCACCTCAGGGCAAGCAGGGGGCAGGCCCCCTGGACTTTAAAACGAAAAGCCAGAGACAGGCCATGACAGGCGCGATCAAACAAACGAGAAGAAGATCCCTAAATTTTAAGACAGTTACGCCATAGAAAGCAAAGAGAAATATCCTACAAACAACCCATGAAGGGTGGGAAAGTTTCTACAAAGTTAAAGAAAAAACCGAGTAGCAAAATATTACAGAAAAACCATGAAACACTGGATCAGCACAAGAAAATGAAAAGCTTTCATAAAAAAGAAGGGGCATCACGCAGCATCCTGGCGAGCGTTGGCATCTGCTTCAGGCTGCCTGGTCACCCGGGCTTCGTCCTTGGCAGAATAGAGGCTCCGGAAAGTGTCCTCGTCAAAGGTAGGGAACATCTCCCCTATCACCTCCATAACCAATTCCAGAGAGGAGTTGGCGCCGCTCACGAAGCTGGCACCCACCGCTTCCTCAGTCTCCGCAGCCAGGGACTCTTTCTCTTTCGCCCATTCTCCCTTGGCCTGGTCGAAAGCCGACTTTGCCTGTGACAGCTGCTCCTCCAAGACAGTCACCCTTCCCTTCAAATGCCCCATCTCGGCCAAAGATATGTTAGCACGGTCCAACGATTGACGGCTCTCCTGCAGTTCGGCCCCCAACTTGGAAACTTCCTTCACAGCCATTTCCCCCTGCAGCCTCCAACGATCAGCCTGCCTCTTGGCCTCTTCCAACTCCCCCTCTTGCCTTGTCATTTTGTCCTTCAAAGAGCTTATCAGGGAGACGTCCCTCTCTATCATGGCCAGGCGGTCGGGAGGAGGAGCCCCAGGGGTAACTGTTAGCTCCTCATCACTTAGGCGGCTGAGGGCCGCCAGTTCCGCAGACGCCAGCATGACCTTGGAGGTGCGTTGGATGTATTGAAGCACTTGATGAGAGGTGGAAGTTACCATCTTTGTAAGGCGGTCGGCCAAGACAGCCCCAGAGTCAGAAAGCAGGCCCGAAACGTCCACGCTATCCCCAGCCGTGTAGTGGAACTCCACATTTTCCTCTGGGAAGGGAATGCTAGAGGGCTCACGAGCAGGGCGTTTCGCATCAGGGGTAGAGACGTCCGCCTCCAAATCCACCACGTCGGCACTAGGAGGCTCCCTCTCCCTTTTCCTCCTCGCTTCCAAGGGAACACTCTCCCCGGTCCCTTCCGAATCTCCAGGCTGCGTTCCCTGCGAGATCCGAGGGCCAGCTGAAGAAGCACCCTGTTTTTGGCCAGGAGAAGGAGTAGCCCCTGAAGTAACCTCCGCTTCCCCCTCATGAATACTGGGAGTAGGAGTCGCCGGCTTCGACGAGGGCAGCCGGGGGGGGAGAGGCAATCTTCGACCTGCGGCGAAGTCTTTCACAAGCTTCATCAGGGCCTTACTTCCTTTCTTAAAATTTGGCGGAAGAGAAGGACGCTTTGAAAGAACGTGCAATTCCTCGCTCAAGCCTAACCTTCTGACCTGCTTCTTGGTCCAGGTCCAAGAGTAGGAATCTGCAGGAAAGGAGAGGCGGTCATTTAAAAAGCAGGGAGAAATAAAATCCCTGGAAAATCGTGACAACAAGAAAACCCTAGAACTACCTTCAAGGCCACGAATCAGGCCCATGGGAAGCAGGTACTCGTCAGTCGCGATAAGCTCCGCGTGAGGGAGCCAGAAAACAGGGCAAAAGTTCCCATGTTTATCCGTCACGATCTCAAACTTTTTTATCAAAGTCTTCTCCTTTTCGCTCAGCCTGACTTCCAGAGCCTTCCCCCCAACACGAGGATGATACTCCTCACGCGTCTCCATGCGAGTATGAACATGATTCCTAAAATGTCTAGGAATTTTCCACCCCGAAGCACTATGGACATATATGAAATTGTTTTTCCAGTCTTTGAGACTGCTCATGGGTGGCCATACCAGGGCGTACGTTTTCTGTCTCAGCAGAGACCAGTAACCAGGGGAGCCATCTCCCCCAGATGAAGACACCATTTGGAGGCCAACCATGAAGCGAAGGGCGTCGATATATGGCCCCTCGCCATGGAATAAACATGTCCAAGTATAGGCCACTAATGCTCTAATAGCCGTTGCGGTTAACTGAGCAATGGCGACGTTCATCCTCCTGAAAGTATCCTCCAGGAAGGGATGCAACGGGAATCGCAGGCCGAATTCTAGGGCCTTATGAAAGACGGCTACACACCCATCTGGGGGACAACATACTGTGTCTCTCTCCCCAGGGATCACCACTGTGTACCCCTCCCCAAAATTATAAAACTGCTCGATGGCCTTAGCCGCGTCACATTTCAAGATCAGGTCCCTATTTTTAGCCTCGGGATAGGTCTGTAAGGGAATCACGTATTTTTCTTTGTCTAGAAAATAGGTCCTCCCTCTCTCCCTGCGGATGAGAGGACCGACCACCCTGGCAGGGTCCACTTCCAGGGCTTCGTCGTCAGAATCAATCACGTCGAAGGGAGCTGGGTCGGGTGACTCAGCACCCTCTCCCCTGTGATCATCTTCCTCCCGGGGGCCAACCCCGGAGGAAGAAGCTACGTCACGACGACCACCGTCGCCGCCGCTAGTTCCTCCGAGCAAAGAATCAAGGGAAAGGGGGCGGGCTCGCGACATTTAGGCTATAGAAGGGAAGAAAAGAAGCGAAAGATTCAAAAAGTTCTAACCTAAAAAACGCCGGTGAAGTTGTCAGAGATGGCGACAAGAAGTGATCCTTGCTCCTCAAAGAAAGAAACGCTCGGTCAATGAAGGGAATTCAAGAAGTGTTATGGGGAGTAAAGGTATCAAGAAGAGTAAAAGAAGAGAATGAAGGGGGAGATGGGTTTATATAAAAAGCCCAAAGAAGTTCGAAAGGTGGAAACCCTGACAAAACCTGCGAAGACCTTCCTCGTGTCACACACTGAACACCGACCGCTCACCTTTTTCAAGAAGAGCCTCGGTAAACAGAAACGTCAGAGAGAAAGGTCAATCAATGACCTCATTCAAAAAAAAAAAAAAAAAAAAAAAAAAAAAAAATCAAATACGCAAAATATTCATTTCATTGAAAACCCCGCAAGGGAAAGATACATCGTGAGACAAGCATGAAAGAAAATTACATAAGGCTCGAAAAGTTCCAGCCTGACAGAAATCAAAGGCCCTGCCACGCAGGCCTAGTCGTCCCCCAAATCTGGGGAATAATCTCCTGGACTGCCTGGACTCCCGAGAGCCGAACCCCAGTCCCAACTTGGGGAACCCTGAAAGGGGTCATTCGAAGCCCCGTCTTCGTCCCTGTCACTCAGGCAGCCAAGACCTTCGCTGTCGTCAGAGTCATGGCTGCTGTCTTCCCAGTCCCTTCCAAAAGGGACAGCTCGGGACTCGTCGCAAGTGCGACAGCCTGTCTTCTTTACGGGCGAAGAAGGACCCGACTCCAGGGAGGAATCGGTGTCAGAGTTGAGGTCGAATTGTTCAGGGTGCAGCCATGGAAAACACTCATGACACCCCCTATCATAACAGCCTCCTCCCTGGGAGCAACGCCTAAACCTAGGCGCAGCGGGAGGAGAGGACCTCCTAGGGCGTTTGCCCATCCTAATAAAGGCCTTCCGACCCCTCCGGCGAAGGCGAAGTCGTGAACGACGGCTCCGGCGAACAGCTAAATAAGCGGCACGTGCATATCTGAGCCTCCAAAACCCTCTGAAGATGAAGGAAACATGTTTGACTCCGCGGCGAACTACACTTTTCTTGATCCAAGTCATGTTTAAAATGAGGAAAATTGAAAGATTGAAGGTGGAATGAAGCGCAAATGAGCAAGGAAGCTAAAGATTTTATACCAAGGAAAACACCGCATTAATGAACGCTCCAACCACCCTGGGAGGAGAGCCACCAATCAGAAACTCTTCACGGTTCCCCAAAATCCGCCCAGAAGAAAAGGGCAATCATTACAAAAGTGCTCTTGCCTCTTTGCATTCCTGACAGGAACAGTACAAAGTTCCATTGGGAAGGCGCGAAGCATTAAATGCTGCGACAGACATGGAAGTCAACCCCCCTCCAAGCAAGAGCCGCCAGCAGAGGAGAAGTCTCACTTCCCTCCTACTGACGAGGGCCAATTGATTGGGGGTGGGCCGCCTGTCAATTGACTGCCTGCTATGCAGGCCCCGAGACGGTTCCTGTCGGGGAGTCGAAAGACTAGCCCCCAGCAGGGACCTAGAACAAAGCATGAAACACTAAAGGTTGGCCGTCAGCCGCCGAGAGCGCAGGCCAATTCAGCCTGTCGGAGCTTGGCAGTCCCCTGCCTGGAGACTGTCTGCCCTGGGAAAATCCCTGGCCGGCAAGGTCAGGACCCCCAGGGGCCCTCTCGTCATTTTGCCTAAGGTAATTGGGAATGGATGGATGAGAAGCCGCCACTTGTCACTTTCCCATCCAACCATTCCTCTTTCTCTTCTCTCTCTTGTGGGAAGGTATAAATACCTCCCCATTTCCCACATGAGAGGGGTTGGATTTTCTCTCTCTAGACTCTTACTCTTAAAACGCCGCCTAGTTCCTCACGAGCTAGGTTCGTAAAGGCATTTCACGGACTGACTTAGGCATCGGAGAGGGTTTCCTCGGACAACCTCCGAGGCCCTGTGCGTTCATTGTGCAGGGAGCAGGCCGTTTTCCGCCGGGAAAGTCCGATTCAAGGAGTGAGAGGAAGGGGAGATCAAGGGAATCAAGTGACTAATTATCCATCATTAATTCAGTTACACTACCCGGATTCTAGGCCGGGTAAATTGTTTCCGTAACCGGAACAAGCCGGTTTGGGGAGCTACCATTGTATATACGATACTTTCTTTCCTTTTTTTTTTTTTTTTTTTCTGTTTTTATTGCTTTCTTAGATTTTTCTTCCCTTTAGGGCGAGTTGTCCTTAGGATTGGCTATGGAATTTTCTGTCTTATATGTTGTAGAGTCACATTGAGGACACTGTGACATTTAGGTTTGGGGGTGAGTTTGTGTGTTTTCATTTTTCGTGTGTGTTTTTATTGCTTTCAAAATTTTTAAAAATTCAAAAAAAAATTGAAAAATTAGAAAATCTAAAAAGATTTTATTTTTGTGTGCTTTGTCTGTCTTGTGTCTGATGTGAAACATGCAAAGCGGCGATGATGACATTGCATTTTACATGATTTTTCCTAATTAACAGCTGACTTCGTACCTGAATGCATGTAATACTTGAGATGAGATAATTTTGATGTGAATCCCTATTAAACTTTTAATTGCCAAATGAGTAAATTTGACCATTTTGTCGGCAACCCACAAAATTCTAAGGATTTAGAGCTTCCAAGGCCAATAACATCCATAACTGGTCTCATTTATATTTAGGATTGAGTGGTTTCTCCTTATGGGATGTGTAACATCAAGTTGCATAAATATGACGTCCATCTCTTGATATTGAATACGTGTTTGGTTTGAGGAAGAGGTACATGAGGAAAGACATTTCTGTTTTTGATGAGCTCCACATAGCCAAAACGACCCATTTTTACTACCCTGTAGATTTAAATCATTTTCCTTTGTTTAGCCCATTTCGGCTGTTGTAAGCCTGTTTTTATTACATATATCAACTAGCTACAACCCAGAATAGCCTACCTTATCAAGACAGTCGCAGTGAATTTAATTAGAAACACTTCACTAATAGGACATATTTGAGATTTTTACATCTTTTGGATCCTAGTGCAAAACATCATTGTTGTGCGACTTTGTATTTGGCTTTCCCCTACCCGAAACTGAAAAAAAAAATATGGAAGCATGAAAAAGAAAAGAAAAGAAAGAAAAAGAAAATTGGAAGTAGAAGAAAAAAAGAAAAATTTCAAGAAAATAAAAGAAATAAAATAAAATATATGCTTCTATTAATATTTCGGGGAATGGTCGAGATGCTATAACTAGGCTCAGAATTCATAGATGAGATTTTTGGATGGATAATTTTTTATCGTGTAGCTGCGACTACTGATCTTAGCCCTTCATTTCCTTACGTGCTTTAAGCACAATCCATTTTATTCCCTCACATATTAGCCACCCTTCGTAAATCCTTGGCATGTACTATGGTCCTGATTGGTGGAACACGTATTTGATTGGGGAGATTGATTTCATATTCGATTGCATGCATATTTCATAAGTCGAGTGAGTGTCTTTATTTATCCCTATCTTCACATCTATACTTACTCGTGCTTATGAGTGTCGAGCGACAACCGTAAGGAAGTCCGACATTATTAAGATTGAAAATTTGACAGACAATTGTTTGATTATGGCATGATTATTAGTCTCGTTTCATTCTTGAACATTACATGTTTTCTCGTTGGTTTGAGTCAATTTTAGGAGAATAATTGTCATTCAGCTCTGAGTCGTGTTTCACATCACTTGTCCTCATACGTATATATTAGTTTGTTTGCTTGAGCACAAGCAAAGGTTTGGTTTGGAGGAGTTTGATTAACATATTTTGTATCGTATTTTATTGTCCCCCGATAACCATTTTTGAGCTTTTCTTCTTCCTAAATTATATGTTTAGTGTCGATTTTTATTAGAAAGTCGATACTGCCGATTCTCGTGCTATTTTGCAGGCTATGTACAATTTCAAGCATATTTAGGAGTAATAACCCAGATAGCCGAGACGAGAACGGAAGTCGAGGAAGAAAACGAAAAGCCGAGGAGCAAGAAAAACTCAACCGCGAGTTCAGCAGCACCCACTCGATCGAGTGCCTCATATCCGCACCCAACCGGACTGCATTAGAGTATTGGGCCGATTCCTCCTTTTTAGCCCGAGACGAACAAGAGTTGGAGTTTTCTCGGACTCACTCGATCGAGTGCATCAAACCCGGGCCACGCATTAATTTTAATTCACTTAGAATTTTGGGCCTGTTTTAAGTCCAACTGATTTCTTTTAAAATCAGTTTTCTGACTTCATTCTCAGACACTTTTTTCTTTACTCTTCATTACACACTTTCACTACACTTTATTTTTCTTAGTATTGAAGTATTACGTTAATTCCGGTTTTCTTTGGGAGATACATTGAACATCGTTCTTTCTTTTCAGATCTTAAATTCTCGGTATCGATACTTAATTTTAATTTCAATTTCAGTTTTCTACTTTAATTCTTATCTTAATTCATTCTTAGTTTCGTAGTAATTGTTATTGCATAATTTATATAGTTCGAATTAATTTTTTTCTAGCGTAAATTATTATTAAATTCCGTAGTTTAATTCAATTCACCTTTGTCATGTTTAATTGCAATTCATCTTAGTTTAATTAAATTCCGTCTTTTGTTAGTTCGATTATAGTTAATATGAGTAGCTAAATTTATCTAGGGTTTAAGGGGATCGATGCGTATTATTTGGGTTATAGTTAGTTGACCTGTTTCTAATTATATGAATTGTCGCCTAAATATTGTTTTAATTCTGATTGATTGATTACTGGCCATGATTAATTAATTAGTAGCATAATTAGGACTTTTCTCCAACCGGGTTAATGACTAATTAGGTCACGATATTTTGGGTAGACTGGCTTAATTCTAGCGACCGTAGGTTAAGTTTAGTTCTAAAGTTTGTAGAAGTACCGATCGGACCTGCATCTTAGACGGTTCAATTATTGACCTATTAGTTGACTCCCTGACCCGAGTAATATTCATTGTGAACCTGATACCCTAGACCTCTTTATTATTGATTTACCTTCTAGTAATTAGTTGTCAGCCTATTAAACAAACAGAAAAACAGTGACCGTAGTCTTAAGTCTAGACCTCGGAACATGTATTTGAGTCTCGTCTCCTTGTGGCTCGACCCCTACTTCACTATCTACATTAGTTAATGCACCTTAGGGTATCTTTGATTAGGGATACGACTTAACCCTGTCAATTGTCTTTACCTAGTGCCCATAACGCACTAGGTTTTCTCACGCTTGTTTCAAGTGTGTAGTGAATGCCTAGGGGAGGAGACGACTCCTTACTCTTCAATTCAGAGCCGCAAAGACTCTTTAGAGCCTTTCGCCAAAGAACAATTGCTAGAGTTAGGAACTCTCAACCGAGTCCAAGCACCAACACCAAAGAGCAAGCTTTTGGATTTGACTTAAACGAAACACCTCAAGAGACCGCCAAAGGGAACTTCTTGAATCCTTTTGGTACATTATTTCAATAATCTCCTACTTCTCCTTCAACATCTCAATCAAGTTCTACACCATCATCACCAATCCATCACATCATGCCTAAGTTCTCTTCACATTCAACCTTCACGGAAGACGTTTTGCCCAGCCCAACTGCCTTACCGGCCGCATATGCTGGAAGTTTTGTGGCTAAAAGGCAATTTATCCAATTGCATTGGTTGAACGAAGTCAATTTAGTGGTTTGCCTACGGAAAACCCACACCAACACATGGAGACTTTTTCCGAATATTGTGACGCCATTTCACAAGCGGGAATAACTCAAGACCAAATCCGGTGGGTTCTTTTCCCTTTCTCTTTGATTAGCAAGGCGAAACTATTGTTTAAAGGTCTCAACAAGGCGGCTCTAGGTATAGACACATGGAAGAAGCTTGCTCTAGCTTTTTATCAAAAGTTCTATCCTCCGGAGAAGACTAACTTATTGAGAGCTTCAATCACGGGGTTTCAACAACATGACGAAGAAAGTCTCTATGAATCGTGGGAAAGGTTTAAGGCTTTGGTCCGTTCTTGCCCCCATCATGGGTTGTCTCAATGGTTCTTGGTACAACAGTTTTGGAATGGTTTATATGAAGATTCAAGGGCTATACTTAACATGGGGTTCAATGGACGGTTTACCGAGGTTGAGGATGACCAAACTTGGTCTAGAATTGAAGAAATGGCGGTCCACAATTCTCAATATAGTAGGCCTAGAAAGGCTAATAGAGGGGGAAGGCACAAAATCGATAATATCACACAACTTAGTGCCGATCTTAGGGCTCAATTGAAGACTCATATGGATGCCATTGATAAGAAGCTCCAAAGTCACATAAATCAAACTCAAGGCACAAGTTCTTCCTACCAGCAATCTATACACCCAGTTAATGCTATGGGAGTGGTTTCTCCAACTTCATTATATGGGATGTGTGAGATTTGGCTAGACTTGTCGTGAGTCTCCAAATTACAATTTTAATCTACTTCTAACAGAAACTAGTAGTTAGTGAAAGGGGGTCGAACCCACAAGGAAGGTGATTATGTTGTTTAAGTGTGCGTAAATCGATATATAAAAGTAACCAAATGGGAGGATTTTAATTTTTCAAGTCTAAGTCTAATAAACTAATGAAATAAATTAACAAAATAAAATAAACTTTATGAATGAACGATGCAACAATTATTAGAAAAAAAATACTTGGACCAAGCAATATCCACCACAAATATAACGAATTGATCATTGACTATTCTATTCCACAATGCATATTAGAATACTTTGCTACAAAGTTTAATCGACTTCTAATTCCACTTATTAATAGTTATAAGATATGAGAAGCATACTCAAATAACCCTTACGATATTGTCAATTTAAATCAAGTGTCTAAATCGTATCAATATGTAGAATAGAACGATGGAATTTAGTAAAGATAAAGAATGATTACTCTAGAGGTATCACTTTGTTTCATACAAGTTTAATCCTTATAACTCAACAACGACGAAAAGCATACAAATTGGTGAATTATATTTGCTACTCGACTATAGTTAAACAAACAAAACATTCATTTAATTATTTTAGCAATGATTTATCAATAACAAAAATTAGGTGATCAAGCTAGAAGATGAATTAATAAACCAAGAAATAATGCAAATTAAACTTGATTTCTAATATAAAAGTAAAATAAACTGAGTCTTACAATTCACTAACTTGAAAGGATTCAACTACTTGTTCCAAGAATAAGAACTTAACCCTCCATACAAATGAACTACTTGCAAAATAAACTAGAAAATGTGATAGAAACTATATGTGTTTTTGAGAATTACAAGTGATGATTCATGTGTTGGATGATGAATGTGATGGTGAACTTCTCCTCTTTATATAGTCATCCATGGAGCATCTTCATCAATGGCTCATAAAGCCTCATAAAATGCTTCATAACAATGACCATCATAAAATAGAAGAATAATTTTCATGAGTAAAGAAGAGAAAAAATAATCCAATGCAAAATAGAATCCTTAAAGGAATCCTATGCATAAAACTGAGCCTCCACCTGTGGCAGAAATGCCTCCACCTGTGACAAACTGTCAAAGCCTCCACCCGTGGCAAAAAGTAGCAAAAAGTGCCGCTGCCTGTGGCAACTTAATCTTCACTTTCTTTTTGTCTTTGGGCTTCCACTTGTACCGTGAGCTCCATGTGTCTTCACTTTGAATATTTTGTCATCTATTAGCCCAAAACACATCCCATTTCATATCCTACTCTCTTTTCACTCCTTAATCCACCTAATACACATTTTTCATACCTTAGCCCGTCAATTACGACATGCACACAATAATCCGTCAAAAGACACCCAAATTTACAAAATAGCCAACTAAATGACCTTTATTAGCACCTACCAAACTAGACTAATCAAACATCTCCACGCTTAGACCTTTACTCGTCCTCGAGTAAATTAATTCAAAATAACGATCCCCACAAGGTCTATACAGCGAAGCATGGGTAGCTTGATACAACCAATAACTTCTCTTAACTCTCACACCCCATCCTTATATCATCCCTCTCAACATATGGTCAAAGAAATAGAGTAACCTATTTACCAAGACCACACTACAATCAATGCACTCACCAACAATCACAACATCAACTACATACAAGATTTGAAAAATAAAGACACATGTAGTTAACATCCACTTATCACTCCAACTCTAAGATGATCCTAAACCCGAATCACCCTTTTAACCTCCTTATGACTCCCGAATCATGAAGAAATAAAAAAATAGTAATCAAATTATGATTTTTTTTATAATCCCTCATTTTGCCTAAACCGCCCGCTCTTGCCGGTTTTCGATTTAGCTTTTATTCCTCACTTCTACTCTCATGGCTCGCTTCTCATTTCTTCATTTTACCCAGAGCGTCCTTTCGGATTTTCACTCCGTCCTCGGCCATTTTCCCACTTTTGCCTAGGCGCTCGCCCTTGTGAGTTTTCACCTAATCGGGTTTTTTTTCCTTTTTTTCTCTTTTTTCTTTTTCCTTTTTTTTTCTTAAATGAAATAGCATATATATATATATATATACACAAATGTATTCCCCTCCCCACACTTAATCTTCACATTGTCCTCGAGGTGAGAAACAATAAAGAAAAAAAAGACAATTATAAGGAGAAGTAAGAACATACCAAAGCAATCAAGTATCGGGGGGAGTCTCGCTTGATGGAAATTGTTGATAATCCGGGAACCGTGCCAAGAGAACACGAGACAAGGTTCTCATCAAATCTCTAGTTTCCAAAGTAGCGGCATGAGTCTCCTCCACTCGAGCATGAAGTGCATCTAACCGAGCGTCGGTCGCGGCACACCAAACATCTAGCTTTGATTTTGTCATCTCTCCTTTCTTAACATGGGCATCTACATTCACAACATGATTTTGCTCCTCACTCACTTTTTCTCCAACACCCACACTATCCTCACTCCCTTCACCATCCTCACTCTCATCCTCAACATCATCCATGTCATCAATGCCACGATCTTGGGGGACAAAGAAATCCTTCGATACCTCACCATAAATCAAAGGATCGTCCTCGGGTCTAGGCAGTTGTAAATAAGAATCATGATTTTTTCCCCAATGATAAAAATAGGAATTCGTTCCCTTCGATCAAGGCCGTAACATTTTTGAGTGAATCAAACAAGGAATATGCAAAAGATAATTATCAAGTAATGGATTTTCACCCTCTGCCACATCCAAATCCAAATGATTCATAATGAGAGTTACCAAATCGCCTCCACCTATAACTCCCTCATCTTTCGCACCCAAAGCTATGCAAGACTTGACAAAAAGATCAACCCAATCGGGAACACCTTCTCCATCCGGCATCATAGCATTTAAGTAACCAAAATGGGATCGAGGAAGCTTATTAGGCTCCCCCTTACATAGGAACGAGTTGGCTATAACACGATGGACAAGTCTAAGACATGGATTAGGAAGGTTTGAACTTATTTCACCAGCTTTACCACCCAATTCCAACCCAGTTACTTCCCTCCACCATGTTTTGTCATCTTCCAACGCCTTATACACTTGCCCATTATTTCCCGAATACCAAAGGCTTCTCTCAATTTTTCATAAGTTAACTCACGAGCCTTCCCATTTAGCCGAAAGCTAATTGCCGGGACATATTTGTTGCTATTTTTAGACATCGATATGGTGGACATGAATTCAAGTGTGTACCTACGAAAAGTATGAGCCCCTTTCTCCATGAATCCTTCCAAACCCACACGTGTCATCAATTTTGTCACGACATCAAGCATACCTAATTTCTCAAGAGTAGAACGACAAATAAATTGAGTACCTCTCATCTCCTTCTTGTACAAGCTATCCCAAATTTCGTTTTGAGCTTTAGTTAAACAAGTTGGTTTCGAAACGGGAATGTGCTTAGGATGAACGAGTTTGGGTGGAACTTTCTTAGTGACGATTTTGGACTTTTTTGGTGGTGGTATGGTAGCAGGGGTGGTGTTTTGTCTCTTAGCTCTCGCCATGTCTCAACTCTTGAACAAGTATCACCAAAAAGTCCCTCAAACTCACAAAAACAACTACACTTTGATCCTCAATTTCACAATTCAACCACCAAATTTCTCACAACAACATTAGCAACATCAATTCCATGAAAGAAATCAAATAACACAAGAAGGAAGAAAGGAAAACCCAAAAAACTGCAAGAACAAAATTCAAGCTACTATCGTAAGGGCAAGAGGTAAATTCAAAGAATTTTAATATGAAATCAACAATTATACCATTTAAGGATGAATAGAAGATGAATGAATTCCCTCTTTGTGTTAATGAGAATAACTTTTACCCAATTAGAAGGAAAAAATTGAAATTCGTTTTTCTGGACACTAGGGCTAGAAAAACCTGAATTTTTGATTTTTTTTGGGCAAAATTAAGTGTTTAAATGTTGTTTTATATAATGGGCAATGATAATGAAGTAAAATTGAATGATTTTGAACCAATGTGAGTGAGTTTTGATGGAGTTTTGGGTAGATTTAAGTGCAGATTTTTGTCTCTATTTGAATGAAGGAGAAGACTAAGATGAAGGGGAAAAATAATTAAAAAAATAACTTACCTGATGTAGACCCACGAGCAGTGGCAGTCTTACTTCGAAGTAAGGGCTTCTAGTTACTCCCTACCACCAGCGGCTGAATGGCCGCAACTAGCGACGGAAATTGCCGCGACCAGCGGCAGTCATAGCCACCACCAGCGGCTGCCAAGGCCCAAAATCGATACTTTCTGCCACTGTTCCGCCACCAGCGGATAGAATGGCCGCAACCAGCGGCGGTAGGTTCAACCTCCACCATCGGTTGACTGGAGTTGCTGAACTTGGCAGTTTCTAGCCATCATTCGTGGTGGTTCCTCTCATTATCGATATAGCCGGTGACGTTAATTGCTCTAAGGGCCACTAGACCACTCACAGTGACTTAGGTGCTGATTATCGTGAAATGCAATTTTTATTTTTTTTATTTTTATTTTTTAAAATTTTATTTAATTTTATTTACTTGAGTTATAAAATCGAATTACGTTGATTTCATATCCGAGAATCGTACCTACAAAATAAGAAAACAAAATTAATTAGAAAAATTAAAAATTATTCTAAAATAACGGAAAATAAAAATGATGAAAAATAAAAAAAAGGAAAAGACGGGTTGTCTCCCGACAAGCGCCTTAGTTAACGTCGTGGCTCGACGTAAAGAGAACGGATTAATCTTCATAAATTGGGTCGGAAATGTCGATTTCCTCGACTATTTCCTTCTGAAACTCGTCACAATACGGCTTAAGACGATGTCCCTTCACTTTAAAATTCTTATCCATAGAAAAACTACGAATCTCCACCGCTCCATGTGGATATACTTGAGTGACTTCAAACGGACCAATCCACCGGGATCGCAATTTTCCCGGGAATAACCGAAGACGAGACATAAAAAGTAACACTTTTTGTCCCACAGTGAAGGTTTTTCGAGCCAACATTTTATCGTGCCATGCTTTGGTCCGATCTTTAAATATCGCGGCATTCTCATATGACTCGTTTCTAATCTCCTCGAGCTCTTGTAGTTGCAATTTATGATACTCACCCAATTCATCCATCCTCATATTCAAATTTTTCACCGCCCAATATGCCTTGTGCTCAAGTTCAACCGGGAGGTGACAAGACTTACCGAAGACTAATCGATACGGTGACATACCAATCGGAGTCTTATAAGCCATTCTATAGGCCCATAAAGCGTCATCGAGCCTAATGCTCCAATCTTTCCGATTTGGGTTTACCATCTTTTCTAAGATATATTTCACCTCTCGATTTGACACCTCGGCTTGCCCATTGGTTTGAGGATGATAAGCGGTGGACACCTTGTGAGTAACAAAGTATTTCTTCAACAATGCGCCAACCGTCCTATTGCAAAAATGGGCGCCTCTATCACTTATCAAAGCCCGAGGAATTCCAAACCTAGAAAAGATGTTAGATTTAACGAAATCTGCAACAACTTTAGAATCATTAGTCCTAGTGGGTTTAGCTTCCACCCACTTCGACAGATAATCAACCGCAAGAAGAATATACAAATACCCATGAGACACGGGAAATGGACCCATAAAATCAATACCCCATACATAAAAAATTTCACAATAAATCATAGGGGTTTGAGGCATCTCATTTCGTCGTGAAATGTTACCAGTTCTTTGGCAATTGTCACAAGTTTTAACAAAGCCGTGAGCATCACAAAACAAACTAGGCCAATAAATACCACAATCTAGTACCTTTCGCGCGGTACGTCTAGCTCCAAAATGGCCTCCACAAGCATATGAATGACATAAGGCAAGGATAGAGCTCACCTCACTCTCTGAAACACACCTCCGTACTATTTGGTCCGCGCAATGTTTCCATAGGTACGGATCATCCCAAAGATAATATTTAGCATCACTACGAATCTTCTCCTTTTGGGATTTTGAAAAACCTGTAGGAAATTCATTGGAAACAAGAAAGTAACAATGTTTGCGTACCAAGAAAGAATGGAAGTAAGAGCAAAGACGGTAGTAAGGCACCATATGAGTCCTTGGCGGTATTGACGGTAGTACCGGACTTGCGAGGCCTCGTGGGCACAGACGCAGATCGAAGTCTCTCCGCTGACACCAAGAAGAACAGATCTGGCCCTACCCCTTATGAAAACGCTGAGAGGTTGATCAATCACAATCGCGCGGGGAGGGACATAACTTTCATCATCGGACTTGGACGTCGCCCTCTTTGAAGAGGCAGAAATCTTGCTTTCGGCCATCATGGTGATTGTCGTAAATTGGAGACCTGGAGTGTGGAAAAAGAGATGAGTAGTAGAGATGTCCCACTGAGCGTGCCAAATTTGTAACAACAAATTTGTGTTTATCTTGCAAAATATAGAGAAAACACAAATAAGATGTAACAAAATAAATTTTATTGAATTTAAAAGTTTCGAGTACAATCTCTATTTGGTCTACTGATTCAATTTGCACACAAGTGGAATAAGGTGTCGGCGGAGGGTCTTGATTTGAAGACTTGGTTCTCCTATGACGGGTGTGGATCCTTCTATTCAACCAAAACTGCACTTGGATGCTTGACGTCGGTGGAAGAAGAGTAGTATCGATGCCTTTGCTTTTCTCTTGTTTCTCTTATAAGAGATTTTTGTAAAGAGAGTGAATGTTTTTGTAACTGTGAGATAGTGTTTCTATTTTTGTGTGTGTGTAAAGATTAGTCCAAAAATGAGACTAATCCCTCTCTATTGATAAGAGTAGGTTTAAGAATTGATAAAACTATTTTGTATTTGTCTGCCGTCAAAATGTCTAGATCCAAAACACACTAACACTAAACATCTTTAGAAAGAAGGATCGGACTTGTCACCATTTGTTTGGTAGGTTAACATTCAAGAACCAAGTATAATACCCCACTTGGACCTAGACCCATTGTAAATCACGGCCCAGCTTCTACATATTACAAGACTAGCCCAGCTCAATACTCGATTTTCCCAGATAGATCGTTCTTACAACAAAATGAATCAATTTACCGAGTAATGATAGATTTGTCCGCACTAAAATCCATTCACCCATTTGACTTTGACCTTGTTATTATGAGTTGATATTTGACATTGACTTTGACTTAATTAATAAACATATTTTTGTTATAATATGGATGTTATTATCCTTCCAAGAAATACGTCTCTTCGCAAAGAGACGTGTCCTTTATGTTTCGATATCTATAAATATCGATCAACTCATGTATTGTAATGTACACTTCAATATAATTGTATTCCGATTTACTACTTACGATATTGTTCTACAATATATGTATAACACGTTATCAGCACGAAATTGAGATTAATGAATGGATTAATTATTGTATGATTATGTGTAACTTCTTCGTTATGATGTTAAGTTACCTTGATCGAGTTAAAAGAGAAATATTGAAGCTCTTGAAGAGTTCATCATTTGAGTAATTCCATATTGTCAGAACCAAAAGTTTGAGCGTAAAATCATCTTAACCGGAAGTTAAAGCATATGAGAGTTAATAGAAGAAATAATATCTTGCAAAGTATATGAAATTATTTGTGGCCTAGCAGTACCGTAATGATTGAAAATCATGATAACTTAGCAAGAAAATCAATGGAGTATTTAAATGACTTTTTTGAAGAGCGGATTAATTTTCCTGGAGAGATCAAAATGGATGAGTGTAGACATGACATAGGTCCACCCCGACGCGACCACGCGCGGGTTTGGGGAGGCGAATGAATCTCATGTGAGATGGATCTCGGATTGAAATTTAACTCTAAATGGAGTCGCCACCGAACTTTGTGGGAGTTCGGACCCATTCGAACCCACTCTATATCTTGGTAGGCCGTGCACAAAGTACGGCTCATTCGGATCTCAGATTTTATGGGGTTCGTCCCTTTGCATTGCGATACCGATACCGACATTATCGGTTACCGTGTATTGAATGACTCTCGCATGCCAATGGTTTTGGACATAGGGAAACCACGGTTCTGAGTAAGGGGTGATGGTACGTGTTGGGAAGTTCACAAAGAACACCCAACTTCGCCCGCACTTAGCGGCCTCTACTTGGATATCGTTCGTTGTTCGTGTATGCGCGTTAGTTTGACGGTTGGATGTTATGCAAACAGAGTTTTGAATAAACATGTGAATTATGTTTGACTATGTCGTTTAATGCATCTAAACTAACGTCAAAGTTATTTTAGCATGCGAGGTTCATTTTATTACAATAAAACAAACAACAAAAAAAGTGCGACAATAGATTACAACATGCGAGCAGCATACCACCCGGAAATATATTACAACAAACGACAATATGCAATAATTGCGATAATAACGGATCATAAATGAGTTAGACGATGTAAAAATGATACGATGCATGGTTTTGAAAAAGCGGCTTCTACGTGATAGACTTGACACGTGTTGACCGAAGTTATGAAAATAGTTTGTCGATGCTAGAAATGCGTTGAAGGCCTCACGGTGTTGACGTGACAAAGGCCACTCGATCGAGTCATTGAGGGACTCGATCGAGTGGTCTCGAAAAAAACCTTCTGCCCGGATTATGGGGTGCCACTCGACCGAGTGGGCTAGGCACTCGGTCGAGTGCCCCCTGTACGGATGAAAAATGTTGCTTTCGAGATTTGCTTTTAATTTTGAAAATAGATAATTTTGATGAGTCGTGTAAAAATACGATATAATTTATACTCGATCCAGTTTTCGATACTCGTCATATTCAATACTTGATTATAAAATCAATATCTAACATTTAGAGTGAATTTTGTAAAAGATGTTTATAAATCGTTTTTTATTGTATTAAGACGAAATAATTCCCTCTGCGTTATAATGTCGTGATTAGTCTTTTCGGACCATATGACCATTATTTCAACGTCAACGGGATCGTGCTTAATATGGTTTATTGATTGATTCCTTTGGATCCGACATTCGACTATAAAGTCGATATCGTATCCTAGGAAATAATGCTTTTTTGAAAGTAGTACGATAATATCGATATTAGAAAAAAGAAAAGTAAAATAAAAAGAAGAAAAAACGTGACTAGGACGACGTAGAGGACGGACGAAAAAACGAGGAAAAAAAGAAGATAGAAAGGGAGAAAATGGGATTTGTAACACCCTCAACCTACATGCTAAATTATCTCGAAAACGGACTCGTAATAGCGGCCTAGGTGTGGGAGCGTTAAGATGTATATAGGAGAGTTATGGTGTGTATAATTGGGAAGGGATTTGGCGAGTTTTTCTCTCGGGTTTCCTAAAGGATTTCTAGAGGAAAACATCGGGATTGGATGTGAGTATAATCTGCCTAGGATTGCTGAAATTTCGGGGTTGTGAATTGTTGTGTATTGTCGTGAATGAGGTTGTGAATTGTGTGTTGTTGTGAATTGAAGGTTGCAAAGGGGTGTATTTATAGGAAAAGTACCCCGGTTTATGATAGGAAAGATACCCAGTTTTGGATAGGAAAGGCTTTGCTTGTATGGGAAGAAACACCGGCTTGGGTGAAGAAGGATTCCAATTGTGGATAGAAAAAGAAATCCAACTTCAGCTGGAAAAGAGGCCACTCGATCGAGTGGTGCAGTACTCGATTGAGTGCCCGGTCTGATACCCATTTCTGCGGGTCATACGAGCCTACTCGACCAAGTGGGTTGATCCAATCGATCGAGTAGGTCTAGATGGGTGGGAGGACTCTTTTGGAGATAGAGTTTTATCTTTAAGGGAGAGTTTTAGTTCCTCCTTGTAGCTGATTTTTATGGTATTTGACATTGAATCGGATTTCCAAAGCTGCGTGACAGATTTTTATGCCTCGAAAATGTCTTTGACCGGGGTTTGACCCGGTCGCTAAAACACGGTTTTACTCTTGGTGTCGGTTTTGTTCCAAATTAGTCCTATTTGACTGGAAACGACCCACTGGGCCTGAATTTGAGGTTGGTTTTTTGAGATTTGTACTCCGTAAAAAGCCCAAGCCAAATACTAACGATTTTGAGCCCATATTCGAGTATATTAAAGTATGTTTGCGTCCGATCATCATCGGGTGTTTGTCGGAAACTGCTATAGACACCTAGCAGCCAAATGTGGGTGTCTACAGAGCCCCCACTCTGACTGAGGCTTGGACAAGGCGAAAATCAGAGTAGCTACTAGGCCAAACTTGATGTTCCGTTGGGAAGCACAAGCTGGTACCTGAAATGTTAGATATATAGGCCGAAATAGCAAATATAGCAGACAGCAAGATAGCATACAGGAAATGCACTTATCATCAATAGACTGACTTGCGCTGGGGAAAATGATTTTTGCTTCATTTTGAAATCGAAGTCCTGAAAGTAACTCACGTGCTAGGAGATATGTTTTCAAAATAGAAAGGAGTAGAAAAGAAATTTGCAGTTTAAATAGACTGAAATTTGACCTTGTCGAAAAGGATTTTCTCAAATGGCTAAGTTTTGCAAATTTCAAAATGAGAATTTGAAGAGTGAGGCCGACCGACAGACTCGACTCTGGACGCGACAGAACGAGTTGACAGACACGACTTAGACTCTCAAAGGGTTGGACCGTGACCCGGTAAGGGGGTGGGATGTTGATCCTGTGACTGTGAGCGTTCTCTAGGGTAGCCCCCAGAAGTGGTGTGAACCATTTGGGCATGTTCTATGCCGACCGCAAGTTGAGTTCCCGTGTTTGGGGCTGGTAACGGGTTTGAATGTTTTTGGAAATGTGGTGCTAGGAAGTAAGTGGCTTTGATGATTCAAAATCTGGAGCTCGATTTTTTGGAGCTAAGGCTTCGAGGGTAAGGTATTACAATGCGGTAGAAAGGGGGGAAGTCGAGGAAAAATGGCTTGATCTTCGATCGGGGTAGGTTTGATAATGCGGGATCTTATTTCCATGTCTGGCCCTAATGGTTATGAGTATCCTATGGAGTTTGAATCCTCAAAATTCCGGGCTGTCCCTTAGCCTAGGTCACGAGAAGGTCTTGAGGGCAGTAACGTGGGAAGGCTAGATGTGATGTTAGCTGACCAACTTGATTGTTTCTCCCTTTTTTTTGATGGTATAATTTTGGATTGACCGTACCCCGGTCAAGGACTTTCACTCGGGTTGACCGTTGACCGCGGTCATGGGTATTTGAATTTTTTTGGTTGGTTGACCTCTTAGCCCCGGTCATGGGTGCCTTTTTTTCGATGGTGGCCTGCTTTTTTGTTTTGGCCTTTTGCTTTTTCCTTGGACTTTTGATTTTTTTGTCCTGTTTTTTTTTTCTTTTTTTTTTTGTTGGTCAGACTAACACTTAAGGTAGGGATCGGTCGATCTTATTGGAGGGGTGTTTATTGTGGGAAATGGGCTCGCCTCCCGTCTTGAACTCAAACTAGGAGACTACCTAGATTTGTCATAGGTTTCGATATCGCTCCTGCTAAGGGTAGTTATGTGGGTTTCTATGTCAAACATGGAACAGGTAAAGGAAAACACGGGTCTCGATTTCCTGCAATCATTATAGATGTGCCTATAATAGTCGCATGCATGTGCTCACAGTGTATGATGGTGTTCATCATGTTCTCGGAAACACATAAGGAAAGCATATATGAGAGATAGAATATTGAAAGTTGACTTTATTGAATTTTGAAAAGAAGACAGAATACAGCTGACTCTGACTCTGAATTTGAAATTGAAAGAAATAGAACATCCTAGACTCGGACTCAGACTCGGACTTAAACCAAATCTAGACTCTCGGATGATGTCGTCAGTAGTCTTCGGCTTCTAAGGACTCGAATTGATTTCGGTATAGCCTTCGGTGGAAGTTTCACCCAAATCTTCAATATATCGAAGATCGTCCTCAATCCTAGTGCCCATTTCGGTAGTGCCCATTTCGGTAAGCACCGCAAAGTTTGAAATGCCAGCATACATAAGATGGACGCGGTAGGAGGGTAGGAGGTTGTTGATGAACGCCTCCACTAGTGTCTTCTCGCTGGGCTTGTCTACCATCTTAACACTCTCAGCCCGCCAACGTTGAAGGTATTTGGTGAAACCCTCTGCTGGATCTTGGGCCACGACTTCTAAAGTACGCATCGTGGTCTGGATCTCGGTATTATCGGCGTAACTCCGAGCGAACTCCATCGCCACGTCATCCCAAGTCTTGTACTTCTTGGAGTCAAGCCTGTAGTACCAAGCTTTCGGGTGCTTTTCGAGGGAGGAAGCAAACACGTGCTTGAACATGGTGAATTTCACTCCTTTGACGGCCATGAACTCCTTGAAGGCCCGGATGTGAAGCACCGGGTCTTCGGTCCCATCAAACATCGGTAGGCCCGTAAGGTTGAGGTTAGCGGGCAGTTCGTCCCAGAGGTGAATAAGCACGGGCATTTTCTGTGTGGCTAATGTTGTTAGTTGACAAGTAAACCTGTTCTTCCAGTTTTCAGACTGCGCTGACCAGTTCAGCAAAAGGCTCAGTAGTCTCAACCCCACCATTAGGAGTCCCTTGTTCTATGGCGCTCAAACGGGTAACAATAGCAATCTGGTCGGACTTGATAGCTGTCAGTTGGGTTTCAATCTGAGCCAGCGAGGCGGTCAACTTGTCCAAAGCTTCTTGCATCTTGTGTCGATGTCTGGTTACCGGTGGCCCGTCTGTAAGAATACCGCGTAACAGGAAAGTTGCTTCGGAACTTAAGCACACCAAGGCATAGGAAATAGCGCAGGAGGAGAAACGACTCTGGTTTGACTCGAGTTAGACTCCCTAAGCCAAATGTGTAGGGAACAATTATCGGAGTGACTGTGATTAATCGCTCCGTTGGAGAATAGCCCCCAAGTGAGACTAAGGACTCATATAAGACTCAGATGGTGTGACATCTATGTGACTCAAAAGTGGGGTACGTGAGACAAAACGTGTAAGACATGACCCTTAGAGCAACCGTGATCGATCGCTCTGCTGAAGGGTAGCCCCCGAGTGGGATTGAAGACTTTGTTAAGACTCGAGTGTCGGACGACAGACCCTTAGATGTGAGGATCAAGAACATTTTGTTATAGGGCTATGCCTTGTAAAAGGTTGACTCGGCCTCGAGGAAATACAGACAGGGTAGGGGAAGAAACTCGCGATGTAAGATCGGTAGAGTTTCGACGCTAGACACCCTTGACTTGAATAAGGATGGACCCTGTGGTTAGGGTAGACCCTTAAGTTAAAGGTCTCTTAAATTGGGATGACTCGACTAACAGATTAAAAGGTGGGAGAAATTCCCTTAGGAAAGGTCGTGGGGACCGTCCTGCTAGAGGGAAAGAACGCGTGGGACTTTCTAGTTAGGACTCAAGTGCTTAGACGAACCTTCCATTTACGAGTGTATGATTGGTTGGTTATGCCTTTGACGAATAAGGCGGACTGGGATGGGGAAGAAACCCGTGATATAGGATCGACGTAGTTTCGACGCTATAGACCTTCGACAAATTATGAAAAGACCCGACACACGGATTACGATAGGTCCTATGATAAGGAAGGTTTTTGAAAAGGGTTGACTTCCTAAATAAGGAAGGTTTTTGAAAAGGATTGACTTTTGAAATTGAGAGGACGGTCCTGAAATTGACAGTGGGCCAATGGGACCGGGAATTTTGAATATTTGGAATGGTTGCGAATAAATTCACATTTAGAAAAATTGGGGACGGTCCGTTTTTTGAAATTGGCAGCATGCCGACAGAATCGGTTTTTTTGAAATTTTGAATATTTGGAATTTTGAAATTTTGAATATCGAAAATAAATTTTTGAAAATTTGAAAAATCGAAAACGGGATTCCGAAGATTTGAAAATCGAAAACGGCATCTCGGAGATTTGAAAATCGAGAATGGCATCTCGAAGATTTGAAAATCGAAATTGAATTTTGAAAATTTGGAAAAAAAAATGAATAGGGATCGGAAATTCGAATATTGAAATGGATAGCATGCCACCTAGAAAATAAGCTTGTTTTGAGTCAAAACTTAAGTCTAAATTTCGGCAGCGTTCTGATTTTTTGAAAACTGGATATTTTGAAAAGATGCATTTTCTTTGAAATGACGGTTTTTTGAAAACGACTTTAGAAACCAAGTAGCACATAGTCACGCAAGCATTATAACGATAGCATGTATGCTTTACACTAAGTCTCGGTCGGTCGAAATAGGGTTTATACCAGTGCGCATAGCCTTTCCGAGAATCGGGACGGACTTTCTAAGTCGAGTTGATCTTAGAACATGCCGCGAAACCCGTACAAATTAGCTATGAACACCTTGACATAACCAATTTGGAATATATCACGGTATAGTGGGACGTCGGTCGCCAGTACTGGCCCGGGTAAAATTGAGGCTATGGATGAACCGTAAAACTAAAACGCGTATTGTTCTAATCGAACGATTTCTTCTCGAGTCTCACTCTGAGGATCCCGATGGTAAGTTACACATCAGTTGTCCCCAGCAGAGTCGCCAAATTGTGGACGTGACATAGGTCAACCCGGACGCGGCCACGCGCGGATTTGGGGAGGCGAATGAATCTCATGTGAGATGGATCTCGGATTGAAATTTAAATCTAAATGGAGTCGCCACTTTGTGGGAGTTCGGGCCTATTCGAACCCACTCTATATCTTAGTGGGCCGTGCACAAAGTACGGCCCATTCGGATCTCAGAGTTTATGGGGTTCGTCCCTTTGCATTGCGATACCGATACCGACATTATCGGTTATCGTGTATTGAATGACTCTCGCATGCCAATAGTTTCGGACATCCGGAAACCACGGTTCTGAGTAAGGGGTGAGGGTACGTGTTTGGAAGTTCACAAAGAACACCCAACCTCGCCCGCACTTAGCGGCCTCTACTTGGATATCGTTCTTTGTTCGTGTACGCGCGTTAGTTTGACGGTTGGATGTTATGCAAACAGAGTTTTGACTAAACATGTGATTTATGTTTGACTACATCGTTTAATGCATCTAAACTAACGTCAAAGTTTATTTAGCAGGCGAGGTTCATTTTAGTACAATAAAACAAACAACATAAAAAGTGCGACAATAGATTACAACATGCGAGCGGCATACCACCCGGAAATATAATACAACAAACGGCAATATGCTATAATTGCGATAATAACGGATCATAAATGAGTTAGATGATGTAATATGATACGATGCATGGTTTTGAAAAAGTAAGTCACGTGATAGACTTGAAACGTGTTGACCGAAGTCTTGAGAATAGTTTGTCGATGCTAAAAATGCGTTGAAGGCCTCACGGTGTTGACGTGACAAAGATCACTCGATTGAGTCATTAAGGGACTCGATCGAGTGGTCTCGAAAAAAACCTTCTGCCCGAATTATGGGATGCCACTCGACCGAGTGGGCTAGGCACTCGGTCGAGTACCCCCTTTACGGATGAAAAACGTTGCTTTCGAGATTTGCTTTTAATTTTGAAAATCGATAATTTTGTTGAGTCGTGTAAAAATACGATATAATTTATACTCAATCCAGTTTTCATTACTCGTCATATTCGATACTTGATTATAAAATCAATATCTAATATTTAGAGTGAATTTTGTAAAAGATGTTTATAAATCGTTTTTGATTGTATTAAGACGTAATATTCCCTCTGCGTTATAATGTCGTGATTAGTCTTTTCGAACCATATGACCATTATTTCGGCGTCATTGGGATCGTGCTTAATATGGTTTATTGATTGATTTATTTGGATCCGACATTCGACTATAGAGTCCATACCGTATCCTAGGAAATAATGCTTTTTTGAAAGTAGTACGATAATATCGATATTAGAAACAAGAAAAGAAAAATAAAAAGAAGAAAAAACGTGACTTGGACGACATAGAGGGAGAACGAAAAAACGAGGAAAAAAAGAAGAGAGAAAGGGAGAAAACGGAATTTTTAACACCCTCAACCTACATGCTAAATTATCTTGAAAACGGACTCGTAATAGCGGCCTAGGCGCGGGAGCGTTAAGATGTATATAGGAGAGTTATGGTGTGTATAATTGGGAAGGGATTTGACGAGTTTTGCTCTCGGGTTTCCTAAAAGATTTCTAGAGGAAAAAATCGGGATTGGATGTGTGTATAATCTGCCTAGGATTGCTGAAATTTTGGGGTTGTGAATTGTTGTGTATTGTCATGAATTGTATTGTGAATTGTGTGTTGTTGTGAATTGAAGGTTGCAAAGAGGTGTATTAATTGGAAAAGTACCCCGGTTTATGATAGGAAAGGTACCCGGTTTTGGATAGGAAAGGGTTTGCTTGGATGTGAAGAAACACCGGCTTGGGTGAAGAAGGATTCCAATTGTGGATAGAAAAAGGAATCCGGTTTTAGCTGGAAAAGAGGTTACTCGATCGAGTGGTGCAGTACTCGATCGAGTGCCCGGTCTGATGCCCATTTCTGCGGGTCATACGAGCCTACTCGACCGAGTGGGTTGGTCCACTCGATCTAATGGGTATACACGGGAGGGAGGACTCTTTTAGAGATAGAGTTTTATCTTTAAGGGAGAGTTTTAGTTCCTCCTTGTAGCTGATTTTTGTGGTATTTAACTTTGAATCAGATTTCCAAAGCTGCGTGACAAATTTTTATGCCTCGAAAATGTCTTTGACCGAAGTTTGACCCGGTCGCTAAAAGACGGTTTTACCCTTGGTGTTGGTTTTGTCCCAAATTAGTCTTATTTGACTGGAAACGACCCACTGAGCCTGAATTTGAGGTTGGTTTTGTGAGATTTATACTACATAAAAATATCAAGCCAAATACTAACAATTTTGAGCCCATATTCGAGTATATTAAAGTATGTTTGCGTCCGATCATCATCGGGTGTTTGTCGGAAACTGCTATAGACACCTAGCAGCCAAATGTGGATGTCTACAGAGCCCCCACTCTGACTGAGGCTTGGACAAGGCGAAAGTCAGAGTAGCTACCAGGCCAATCGAGGATTAAGACCTGGCAGACTTCCGGTCGGGTCGTTTATAGTCCGTTAGACTTGCGTGAAAGGGCTCGCCAGCCATAAGATAGAAATCATACCTGAGTTCTGTTATCAGGGATAGCTCCGTGGGGACTTGTTTTTGAAGCCCTGGGTGTATCTCCATGTGGATACATCCCATCTTGGAGCTGCGCGGGAGCTTGCCTAAGAAGCCCTGGGTGTATCTGTTTGCAGATACATCCCATCTCAGAACTACGCTGGAGCTTGCCTAAGAAGCCCTGGGTGCGCCCGTTTGAAGACACATCCCGATTACGCGGGAGCTTGCCTAAGAAGCCCTGAGTGTGCCCTTTTGCAGATATATCCCGATTACGCGGGAGTTTACCTAAGAATCCCTGGGTGTACCTATATGTAGGTACATCCCGTGTTTCTTTAGAAGAAATGCCACCTTGGGCTTTTCGCTGGGGAGTTTTAGTGAGTTGCGTGGGCCTGCCTCTGAAAATTTTGCATGTAACATTTAGGTAAAACACGACTCACACTGGGGAATAAAAACTTGATGTTCCGTTGGGAAGCACAAGCTGGTACCTGAAATGTTAGATATATAGGCCGAAATAGCAAATATAGCAGACAGCAAGATAGCATACAGGAAATGCAATTAGCATTTATAGACTGACTTGCGCTGGGAAAAATCATTTTTGCTTCATTTTGAAATCGAAGTCCTGAAAGCAACTCACGTGCTAGGAGATATGTTTTCAAAATAGAAAGAGGTAGAAAAGAAATTTGCAGTTTAAATAGAGTGAAATTTGACCTTGTCGAAAAGGATTTTCTCAAATGGCAAAGTTTTGGAAATTTCAAAATGAGAATTTGAAGAGTGAGGCCGACCGACAGACTCGACTCTGGACGCGACAGAACGAGTTGACAGACACGACTTGGACTCTCTAAGGGTTGGACCGTGACCCGGTAAGGGGGTAGGCCACCCAAGATGACAAGACTCTTAAGTTGCGCTTATTTCGTAGCGTAGGCGGGTGGCAACACGGTCGAATCTCTAAATGAGAACGATCTGCTATAGGGGGATTGCAGTAGTCTGTATTGAGACTGTTTTAGCAGTAACAATGTTGTAGTCTAGTGCTCCTTTTGAATTTTTGGTTTTGGGGTACATTCCCAAAGTAGGGTGCAGCTTCGAGTCCCTGACAGATTCTCGTCTTCGACTGAGCCGAGTACTAGGACACACTATAGAAAGGTGGCTAGATTTTTAAAGTCTTTTGGATTTTGTGAGTGGATGGAGATCTTCCGCCTAAGAGAAGCCCTCAGGACGACGAAGCTAGCTGTTGAGAACATGACAGTGTCGTGATAGGAGAGACAGTGGTTTTTGAATGGGTGTCAATGTGGGTGGTTGTGCCCTTGTTGAAAGGCTGCCTACGTATTCATGTGTGGTGAAATCAAACCAAGCCGTAGTTCAGTGAATTGGAAGATATGTTATGGTGCCTAGTTTATTAGGGCTTTGTGTGTAACTAGCCATAACGATGGTGTAGGCTAGGGGCATTCCCAGTGATGTCTTGACCAAAGGGCTAGAATAGTTAGGATGTTGATCCTGTGACTGTGAGCGTTCTACGGGGAGCCCCTAGAAGTGGTGTGAACCATTTGGGCATGTTCTATGTCGATCGCAAGTTGAATTCTCGTGTTTGGGGATGGTTACTGGTTTGAATGTTTTTGGAAATGTGGTGCTAGGAAGTAAGTGGCTTTGATGATTCGAAATCTGGAGTTCGATTCTGTGGAGCTAAGGCTTCGAGGGTAAGGTATTGTTGTAACACCCGCTATTTTCCTAGCATTTTTATCCTTTCCGCTATGACTACGTCATAACTCTATTTCGGGCTTATATTGCATCTTTTTTTTTTCAAGCTTTATTTTTATTTGAGAGTCCGATATTATTATTTTTTTTAAAGAGATTTGAACTCTTTTAAACCTATTTATTTGATTTTCATCATAAATTAATTATTTTTCCGCAAGGAATTCTATTTCTCTACGAAATAATGTTTTTAAGCTCGAATTTAAGTTATTTCTTTTCCTACAAATGTCTAATTATATTTATATAATATTTTCAACTAAGAAATATTTTTATTTATGAAAATTTAGCCATTAATGATTTTTTTTACAAAATTTCGTAAATAATTATTTTCCAACGTGAGGTTTACTCGAATTGCTTCGAAATACCTTTAATAATTTTACGATCATTTTTTTTAATCAACCTACAATTATTTTTGCACCCCTTCCCACCATTTTGGACCGTGACCCCCATGTCACACTACTACTACATATTTTTACAACTTATTATTTTTATGTTTTTAAGAGAACAATTATTTCACAAGATATTTTTACCATAATTTAATGTGATGATTCATGCAAAAACTTTTCAACCTCCACATACATCATTTTGGCCAAGCTGTGTAGTATGCATGTACCTTGTTTTCATCAATTTTAAAAGCTTCATTTATGCTTAATCCTTTCACTTTTTTTTCTCATTCAATTTACATCAATTTTAATCAAGCCAAATACCTCCTCTTTTTCTCTCTTTTGGTTCATGAAATCTGAATTTTTTCAGCAGCCATTTCTGACCAGAAAACCGTCTTCAAGCATCGCCTTCCGTCTCCTATTTTTCTCTTATTTCGATCCTCTTTTCGTCTCCTTCGTTAAGGTATTAATCGATTTCTTTTCCAATCATTTTTACCTTGTTTTTCCAGCGATCTTATGGTATTTTCATACCATGGATTTCATGTTTTCATAGGCTTCTTGGTCGATCCCGAATCGGACGAATATATTATCGACTCGAATTTGGACTTCAGGTAACGTCGATGTTACTCGGTATTTCATGATTTTAATTGAGTATTTGCATTTATATATTTTTATGTTTTATTTTGGCAATATATGTATGTTATAAAATCTGGAAAAATTTTAAAAGTTGAAAATTTGTATGTTACGGTATTTTTATCGCTTTTACGAGATTAACGATTAAATCGCCATATTAATTTGTAAAATCATAATATTCGGCCTAAACATGTAATATATGTTTATATTCTGTAAAAATGTTGTTTTTGATGATTTTTAATAATTTAATATTTTTCTGATATTTTAGTTATCAGTTATTGAATTATTACCGTTTACGGACAAAAACGATTAAAAGCCGATTTTTAGTTCTAGTACTTAAACATTTTATTTTAATCTGATTTTTGACGTGGAGAAACTTTCTGGTGAAATATAATTTTCTGAATTTGTTTCATAATTTTTCGGAATTGTTAAGTGGATGAATTAATTAATCACTTTAAATCATCGTTTATCGTTAAAACCGTGTTTGTCGTTTAAATTCTCGATTTCTGGCCTTTGGTTTAAATCTGGAAAAATTTTTGATTCTGATGATTTCATATTAAAATGTAATTTTATGATTTTTAGTGCCTTAATAAAATGTTAGGAACGATAAGTTTTATTAATGGAATCGTTAATTGTGAAAACGGATTTTAAAGACGGTTTTGACGGAAGTTGGTAAATCTGGAACTTTGGAAAATCTGGAAAATTAGTATATTCTAGAAAATGATGATTTTTAGGTTTAATAATAATTTTTAGACATTAATACTTAGATCTTTTTGTAATTACTATTTTTATTAATCGTTATTGTCGAGATTGGACGATTAACGAGAAAACGCTTTAAAAACCGAGTTTTAGAATTCTGGAAAATTTTCTTTTCTGGACAGAATATCCATAAATATATTTTAACTATTTTACGTAATTTTTGTACTATTTATTAAAGTCTTTAATTAATAAGTAATGATTTTCGGACAAATTGTGATTTATCGTTAAAATGCTTCGTCTTACCTAAAAGAATTATTTTTCCAGCAATTTTGAAAGTATTTAAATCTGAAACTTTAAGAGTTAAATAATCCCTTAACATACTCTAAATATATTTGTTGGTTTAATTAAATAAAGACGTTCAAATATTTAATTTGATGTTTGCCGTAAAATCCTATTTATAATTTTATTGTCGAAACTAATAATAATTAGGGAATTTTAGCTTTTTAACTTTCGAAAACACCCTAATTAGTAATATTAAAATGTTTAAGACATTTTTTTAATCATTTTATAACGCTTATACGATATTTTAATAATTTCATAAAGTTAAATGTTCACTTTGGTAATTAATATCGTTAAGGCCGAAAGTATTAGTTTTATAAATCTATATCGTTTACTAAAAATGTGATGTTAGTATAAACTAATATTTTTGCTATTTTGATATGATGCTATTTTTGGTAAAGTTTCTAAAAATAGAAGTTTCCTAAAATAGAAAGTTTCCTCTTTTGGAAAGTGATTCCTTTTTCTTTTATTCTCCTATTGTTTATATTTATTTTTGAATATCGATAATGGCTTGTTTTGGAGTTATGGAATAAAGTCAAGTGTGGGGTTAGAGTAATAATTTGGGGTGTACGTTTTTGCCATCAGCTATAAAGTCGGTGTGCCCATTTGAGGCACATTTGGTTGTTGAACTGGGCGTAGTTTTGCCCAAGAGAGTGTGCATTGTGCCCTTAAGCTAGATATCGCATCGTGTTAGTCGCCGTCAGTTGAACTGGATACATTTGGTATCCAGGAGGGGTGTATACTACTTAAACCAGGACCTCGTTGCACGCAGTCCTGTTATAGTTGAGTTGCCTAGTTAGAGACTGGATTCTGTTATGAGTTAAGTCTACAGTTCTCGAAGCTAGTTTCCAGTATTATCCTAGTGAAAGTCTAGCCTTGTGCACACTGATCGAATTTCCATAACGTCATTTTGATTATTTTATTTATTATCGATATAAATTGGGTTGCAGGTTGGCAAATATTTTTATGTTTCTTCGGAAACCCTTTTGATTAATTTGTTTTACGCTAAAGCTTATTTTAATATGCTGTTTTACTGTTTTCCATTTTTACTATTTTTCTTATATTAGTAATTACTGTTTTAAAATCCTGTTATACGGCTGGGAGAACGTTGACGTTGCTCCTCACTGATTGTGGCTGTTATGTTTTTAACATGACAGGTATGCATGTTTCCGGGTGTGGGCTTGCGGGCATTGTGGATCCTGCTATTTTTATTTCTTTTACAATTTTGTCTTGTGGATTGTTAAACCCCTTTGTGGATCGTATTAATTTTGGCCATTTTATTTAAGGCCTAATGTTTGACTTTACCATTTAAATTTTATCAAGACATAGTTACAGTGAGTTATAATCCCACTTCTACAGTGTTTCCGCCACTGTATTGCGTTAGAATTTCTAGGGGATTACAATTGCAATGTGGTAGAAAGGGGGGAAGTCGAGTAAAAATGACTCGAACTTTGATCGAGGTAGGTTTGATAATGCGGGATCTTATTTCCATGTCTGGCCCTAATGGTTATGAGTATCCTATGGAGTTTGAATCCTCAAAATTTTGGGCTGTCCCTTAGCCTAGGTCTCGAGAAGGTCTTGAGAGTTGTAACGTGGGAAGGCTAGATGTGATGTTAGCTGACCAACTTGATTGTTTCTCCCTTCTTTTTTTATGGTATAATTTTGGATTGACCGTACCCCGGTCAAAGGACTTTCACTCGGGTTGACCGTTGACCGCGGTCATGGGTATTTGAATTTTTTTTGGTTGGTTGACCTCTTAGCCCCGGTCATGGGTGCCTTTTTTTCGATTGTGGCCTGCTTTTTTGTTTTTGCCTTTTGCTTTTTCCTTGGACTTTTGATTTTTTTGTCATGTTTTTTTTTCTGTTGGTCAGACTAACACCTAAGGTAGGGATTGGTCGATCTTATTATTGGAGGGGTGTTTATTGTGGGAAATGGGCTCGCCTCCCCTCTTGAACCCAAACTAGGAGACTACCTAGATTTGTCATAGGATTCGATACCGCTCCTGCTAAGGGTAGTTATGTGGCTTTCTATGTTAGACACGGAACATGTAAAGGAAAACACGGGTCTCGAGTTCCTGCAATCATTATAGATGTGCCTATGATAGTCACATTCATGTGCTCACAGTGTATGATGGTGTTCATCATGTTCTCGGAAACACATAAAGAAAGCATATATAAGAGATAGAATATTGAAAGCCGACTTTATTGAATTTTGAAAAGATGACAGAATATAGCTGACTCTGACTCTGAATTTGAAATTGAAAGAAATAGAACATCCTAGACTCGAACTCGGACTCGGACTTAAACCAAATCTAGACTCTCGGATGATGTCGTCAGTAGTCTTCGGCTTCTAAGGACTCGAATTGATGTCCGGTATAGCCTTCGGTAGAAGTTTCACCCAGATCTTCATTATGTCGAAGATCGTTCTCAATCCTAGTGCCCATTTCGGTAAGCACCGCAAAGTTTTAAATGCCGGCATACCTAAGATAGACGCGGTAGGAGGGTAGGAGGTTGTTGATGAACGCTTCCACAAGTGTCTTCTCGCTGGGCTTGTCTACCATTTTAACACTCTCAGCCCGCCAACGTTGAAGGTATTTGGTGAAATCCTCTGTTGGATCTTGGGCCACGACTTCTAAAGTATGCATCGTGGTCTGGATCTCGGTATTATCGGCGTAATTCCGAGCGAAATTCGTCGCCACATCATCCCAAGTCTTGTACTTCTTGGAGTCAAGCCTATAATACCAGGCTTTCGGGTGCTTTTCGAGGGAGGAAGCAAACACGTGCTTGAACATGGTGAATTTCACTCCTTTGACGGCCATGAACTCCTTGAAGGCCCGGATGTGAAGCACCGGGTCTTCGGTCCCATCAAACATCGGTAGGCCCGTAAGGTTGAGGTTAGCGGGCAGTTCGTCATTCAGAGGTAAATAAGCACGGGCATTTTCCGTGTGGATAGTGTTGTTAGTTGACAAGTGGACCTGTTCTTCCAGTTTACGGACTGTGCTGACCAGTTCAGCAAAAGGCCCAGTAGTCTCAACCCCACCATTAGGAGTCCCTTGTTCTATGGCGCTCAAACGGGTAACAATAGCAATCTGGTCGGACTTGATAGCTGTCAGTTGGGTTTCAATCTGAGCCAGCGAGGCAGTCAACTTGTCCAAAGCTTCTTGCATCTTGTGTCGATGTCTGGTTACCGGTGGCCCGTCTATAAGAATACCGCGTAACAGGAAAGTTGCTTCGGAACTTAAGCACACCAAGGCATAGGAAATAGCGCGGGAGGAGTGACGACTCCGGTTTGACTCGGGTTAGACTCCCCTAAGACAAATGTGTAGGGTACGATTCTCGGAGTGACTGTGATTAATCGCTCCGTCGGAGAATAGCCCCCAAGTGAGACTAAGGACTCAGATAAGACTCAGTTGGTGTGACATCTAAGTGACTCGAAAGTGGGGTACGTGAAACAACACGTGTAAGACATGACCCTTAGAGCAACCGTGATCGATCGCTCTGCTGAAGGGTAGCCCCCGAGTGGGATTTAAGACTTTGTTAAGACTGGAGTGTCGGACGAGTGACCCTTAGACGTGAGGATCACGAACCATCTTGTTATAGGGCTATGCCTTGTAAAAGGTTGACTCGGCCTCGTGGAAAGGCAGATGGGGTATGGGAAGGAACTCGCGATGTAAGATCGGTAGTTTCGACGCTAGAGACCCTCAACTTGACTTGAATAAGGATGGACCCTGTGATTAGGGTAGACCCTTAAGTTAAAGGTTTCTTAAATTGGGATGACTCGACTAAAAGATTGAAAGGTGGGCGGAATTCCCTTAGGAAAGGTCGTGGGGACCGTCTTGCTAGAGGGAAAGAACGCGTGGGACTTTCTAGTTAGGACTCGAGTGCTTAGACGAACCTTCCATTTACAAGTGTATGACTCGTGTTGGTTGGTTATGCCTTTGACGAATAAGGCGGACTGGGATGGGAAAGAAACCCTTGATATAGGATCGACGGAGTTTCGACGCTATAGACCTTCGACAAATTATGAAAAGACCCGACACACGGATTACGGTAGGGCCTATAATAAGGAAAGTTTTTGAAAAGGGTTGACTTCCTAAATAAGGAAGGTTTTTGAAAAGGATTGAATTTTGAAATTGAGAGGACGGTCCTGAAATTAACAGTGGGCCAATGGGACCGGGAATTTTGAATATTTGGAATGGTTGCGAATAAATTCACATTTAGAAAAATTGGGGACGGTCCGTTTTTTGAAATTGGCAGCATGCCGACAGAATCGGATTTTTTGAAAATTTGAAATTTTGGAATTTTGAAATTTTGAACATCGAAAATAAATTTTCAAAAATTTGAAAACTCGAAAACGGGATCCCGAAGATTTGAAAATCGAAAACGGCATCTCAGAGATTTGAAAATCGAGAATGGCATCTCGAAGATTTGGAAATCGAAATTGAATTTTAAAAATTTGGAAAAAAAATGAATAGGGATCGGAAATTCAAATATTAAAATGGATAGCATGCCGGCTAGAAAATAGGCTTGTTTTGAGTCAAATCTTAAGTCTAAATTTCGGCAGCGTTCCGATTTTTTGAAAATTGGATATTTTGAAAAGATGCATTTTCTTTGAAATGACGGTTTTTTGAAAACGACTTTAGATACCAAGTAGCACATAGTCACGCAAGCATTATAACGATAGCATGTATGCTTTACACTAAGTCTCGGTCGGTCGAAATAGGGTTTATACCAGTTCGCATAGCCTTTCTGAGAATCAGGACGGACTTTCTAAGTCGAGTTGATCTTAGAACATGTCGCAAAACCCATACGAATTAGCTATGAACACCTTGACATAACAAATTTGGAATATATCACGGTATAGTGGGACGTCGGTCGCCAGTACCGGTCCGGGTAAAATTGAGGTTATGCATGAACCGTAAAACTAAAACGCGTATTGTAGTAATCGAACGATTTCTTCTCGAGTCTCACCTTGAGGACCCCGATGGTAAGTTACACATCAGTTGTCCCCAGCGGAGTCGCCAAATTGTGGACATGACATAGGTCAACCCCGACGCGGCCGCGCGCGGATTTGGGGAGGCGAATGAATCTCATGTGAGATGGATCTCGGATTGAAATTTAAATCTAAATGGAGTTGCCACCGAACTTTGTGGGAGTTCGGGTCTATTCGAACTCACTCAATATCTTAGTGGGCCGTGCACAAAGTATGGCCCATTCGGATCTCAGAGTTTATGGGGTTCGTCCCTTTGCATTGCGATACCGATACCGACATTATCGGTTACCATGTATTGAATGACTCTCGCATGCCAATGGTTTCGGACATCCGGAAACCACGGTTCTAAGTAAGGGGTGAGGGTACGTGTTGGGAAGTTCACAAAGAACACCCAACCTCGCCCGCACTTAGCGGCCTCTACTTGGATATCGTTCTTTGTTCGTGTACGCGCGTTAGTTTGACGATTGGATATTATGCAAACAGAGTTTTGACTAAACATGTGAATTATGTTTGACTACGTCGTTTAATGCATCTAAACTAACGTCGTTTAATGCATCTAAACTAACGTCAAAGTTTATTTAGCAGGCGAGGTTCATTTTAGTACAATAAAACAAACAACTTAAAAAGTGCGACAATAGATTACAACATGCGAGCGGCATACCACCCGGAAATATAATACAACAAACGGCAATATGCAATAATTGCGATAATAACGGATCATAAATGAGTTAGACGATGTAAATATGATACGATGCATGGTTTTTAAAAAGTAAGTCACGTGATAGACTTGACACGTGTTGACCGAAGTCATGAGAATAGTTTGTCGATGCTAGAAATGCGTTGAAGGCCTCACGGTGTTGACGTGACAAAGACCACTCGATCGAGTCATTGAGGGACTCGATCGAGTGGTCTCGAAAAAAACCTTCTGCCCGAATTATGGGATGCCACTCGACCGAGTGGGCTAGGCACTCGGTCGAGTGCCCCCTTTACGGATGAAAAACGTTGCTTTCGAGATTTGCTTTTAATTTTGAAAATCGATAATTTTGTTGAGTCGTGTAAAAATACGATATAATTTATACTCAATCCAGTTTTCATTACTCGTCATATTCGATACTTGATTATAAAATCAATATCTAATATTTAGAGTGAATTTTGTAAAAGATGTTTATAAATCGTTTTTGATTGTATTAAGACGAAATAATTCCCTATGCGTTATAATGCCGTGATTAGTCTTTTCGGACCATATGACCATTATTTCGGCGTCATTGGGATCGTGCTTAATATGGTTTATTGATTGATTTCTTTGGATCTGACATTCGACTATAGAGTCGATATCGTATCCTAGGAAATAATGCTTTTTTGAAAGTAGTACGATAATATCGATATTAGAAACAAGAAAAGAAAAATAAAAAGAAGAAAAAACGTGACTATGACGACGTAGAGGACAGACGAAAAAACGAGGAAAAAAAGAAGAGAGAAAGGGAGAAAACGGGATTTGTAACACCCTCAACCTACATGCTAAATTATCTTGAAAACGGACTCGTAATAGCGGCCTAGGCGCGGGAGCGTTAAGATGTATATAGGAGGGTTATGATGTGTATAATTGGGAAGGGATTTGACGAGTTTTGCTCTCGGGTTTTCTAAAGGATATCTGGAGGAAAAAATCGGGATTGGATGTGTGTATAATCTGCCTAGGATTGCTGAAATTTTAGGGTTGTGAATTGTTGTGTATTGTCATGAATTGTATTGTGAATTGTGTGTTGTTGTGAATTGAAGGTTGCAAAGGGGTGTATTTATAGGAAAAGTACCCCGGTTTATGATAGGAAAGGTACCCGATTTTGGATAGGAAAGGCTTTGCTTGGATGGGAAGAAACACCAGCTTGGGTGAAGAAGGATTCCGATTGTGGATAGAAAAAGGAATCCGGTTTCAGCTGGAAAAGATGTCACTCGATCGAGTGGTGCAGTACTCGAACGAGTGCCCGGTCTGATGCCCAGTTCTGCGGGTCATACGAGCCTACTCGACCGAGTGAGTTGGTCCACTCGATCGAGTGGGTCTAGACGGGTGGGAGGACTCTTTTAGAGATAGAGTTTTATCTTTAAGGGAGAGTTTTAGTTCCTCCTTGTAGCTGAATTTTGTGGTATTTGACTTTGAATCGGATTTCCAAAGTTGCGTGACAGATTTTTATGCCTCGAAAATGTCTTTGACCGGGGTTTGACCCGGTAGCTAAAAGACGGTTATCCTTGGTGTTTGTTTTGTCCCAAATTAGTCCTATTTGACTTTTCACGACCCAATGGGCCTGAATTTGAGGTTGGTTTTTTGAGATTTGTACTCCGTAAAAAGCTCAAGCCAAATACTAACGATTTTGAGCCCATATTCGAGTATATTAAAGTATGTTTGCGTTCGATCATCATCGGGTGTTTGTCGGAAACTGCTATAGACACCTAGCAGCCAAATGTGGGTGTCTACAATGAGCTGCTACACTTTTTTTTCCCTTCGACTAGGTTTTTTGTCCCAATGGATTTTTCCTAGCAAGGTTTTTAACGAGGCAGTTGTACACATGTTTTTCATGTTGTGGACGTGACAAATATCGTGGATATGTTATGTATAGTTTCTATTGAGAAATATTGAAATGCTTTCAACCACAAAACAATATATAATACTTGAAATGAATGGTATGTGACCATATTTTGACTTCTGAAGACACATGATGATTACAAGTATATCACGAAGTTTTATTAAACGAAGATATCAAGTTTCTCAGCTACAATGAATTCTATATCGATGAATCATGATGGGAGTAATGTGAGTTGTACTCTTTTTCCCTAACCATGTTTTTTTTCATACTAGGTTTTCCTGGTAAGGTTTTAATGAGGCAGCGGTTCATTCGCATCGTAAAATGTCACATTTTCTGGATAATAAACATCCAAGGGGGAGTGTTATAATATGAATGTTATTATCCTTCCAAGCAATACTTCTCTTTGCGAACTGACGTGTCCTTTATGTTTCGATATCTATAAATATTGATCAACTCATGTATTGTAATGTACACATCAATATAATCTCATTTCGATTGACTACTTACGATATTGTTCGACAATATATTTATAACAATTTTTATGTCTACAATGGGTCTAGGTTTTTTTTTTGTTTAACGAAGAGCTTACTTAGTCGCATTATAATAGAAGTGAGAAGATCAAACTTGAGACCTATCGTTCATGGTACCTTCTTCTTAACCACTAGGATAAGACATCTACGGTTGAGTTTAAGTTTTTAGGAATGAAGGTGAATTAGAAGCTAAAGTGAGGGGTCGGTAAATGAAAGAGGAATGCCGGGGTTGTTGGTAGATGAAAGGAGTAGTGTGTAATTTTTAATTAGCGTTTGCATATAAATTCGGATCGGATATTCAATATTCGATCCGAAAATCAGTTCTCGGATATCTGAAATTTTCAAACTTAATATCCGTATCCGATCCAATATCCGAAATTTTAGGATACGGATATCCGATCCGAATTATTTTTCGGCTAGGTTGCACGGACACGGCCCATTAGTGACGTATCCGTGTCCGACACGGTGTCCGACACGGACACGGAATGGACACGGCTAAATACGTGTCCGACACGCTAAAAACTGTGTCTCGGTTTTTTTTAAAACTCCGATACATATTGGACACAGACAAAGCTATATCGGACACGGTTCACTGTTATTTACCCTAAAATTGAAAACATACCCTCCTTCAGACCTTCACCCCCAATTCAAACAATAACTGCAGCCTGCCAGCCTTCACTCTCTCTACACCGCACGCCGACGCCGACGCAGACGGACCCTTCACGCAGCCGACGCATTCTTCGAGTCTTCGCACAGTCAGGTGAACGAATGAATTTTGTGGTTTGTTATTCTTGAGTATTACTTACTTAGGTTCTATTTCTCGGATTTGTTTTCGATTTAATTGGATGTTTAATTGGCGTTATTTGGGTTCTATTTCTAGGGTTTATTATTTTCAATTGGATGTGTTTATTCTTTAACTGAATTTTTTTGCGTTTTAATTGGAAATTTTAATGTACTAGGTGTTTGAGTGACTGTTGTTGTAGTGTTGTGACTGCTGTTGAAGTGTTTGTTGATAGTGGTTTGTTGTGACTGTTGTTGATTGGGTTTGTTGTGACTGTTGTTGAAGTGTTGATCGTTGATATTGAGTGATTAGGGTATAAGTTTTGTTTACTACTCCCTCCTCCCCACAATGATGTTCCCATTTGTAAATGGCACAAGAAATAAGGAATGAGTAATGAAAGGTGGTAAATTGTTTGGTGGGGTTCAAGATGTCAAATCAGAAAACGTAGCCAATAGGAAGAGAGTATAATGGATGAATAAGGAAAGTTTTTGATGGGGGTCGGAAACCTGCAAACGGGTCGCCCGCCATTTGGGTCCTGGGGTGGCCCGACTCGGGAATAAAGAAGGATCTACCAGGCAGGTCATGAAGCGAGAAGCCATCACTCTAAGGCATCCGTCTGCCCGGCAGGGCGTCACCGCCCGCCGAGCAGGGCAACCAGTACTCCCTGCCTCCTGGTTTTTGGGTATTCGCATGCCCAACAGGAGCAGGGGAAATCAAGGGTCCACCCGTCATTTTGCCTAAAGGTAAAGGGGAATGAGCGGACGAGGTGAAGCCACTTGTCACCCCCTCATCCACCCCTTCCCTCACTCTCTCTCCTCTTCCTCTCTCTTGTGGGAAGGTATAAATACTCTTCCATTTCCCACAAGAAAGGGGTTGGAAATTCTCTCTCTAGACTCTCACTCTAAAAACCGCCGCCTAGTTCCTCACGAGCTAGGTTCGTTAAGGCATTCCACGAACTGACTTAGGCATCGGAGAGGGTTCCCTCGGACACCTCCGGGGCTCTGTGTGTTCCTTGTACAGGGGCAGGCCATCTCCGCCGGGGAAGTTCGACTGTCAGAGTGAGGAGAAGGGGAGAGTCAATAGGAGACTTACATTGATCACTTTAGGACTTCAAACACCATAGCAAAAGATCCGAACTCAGAATCGGGTCTAATTGTTTCCATACCGGAATAATTTGGCGCCGTCTGTGGGGAAGATCTGGTTGTACCAACGAAATTACCCACAAAAATCAACCTCAATCAAATCACTACGAAAATGCCTGAAATCATAGAAGCAAGCTCCGGGGTGGGTCTGACGGTACCACCGGTGATCCCCCCATATGGAATGCCTGCACCTGGGAGAACGCCTGCTGCAACGATCCCAGGGGTGGGGCATACCAGCCTTCGCGAGACACCTGAGGGAGGTGCTGCAGTCACAGTTGGGCAGGTTGGCCATCAAAGACCCAATCTAAACCTCACCCTTGCCCAAGTTCTGCAAACTGCAGCCTTCTTCTCAGCGATGCTTAACCAAGAGTTCACTCCAGAGGACTTGGTTGGCAGGATTGCTACTACTCCCACGCAACTCCACTTTGAAAGTGGAGAGGCTGCTAGGGGTACGAAGCGAACCGCCGCCAGGAACATCCCACGGAAAGCATTGAAAGTGGCCAAGAGGTACCAGCAAACCCAAAAACGTATTACCGACAATCAGAAGCAAGCAGCTCAACAACAAGCATTCTCCATACACACTACGGAGTCCACGGCTGCCACAGAAAAAAGGGGATTATCCCAGGGCCTTCAGGACCGAATGAAGCATAAAGAGCCTGCATCCAAACGTCTGGGAGAAAAGCAGGGCGGAGTCTTCTCCTGGTTGACGCCTGCAGCAGAGGAACAGCCAACTCCAGGGCTATCTCAAAGTCTGCAGTCCAGGCTCAACCGGTTGCAACCACTCGAGTCAAGGCATCGCCAGGGCGACAACCTTGACCAGCCCCAAAGAAAAAGAACCAGGCATCCCACCCCTGATAGGGAAGATGAGGCTATAAGCAGGCTGCCACCAAGGTACCGCTCCCCCAGTACAAGGAAACCGACCCCTGGAAGATGGGATGACTACGGTTACCACTCTGGGGGGAGCAGGTCACGATTGGTAGGCAGACCCACCAAAACACCACTTCACCCTGACGTACAGGAGTACCCCATCCCGAAGATTAAAATGCCCTCCGTCAAATTCGATGGAACTTCAGACCCAGAAGATCACTTGGCAGCCTTTGAGAGCCACATGGGCATGTACGACGTAGATGACGCGGTCTGGTGCAAAGTCTTCCCAACTACCCTGGTTGGGCTAGCACAAGGATGGTTCAGGGATCTACGTCAGGGGTCAATCAGTTTCTTTATAGAGCTAGCTGAAGCTTCCTTAGAGCAGTATGCAGGGAACAAGAGACGCCGGCTCACTCGTTTTGACCTGATGACTCTGAAGCAAAAGAAGGGGGAAAGTGTTAGGGAGTACCTAAAGAGATTTGACTTGTCTTACCAGCAGGTCAGGGAGATCGACGACTCAATGGCTGCATACGCCTTGACCATCTCCCTACTCCCAGGGGAGATGAAGAATCAGATGATCAGAGCTCAGCCTGAGACCCTGGCTAAAGCCAGAAAAATCGCCGAGGGCTTCATATTGCAAGAAGAATTCCACAGCCTGCCGGATACCCCCGCAGGGCCAACCAGGCCGCAGGGTGGACGCAGCAGGAACGAGAAAAACAGGCAAAAAGACGAGGGGGGAGATACCCCTAGAAAAGAGCGCACAACATATCAACCCAGATTCGATAGTTACACAGCCCTTAACAAATCCAGGGCATAAATCTTTGAACTGGAAAAAGAGACGGCAAAATGGAATCGTCCCAACAAACCTCGCAGCCCTAAAGGGGATCCGAAAAAATTTTGTACATTCCACGATTGTGTGGGGCACACCACCGAGGAGTGCCGCCACCTGAAGGACGAAATTGAGAAGCTTATCAGAAATGGATGGCTGAGCAATTACGCAGCGAGAAACAAGAGCCAGAAAGAGGTGGCAGATAAGCCTGAGGGCTCGGCGCAAACCCGCATGATAATCCATGTGATATCAGGGGATGCAGAGGGCCAGTCAAGTAGGAGAAGCCAAAAAAGACAGATCCGGGAATTACGAAACCAAGTCTGCTATGCTGAGAGGACAGGGAGTCCCAAGGGCGCGACCCTGAGCATCACCCCAGAGGATGCGGGGCGGGTAATATACCCCCACAGCGACCCTCTGGTACTGTTCCTAGTAATCAGCAACCACATCGTAAAAAGGTGCATTGTAGACACCGGAGCTTATACCAACCTACTGTACAAGGACGCATTCGAGAAGATGGGCCTGGAAAAGAGGCACCTGAGGCCAGCCCCTGGGTCCTTATATGGATTCAGCGGGGCAGGTGTACTCCCCATGGGTATCATCGACCTGCCCGTAACATTTGGGGAAGGGGCCTCCGCCAGAAATGTCAGGGCCTCATTTGTTGTAGTAGATGCAAGGTCTGCATACAACGCCCTGATAGGCAGAGCTACCTTGGACAAAATCGAAGCAGCCATATCCATCAGGGCTCTGACCGTAGCCTATATAACAGATTTTGACATGGAAGGGAAAATTCATGGAGACCAGGAGTCAGCCAGGCAGTGCTACTCGGTGGCCCTCCAAACCCATGAAACTGAGAGAAAGGGAAAAAGGAAAGCTGACAGTTCCCCCAGCAGTGAGGGTGAGATCCCAGCCAGACAGCAGGCGGCTGACCACCTGGAACCTGGGGGAAAGTATGTTGGTGGATCTGGAGCCTGGCAGACAAGTCCTCATAGGAGCTGATCTGGAGGCGTCCTACCAGGCGGAGCTAATCAGGGTCCTGAGAGATAACAGGGACGTATTCGCCTACTCGGCGGACGAAATGCCAGGGGTCGACCCAGCTTACATCGTTCACAGGCTGAACGTGAATCCAGAGGCCCGCCCCGTCAAACAAAAGAAAAGAAACATGTCAGCAGAGAAAGACCTAGCCATAAAGGAGGAGATAGAAAAACTTTTGAAAGCGGATTTCATTAGAATCTGTGATTACCCTGAATGGCTGGCAAACGTCGTAATGGTGAAAAAGTCCTCGGGCGCATGGAGAATGTGCGTGGACTTCACAAACCTCAACAACGCCTGCCCAAAAGACTACTATCCCCTTCCCAGAATAGACCAGTTGGTAGACGCCACCAGTGGGTACTCCATGCTAAGCTTTCTGGATGCCTTATCAGGATACCATCAAGTGTACTTGTGGCAGCCCGACAGGGTAAAGTGTGCCTTCATCACCAGTCATGACACTTATATGTACAAGATGATGCCCTTCGGACTAAAGAATGCAGGCGCCACCTACCAACGATTAGTAGACAAGGTCTTTGAAAAACAGAAGGGTAGGAATTTAGAGGCCTACGTCGACGACGCAATAGTAAAAAGCAAGGGAGACAATCAACACTTGACAGACTTACAAGAAACCTTCACCTCCCTGCGCGCTTACAAGATGAAGCTCAACCCCAAAAAATGCACATTCGGGGTTCGCTTCGGAAAATTCCTAGGTTTTCTGGTCAGTGAAAGGGGAATAGACGCCAATCCTGAAAAGGTTCAGGCAGTCTTGGACCTTCCAGAACCGAAGACCATTAGGGATATCCAGCGCCTAACTGGTAGGATGGCTGCCCTGACACGCTTCATTGTCAGATCAGCAGATAAATCAACACTATTCTTCAAAGTCTTGAAAGGCAACAAACAATTCAAGTGGGAAGATGAGCAGAAGGAAGCCTTTGAACAACTAAAGGAACACTTGAAAAAACTCCCCACCCTGGCGAGACCAGTGGCAGGGGAAAAACTTTTTCTTTACATTGCCGTCACCAACTCGACAGTAAGTGCGGTTATCTTGAGAGAGGAAGCAGGCTCTCAACAGCCCATATACTTTGTGAGTCATGCCCTGGGAGCAGCCGAGAAGAATTACCCTGTGGTTGAGAAGGCGGCATACGCAGTCGTCATTGCAGCACGAAAACTCAGACCTTACTTTGAAGCGCACCCTGTTGTGGTATTAACTGATCAACCGTTGGAAAAAGTCTTAGAAAAATTTGAGAAATCAGGAAGACTACTGAAATGGGTCGTCGAGTTAAGCGGACTAGGAATATCTTATCAGCCCAGGGCAGCCATAAAAGCGCAGGCCCTGGCGGATTTCCTGGCCGAGTGCTCCCACTCAGAGGAAGATGATCCCCCCACTGGAGAATGGGTAGTGTACACGGACGGATCTTCCACGACCAACGGTGCAGGGGCAGGGGTCGTATTAACCAGCCCTGAAGGAACGGACTTTGAGCATGCTCTCAGGTTCACCTTCCCTGCATCTAACAACGAGGCCGAGTATGAGGCCGTCATGGCAGGCTTAAAATTGGCCAAAGTCGCCGGAGCAGAGCGGGTAATTCTGGCAACAGACTCCCAGCTCATCGCCAACCAAATCAATGGAGAGTATGAGGCAAGAGACCAGTCTATGGCCATGTATTTGGAAAGGGTAAAGCAAGAGCTGTCGGGGCTTAAGTCCTACGAAATCAGGCAGATTCCCCGGTCCCAGAATAACCGGGCAGACGCCCTGTCAAAGCTGGCCAGCTCAAGTTTACAAGACATACGAAGATCGGTCTGGGTGGACGTAATCCAAGAAAAATCTACCGCCCCCCCCCCCCCCCCCAGCCGGTTAATATCGTTGAAGAGGATGACCCAGAAAATTGGATGACTCCAATCATCCAATTCAAGAAGCACGGAATCTTACCGCTTGACCCTGCTCAAAAGAGAAAAACGCTGGCAAGGGCCACATGGTTCGTACTAATAGGAGATGACTTATACAAAAAGTCGTTTTCTTCACCCCTGCTCAAATGCCTGGGGGCAGGGCAGGCGGAAGAAGTTCTAGACGACATCCACTCAGGAATTTGCGGGCACCACATAGGAGGAAGGTCCCTGGCGCACAAAGCCCTGAGGGCAGGGTACTACTGGCCGACCCTGCTAGCAGACGCAAGAGATCTGACTCGAAAATGCAGAAAATGCCAACTCTTTGCCCCTTCAATCCATGCTCCAGCCCAGGAACTCAGGCCAATCCTTTCCCCCATTCCTTTCGCTCAATGGGGAATGGACATACTGGGCCCTTTCACTGTACTACAGCTACCGGAGGTCGGAAGTTCTTAATAGTAGGGATTGACTACTTTACCAAATGGATCGAGGCTGAAGCAGTCCCTAACATCACCGAACCGGCAGTTAGAAAAGTCATCTGGAGGAATATCATAACCAGATCTGGCTTACCAAAGATACTGGTGTTCGACCACGGAAGACAGTTTGACAATGACCCCCTGAGAACCTGGCTGGAGGGGCATGGAATAGTAGTCGCCTACTCCGCTGTCTGCCACCCAGAAACTAATGGGCAGGCTCAGGCTGCCAATAAGCAGATCCTGAACGAATTAAAGAAAATGGTAGATGACCTTAAGGGTAGGTGGGCAGACGAATTGCCAAGTATTCTATGGTCAATCAGAACCACATGCAAGGAGTCTACAGGCCAGACACCCTTTGGCCTAGTCTATGGAGCAGAGGCCTTGTTACCTATAGAAGCCCGGATACCAACTCTGAGATCCCAATAATATAATCAGGCAGATAACGAGGCATCAATGGCTGAAGCCCTAGACCTGGTCCGGGAAGTCAGGGAGGAGGCCAGCATTAACATAGCGGCCTACCAACAAAGAATGAGAAGAGCATACAACAGAAGAGTAAATAAGAGGAATTTTCAGGTGGGAGACCTAGTCCTGAGAAAAACGCAGGCGGTAGGAAAAGCGCATGAACATGGAAAATTAAGCGCCAACTGGGAAGGCCCATACAGGGTAACCCAGATTAAAGGCCCAGGCACCTACAAGATCGCCAACCTTGAAGGCCTCCTGGTTCTTAGGTGTTCGCATGCCCAGCAGGGACAGGGGAAACCAAGGACCTTCCCGTCATTTTGCCTAAGGTAAGGGGGAATGAGTGGATGAGGTGAAGCCACTTGTCACCTCCTCATCCACCCCTTCCCTCACTCTCTCCTCCTTCCTCTCTTTTGTGGGAAGGTATAAATACTCTTCCATTTCCCACAATAAAGGGGTTGGAAATTCTCTCTCTAGACTCTCACTCTAAAAACCGCCGCCTAGTTCCTCACGAGCTAGGTTCGTTAAGGCATTCCACGACCTGACTTAGGCATCGGAGAGGGTTCCCTCGGACACCTCCGGGGCCCTGTGTGTTCCTTGTGCAGGGGCAGACCATCTCCGTCGGGGAAGTTCGACTGTCAGAGTGAGGTGAAGGGGAGAGTCAATAGGAGACTTACATTGATCACTTTAGGACTTCAAACATCATAGCAAAAGATCCGAACTCAGAATCGGGTCTAATTGTTTCCATACCGGAACAGTTTTGAAGTGGGAAAATCTTAGTGGAGTTTTCTTTTAAGGAAAGTGGGAAAATCTTAGTGGTGGGGAGGGAGTAGTAATCAAAGTCTTGGTGAACTTGTGTTTACGCAACCTATTTTGTTATTTTATGTTTGTGGTCTTATAAGTGACCAAAATGTGAATGTTATATTGTTCGTTATAAAGAGCCTAAAATTCTCTTTATTTCAATATATATATTGTCTTTTTTGCCGTGTTCCAGTGTCTCCAAAAAATTCGAGCGCCGTGTCCCGTGTCCGATACGTGTCCGTGTCCATATTGGTGCAACCTAATTTTTTGGATCGATTATCCAATAATTCGGACCGGATATTGGATCGGTTCGGATAGTCGGATATTTTGCTGAGTCTAATCGTTCAATTTTGAGGAGACCCAGAAATTAGTAACTGTGAAATCGAAAGGGTTTATTATCGGCAGAGAAATAAGAGCAGGTTTAGTAAGAGAGGAAGAAGGAAGAAGAAGAAGAAATAGAAATGGTGAAAGGGGCGGTGGGTGAAGAAGGTCGGCTTTCAGAGGCGGAGGAAAGGCTTGGAATATCAGGTAAACCGGTAGAAGTGGGTTTGTTGATCGGCAAATTAAACGCAGAAATGGACCGGGGTTTCATCTTCGACTTGGTTCCCACTCCATCAAACGATGCCGGAGAATCCCCTTGTTCTCTTCTTAACAATAACAACAACAACGATGATACCGCCAAGAAGAAGAAGAAGAACCCCATCAATTCTTCTTCTTCTTCGTCTTCTTCTTCTTTGGTCATTGATATCGATTGGGTCACTGAACATGCTCGTCAGGTGTCAAGAATGATGGTGGGTGGCATCAAAGTGATCGGCGTCTATTTGTGGGCTCCCGAACCCGCCTTCAAGAATTCCACATTACTTCTTTCCCAGGTTCTCTTCCTTCTACCTTTAGTTTCCGCAGGGGCAGTTTGTTGGATACTCATACTCATACTGATACTGATACTGGTTTGTGAACCCTGTTTGCAACGTCCAATAGTCTGTCAGCTGTCAATTCGTATATGCCTGATTTGCCACTAGTTTCAGCATCTATGTTACTTTGACCCTTCGTATGGGCTCCCAATCCCATACCTGTGTCGGACACCTTCATACTTGGACATTGGTGTGACACTGACACTTCAATTCAGATGACAAATTTGACAAAAACTACCCCACATGGCAATGCACCCATGTCCCATTCTACAAACCAAGTCTGAGGGTGTGTTTGGATAGAGGGATTTGGAGGGAAGGAAAGTGAGGGAAAGGGAGGAGAGCAAGTTCTATTGTTTGGTTAAAAAAATGGGGTGAATGGATTTGGAAGGGGAGGGAAAATGGATGATCCTCCAAGGCAAAATATTTCTACTCCAAAATAGGCAAGATTTGGAGGAAAAATGGTCCATCTCCATTCTCCCTCCCCTTCATTCCCTTTCCCTTTCCCTTCACTCCTTCCCCCTCCCCTCCCTTTCCCTCTCATTTTGCTATCCTAACACACACTAAGTAACACACGTCTTCATTACCTTTAGGAAAGGTCCAAATTAGAGAAGGGTGTGATTGCATAGAAGGATTTGGAGGGGACGGAAAGGAATGAGGCAAGTTACTTTGTTTGGTTAATAAAATGGGGTCAAGGGATTTGGAGGGGAGGGAAAATGGATCCTCATCTCCCTTTCCCTTTCATTTTGTTATCCAAACACTCCCTACATTATTTTGGCTGAGTAAATGGACTAGTAATTGCATACTTATTACATACTCGTTATTAATACTTACGGTTCCGTGGTTACCTACTTTCCAATTACCCGCTGATAATTGTGTGATTTATCACCCACGATCAGGAAAATATCCCCTTTTAAGAGCTACGCCTCGTAGATAAGTGCGTTGCTCATGGATATCACTCCTTCCCATAAAAACCTAATGTTTCAAAAGATAAAGCAGTGATTGCGTTTATGTCTTTCTTGTAAGGTCTATTGGATCTTGCTTACACTTACACTAACACTAACAACATGCATATGCCCCTAGTCGTAACTGATCGTGTAAAACTTTCAACTGGACATCTAGTCTTACTATTTGCTAGGCTATCATTATTGATATCCCGTTAATACTACAGGATACCAGTACTATAGTTGAGCCTACAGGAGTACAGGTGCTCTCAGTGTGACAGTTTGCCTCAATTTTATGTCCTTTGTAAATTAACTGTAGATGCAGGATGAGGAGAATATAATATTTCTCAGCACTTTTGAGGAATGCTACTGAATTTGGGGATTGTAATTTGTTTTGACTTTGTCTAACCTTTAAATTTTTTCTGTGACTTACGAATGTAAATACTGATTATATATTTGCCTGTAGACTGTCAAGGGAGTAGCAGATGCTGCTCCTCTACCAAAAAATGGTTCAGATGAGAGGTTGTTTCTTCACATAAGCTATAGCCCCAGAAGGTAATCTGTATATTTGTATCTATGTGCTGGCATTTTACTCTAGTTTTGTTATTTTTTTTGTTTCTGTTATCTCTTTTTAGCGATTTATCTTTTCCTTCAAGCTAGGTGGACTTGTAGAAGTTGCTCACTGTCTTCAAATATCACTTCAAGCAGTCTTCGACCCTGTGATTTCAAAATGGGAAGGGTCTTGAACTCGTTCCAAGCGTTTAAGTGTAATTACAAATTTGATATGAGGTACAATGTTCTACCTACCTTGGCATTTCGTTACAATAACAACATCAAACCCTTGGTCCCAAAAACATTTTGGGTCTGCTAACATGAATCAATATCCGAAATCGTCAAGTCGTTTCCGAAAAGCAATCATATAAAAAGGCATAATAGTAATACGGAGTAATAGATAGAAGGAGAATAATAAAAATACATGGTTTCAAATTCAAAGCAAAGTTGAAAGCGTCAATAATAGTTGTTAAAAGGGTTACAAGCTCCAAGTCAAAGAAGAAAAAATTAGTGAGTAGTAATTAAAAATAATAGTAGGAATAATAGTTATGAAAAATAAAATAACTCCATAATTAAGAAAAAAACATACTCCCTCTATTTTATCCAATTAGCCCCATTTGAGTTTTTTTGTGAGGGGAAATTTGGCCAAATGTGGCTAAATGGAAAAAATGGAGGGAGTAAAAAGATAGTCCTCAAGTATCCTCAACTACCCGAATTTTCTCCCTTCATCGTCCTATCAAGTGCCATAGTTATACTTTTGGTTATAGTTATGGGGTAATTAATACATTTAAAGTTAACGGGCTTGGTTTCACAATCATAAAGAATTGAAGCGGTTGGCGGGTTGCATACCATTTCTTCGATTAGTACTGTCACATTGGTTCAAGATTGAAATTTAAGAAGTTGAATGATGTTTTCATCCACAAACCTTCAAGTTTGGGTGGTTTGTGCACTATTATGTTTACCGGTATCTTGACTCTTGCCTATGATTACCAGGTTGCCTGTCTTTTCTTCAGACATTAGGACATTGAAAAATATCTTGCGGGATGGGATCTCGATTCATGCGAAGGAGATTAAAGATGCAATCGCAATGGTTGATGGCGATCTGGTAAGAAGCTCTCTAATAAAATGTGAACAACATTTTAATGTTCTCCATGCCTGATTATTGAGATTTCTAAAAAAGACGTCAGATCATGATACAAAAGTTGCAGAGTACATAACTTCCACATGTAACAAGATTCTATCAATATTAGTCATTGTATAACATCCTGTATGTGAAAATGTTATTTCGATCCTGACAGCCAATAACTATCGCCTGCTATTATGTTTAACGCAACGTTTGCAATATGTCTTGGATCTTCTAAGACGAACTCTAGAATCATTGTCGTTTTTTATGAGCTTACCCTGGGGCCGTCATGTGCCTTTTCCATAAATTTTAAGAATTTGGTAAAATTTTGACGTTTGCGATCAAGTTCCTCATCATGCTTTGTATCTATAGGTTACTGCAAATGAAGACGTGCCTTCTACATCTAACGACCTGCACGAAGTTGAGCTGTTGGTACCATTTATGAAACATAGCTCACTGGAAGGTGCATATATGATCCTCGTCTCCGCATTAATTATTATTTCCTGCATAGTTACATTTTTTTTGCATGTGAAGCAAGCAGCCAAAAGGAGGTTGTTGGTGTTCTCGTCTTCTGTGGTACTGTATGTTCATACTCATATTTGAGCTCAAAAGAACCAGTTTCACAAGTTGTGGCTGATATAAAGGTATTCCATATAAGTTTGTAACTAAATAATCTCTTAAGGTGGTCTGTGTTTTCATTCTCCACATTTAGTGGCATGAACTATGGGTGCACTTATAACTTAGATTCAGAAGAGGTTTATGGCTTTATGCTATGTATAGTATACCTAGACTCCTGGAGTTATCCTATCTCTGTCACAAATCCCCTGGTGTCATTTGTGGCGCAGCTTATGTTTTTTGTTTCTGGATTCATGGTGAAAGTTATCTTTATTCACATGTTATTGATTTTAAGTTCTTATATTACGAAACTTGGGTTCCCATGTCCATAGTCTTGATCCACTATTGGATGTCACTTGTAATATGTGGTTCAATATTAGATCAGGAATAATCTTGGTTTAGGAAGACTGGTAGAAGAGAAAAGTACTTCTACTATTTGTCTGCTGGTTAACTTTGCAAGCACCCGTCTTTTTGAGAAGTTCGTGTGATATTTTCTTTGTAGGAAGATATATTAACGAGCTTGAGAAGTAGATTGGATATAGTAGCTGATGAGGCTGAAAGGGAAATGACAGAAGCTTGTAGAGATGGTTCTGAAACAAACAGCGAAATGTCTGATGCACAATCTGTCTACCAGATTATCCTGAAACCTTTGAGGTATATCATCTTTACATAAAGTTTTCTTTATTTTTGAAGATCTTGTAACTTTAACCTTCTACAAATTTTATTTTCATTTGTCTGGTCCTTTTCCGAGAACAGAACCCTGTGAATCTGTGAGCAGTGCTGAAATATTAGAAATTCTGCTTATATTTCTCAATTTGCTTACTGCTGGTATGATATTGATGGTCTCAGGAAGGAAATCGTTCTGCCATTTCCCCGGAGGGTCTTTATTCCTTGGCTTCAAGGATCATTTGTTTGTGACTATCTACTACCAAGTGAAACATTTGAGGTTTGGCATACATTTAATCGACACAAACTTATTTACTGACTGTTATTGCTTGGAACTCAAAATAGATATTCCTTGTCAAAAGTGAAACTTATATAGAAAATTAAAACAGTTTAGGACTTTAGGTGTTCTTACCAGAGGAAAGGGGATAGATTCTTCTGGGCTGCTTGTTTTGTTGACATGATTTTCTGGACTGTAGGTTAGAGTCTATCTGAGTTCTTTAGTCATTTCGTTGACTTTTGTTTTCCTCTTCTATGACCTTGTAAACATTTATGGTGAAAGGCTTTACAGTGTATGTATTGTTTGACATGCGTGGTACATTCGATCTTTTGTCGCAATTTTCATTTTAGGTTATCTAGGAAGAGTCTGTGTTAAAACAACATGAAGGTAAGGGCTGTCGGGCTGCGCATATGTCCGCAATATGTTGTTGAGACAATGTTGATAATGTGTTAGTACTGTAATACTTGCACATCTCTCATGACCAAGATTGGGTACAGGGACTTCCAAGAAATGTTCATGCTATATGACACTCCAACATGGTTGCATGGTAAACTGAATCTGTTGCCAACAATTTTTTTTTTGAAAATTATTATTTAAACAAAGGAGCAATATATGAGCTTGAACCTGTTTTCTGAACCAAATCGAACACAAAACCATGCAACTCTGTTGTCATGTTTTTATATATTTTTGGCATAGGTATGACGGTTGAGATTGATGTTCTGCATACACTCATTTTAATGCATCCAAAATGTCATGTTTCTTCCATGATGTACGACAAGAACTTTGTGTTGCTGTGATTTTATATGCACAATTGAACTTAAGACAAACTGTTTGTCTCAGGCTGTTAGAGATCACTTTGTGGAGTTGCTGTCCATGGAGACCCCGACAGATGAATCTATAATGGAAGCAGAAAAGGAAGTTCCAAATCTGACAACAAGAGCCTTTTGGGATGTGTGTGGAGCATCTAATGGCACCGTTGTCGGAAGTACGAGCAGAGACATTGAAGCCGTAAAGGGTGATGCCAACAGATTAATAACATCTGGGAATGTTCAAGGCATACTAGCTGCTTTCATTCTGCTGATCGCAGTTATATTGGGGTCATTGCTGTTTGCGAGGAATTCAAGTCAAATATGAGACCCTCTATAAACGATTACTGTTTTCTGGTTTCATAGCAAGGGGAGAGTCTTTGCTCTATATCACTTTGAAATGTCTTAATTTTTTAACGAACTAGATTTAAAGCACAGTGAAATATCCTTTTTCGAAGATTTTATCTATGCCTTCGTATGTAGAAACTTCTCTATCAATTTATTGCCCATAATAAAAACTTGACATTGAAAATTATTACGAGTATTTTGATTTCAAGTTTTGTTTAATTGCGTCAATCTTCTTAATTGAGTTCTTTGATACTATATCACATATAGAGTACTCCGTATAATTTAATTTTTTCATTGATTTTCTTGTTATGCAAGATGTTTTTCCATACAAAGTTTTGATCAGCTTTTATTCTTTTAACGAGTGTTCTACCGTCTTCATATTTTCAATGGAGGAAAGACTCGTGACTCATTGGTTTTGGATTATGATGGAATAAATAATGCACAATTTTTATCGTGGGTCGTTGGGTGTTTGGTGTTGGGTGCGTGGGATAATGTGGTTGAACTGAGTGTGAAGTTAAAAGCGCAAATAAAATTCAAAAGCAAAGCTTGGTGACTACTGAGTGCTGACTCTCGAAGTCTCAAACGGTACGCCCGCCACTCCCCATTTCAACTACGAGTAAAATAAAATAACGTTGCACCAAACTTCCAACTTTCAACTAAATATAAATCAGGAAAGAAGAATCTCCAACTTTGAAAAGGAGACTGAAAAAAATGAAGGCCAACGTTACTTGCAAGTGAGGAGGAGGAAGATCAGAGGAGGCACTCATTGTTTTTGTTTTTAATTAATTTCCTTTTACTTACTTTATCTGTCTGTCTCTCCACATTCCCACACTTGTAGCTTCGTTCTGAGTATTTCTAATAAAAACATCCACATCTCCTCCCTTACTTCTTTCAAACGTTAAGATAACCAAAAATATTCAACCAAACTACCTTAGCTTGGATTCTTCACCTAACTTCACTTAATACGCCTTCAATTCCTTCCATTTTATTTATATGTCATTATATTGAATTCTTGATCGGGTTGATCGATCAAGTCGAGTCATTTTACGTTGGGTGGGAGACGAGACGAGACGAGACTCGAGGAGATGCCGGTTGATAATAATATTAGTACATGTAAGTTCATGTCTCCACACAAGAATTTGAGGGGACTCAAGGCTTTGTTATCTAATAATGCTGCTGCTGCTGCTGGTGGTAACGATTTTGATGATATTATTAGTGATCATGAACTCGCTCTCCGAAAAGCTGGCGAAACAGGTACGCACTACCACTACGTTACTCTCCATAAACCATAATTACTCCTTAATTAATAATAATAATAATTATACGCATTGCATGTTTGACGGTTTAACTATCACGAGTATATACACATGCATGTATGTTCTTCATCTTTTACATACCAACTTAATTAATTAATTACTACAGTACTTCCTATATGTGTAATTTGACCTTAATTGGAGTTTTTAAAGAAATTCTTGAATCTTGATTAAAGGAATAATGGAGTCTTACTATAAGTTAAGATGTTTTAATACTAGAAAATCATTCGCTAAAATGGAGTATCTAATGCCCAATTTTAATCAAATGTATGACCTAAAAATAACCACCCTTATTCAAATTCATTGCCACATTTACCTTTTGGATACGAGTATTATTTATACCAAACACTCGTATTTGATAATCTAAACAATTTATAAAGATAAAATAGTACTCCCTCCGTTGCAATGAATTGTTTGCCTTTGATTTTGGCATCAAGGGAAAGAGAACCAATGAGGAAGTGACTTGTGGAGCAAATGTTCAAATTACATACAAAAACTATTTCTAAAATAGAAAGACAAACAATTCATTGAGACGCCCCAATACGGAATAGGCAAACAATTCATTGCGACGGAGGGAGTATCTATTCATCAATGCAAGTACATTAAAGATAGTACCCCCTTCGATTTTTATCTATCTTCCCTATTTCCTTATTAGACCGAAACACATTTTCTTTCCCTATTTCTATTTTGGGTCATCAACATGGTCTAGAATTACCCTTACATTTCTCTCTCATCATCTTTCTCTTTTGAGCCACACATTCCTACACCTTTATTTTTCACCTAAAAGTCAAATGGGAAGAGAATAAAAAATCGGAGGGAGTATCAAATTTGTACTCCCTCTAATTCTTGTGAATTGGAGCATTTGTTTTTTTTGGCATATTCAATTGAATCGCTACATTTCTATATTAGGTATCCTTTTGTTTGGGTTGAGTATTTTACTTTATTGGTAAGACCCATCCCATCATTATCACTCACAACCTTATCATATGTGCATAAAGTAAATGTTGTGAACCGTAAAAATTGGAGGGAGTATAAGTTTTTAGTAATGCAAAATGGAAGATATCAATGGTGTAAAATGTGCATCAACAAATGTGTCAAAAGTCGAAGGGATAAGTGAAGTGGAACAAAGGGATTGCTATATAATTCGCCCAAGATGTATGTACTTGTATGCATTGTAAACTAATTTTAATCTCCCACACGAAGAATAAACAGAATAGTGTACTCTCCCCGTATCTATATGTTCGTCCACCTTATTTAATATATGGGTGGAGTATTATATTGAAAATGAGCGAACATATAGATCAGGAGTAGATTGTTTTACTCTGTTAGTGTTACTTAAAACCGTTCCCATTGGATAAACTGGAATATTTACTTAAAACCTTTGGAAGTTGATGAGGATTATTTAGAACAAAAATTTAGGATTGTGTGTTACTCCGTATTTTATTTTAGATTCTATTTCTACGTACGGGGTTTCATTGAATCAAAATCTAAACAAATGAGCCAAAAGTATTATGGAAGAGAAAAAAAGAGAATATGTATGTGGGTGATGATGATGATGAGACATAACATTGGCCAGGGCGGGCCATCTAATATAATCTAATCAAAATTAAGCCTGTAAAATGGAGGACTTTAATCACAAAAGTTAAGTTGGGGGGTCCAGAAAGTGGGATAGGTTCCCTCCCTTAATGAACGCCGGTTAAGGTGCACTTGGCTTCTTAATGAAGCTTGGGGCCCTTTAATGATGGTTTGGGAGGTATGATAATCCAAAGGACTAAAGGAGGGTGGGGGGTTTGATAGGGTAAAGCAAGGCAGAATTCAAAGTTTAATGGAGGGGAGGAGGTGGAGTGCTGGACCATATGCGGCATCACCATGCTTCATGCTTTCCTTTTAACATTTCTTTCATCTATCATCCTCTTCTTTACAGATAGTGGACCCCACCCGACCATTTCCTTTACAAATTCTCCTACTAATTTAATTTCATACACCCTCCTGGCCTATTTTTAATCTCGCTAATCATTACCAAGTATGATTATTACGTATTACTCCGACATTTCACTTGAGTATCGTGTGACGTGTCTGCCACATATTCCGATTCATGTTTGATATAACACGATACTTCAAAATTAAACTAGTACTCAGTATGAGAATTTTTGTGTGTTTTAAAGGCTTGATGAATTAACTACACAAATTAAAGAAGATGTTTCTAAATGACCTAAGATGAACATTGTGTTAGAAATGGCATCAAAGTATCACAATAAATCATGATACTTATGTCCATTGAAATCCGAAAAGCATACGTAGTCGCATTATAATAGAGGCTAAATGAGATTTATTTGAACCGTAGAACACCTATTGTCCAAAATATTTCCGTCTTAACCAGCTACTAGGCTTCTTTGGTAGCTCAATTGAAAATGAAAATGAAAATGACCATATAAAAGTAACTAAAGTAATAAAATGGGGGGGGGGGGGGATAGTAAATTGCAGACCAGCAGTAGAATGTAACTCAGATGGAATTTAGGGACTGGCAAAAGATTGAGAATATGATCCTGAGTCAGAGTGTATAGTTGTGCTGAATACTAGCCACCCACATTCATTTTTGATAACAATGAGCGAGTGTGAATGTGTGATGGTGGCAGCGCAAAGGAGGTACGAGGCAGCAGGATGGCTAAGGGAAATGGACCAAGTTGCGTGGGACACCCTTCCAAAGCAACCCTCCCAAGAAGACTTCTGCCAGGCTCTTCGCAATGGCCTTATTCTCTGCAATGTCCTTAACAAAGTCCACCCTGGTGCTGTCCACAAAGTATACATGCGTGCCTCTACTTGTTACTTTTGAAAATGTACTACATACGGACTACAAAGTAGTATGACTAATACTGTTTTTCTGTGGCCAATTGCAGGTGGTAGATAATCAAGGGTTGATAATGCAGTCGATGGAGGGAGCAGCGCAATCAGCCATTCAGTACTTTGAAAACACCCGAAACTTCTTAGTAGCTCTTGCTAATCTCAAGCTCCTGACTTTTGAAGCCTCTGACTTGGAGAAGGTTCCCCTTCTCCTCTCTTCTCATTTTTCTTTCTTTACAATGTAACACCGTTCACGTCAGTTCGGTATATATGTGTGAAATAACTCAACATTATATTAATGACTGTTATATATATACAGGGAGGTTCCTCAAACAAAGTTGTAGACTGCATCCTTTGTCTGAAAGGCTACCACGGGTGGAGGCAAGCTGGAGGAATTGGAGTGTGGAGATACGGTGGTACAGTGAGGATCACATCATTCCCCAAGGACTGTTCCTCTTCTTCTGTTGGTAGTGAAAGTGCCGATGATTCATTTGATGAATACGAAGTATCACAGTATGAACAACTCTCCGAGTTTCTCCGCCTCTCTAACAATGTTCTAAGTGAGGGATCCAAGGCCGCAAAATCTCTCTGCTTTCTATTGGATCGCTATGGGATCGGAATTTTACAGGCTTATATCCTTGAAAGGATCAAATTTGAAGACTCGCCTTTGAATTCAACGGTAGGTAAGACTTCTCCTCCTAATGCAGGAAGAAGATTTATGTGAGCCGTTTCATAAACAATGCGCATAATATTCTCATATCGGTTAACTGCTGAACAAATGAGCAGGTTATTGATATCGTGATCAGGAAGGTTGTAAAGGATCTTTCCAGAGTGCTTGCTTCAGAAGGGGTTCAGGTAATTGAGTCCAGAATACCAACATTTTTCACAAGATGCAGAGCCTTTTTTGGTTGTCGGGAAATTTTCCTAATGTCGGTGCTGATCTAGTTTTCATATGATGCTTTTGCAGCTCGGCCTTTTGTTAAAGAAAACTTTGAAGTATGAAGCAACAGTCACACACGAAGAGTTCTTAGCAGCAATTTCCCGGTATCTTAGCCAAAAGTCGGCTGCTATGAGGTCAACTAATTTAGCAGGGTTTTGCATTTGTGGGGGAAAGAGAGATATGATTCAGCAGGAATCAGAGGATTCAGTGAATTATAAAGGTGTAATTGAAGAACAACAAAAGGAGCTTCTGGTAATTCAATTTTTTCCCTCCAGATTAGCATTTTGTTCGGTTTCTAAGAACAGGACCCTCAAGATATAAACAAAAGAGAAAAAAAGATTAGACATCCCCGAACTGCATGCTGGACAAGCGATTTCTTGAAGATATCGTGAAGTTTTTGTGTTTTTTTTTTTGGTTCAGGAGCTGAAGTCATCTCACAATGAGACGAAATTAGAGCTGCAGAAGGTCCAGTTAGTGTGGAATGAAGAAACTGAAAGACTACGTGAGATTCGTACCTCTACTCCTTATTTAAAGATCCTCAGTTCGTTTACTATGTGTCCCATATCAAAGTGAGCTGGCCTAGGAAATAAAATATCTTGTTTGGTGCAGAGAATCACGTAAAAACTCTGGAAGTGGCTTCATCTTCTTACTACAAGGTTTTGGAAGAAAATCGCATACTTTACAATCAAGTACAAGACTTGAAAGGTTGTTACTTTCATCACAGTACTCATTATTACATTTTGAAAAATCTATCTAGTTCCCAATTTATAAGATGGTAACAATATTATGAAATGTCTCTTGCATTGTTTAGGAGCAATAAGAGTTTATTGTAGAGTGAGACCGTTCTTGAAAGGGAACTCAGGCGGACAATCAACTGTTGATCATATCGGAGAAAATGGGAACATAATTATTGCCCATCCTAACAGACAAGGAAGGGAGGCCAGAAAAGTTTTTGCATTCAATAAAGTATTTGGAACGGCTGCCACCCAGCGTATGTATTTTAATTTTACCCTTTTGCAATTTACTCGTGCCTTTCGAGTCCATCAGGAGACTTTAATACGGTTTTTCTGAATGCAGAGCAAATATATGTTGATACCCAACCATTGATAAGATCAGTTTTAGATGGCTTCAATGTGTGTATCTTTGCGTATGGACAAACTGGCTCTGGGAAGACTTATACCATGGTACTGCAAATCAATTCATTTCAATGTTTCCTAATCAATTGCCTATATATGCTTCTTGCAATAAAAGGCACTTCGCTAATATGGTTGTTACATCTTCATCGTGTCTATCTCTTTCAATTGTCCAGAGTGGCCCAGAACTGACAGTTGAAGATACATGGGGAGTCAACTACCGAGCATTGCGAGATCTGTTTGAGATGTCGAAGTCTAGGGCTCACGTAATTCAGTACGAAATTGGAGTACAGATGATTGAAATATACAATGAGCAAGTTAGAGATTTGTTGGTTGTTGATGGTTCTTCCAAAAGATATCCTTTCGAGCATTCTGATTTTATATTTTGTTCCATTTGCTGAAGAATCTAATTACCCCCCAACCGTTTATATGTGTCCTTAACTAAGTTTACGTTGGATATTCGGAACAACTCTCAGCTCAACGGCTTGAATGTACCTGATGCGTGTTTGGTAAAAGTAAATGGCACCCAAAATGTTCTGGATTTGATGAGCATTGGCTTAAAGAATCGAGCAGTAGGTGCAACTGCACTAAACGAACGGAGTAGTCGATCTCATAGGTTGGATTCACACTTGCATACGTACGCCGTACGGTTGGTGTGACATTATTTCTTGATCTTTCATATGTCTGAGACTGATTATTAGTAATATTATTGGTGCAGTATCTTAACCATTCATGTGCAAGGAAAAGAGTTGATCTCTGGTTCAATCTTAAAGGGCTGTCTTCATTTGGTTGATTTAGCCGGTAGTGAGAGAGTGGACAAATCGGAGGCTGTTGGAGAAAGGTTGAAGGAAGCTCAACACATAAACAAATCTTTGTCTGCTCTCGGGGATGTTATATCTGCCCTTGCACAGAAAAGTGCTCATATCCCTTACCGGAATAGCAAGCTCACTCAAGTACTACAAGACTCTTTAGGTATTAACTACTCCTACTAAGTTGATGATTAAAGATAATTGCTTTTCTGTCTCACTTGGGAGAATGATTGGTCACTGCTGAAGTGTACCCGATTGGCTATGTACGTGGCTCGAACAAAATCGTCAAAATCAAACAACTGGAAATTACAGTCTGATGTTCATTAAGCTGTCTGTGCTGCTTATGCTTTTAAGCAGCAACCAATCAATGTAGTCTTAAATGCATTTTTCATCTCAGGTCATGGTTATATATTCTCATGATATATATTCCATTTATTTCCGTGTGTAACTCCTGCTTGTCGGACTGTTGCAGGTGGACAGGCTAAAACATTGATGTTTGTTCACATAAATCCTGAAGCTAATGCAATAGGAGAGACTCTAAGCACTCTAAAGTTTGCGGAGAGAGTTGCCTCCATAGAACTAGGAGCTGCTCGAGCCAACAAGGAAACGACAGAAATCCGTGACCTTAGAACTGAGGTTTCTTCATTGCCTTTAACTTTTTTTTTAATCAATCCTTAATTAAACATCAGTTAATAGCTTCAATTCTTTGTCTGCAGATAGCGAACCTGAAATCTTCACTTGAAAGAAAAGAGTCAGAGCTTGAGCATCTAAAAGGCTCCAACTCCAGAAACATGACCGAAAATCAAAAGGTAGCAAGAGCAGTCTCTCCAATGAACATGCCAAGGCTTGGGCGACCAATCGATGATAAAACACCTGAGGTATGGCGGTTGTTTTGCCTTGAGAAAACTAAACCGATCCGTCAATTCTTGCATTAACATATCATTCCAGTGCAATATTCCTCTGCCTGATAATTTGACGCCTATGATAAGAGTAACATGCATGTTCCATAAAATCGAGTTTTGAAGTATTTGGTTGCATGTTAGGCAAAAAGTTGTTCCATGGGGAAGCAAAGAAGATCACAGCGTCTTGTATCCGGGTCTAAGGAAATGGAATCCCTGTCAAAGATGCCATATATCTCTGAAGATAAGTTTGTAAGTCCCAGAAATAATGGAAATGCAAGATCACCGTCACCTCCTGTTAGAAGATCGATATCCACTGATCGAGGTGCTCTCATGAGGATGAGTAGGATGAAGCCTGAAATAATGGAGAAACCAATTGCAAAAGCCCAATTACCTACAAGAGTTTCCGTTAACAGGTCTATCCTTCCAACACTAGGCAACAGCAGTACACTGGTCGAGCCAGTCAATGACAGTAATAATATGCAGCTTAAGGAGGTGTTTAATGCTAAACAAGTGACGAGCGTGAGGAAGAGTAGGACTGAAGGCAAATGTAAGGTAACTCACCCTGTGTCCCGTGTTCCCAAGGTTGATGAGACATTCCCTTTGGTCATCGACGAGGAGGCCACAAAGAGTGACGCCTTTTCTGAGCCTGAAAATGATGATCACGGCTTAATGGGCTCTTCACCATTTCGTAGCATTTCATCAATGAAGAAGTTCCATCATCATCAGAGCTCCGCTAAGACTTCTCAGTATACAGAACCCAGGTATTGCTTCACTGGTTAAAATAAGAGAATATCGACTAAGCATGTTTTATGTTTACTGTACTGTTCAGTTATTAACTAGATGCATACATACATTTGTGCAGAGAAGTATTACCGGCAATTCATTCTACTGTTGCAACTGCGAAGATTGAACCTAAGATTCAATCAGGCATTCCTCGCAATCCAATAAGAGAAGCAAACAATGCTCTAAGGAGAAGCCTTTCGACTCCACGTGGCAGGTTTTTCATGTTGTCTTGACTACTCTAGAGGCTTCTGTATGTAGAAACCATTTAATTGATTTTTCAACTGATTTTATTGTATCATTGTATTTGTATGTGTACAGTACAGTGAGTCCGGTATAGTATAGGGTTGCAGTATGTATGTATGTATGATGCTGCATTGGTTGAGTGTTCTGAAATTTGAGTTGAGCTTTATTGTTGTTACACTGTTCTGTTCTGTTCTGCGGCGCATCAAATAATTCACTTGTGTTGCAAACTAATGCCAGGCCTGAGTTTTGATTGAATGAAACACTGTTTTTTTTTTTTTTTTTTTTTCGGATTGGATACTACTCCGTATTTGAGAATTGAGAGCGAGCTCGAATGGAAAAACCACCAAAACAAACACAAGTATGTTACGAAGTAAAAGATTATGATTAAGAGCGAATGTTTGAGAGTGATGAAAACACAGTGTCTTCTCATTCATTAGATACTCGCATTATACAACTATACAAGCAAAAATATATACTTGGACTTTTGCCTACAGTGACAAAACCTAATATTGGGAAAGTTTTCACTATTATACTGTGTGTTATCAAACTGAATACCAGACCACCTTATATACAAATACAATATTCTTGCTCTAATTAATTAGAGTAAATTAGAAATTACTCCCAATGCATTTATTAAAATTTACTCCCTTATGAATTTTTTTAAATATTTTACACCCAAAAAGATGCAAAACTTCAAAATTTACTTGCAAATCACTATTCCGATGAGTTTATGATTTTACTGACCGAAATGCCCTTCATTTATAGTACGCCCCTCCCCACCTCACCTCATCCTCATTTCGACTTTCCCAACTCTTTCAGTCTCAATTCCAGGAGAACCCTAAATTCCCAGATCGAAAATCACCAAACCCAAAACTCGAGCATCCATTCATCAATCAATTGTGAAGACTTTTTTTTTTTACAAGACTGTAGACTAAATGAGAGCACAAGAGAAGGGGAAAGAAGGGTAGGAAGAAGAAGGGGGCAATTTTGGTATAAAAAATAGGTAACAAGCAAAATAATTCAAATTCACCGGATTAACTCGTCGGAGTAGTGATTTGCAAGTAAATTTTGAAATTTTGTATCTTTTTGGGTGTAAAATATTAAAAACAATTCATAAGGGAGTAAATTTTAATAAACGCATCTATGAAAGGAGTAATTTCTAATTTACTCATTTCAGTGGCGGACCTAGGATTTTTCAGCCAGGGGACACTATTTTTTTCCGACATTTTTGCATTTTAAAACTATTTTTACGATATTTTTTCCTATATAATAATGAACGATGAGACTTGTTAAAAAATGCTTATATATGTTTTAAATCATATTTTTATCACACGGTTATTAAAATCATTACCAAATTAAATAAACTAATTACATTATATAGGAAAAAATTGAGACAAATATTTGCAACGTGTCGTGAATAATCTATAAGTAAAAGATGGAAGGTTTTGAGAAATAGTTTGTATAATATATAGAAATTTTCATTAAGTTATGACATTAAGTATAGGCAGTGAAGTTGGTTATATGATCAACGACATGTTCAATGGACTTGGGTTCGAATCCCTTATCCAACATCTGAAGATGTCTGTCACGAAGTCTTGCTTTCCGGGTGCCTGAGTGAAGATGTTTGCATATTGCTTATGTGGAGGATTTTCACTACCCACTTAGCGACCTTCTCGTTTCTACACACAAAACCTAACCCAACTTCATCCTCTCCCATCATTGCAGCGTAGGTATTCAGCTTTAACCAGCCAAGATTCGATTTTGAGGAATAGAATATCATCAATCACAAATTTAATAATCCTATTGTATTTCTAGCTAATATTTACTCGTAATAGATTAATAGGTCAGAGTATTTAATATTTTATCCCATCAAATCCAAACCTTACATTTATTTTTTTCACAAGTTTGAAGAAGATAATATGCACTACTCTTTCCGTCTTGATCATCTGTGTTCCTACCTTTAATTAAAACTAGTATAGTCTCATGCATACTTGCACGATCGATATATTTCAATTGGTGATGTATTTTTTTATGTATTACGTAGTACTTATTTTAATATTTTTGTACTAACATTTATTTTGAGAAAATGAAAATGAAACTTGAGAGCTAATTGGGAGAAATTAGTAATGTAATGAAATGTACGTATATTTTTGCTTATTTTTTCATGATCATGAAGCGAATAGTAATACTCCATTCGTTCAAGTCGAAGTTACCTATTTGCTTTTAGCACAAGTTTTAGGAAACCGATTGCTTATTATTAAAGATACAAATGTGTAAAGGTTAATTATTTGTTTATTATTAAACGTAGTGTAAATAATGACATTTTTTTAAATATACTAGGTAAGATTTAAAGTATTTGTTTAATATTAAAACAATTACTAAAATGGAAATGATAAGCTTGAACTTGAACGTCCTACAAACGAATATGGGTAGCTTGGACTTGAACGGAGAAGTATAAGTTTATAAATCTTAATGATTATATCGTCACGAAGCTAATAATACTTATACTGCGTAGTTGTTTACAATGTTGTACAATTATAAAATATTAATACTGTAGCATTTGAATTATTTGCATTTAATTTGTAGATAATTTTATAGGAATTACTATTATCAATTATTTCCATGAATAGGATTGAGCATTTGGAGGGAAAATTTTCATAGGGAGTTATTCTTTTAGTGGATAGGAGATATCATTCACAAATAATATAAAGTGACAACAAATGACCGAGACATATGGAGTACGAAATGCGTGGTATATAAAGTAAAAGAAACGACATTTTATATAAATAGATAAAGACCGGTTGGAGAATTATAAAGAAAAACTTAAGTAAAATTAAAGATTAGATAAGTGATTGATGATTAATGTACGTTTTAGATTAGACGACTATACGTATGCATGCATGCGTAGTGTCTCCAATCTTGAATAATATTCGTCTAAATAGTAAATACCACACTTTACAACATAATAAATTGATTTGATGAGCTTTGAATTGGATCAGTTGGATGGATTGTTTAAGTTGTCAGTATGTGTGTTTTCCACTTATTATGTGGGTTACCTTTACGTTCCATTTAATTTAAGGTTGTAGAATTTTTGGTCTGTTTCAGTGTTTTGTACTCATCCACTTACTTCCTACGTCACTAAATATGGAGGGAAAGGGACATTTACAGAGTATTTGGATAATAAAATGAAGGGGGAGGGATTTGAACGGAGAGAAAATAGGTTCTTTAGTTTACTTCCAAGTCAACTCATTTTTTCATCTAAAGAGATAAGATGTGGAGGCAAAATTCCAATTTCTTTTCTTTCCCTACCCCGCCTTTCTTACCTTTCGTATTCTTCCCCCTCCCTTTCCCTCTGAATTGAAGAACATTCTAGTCTTTCTATTGGGTATCCAGTTGATTGTTACATTATCAATCGTGGTCCGAAGACGGAGATGCAAAATGCAAAACAACTACTAAAAGGACCACTTATCAGTTATCAAAAATCAAATAGCAGTATAAATTTTGTAACTATTGTGTAAATTGAAATAATTGTTACGGAGTATACGTTAAAAGGGCCATGCTATATGGAGGGATCACGTCATGATAAATGTAACTCGTAACTCATACGAAGCACAATAATAAGTAGAGCTGTGACTGAGTCTTAGCAAACTATTCGATCCGATTCATAAAGTTCGACTCGAAAAAGTTTGATTTGTTCTCAGTTTGAAGTTTCAAATGTAGGGCCAAATGTTATTTTGATACTCGACTCAAATCAAGCCAAATATTCGGCTCGATTCGATATCAACCAGCCCAACATTTCAAGCTAACATTCCAAGCTACTACAAGGTCCAAGCCCGTAAACCTAATCAGATCAGCCTAGCAGTTTAGGACAATACATGAACTAAAAAAGAGCAAGTCAAAGGCCAACATAAAAATAGGAACGGGCATCTTCTACGGAAAAGGAACTGCTCGCTCAATGCCTCAGATCAACTGATCCGGTGATAATAGGCCACATGTCTATTATACTCCGTATTAATTAAGCAACAACCTTGATATCTAGTAACCGGAAGATGAGAGGGAGGAAAGCAGTCGGTATCAGAAGCGAAGTGAAGCAAAAACTAAGGACATCTCACTTATCTCGCTTAGTCTAAGCAATAATAATCTTCTTTACTTAGACTATGTTTATCCACAAACTCATCATTTTTTCTCAGACTCGGCCACCTCAGCTTTCTACTTACTTTTCATTCTTCAGACTTAGACTCAGACTCACTACAAAAGTACACTTTATCCACAGATTCATCTCAGACTTTCTCCCCTCACATACCTTATTTTATATTATTTTTTATTTATCTCACCTCAACTTTTTATCTACCTTATTTTATTTATTTATTTTTTTATTTACATCATCTCACCTCAACTTTCTACCTAACTTATTTTATTTTTTTATTTACCTCAATATCTACGTTTATTTTATAACTCGATTAATTACTCGAATAATTACAATTAAATAATTAATTGTTAAATAAATTTTGTGACATACGAATAAATTTATTTCCAAGTGGTCATTATTAAAAGTGGCAATCGGGCGGGTGGGTCGAGTTCGGGTTGGGTTGTCGATAAACCTGGCAAATAAGTCAACCGGGTAGGGTTTGTTTTAAGTGAGTTTCGCTTTGACTTTGGGTCGGGCCAGATTATTTCGGGTTTGCTATTTTCATCTTTTTAGGGATATCGACTCGTTTTTTATAATAATAATCGAGTCAATTTCGGGTTTACTCGGGTCAATTCAGGTTACGAGTACACCTAGAATCTTTAGTTTGGATATCAGATCGGGATCGAGTTGGCTTATTAAGGTTGGGTCATTTCAGGTCGAGTCAGTTTTGTCATGTCTAGTTGTCGGGTTTGGGTCGGATCGTTGGTTCGGGTCGGTTTGGTCATGTTCAGGTCGAACTAGGTTTTGTTTGGTTTGGTCGGGAATAACTATCAATTCATTATCCGTTTTTATTACTACGTGCAATATTATTTATCATTTATTATACGAATTTGCTTTTTATCATATATACACAACTATATCATCTAATACAAATTATTTTGATCATGTCCTTTTATAATGAAGTGAAATGAGCTAAAATGAAATAAGTTGAACTGAACTAAACTGAGCTGAGACAAATTGAACTAAAGTAACCTGAAATAATAATAACAAGTTTACTAGTTACAAAAAAATTACTGTATTAATTATTATTGTAACAACAAATAATAATGTTAATTATTGTATCAAAAATATTAATTATTATAATTATTATATTAATTTTAATTTTAATAAAAATATTATTAATAAAAATATTTTATAATAATAATATTTATAACAATAACAATAACAATAGTAATAATAGTAATAATAAATAATAATATTAATAATATTAATTATCAATAATATTATAATAATACTAATATTAATATTAATAATCAATATTAATAGTAATAATATTAATAACAATAAAAACAATATCAATTCTTGTTATTATATTAATATTAATTTTTATAAAAATGTCATTAGTTTTAATATTTAACAAATAATAATAATAATAATAATAATAACAACAAATTATTTGAACTGAACTGAACTAAAATGAACGAAATTGAACTGAACTGAATGAACGAGTCTGAGGATGAGTCTTTGAAATCCAAGACTCAACTTCAGACTTATCTGAGTCTCAGACCGTCTCAACCACTTTAACCAGATATGAGTCTCAGACTCAAAGAATCTGAGACTCAGACTTTTGTTCAGACTCAACTTCAGACCTCCTTTAATCTTCCATCCGTCTGAGCCTCAGACTCGTACCAACCACATTATCCAGGTATGAGTCTCAGACTCATTCTCAGATTCTCTTTAAACTTAGCCTTACTCCTCGATCCTTGTATTAAGCTGCATATTAAAACATGGTGATATCTCTAGTCCTGCTTTGACACACACCTGTGATTTTTTCCCTAATTCCTAAGAGTTTTCTATAAATAATTCGTTGTCCCTTTACTTTTACGTTCTTTATTTTCTACCTTTCTAAACCAAGCTAAGTTGATACTCGTACTAATTAACCCGCTGTATCTCGACCTACCTTCACCTACACGGAAATTTACCAAAACGGCAAAACACTAGCTATCTCTGATCTAGTAATACTAAACTCGTCACTCATGACTCGTAGTGCGGCTGCATGCACCGCTATCCCTTACTACTTATTCCAATAGTGTATGTGTATATATATACACACTGACACACACATAATATGAAAACTGAGCTGCCAAAGAAATCCAAACACCCAAATTTGACAACGATGCAAGGGGAAACAAAGCATACGACGACATCATCAGGTCAGCCCCATGTTGTGGCTTTACCTTACCCAAGTCAAGGACACATAAACCCAATGAAGCAATTCTGTAGACGTCTAGCCTCCAAGGGTGTCAAGGTTTCCTTAGCCATCACCAACTACATACACCGCACCGTAAAACCCCGCTCCGATGGTCATGTTGGCCTGGTGACCATCTCGGACGGATACGAGGCGGGTGGCTTCGCTGAGGCCGACAGCATTGAAGCCTACCTCGCACGTCTCAGGACCGCGGGTTCCAGCTCACTAGCACAGCTCATTGAGGACCATGTCGGTACGTCTCACCCCATAACTTGTTTGGTGTACGACTCGTTTCTACCGTGGGCTCTGGATGTTGCCAGGGAAAAGGGTGTTGCCGGGGCTGCTTTTTTTACGCAAGCATGTTCCGTTAATTATGTCTATTACTTGGTTTACCATAAGAGGATAGATTTCCCTATTGTGAAAACACCCGTCCAAATACCTGGATTGCCCTCCTTAGATATGGGAGATTTCCCCTCGTTTGTGGACTCGCCGGGATCATATCCGGGATACTTGAAGTTGGTTTTGGAGCAAAACTGTAACTTGGACAAGGCTGATCTTCTGCTTGTCAATACATGCTATGAGTTGGAGACAGAGGTACATACATACGTCATTTTAATTATACCTTTTGATTTATACCTTATACGGAAAACAATTCGGACGACTCCCGGTTTTGTTTTTGTCGTTCGCATACTTATAATTCGAATCGTTTAATTGCACATCACAAAATACCCCCTAGACGTTGGATAATAATGTTTAATTCAACGGTCAGAAGTGGGAGATCCACGCCCCGCCCTAGGTAGAGAAGTGGGAGATTCACGCCCAGCCCTAGGTAGAGAAGTGGGAGATTCAAGCCTAGCCTCAGGTAGATAAGTGGGAGATTCACTACCCGACCTAGATAGAGAAGTAGGATATCCACGCCCAGTCCTAGGTAGAGAAGTAGAAGAATCACGCTTGGTCGTGGGTTGGGGCGCAAAACACCCACGACCCTGCCCAAACCAAGGCGTATCTTCCACGCCCGAAACAATTTCTGGCATTTTTTTGTATGTTGATTGAATTACATAAGTAAAGATTACTTTTTCGAAAGTGCACAGATTTAAGAAAATATTAATCGTTATTGCGGTTTGGCATGTCAATTGTGTAAGTTATAGTAATGTCGGGAAGCCTCTGCGCCTAACCTCGTCCTTGATTTTTATTTTATAGTTTTTTGCACGAATTTAAAGAGTATGAACTACAATTGAATTAAGAAAAAAACAATTATGAGATAAACTAACCTTGAATTTGGAATTAGAATTACAATTGATCGATTTTGTTGAAATCTGAATGCTTGAAATATGTATTCTCTTAATTTTAAGAAGATGGATGATGAGTAAAAAAAGATGGAAGGTAGGGATTATTGGAGGTTGGGTAGAAAAAATAGAGTTAACGAGGAAGGTGAATGGAGTATCATGAGTAAATGGTTAAATGAAGAGAAAGATTAAATGGGTATATTACACAAAATATGGACGACATGAAGTAAAAATATGGACGACAGAAAGTAAAAGTGTTTAATTAATATTGTTGCATGCATGGTGTATAGTTTAGAATATTGAAATGATTAAAAAAATATTACCGTTTCAACTTTCAAGATTATAACGGATGAAATAGTTACGAGTATTAAATAAAGTACATATTATAATGAGAAATTAAGACGAATATATCTATCATCATACCCAAATTAAAGTAGGTATGTGACTGTATTCCAAATTAGTTTAGGTTACAGTCAATGTGTTTGAAAGTTAACATATACTTATGTGACTGAGAATTAAAATATTTTAGGATGAATGTGATGTAATAAATGAATAGGTTAGTTAAGTTAGGTTCGTGTTTAGAGAACTAAATTCAAATTCTCAACCAATTAAATCTTGTATCGTATTCGTATTAATCTAGTTATGGCTTGTTTGGGGACTAGGAATTGGAATTCAATTTCAGAATTGAGATGATTCAAGTGTTTGGGAAAATCGAGAATTTGGAATTGGATTTGAGATGAATTCCTTACCAATTTCAACCTTGTTTAAATTTGATTTTCTCAAATGACTACCCCATGGTAATCATTTCAATTCCGTCACTATTTATTGTTTTTTTTCCGCGTAAATCTAGTCGGAATATATATTTTTTTTATTAATTTTTGTCCCTAATTGAAAATATACATTTTCGTCATGGAAAAAAAATCAAAAATTAATTTTTTGTGACATCGACCCGACTCCGCCCCGCCCAATTCCAATTCCAATTCCAATTCCATGGATACCCAAACAACATTTTGGAATTGGAAATGGAATTGAATGTCAATAATTGAATATCTAGAATTAGATTCATGGAAATGAAAATAAATCCATGTTTCCAAACGCTCCCTTACGTAATTGGATTATTGACCCATCCTCCACTCCATTGATTTTTTGTGTTCGATTCATGTCGTATTGGATTATTTGTTGGTATCTAGTCTAGACGACTTGACTTGCTGTTACTGCCATCCAATACAAGTGAGAAACGTTAAGTCGATAAGTACCGATTACCAAAGCATACACCCCTTACTCATAATATGTACTCCCTCCGATTACCTGTGTTCTTCCCCTTTCTTTTTGGGAAGAAAATAAGGAGGGAGTAATTATATTAATAGAATATGAAGGGTGAAATGAAAAAGTAAGAGAGAGAAATATTATATTAATTAAATGAGAAAAAGTAGAATGAAAAAGTAGGAGAGATAAATATTATATTAATTAAATAAGAAAAAGTGTTGTGGAAAAGTAGGAGAGAGAAATATTATATTAATTAATAAAGATGATAAAACTTTCCTTAAATGGAAAGAGGGAAGAAAATCAAACTCAGCCCAAAAAGGAAATAGGGAAGAACATAGGTAATCGGAGGGAGTAATTAATTTAGTACAATGATCGACGTCAATACGTCATACAGATTAATTAAATCAGCACTCTGGTCTTCAACCGGTTATTACTCCCTTCATTCATATCAACGTTTCATTTTTGCACAAAGATTAAGAAAATATTAAAATAATATTAAAAAATACAATAATTAGGGACAAAGTGGTATTTAATTATCCAAAATGTATTTTCACAATGCCATACGTTGTAAATAGGCTAGTAGAATAAGGATAGTTTGATCCAAAAAATTGACTAAAAAGGAAATTGGTCAATTGAATTTGCACGCTCCAAAAAGAAATATGTACCTTTGGATATGAACTGAGAGAGTAACTTTTATGGTCTGCATGTAATAAACTACCACGGAGTATGAATTTGTAGTACTTCGTATAATCTATTTTGTTCGTTGTGTTTTCTGATGGGTAATATTTTTTTTACCAGGCAATAGATGCAATGTCAAAAGAATGTCCACTATTAGCTATTGGACCAACTGTTCCTTCATTTTACGTAGACAAACGAATTGAATTCGATAAAGACTATGGGCTTAATCTATACGACATTGATGCCACTGCTACCACAACTCGCTGGCTAAGCTCCAAGCCACCAAGGTCCGTAGTTTATGTATCATTTGGTAGCATGGCTTGTCTACCAATGGAACAAATGGAAGAACTGGCATGGGGTCTAAAACTAAGCCCTTTTGATTTTTTGTGGGTCGTTCGACATTCTGAATTGACTAAGATTCCGACCAACTTTATTCAAGATGTTGTGGAGAAGGGCCTAGTTGTGACATGGACCAAGCAACTGGAGGTGCTGACTAGCGAGGCAATAGGGTGTTTTTTTACACATTGTGGTTGGAACTCGACACTTGAGGCGTTGGTGTTTGGTGTGCCTATGGTTGGGATGCCGCAGTGGACTGATCAACCTACTGATGCTAAGCTTGTCGAGGATGTTTGGAAAGTGGGTGTAAGGGTAAAGGTAGGGGAGAAGGGGATTGTTAACCGGGACGAAATTGTCAAGTGTATAACTGAAGTTATGGAAGGGGATGAGAGGTTAAACTTTGTGAAAAATGCTAAATATTGGATGGATTTGGCCAAGAAAGCTGTTTGCGAAGATGGGTCTTCCGATAAGAATATTGATTTATTTGTATCCAAAATATCCAGCTCTTAATTTTCTATAGAGATTTGTACTCTATAAGTGTATTCTAAGTTATGATGTTTTGATGTCCATGGTTTTAACTGTACTGTTGTTTTTTAGTATATGAAGTACTGAATTTCGTAACACCCAACAAAATGTTACTGAATTTCTTGGTCCAACTTTGGAAGGGATGATACTGAGTCCATGAAGACTTGTTCAACAAAATTGACAAACTTCACTCAAATTGAAGCATTCCTGCATGACGATTGACCAGGTCGCAGGAGACTTGGCAACCTGATTGGAAAGTTTGTGTTTTGTTTATAACATTACATGTAGATGTAGGCATAGATGAGCAAGAAGGCGATTATAAAGCCATTTCATAAAGTTGCAGGCAAATCAAAGTAATGGTTTAGTTGCATCAAACACATGGGATTGGGGGGTCTCCGGAATTCGATGATACAATTCTTCCGAGATGGTCATCATCGTCCATTGGGGTTCAACTCCAATATTAGATTTCTGCTACTACTACTGTTTACGCCATGTACACTATCATTGTTCTTCAATTTCACTACATTCGACCAAAACAATCGTGATATTACATACCAGAACGATTCCTTTATTTCAAATGGAGTGATCCAGTTAACAAAAAACCAGGTAGGTGTATCCCTTCAAGGCAGCGTAGGCAGAGCCTACTACTCGCCCCCCGTCCAGCTTTGGGACAAGACCACCCATAAAGTCACCGATTTCACCACCCATTTTTCATTCAGCATCAAACAGGTCGATAACTCTACTTACGGCGATGGCCTCTCCTTTTACCTTGCACCTCTCAACTCTTCAGTCCCTGACAACTCAACCGGTGGGTATCTCGGGTTAGTCTCTTCGCAATCTTTTAATGATACCACCAAAAACAAGTTTGTAGCTGTCGAGTTCGATAGCTACAACAATATTCCTTGGGACCCGAATGATAATCATGTTGGTATCGATGTTAATTCCATAGTATCAGTGGCTAATGTTACTTGGATGAATAGCATTAAGAACGGGTCAAAAGCGAATGCTTGGATAACATATGATTCTTCTACAAAGAACTTGAGTGTTTTCTTAACTTATACTGATAACCCTGTTTTTAGTAGCAATTCTAGCCTTTCATACATCATTGACCTTACCACCATCCTACCCGAGAAAATCCAAGTTGGTTTCTCTGGTGCTACTGGAATAAGTACTGAGACTCATAGCATTTTTTCTTGGGATTTCTACTCAACCCTGCCGGATGTCGATGATGGTGGGTCAGGGCTTGGACCTAATAAGAGCAAGAGTAAGGTTGGACTGATTGCCGGTGTCGTGGCAGCTATTTTCATCTTACTTATAGGTTTAGGCATACTTTGGTGTTTTATTAGGCGGAGACAGGTACAGAAGGGTCTGAGTACTGCTGAAAATGATGAAACCGATTTCAATGTGGACGATGATGATGAGGATGACTTTGAGAAGGGTACTGGGCCTAGGAGGTTTACCTATCAGGAACTGAGTCGTGCAACCAACAACTTTGCCGCGAAGGGCAAGCTAGGGGAGGGAGGTTTCGGAGGGGTTTACCTTGGTATGTTTGGTGATCCTAGTCAAGAAATCGCGGTAAAGAGGATCTCAAGTGGATCCAAACAAGGGAAAAAGGAATATGTGTCGGAGGTGAGGATTATTAGCCGAGTGAGGCATAGGAATTTGGTTCAGCTTCTGGGGTGGTCCCATGATCGTGGTGAATTGCTTCTTGTTTACGAGTATATGCCAAATGGAAGCCTTGATTACCATCTCTATGGTGGCGTGCAGGTTGCATTATCATGGACGGTTAGGTACAAAGTTGCCCACGGCTTGGCATCGGCCTTGCTCTATCTCCATGAAGAATGGGAGCAATGTGTTGTACATAGAGACATCAAATCTAGTAATGTCATGCTTGATTCCAATTTCAATGCCAAACTCGGAGATTTTGGGCTTGCGAGACTGGTCGACCACGAGCTAGGTGGGTCACAGTCACAGACAACCGTTTTAGCCGGCACTCTGGGCTACATGGCCCCAGAATGTCTCGTGACAGGAAAGGCAAACAAGGAATCTGATGTGTACAGTTTCGGAGTGGTTGCACTTGAAATCGCATGTGGAAGGCGGCCCATCGAGTCAAAGGAAGAGGCGAGTAAAGTGAGGATGATAGAATGGGTGTGGAGCCTCTACGGGAAAGGTCTTCTTCTGGAAGCTGTCGATAAACGACTCGAGGGAGAGTTTGAAAGTAAGCAAGCCGAATGCTTAATGGTGGTTGGTTTGTGGTGTTGTCATCCAGACTACACTCAGAGACCTTCCATTAGACAAGCTATAAATGTTCTAAACCAGGATTCTCCTTTCCCCATTTTACCTTCAGTGTTGCCAGTTCCTACCTATTTTTCCCCTCCTATGAATATGAATGTATTTTCCATCGACTCCTCCTCCGCTTACACAGGCAGCACGGCAACCACAAGCTCTTCTTCTCACTCAGTGCTCTCTGGCACTGCCCCTTTGCTATCGCAGAAAGCCACTCTGTGATCACCCTCCTTTTCTAACTTGTTTTTCTTCAGTTCAGATGTTCTATTTTTTGCTGTTAATATTGAGAATGTAAAAAAACTTAAGTTTTGATGAATGCTATTGAATTGGTGGAGGAAAAAAATGAGTACTAATTATAGATAAAATTTCACAAAGTAAATATCCCTTCCTGTAATAATTTCATTACATGGATAAAAGCCATTGTTGATATCCAAGATCACATGTATATGTACATCAAATCAAACCATGAAACAATAGTTTCCAATCTAATAAAAAAATACAGCAATGAACAATTAAATGAGAGAAGAATTTACAGCACCACCTGAATTATAGTATGAATAATCAAGCCATAATGTACTATCGATCAGTAATCAAGCACCACTGATCGATCTGAGTTCAGAAACCTTTCCATGTCGTAAGAATTTCTTGAAACACTTCAGTAATCAAATCCCTGTCGGCGCACTGAAGGAAGGCATTGAAGTCATCACGAATGTCCAAAATCTTACCAAATTTAACCAAATACTTGAGACAATGATCCTTAAGCTCAGGAAGCTCATATAGGGCAGCATTCTGCAACCGCTCGAGGACATTGTTGACATCAATATCCTGAAGGAGGCTCGCGTGGCACGCCTCTTTGAGGTCGGAAACATCGTACTTGTCAGCAGCACGAAGTAGAGCAAGACGGTGTGTCATGAAATCACGAGGGTCGATAGTGCCGTAGAGGTAGCTAAGGAAAGCCTGACATGAGTCGACCGACATGTCTGAAATGTTGATGGTGGAGTACTCCTTCTCTTGGAGGTCGTGGGCAAACATGGTCTGGAAGACGGGTGACCGTGATGCTAGGACCGCCCTGTGGGCCCCCACTGACCCGTTTGACGTGTTGATCGTAATATCGGTGTAGATGCCGTTGGTCAGCATGTTGTTAAGGCAAGAGAGGGCAGCAACGTTGGATTTTCTCTGGGTTTGTTCTTCACCCCAAATAGAGTAAGCCTCTCCTCCCTGTTATCATTTTTCGGACTACTTGTTTTAGATTCAAACATCTTATTGTGAGTTTGAAATTAATGTTTTATCGTGTGACGATTTCTAAAGAGACTTGTACAGTTGTACATGATTAAATGGTGGCTATAAATTGAAACGGACGAGTATATGATAGAAAGTTTTAGTGATTGTAGTGGTCTCTATCAGATCTCTTACATAATTCTCGGCATACTATTTCACACTCATAATGTATGTCGATCGTCAAACACGGTATATGAATATATGATGTATGTCAAGTAAAACGATGTTAGGAATGTGGAGGCAAGGATAACGTACTTGTGGTGAAAGAGTCTTTAAGTCAAGAAATTCAAGATCAATGATGAAATTTGGTCCGATTCCGAGCTGAAGATCAAGTGGCCAGACGAAGTCGTCGGCACTCTTGAGTGGCTTATCTTTTATTTCTGCAGAATAGATTAAATTCGTGAAAATGACAAGAGCAATAATCAAAGGCGAATGCATGCATGGACCGTAACATGCCAAATCATACTAGTGTTGTACTATTCCGTAGGTTAATCTTGCAACTCGATCTAGGGATAATTTATTCATTTAGAAGCATGGGTCACTAGTGTATCCACCTTCGCTATAATTCATACAATGTGGGGGGCAGCAGATCAGGCATGGGGGCTATCAAGGATTTTTAGTCAATTCACCCATGACAATAATCAATTAAAAGATACCACCAAATACGTATTTTGACCAACTACCTTCCATCCAAAAACAATTAGTTTACCTCCTTTTTTGTCTCTTGCCAAATTAGTCTTATACTTGGTGGTTCATATGGTATTTCATTTTCTAACCTTGCCATTTGTCAAATGATATCACCAACCAATGAAGACATATTGGAGTATTTTCTAACCTCACCCTTTCTTTTTCTTGAGAGTCTTATTCACAATAATCCGAAATTAAATTTCATCCACTCTAATCTTGTAAGGGTTGTAAATGTTTTATCGAGGTACTTACTCGGAGTCTACGTTTCACCTTTTAAAGCTTTTAACTTCCATGTGATGAAGTTTTACTACCGGTTCTTGTCCCCCAGCTAGAGACCCTCATATTTTATCCGGACTTGGAATCGACAAGGTTAATCCTAGGTTGTCAATAAAGATCGTAGGACTGATTTTAACCTCGTAATGTAAATATTCCAAAACTTTTTCACTCAACTATAAAGCTAAAAGAGTTATATTCTCATAAACAAGAAACAGAATACATGAGCTCAATTAAATTTGATTATTTTTATAAACTATCTTCCACCCCCTTTTAAAATAGTTTACCATCAAAAGATAAAAATGTTATTTTGGTAGGTAATAAGAATCGAAGTCTAACAAGATGATTAAGGTAAGGATGGTGGATGGAGGTGAGGGAAGTATATATGTACCAGGATGGACAAGGGGCTTGGAATCACCAGCGGAGGATAAGACTCGAATGACGAAAGATGCGATTGGCGGATTTTCTTTACTCTGTTTTGAAATCTCCGGATATAGCTTGATCATCAACACTCTATTCTTCTCCACCGCCAAATGCCTTCACAACCACCCACCCCATTCACATATCACATATCACATATCACAATCAATCAATACTTACTAATATGTATGTTCAGTGATTCGATTTTAAATGATTGTCCCGTTTGTGCAATATATGTACGTAATGAATATTATATTGAAAGAGAGTAAAAGCAGAGAGAGGGGTATTGGTATATACCAGTTCCAGAGGCCAATCTTGAAAGGATCTGAGCGGCGAAAAGAGCAGGAAGGGAGGTTGTCGATTCGCCATTGAGCAAGGCGGGAAGTGGTTTCAACCTTATAGTAACTGGAATCCTTCATCCTCCTATACCACCTGTGTAGCAACAGATTCCCTGCAGTCGACGAACCGATGACCCCTGTAATCTCATTGATGCAACCAAATATCCCACTACTTCCCCCTGCTTTTACCACCTTTCGGCTGTTCTCCCCCTCTTCTCCTACCTCTTCTGCCACCTCCGCTGCTCTATATTAACATCTAATTAAGTTAACACCCCAATATATACACCGCACACCTGTATTCTTTATTCCAAAATGATTTTCATTTGGGGTCGGCTAACACATCAATATATCATTCATTATATATGATGGATGATGTCGATATTTATTTATTTATTTATTTATTTATTCTTATTAGTAGGATAAATTAAAGATAAGATTATCTAGCTAGATTGCATAATGATGATTTGGTGGGAAAACATGAATGAATGTTTCTGCAACATTTACGCACTCTTGATAACTGAGGATTGCTCAGAGATTCTATAACAAATAAATGAGTATATAAAGTTGGAGTAGTATATGAGGAAGGCTAAGATTCAGTGAAAGGCACATAATAATGTATATATACAGGGGCAATTGCTTATGTAAATTATGAAAGATGGGGTGGGGTGGCCCAATATGGGCACCAGGGATGGTTTCCTGCACGCAATCAATTATTGTATGCATTGCCACCCAACACTAAATATCATGCTTTACGCTAATCATATACTCCCTACACAAACCTTTTACTGTACTTCAAGGACTCACTACATACTCAGCCTTGTAAAACAGCCCAAACTATGCAAAATTACCTAGGATTATCTCCATTGATTTCTCTCCATTATCTATCACAATTCATTATAATAGTATTTCTTCTCTTTTTAACCATTTTATAACAATAATACAACAACCATTTGATCGTTTCGAAATAAAATTCAGACCATTGATAAGTCTTAGTGACTCGATCGCAAGACATTTGAGTGTATTCGGGTTTTCAAACCGAAATCGAAATGAACTCAAGAACGATATAATATAAGTATGGAGGTGCGGAGTGCATGCTTGTAAATAATCTAACATCAAGTTCGTTGTAATATGGGATGGTTCATGGTTATGATATATCGAATATATCGTGTTTTAAGTAGTTAGTTTAAGTATTTACAGACTTAGATAAATGTTAGCTTTAAAACCGTCAAATTAAGAGAAACACGCTTTTTGGGTCCCTCCCGAAGGGAGGAAATGGGAAATGGATGTGTCAGTATTGTGCAAAAGTGGGGCTCTACTGTTGGTTTATCCTGCCGTGTCTAGAGAGACCATCTCGGTCATGATGGGTTGGTCTTGGTCATGATGGCCCTGTTTTCCTGCCCGTTTTGTTTTGTTTTTTGGCGGTTAGTTTTGAAGGGAACCAATGTGTCATTCCCTTAATTCTAAGTGTATATTACATGTATTACATGTATATACTTAGGGATGACATGCATATATCAACTAAATTTTAGCGGTTAACATTACTAAATTCACAATAACTCAAAAAAAAGTTTCAGAAACTTTATAGCCTAGAAATTCTGTAAGATCGTCTTATCATAGAGAGATTTCATGATACTCAAGATTTTAGGTTTTTTTTCATCGATCGCAAGAGAACAAGTGGGCTAATGATTACTACATTTGTCGTGGTCACATCTTGAATGGTATTTCCGATGACTCTCTTTTTGACATTTATTAAAATGTAGAGACGAATTAGGGACTTGTGGAATCAATTAGAATCAAAATATATGGATGAAGATGCATCTAGTAAGAAATTTCTTGTTGGTAATTTTATGAACTATAAAATGGCCGATACTCGACCGGTTGTGGAACAATACAATCAATTGCTCCGCATTTTAGGGCAATTTGTACAACATAAAATGGAGATGAATATATGAATCCATCTTAGCGTCTAGTATGATAATAGACAAGTTGCCGCCTTCTTGGAAGGATTTTAGACACATGTTAAAGCACAAAAAGGAAGAGTTAACATTAGTTCAACTCGGTAGCCATTTGCGCATTGAAGAGTCTCTCAAGGCGCAAGATAGTGGCAAGGGAAAGGAGACAGAAGTAATGGGATCCTTCTCTGTCAATATGATGGAGTCGGGTGAGGGTTTCAAACAAAACTTCAAGAGGAAGAAACGTCCCCATAAGAACACCCAAAGCGCGTCTAACAAGACACCAAAAGATGCTTGTTGGATCGGTGGTAAGATCGGTGATTACAAGGCTAATTTTATGGTGACAATGCACAACAAGAAGAAGGGTGCTAATGCAAGCCAAGTTAGACAATGGTCAAATAACCAAGGTCCTCCCACGTACTAATCAGGGTCAGATTTTTTTGACAATTGTTTTAATTCAGTTGTGAGTGTACCATTAATTTTTTACGCATTTATGTGCAGGATGATGTAGTGGCATGGTGGATAGACTCAAGCGCGACTAATAATGTGTGCAACGATCGTCATTGGTTCAAGGACTATGAATCGGTGAAGTATGGATCCGTTCTTTACATTGGAAACGAGTATAATGCTCCTATGCTTGATCGTGTCACGATGTTGTTACAAATTTAGTTCTAAAAATTGTAGAACGTTGTGTAATGTTTACATGTACCCAGTATTAGAAAAAACTTTATTTCCGGTAGTTTTTTGTGTAAGCTTGGGTATAAGCAAGTTTATGAATCTTATAAGTATGTATAGTATTATCTAAGCATGGATTATTTATTGGGTTTCGCTATTATTGTAATGGTATGTTTATGTTGAATATTGATTCCAAGGATAGTTCATTTTATGTTGCCTCTTCCTCGATGGATAACTCGTTTTTATGGCATGTGAGATTGGGACATGTCCATTATAAAAGGTTGAAAAATATGTTTAAGGATGGTCTAGTTCCACCTTTTGATATGAACATTAATAAGTGTAACACTTGTATGTTGACTAAAATCACAGGACAATCTTTTAGTAATGTTGTTAGGATCTCAAATGTGCTTGAACTTATTCATAATGGTGTGTGTGATTTTCACGGGTCTCCCTCTTTGAGTGGTAAAAAATAGGAGGTGACTTTCACTGATGACTTTAGTCGATTTTGCTACATATTTTTGTTCCACACTAAAGATGAGACAATTGATAAGTTTAAAGTGTTTAAAAATGAGGTGGAATTGCAACAATCGGTTTTGATTAAGAGGTTGTGCACAGATAAAGGTGGTGAAGATCCGTTGTATTTCGAGTCGTTTGGTGTCGTTCATGAAGTTAATCATCCTTATACACCACAACTCAATGGTGTAGCTGTAATACCCCGAGTTTAAAGAGATTGGACATGATTTATGGTGCTCAGAGGAGTGTATAATGGATATGATTTAAGAGGCTCATATGAGTGCTTAAAGGGATTGATAGTATTACTCATATCAACAAAGTGCACTTTCTTTTCTGGTTGAACATGCAAAAGAACTCTGCAGTTAAGCGTGCTTGGCTGAGAGTAGTCTAAGGATGGGTGACCTTCTTGGAAGGTTTCCGGGATGCGCATGAATGAGACCAAAATGCGCTAGAAAGGACCCATGTTGATCTGTGGGGCCAGTACACAGCCTGTTGAGCGCCAGACGTGACACTCAGTTCAAGTGGTGGTTGTGGTGTTACTGTAGCGGAGAGGGAAACTATTGAATGATCTTCGAGTTTGGGGTTGTTAGGCAGTCGTAAGACTACCCAATCCCAAGATTAAAACCTCGGGGAAAGAGGAATCTAATAAAGTTTGAGAAGATAATTTTCTGTATTTCTCAATGAATTTGATCATAATACAAACGTCCTTATATACTAAGAATACAATCATGATAGAAGCTTCTATTGTCTCCAACTCTCTATAACTTTATCTTCTATCTAGAGTAATATATCACAATACAATTATATGTTTCCATAACAAAACATAGAATATTCTCGAGATATTCTAACACTCCCCCTCAAGTTGGAGCACTTGGTAAACCGAGTCCCAACTTGAACTGTAAATGATCTAAAACTTCACCTCCTAATGCTTTAGTGAATAAATCTGCAATTTGCTCCTTGCTTCTGATATGTGATAAAGTGATTGTTTTCTCAACCAAATGTTGACGCACAAAATGACAGCCAATTTCAATGTGTTTTGTGCGGTCATGAAAAACAGGATTCCGAGCTATGTGAATGGCCGCTTCATTATCACAATATAAGTGCATCGGTTCTCCATGAAACACTCACTACTACAAATGAGCACTTGGGCCACGGTTGAATTCGTGGCAAAAGTGCTAAATTTTCGCGGCTAAAGTACTTTGCCACGAAAAGACCATCCGTGGCGCAAGTGGTCGTGGCAAACAAATAGCCACGAGAAAAAAAAGTGTGGCAAATATTGATTTTATTGCCACGGAGTCTCCCATGGCTAGAATTACTTTTTTGCCACGAATTATCCCGTGGCTAATTATGTTTGTGGCAAAACGTTTATTCCGGTGACAAAATATATAATAAATTAATAACCGTAAGAATTCTCTACCCCTATAGTTGTCACATCAGAAACAGTTACTAGCTTTATAGCTGAGTCATTCCAATATTATTTAATTCCACCATACGCATCAAAAAGCTTTTCAGGAGGTTACACTGCGGAGTTCTTATGCCCAGCTACCAGAAATGAAATTGAACATTATTAACATAATCATTGGTTTGAATTATTTTAAAGTGATGTTTTTTTCACAAACTACATTTACTTTTGAATAAGTAATTTTTTTCCCCAATGATTTACATATTATGATTAAAAAATTATTATTACGGAAAAAAAAAAGTTTTGAAGTTGATTTTCGGACTCATGATTTCATTAATTTATTGATATTTTTATTTTAGTTTCTATTTTCCACGTTCTTTTATAGCTAGTTCTTTCGATATGTTTTTTCTTTTCGTTATCGGTCGTTATTTTATTTCATATGTTTTTTTATCCTCATTGAGTTCCCTCTTGCCTACTTCAAGTTATACCCGAATTTTATTTTTTTCATTAAGTAAATTTTATTTTAAATTCATTTTTTTAAAAATATCTTCCAAATAATATTACAGAACAATTATTGAATTAAACAGTTGACGATAAATTAATTTTGGATTTTCTCAATATTATTCCTTAATTATTAGATTTTGTTACTTGTATTTGTTAATTATTTGATTTTCTAACTTATTCTTCTCTTTTATTGAAAAGTTATTTTGACTGGTTATTGAACTTAGGCACGACTTTCTAATACATTAATCTTTCTTCCAAACCAAACAACTTGAAAAACAATTAATTTACAAAAATAATTATTGTTTTCACAGTCAAAGTTAATTCCATAAAAAAATATAGACCGATTAAAATTCTTAAATACGAGTTTAATAAAGCGTTTTTTTTTCACACTGAAAATATTGTAAGAAAATCAATAATTTGGAAAAAAATCATGCTCATTCACTTTCTTTTTAAGTTTTTTTGTCTTAAAAAGAAGTGTATTACATGTGAAAAAATTAATTAATTAAGCGGTAGAAATGAAAGACTCTTAAATAATATTCGACGTCTCAATGATGGATGATCAATCACATACTTATTTTACTTGATATGCTATGTACGCCGCATTTTAGCCAGCATATGTTACACTATGTAAATGTTAGTTGTCGTTCAAAAGTCATACTTAAGATTATAGAATTTTAATAAAACATATTGTCAAATTAAGAGAAATCATTTACTTCAAAAATGATGATTAATAAAATCAACAAATTAGACAACCACAGTTGATAGGGGTCGGTCAACTGCTCCGGGTCGCCTACCAGACGGGCCCGGGGCCGACCCGAACCAGATAGCAAGAGGCCTGCTGCGCAATTCAATCAGTAAACCTTCCTATGCGGCCCCTTGGGGGGCGCTCCTGGAAGACCGTGGCAAACTTTGGGCGCAAGGCCCAACCCCCTGCCCATCAGGGTCAGGTTACTGCCGCTGTGACATGAAGGGGGAGTCCCCCCTGCTCTCCAGGCATCAGGGGACGTCTCCCTGATGAGTCCAGGACGGACCATAAGAGCCCTCTTGACTATGCCTAAGGTAAGAGGAAATAAGTGGACAAGACGCTCCCACGTGTCACTTGCTCATTCCCTCCTTCTTTCTCTCTTTTACTCTCTATTATGGGAACCTATAAATGCTCATTGGTTTCCCACAAGAATGGGTAATTGATTTTCTCTCACTAGAATCTCACTCTAAAAAAAAATGTCACCTTACTCCTTACGAGTAAGGTCTGTCAAGTGCTTTCACGGACTGACTTAGGCATCGGAGAGGGTTCCCTTGGACACCTTTGAGGCCCTGTGCGCTTCTTGTGTGCAGGTGACGAGTCCCCTCCACCGGGAAGGTCCGATCGCTAGAGAGGAGGAAAGTGAGACTAGGAAACCAAGCAACATCAACAAGACTCTAAGATCTAATCCGAAGATCCGAATCCGTTTTTGGTCCATTGTTTCCATACCGGAACAATTTGGCGCCGTCTGTGGGGATTTATCATCTAAGATCGAGATTCCTCAAAGAATAAAAGCCATTAAGAAATGCATCAAATCGAAGAGGTGGAAACGGATGCCGATCCGGCGTGGCAGCTGGTCGTCCCCCGGTACGGCATGCCCTATACCACCAGGGAGGCAATGCCTGCCGCAACAATTCGAGGAGTCGGGCAGGCTACCCTCAAGGGAACGTCAAGTAAAGGAGCGGCGACCGCGGCTGAGCAGGAGACGGAGCAGGGCATAAACCTAGGGCTCACTCCTGCTCAAGCCAAGCAGGCTGCCGCGTTCTTTTTAGCAATGCTTGACAAGTAGGTTACGCCGGAGGACCTGGTTGGCGAAATAGCAACAACCCCCAGGCGCCTACGCTTCTCGAGTGCTGACAGGGCTGGGGGCACAAAGTGAACCGCAGCCAGGAACATCCAAAGGAAAGCAAAGAAGGCGACTTGGGGATATGTTCAGGCGAAGAAGCGCCTCGCAGCCAACACCCAAGAACAGCTACGTCAGTGGAAAGATGGCTCGGTGCATACCGAAGAATCTACCGCGTCGGCTGAGAAGGGAGCTCTGTCCCAGGAAATGCGAGAGCGGCTGAAACCAAGAGTCTTTCTCACGGGGCAAGGCCGGCTGGAGTATTCAGCAGGCTGACACCGGCTGCAGAGCCGCCAAAAAATCCCGGCCTGTTGAAAGGCATGCAGGCCAGGCTCAACCAAGGCCAGCCCATTGATGCGAATGCGGAAGCGGTTTAGAATAAGAAATGAAGATTGGGTCGAAGGTTAATGTAACCTTGGTTGATGACGTGGATTTTAGAGTGAAATTGAACTAAGGTTAATGTAACCCTGGTTCGTGGTTAAGGTCTGTGGGGATTTTGAGTTTTGTGGCTCGGCTATTTTTGGGAAGCAGACGCTTCGTTTTTTTGTATTTTGTGATCCGATGTTAATCGGCGAGTAACCAAAGGATATTTAACCCGTAGTTTGACCTTGAACCCGGAATTAATAGCTCAGAGTTTGGAGCACCAACCCTCTAAACACTTCGATGCACCTTCTCGAAGTTTAAACACGAGATTAACAAATTAATCCAGAGTTTGACAAGTTGTTTGTAAATTCATAAATATTCCATTGGATTTGATTCTCCATATCACCTTAAAATAAGTATGATTTTCTTGGTTGATTGTGATTGCAAATGACGTGTGAATGTGACTAGGTGGTGGAATGAATCTGGACACCCACTTCTTGGATAGATCACCAACACTTTCACTTAGTTGGCAACAATCTACATGATCTATTCTCCATATATTGGAGATCACGAAATCCTTGATTGATATATTAAATATATGAAGACCCTCTTGTTGCCTTTTATTCACAATTAGCCTATCATGAGAGATATCATCCATATCTCTCTTTATTTTCCCATTACTATCGTGGATATTATGCCATCCTCACGAGATCCTCCATATCTTCCTAGGATAGACAATATTCTCCAACGTGATCCTTTGTGTAATTGCTTGAACATGGACGTGTATGAGCCACGACACGCCTATCCGTAGTAACTTGGGATTGAATAATCCAAGTCCGTGGTAGGTTGACTCTTTTAGTCCGTTGACTACCCTTTCGAGCTCCACAATCAGGTCATCCCCTCCCTCTTCAAAAGGAATTGACCTCAATTCCGTAAGGCCGTCAAATTTTAAATTTGGAGCTAAGTTCTCCACGGAAGTGATACGGACCCCATAGTAATTATCCCTCATTTGAATTGATGGCTGTATGAGCCCGGATTGGTCTTCTTGAAGAACGGGCTGCTTTGACGCAATAAGCGTATTCATCTTTTCTTTCCGGTCAATCACCGGTTTAATTCTGTTTTGACTAACAACTGTAGACAAGCTAGGCTCAAGGTCACTCGAAAATACATCTTGATCAGACCCACCTACTAGCGGTTGCATAAGTTCGTTAGAGTCAAGGTTAGGGTAAACTTAGTCAAGGTTAATGTAACCTTGGTCAAGGTCGTTCCCTCTTGAAACTACGGACATGGTGGACGCTTTAAGGACGTACCTCTCTGTAGACACCCGCATTTTGAGTGCCAGGTGTCTATGGTAGTTTCCCAAAAAACACCCGATGATGATCGGACGCTAACATGCTTCTGTGCGCTCGGATACGGGCTCAAATCCATTAATCGTTGGCTAGCACACTTGCAGAGTACAAATATCACAAAATCAACCTCAAATCCAGGCCCAGCGGACCATTTCGAGTCAAACAAGATTAATTTGGGCCAAAACCGACACCGGAAATAAAACCGACTCGTCACGATTGGGTCAACCCCGGTCAAAGTCATTTCCGAGACATACCAAACAACCCCTCAAACATCAAAAGCCCAATTCAAACTCAAACTCACCAAACGTCCATGGTCACGGTCCAAAGCACGTGACCCGCGCAACCCAGCTGGGCCACTCGATCGAGTGCCTCACCCACTCGATCGAGTGGGCCCTTATTCAAGCCCGACGGCTGGCGTAACGGGCCACTCGACCGAGTTAGCCACCTACTCGGTCGAGTAACCCTAAACCGAAGCCCTAGCTTTTCCTATGTAAGCAACCCTCATGCACCCCTCTTCAACAACTTTTTCCCCAACTTTACAACCCTAATCACAACTCTTACACACATCTTTACACCCCAAGCAAACCCTAAGCAACACCCTAGCAAACCCTAAACTAGCTTTAGGCTTCATCAAACCCGAGCCACCATAACTCAACTTCCATAAACCTCGAAGACTCTTGTGTTATAGCCACGGTTACGAGTCCGCGCCGAGACAAGAACATGTAGGTTGAGGGTGTCAAAACCCCGTTTCTTCTCTTCCTTCTTCACGCATCGTGTCGTCATCTTCATATGGGTCGTTTTTTTATTTATTTCGTTATTATCGCATCGTTAATATCAATAATACTAGTATCAAAACATTAAAATACCTATCAATTTGTGTCGAGTATGAGTGATATTGGAATAAGGAAATCCGAATATACAAGTGTACTGCACACGCGTTGACGGTCGCTTGTTCCGATATCCCGATTACTCGATTATTGAGATAGGTCAACTTCAACAATAATTTTCATATCGTTTGTACCGTTATTATTATTCGTGCATCACATCGATTTTCAAAAATAAACATCATCTTTCAATAAGGGTCGAAACCCGTTGACACGGATCCGACATCACAATCCCTAGGGATTTATTCCGATGTCGGAGAAGTCGAGGGAATCAAGTTCTTTTTTTTATTTATTCAAATAAAGCGTCGATTTCAGATTCGATACTAATCCCATAATTGGATATCGAATCTAGTAATCAAGTCATATGAATTAATTAATGTGATTTGTTCATATCGCGATAATTACTTCAAAACGGCTAAAATCAATTTATTTATTTTCTATTTCACTCTAATATTCCATATCGATTCAAATAATCGAATGTGGAATACAACGAGTATTCAAAATTAGAATCGAGTATAAGTTCAACAATATTTATATTCGGTTCAACAAAATTCGCGATTTACAAAAAACCAAGTCGAACATAAATTGTGCAATATTTATGCCCGATTCGGTAAAATCGTTGAATTCTCAAAAATCAAAAGCAATTTCAAAATCAACAATTAAATTTGCAAACGAATTACAATTCGTACAGGGGGCACTCGACCGAGTGCCTAGCCCACTCGGTCGAGTGGCGTCCCAAAAATCGAACCAGAATGTTTTTCACGACCACCACTCGATCGAGTCTCACAGTGACTCGGTCGAGTGGCCACGTACTCGACCGAGTTGGTCAATAACTCGGCCGAGTATGGTCTAGAACGCGGAAAAGGAAACCCTTTTCAGGATCTACTCGATCGAGTCTACTGACCACTCGATCGAGTAACCTTGTAACGACCAGAACACGAGTCGTACATCCTTCTTTTTCAAATTCGATAGTATTCTATGATTTAGGTCAACACGTGCATAATTAATCACGTGTATACTATCTTTTCAAACCATGCATCATCTTGTACATCATTCAATTCAATTCAATTCATTATTTGCACAAACCGTTAATATCGATTTACCGTTACTAACCGTTTGCTTGTTTCTTTTGTCAATTTAATTCTTGTTCGTTTATTGTACTAAATGAACCCGCATGCTAAATTCCACTTTGACGTAGAATTAATTGCATTTAAATCGACTTAGAAACCCTTTTCAATTCCATTCACATGTTTAGGGAAAATAATCTTTGCATATCATTTTCCCGTTTAACTAGCGCGCGTATTGTAAGTCATTCGAATTCTTAGTAGAGGCCGCTAACGTGCGGGCGGGGTTGGGTGTCCTTTGTGGGCTTCCCAACACATACCCTCACCCCTTACTCAGAACCTCGGTTTCCGGATGCCCGAAACCGTTGGCGCACGAGAGTCATTCAATACACAATATCCGATAATGTCAGTATTGGTATCAAATGCAAAGGGACGAGCCCAATAAACTCTGACATCGGAAATGGGCCGTATTTTGTATACGGACCACTACGACATAGAGTGGGCTCGAATGGTTCCGAATAACCATAAAATTCGGTGGCGACTCCACATAGACCTAAATTTCGATTCGATCCGTTTCATATGGAGATTCATTCGCCTACCCAAACCCGCGCGTGGCCGCGTCGGGGTGGACCTATGTCATGTCCACAATTTGGCGACTCCGCTGGGGATTAACTGATGCGTGACTTACCATCGGCATCCTCAGGGTGAGACTCGAATAGAAATCGTTTGACAAATACAATGCGCGTGTTAGTTTTACGGTTCATGCATAACCCATATTTTCCCGGGCCGGTACTGGTGACCGACGTCCCACTATACCATTGATGTACTCCAACATGGATATGTCAAAAGGTGTCCATAGTCGATTCGAGTGGGTTTCGCGGCATGTTCTAAGCTCAACTCGACTTAGAGAGTCCGTCCCGATCAACGTCTAGACTATGTACACTGGTATAGACCCTCTCAGACCGACCGAGACTTAGTATAGAGCATACATGGCGTCGTTATATTGCTTGTGTGACTACATGCTACTTGGTTTCCGAGTCGTTTTCAAAAAACCGTCAACTTTTCAAAATTGCATCCTTTTCAAACTATTCAATTTCAAAATCCGGGACATATACCGAATTTAGGACTTATGATTTTACTCAAAATAGCCTATTTTCTAGCCGGTATGCTGCCCAAATCAAAACTCAAACTTTCAAAATTCGTGGCCCAATGACTTTTCGGAAATTTGGGCCACTCACCGAGTCCACTCGGTCCTTCTTCAAAACAATCAATTTTCGAAACCTTCCAATTTTAGGACTTCCCATATTTAGCAAGTTTTGGGTCATGTCTTAAGTTGTCAAGGTCTTTAGCGTCGAAACTCCGTCGATCTTACATCACGAGTTTCTGCCCTATCCCAGTCCGCCTTATTAGACTAAGGCAGGGCCCACCTAAGTAGGACATACTCTTACGAAGGAGGGCCCGTCAACACAATCGAGTCAAAAGTCTGGGGATGTCTCGCGTGAACCTTCCTTCAAACAGGACTAGGCCCACTTGCCGAATCCTAAGGAAGGCCCACACTTCACAAGTCACCCGTCTAGGTGTCTTTCTCGAGTCGTTTCCCTTTTTAGTCTCGTTCGAGATGTACTTTCTATTCCGGGATTTCTGGGCTAGTTTCTGATTACGCGGTATTCTTACAGACAGGCCAGCCATAACCCGACATCAACGCAAGATGGACGAACTGAAAAACGCCTTAGCCAAGATCGAGACTCAAATGACCTCCATCCTCGCTAACCAGACAACTTTGGACACCCGCCTGAGTACTGTAGAGAAGACGGTCCCAGTTGAAGGAGATGATTCCGCTGGGCCCATGGCCGAATTGGTCAGTGTTGTTCGCAGGCTCGAGGAGCAAGTCCACTTGTCAACAAGCAACTCAATGCACTCTGAAAATGCTCGCATTTACTCACCTTTGAATGACGAGCTACCGGCCAACCTCAACTTAACGGGAATTCCTATGTTTGAGGGTACCGAAGATCCGGTCCATCATATCCGGGCTTTCAAGGACTTCATGGCAGTCAAAGGAGTAAAGTCCACCATGTTCAAGCACCTGTTCCCTTCCTCCTTGGAGAAGCATCCCAGGGCCTGGTTCTACAGGCTCGACCCCAAGAAATACAAGACTTGGGATGATGTGGCGACCGAATTTGCTCGGAACTACGCCGATAACACTGAAATCCAGACTACAATGCGTACTCTGGAGGTAATGGCCCAAGAGCCCAAAGAAGGGTTCACAAAATATCTGCAAAGGTGGAGGGCTGAGAGTGTGAAGCTGGTTGACAAGCCCGGCGAGAAGGCCCTAGTGGAAGCCTTCGTCAAAAATCTACTCCCATCCTACCGGGTCCACCTCCGGTACGCCATCATCCCGAACTTCGCTGTCCTTACTGAAATGGGCACGAGAATCGAGGATGACTTGAGACTAGAGAGGCTGACTAAGGCCTCTACCAAAGGCTATCAAGGGGCAAGTTCATCTACAATCAAGCCCACACCGGCAGCTGCAACTCGCAGCATCTTCGACGAGGTAAACCTGCTCGACACCTCATCTAAGAAGAATACACCAAATCGGGTATTCACAGATATAGGGACTACCTATACCTATGCCTTACAGAGGCTATCTTCAAAGGGTCTAATCCAACCGATAGGCCCAACCGCAGAACCTCCAGTGGAAAAGAGGCCCAAAACGTACAATGCTCAGGCCTATTGTCAGTATCACCGGGATAACGGGCATGATACTGAAAAGTGTTGGAGGTTAAAACATCTGATCCAAGACCTTATCGAGAGCAGGAAAATCCCGTTGCCCGGAGACAAGCCGAGCAACAAAGAAAACCCGTTCAGCGCTCATGCTATCTTCATCGGAGAGGTAATTGACTGTTCTCACCTCATCTCTTCCTATATCCCATAAGTCAACGGGATATGGTTCGACGACGAGGATGATGTGTATTTAACCAAAGGGGAAGCTGTCCCCATCACCCTCGAAGAGGTCCGACAAGCTAAGTCCAAGGCCTTAGCCACCAATCATCTCGCCACAGCTGGGCGTTCCATTCCTATATCCGTCACTGAACCCGCCAGGACGGAGCCCACCCTCGAAGAACCAAGCCCAGACACGGCTCTGGTCCAACAAATGAAGAGGGTCCGAGCCGATCTAACCATATGGCAACTATTGGTTAGCTCACAAGCTCATCGGGAAGCGCTGACTAAGGCTCTCGATGAAATCAAGGTTGATTCAGAGGCTACCCCTGCTGAAATGGTAGCCACCATCATGCCCTACCTTAAGGGCAAGTCCAAAGAAGAAGGCCCACTCATAACCTTCTCTGAAGCTGATCTACCACCATTTGGGCCCAATCACAATCTGGCCCTATACATCACGGTCATCTGCAAAGGTAAATATCTCCCGATGACCCTTATCGACGATGGATCAGCCGTGAATGTCCTTCCTCTGAGGACTGCAAAAGCACTCGGCATCACCGATGCCGATTACCTTCCAACGGCGCAGACTATCCAGGCTTTCGACGGAAGCCCAAAACCTGTCGCCGGGGCCGTGAAATTGAGGATCATAACAAGCCCAATCGAAAAGGAAATGGAATTTCAGGTGATAGATGTCACCTCATCATTCAATCTCTTGCTGGGAAGGCCTTGGATCCACGCAGTCAAGGCCGTGTCATCTACCCTCCATCGAAAAGTCAAGATGCCCCTCAAAGACGGTATCATCACGCTGGAGGCAACACCAATTACCGTAGCAAGCTGCAATGCTACGGGCCGGGCCGACCCACGAGGATTTGATTTCGTGGGAATGATAGAAGAGGAATATCTCTTTAGGCCCTACTTCACAACTAGCATCGACACGATGCTACAAAATCTGGGTTACCTACCCGGAATAACCTCAAGGCCATATCTTCCAGCTGGGAAGATTATCGAGGTCCTAAATGATGGCGAGTCACATTTCGGATTGGGGTATGCTATAACCCCGGAAAACGTGGTTCGGGCCGGTATTCACAAGGCCGTCGACATTCTCAAGGGTACTTACATAAGCCCTTATAGCCTGAAGTTAACGGATTACTTCGTTACTCCAGTCTTCGGAGCCGTCCAAGTGGGCCTCTACCGACCCACCATCACATATCCCGAGACCAAAACGGCTCGGGAATGCAACTATATTCCCGATGATATATTCACCGTCATCCAAGCAGAGTCCGAAAAGGGTGAAGGCGACTCCGAACCCATGCTAGGGCTCTTATTCGGGGAAGACAAGACCGTCCCTGCTCCGAAAGATGATTTGGTCAACTTGATCCTTCGCAGCGATCAGTTCGACCCAACCAACCTAATCACCGAGGTCGGTGCCAACACCGAAACGAGGTCTTGGAGGAAGACCATAAAGTGGACCGACAGTCAAGGACGGGTCTACAAGCTGACCACCGGTGAGGGAGACATGCCGGATACCGAGTCTGAGTCAGAGTCAGAGTCGGAGTCTGAGTCCGAGTCTAGAGGGTCTGGTGCTAAAGTCGAGTCTGTAACCCCTCTTCCCTTATCCACTGAGATCTCGGGGCCTGTCCCAAGACCTCTCCCTAATCCCGCCTCTGACCAATGATCAGATGGCAGCTCTATTCGAGCTATTTTCAAAATTTACCATCAATAATAATAACGAACACCGTTCTGCTTACGACTTGTCTTATTTCCAAATTTTCTCAATTTCAAAAATTTTATATGCAATGACATTGAGAAACCCGACGAACAGGTACCCCTACCTCAACATCTGGTCGAGCAGCTCGAGCAAAAGGAATCCCGAGATCCGGTAATCGAAGAAACCGAGTCCATCAACGTGGGAACCACTTTAGAGCCCCAGATGCTTAAGTTGGGCCTATCTTTAGATCCAGAGGAGAGAAAACAATTCACCGACCTCCTCCAGGAATTCAAAGATGTCTTTGCATGGTCCTACAAGGACATGCCGGGTATAGACCGGGGGATAGCCGAACACCGAATACCCATCAAAGATGGGTGCAAGCCGGTAAAGCAAAAGCTCAGAAGAATGAAGCCCGAGTGGTCTCTTAAAGTCAAGGAAGAGGTCGATAAACAATTTAAAGCAGGCTTTATACAAGTGTCTGAATATCCAGACTGGGTTGCAAACATCGTGCCGGTACCCAAGAAGGACGGCAAGGTGCGGGTTTGCGTGGACTTCCAGGATCTTAACAAGGCAAGCCCAAAAGACAATTTTCCGTTACCACACATCGACATACTGGTGGATAATACGGCCGATCATGCCCTTCTATCGTTCATGGACGGGTATGCCGGGTACAATCGGATTAAAATGGCAGAAGAGGACATGGGTAAGACCACCTTCATTACACCTTGGGGTACTTACTGTTACATCGTCATGCCATTTGGGCTTATCAACGTCGGGGCCACTTATCAACGGACTGCCACTACTTTGCTCCACGACATGAAGCATAAGGAAGTGGAGGTCTATGTGGACGACATGATCGTCAAATCTAAAGACCGAAGCGGGCACATTTAAGCCCTAAGACAGTTCTTCGCCCGGCTACGTAAATACAACATGAGACTGAACCCACAAAAATGCAGTTTTGGGGTGACGTCGGGCAAATTACTGGGCCATATCGTTAGCCAACGCGGCATCGAGGTCGACCCAGCTAAAATCAAAGCCATGACCGAGATGCAACCACCCAAGACCGAAAAGGAAATAAGGGGGTTTCTCGGAAAGGTCCAATACATCGACCGGTTCATTTCAAAACTAACCATGGTATGCGAACCCATCTTCAAAAAGCTAAAAATCGGAGAACGGGTGCTATGGGATGACAAATGTCAAGTGGCTTTCGACAAAATCAAGGAGATTCTGTCCGCTCCGCCAGTACTAATGCCACCTCAACACGGTCTGCCATTGTCGTTATACCTAACGACGACAGAGACGGCCATGGGGGCTATGCTGGCCCAGACAGTTGATTCAGAAGAACGGGCTATTTACTACATCAGTAAAAAGTTCCTCGAATATGAGTGCAAATATACAATGCTCGAAAAGACGTGCCTAGCATTGGTTTGGGCCACTAAAAAGCTCCGACATTACATGCTCAGTCACGAGGTACATGTGTTATCCAAAATGGATCCTATCAAGTACTTATTCGAGAAGCCCATCCTCAATGGCAGGATGTCAAGGTGGACTTTAATGTTATCCGAGTTCGACCTCAAATTTGTACCATTAAAAGCCATCAAAGGCCGGGTAGTTGCCGAGTTCCTCGCTGACAGCCCAATATCCGAAGAAGGCCACACCGATACATGGGCCTTTCCTGATGAAGACATATTCCATACCGATACGGAAGTATGGGATCTATATTTCGATGGGGCATCCAACTTCAGAGGATTTGGGGTCGGAATCTTGTTAATTTCACCTCGAGGGGAACACACTCCTTTATCCATCAAGTTAGACTTCGACGTGACCAACAACGCAGCCGAATACGAAGCATGCATTCACGGGTTGCAAGCCGCCGCTGATTTAGGGGTAACAAACCTCCGGGTCCACGGTGATTCATCATTAGTCATCAATCAAGCACTCCAAAAATGGAAAACTCGGAATGCCAATCTCGTGGCTTACCAAGCACGGGTAAGGGTTCTAGAGAAACAATTCCAAAAGGTAGAATACATTTATCTGCCCCGGGAAGAAAATCAGTTCGCAGATGCACTTTCCAAATTAGCATCTTTACTGAACATCCCGGATCACCTGACCAGCATGCCGATCTGTGTCGAGAGACGGTCCGAGCCAGCCTACATCCACGCCATTCAGGATATCGAGATAACTGACCCGGAACCATGGTATCAAACTGTCCTAGTCTACTTGGCAACGAGAGAATATCCCCCGGGAAGTGAAAACCGGGCCAAGAAAGCCCTGCGGAGATTGGCAACCCAATTCGTTCGCATGGACGACGGGCAACTGTACAAAAAGACGGCACATGGGGCTCTACTCCTATGCATCGATAAAATACAGGCCGAAAAGGTGATGGCCGAAGTACACGACGGTGAAAACGGCTCGCATATGAACGCCCATATGCTAGCTCGCAAAATTATGAGGCTCGGGTACTATTGGAACACCATGGAAACAGACTGTCAGGTGTATGTCAAACACTGCCATAACTGTCAGATCTTTGCCAATGTACAGCATATGCCATCTTCCCTATTATATACCATGACATCACCATGACCATTTTCGACATGGGGTATTGACATAATTGGAAAGGTGCATCCTTCCGGGACGGGAGGTCATTGCTTCATCTTGGTGGCCATCGACTACTTCACCAAATGGGTCGAAGCCGAGTCATACCGTGTCTTGAACGCCAAGCACGTGGCCAAATTTATCCAAAATAAAATAATATGCCGGTATGGGATCCCTCACGAATTCATCAGCGATCACGGGACCCACTTTCAAGCTGAAGCTGCCGCATTGCTGGCAAAATACAAAATTCAAAGGCATACATCTTCGCCTTACCGACCTCAAACAAATGGAGCGGTAGAAGCGGCCAATAAAACAATTGTCACCATACTTAAAAAGATGGCTGAGAATTACCGGGACTGGCCCGATAAAATACCTTTTGCCCTGTGGGGATATCGAACCTCAATCCGCACTGCGACCGGGGCAACCCCGTATTACTTGACATACGGAATGGAAGCGGTCCAACCAGTCGAGCTAGAGGTGCCATCCCTTAGGATCCTACTTGAAAGCCAAGTACCCGAGGCAGATTGGGTCCAAGCCCGATACGATTCGCTAGTCCTTTTAGACGAACGGCGATCCCGGGCTCTCAACAACATTCAAATATATCAAAAAAGAATCCAACGGGCTTTCAACAAACGGGTTAGGCCCAGGAACATCAAGGAAGGGGATCTGGTCCTAAAATCGGTTCGTGCCTTACTACCGGTTGACCCAAGGGGTAAATTCAAACCCAACTGGGCTGGGCCATACTTAGTCAAGAAGGTCCTATCAGGAGGAGCGGTGATGCTGACAGACTTGGACGGGAACGAATTCGTCAACCCAACCAACTTGGACCAGCTGAAGCGCTACTACTCATAAACCCTATCTCAATGTCATTTGCAAAAATTTATAAAACTTTGTCTTTTTATAAATTTTCAAAATTTTTGACAAGTCAATAAGTTAGAATTAACTATTCTACCGTCGCACATCTTGAATTAATAATCTTGATGTATCTCGAAAATTGCAAAATATCGAATCAATCAAATCAAATTTTGAACTACGTTTGGTTTGATTCCGCTATTTGTGGATACGTAGGCAACCCCTCAAAAGGGTACAACCACCGCAATAAACGAAAAGACGGGAACGGTGTTCAATAATATGTCTTTTATTAATATCTCGATAAGCTCGGGATTACAAAAAAAAAAAAAAAAACGCCAAAACGGCATTCACACAAAAAAATCACACCGCAAAAATAATAATAATATTCAAATAATAAAATAAGGAGACTAGTATCCGGGCATTTTCCCCTTCCCCTTGTCCTTCGGGTCGCGTGGAGCCTGAGGTCTTCGGGGTGGTGGTGAGCGTTCCCGAATCACAAGTGGAACCTCTTTAGCCCGGGCCCGTTTCTTTGGCGACGGGTCTTCAATCACGGTCTTCGGCCCAAGTCGGGCCCGCACATGCTCAGGCAGTCTATCCCGTGGGCCAAGTCGGTCCTGCACGGGTAGTCTTGGGCCCAGTCTCCTTTCCAAGTCCATCTGGGGGCTCACCTTCCCCCAAACACCTTTAGCACTAGACCCTTCAGCTTGAGTCTTAGTCTTCTTCTTGTGACCGGACATTAGACGAACCGTGGTATCTGGAGTGTCTCCTTCATCAAAGAATCCCCTGTTGTCTTTGGCTTGCTCCCTTCTCAGCAGGTCAAAGGCTTCATCAACTTTCAAAGCGGCTTGGGCTTTAGCATCTCCTGCTTTAGTCCACTTCGTATAAGAATCTGAAACCCAGATTGAGTGGCGAGATTTGACAATAGGCCAAGTATGCCGTGTGTACCACCTTTGCATCCAGGTATCACAAATTACATCAGTCAACTGGGTAGGGTCACTCACAACCGCTTCAACTTCAGGGATTCGCTGAGTCTATCCATACTGCCTTAGTATGCGATCTGGATAGAGATGAACCGTCTGCTTGAAAGAAAGGATCACCTGATAGCGGGCTCTGTCCCTCGGGTCCAAGCCACTCCAAAGGTAGATGAGCCACCATGGAACTACCCATCGAATTAGCGGGCCGCCATGAAAAGACAAAACCTCGTCCCAGTACTTCTGCGTAATCAGACGAGAAAAGTCAATGGCCCGCCTCCTCGTCATCACCTAGTTATGGCGGTAGTTGCCCGCATCAAGAGGAGGGTCTATCACTGATAGTCTCTCATATAGCCAAATCTGCAAAAGGAAACAAAAGCATGAGACTCCAGGGCAAAATAGGCGTTCGCCTAAAGGCCACTCGATCGAGTGGTACCCCTGAACGCAAACAGGAGGCTCTTTACGAGGGCACTCGATCGAGTGCCATGGTGACTCGATCGAGTGGCACCTCCGAAAACAGATCAGGAGAGTTCCATCGAGGGTACTCGACCGAGTGCCTGGGTAACTCGATCGAGTACCCCCTGCAGTAAAAAAAAAATTCGCAAAAAAAAAAAATCAAAAAATTAAATAAAGAGGTCAAGTGACATACTTGCAACAAGCGGGTGCTCCCGGTAAGACGAATGGATGAGTCCCTTTTGCGATCGTCCAATCCGTGGATAATCTCGCCCGTGATCAACCAAGCCGGGCTGTGCTCAGTCTCCATCAGGTCCACTACGGTCAGAAGACGGGTCCTTCCAATACAGGATAACAGATCCATATGACCCTCAAAAGCGCATACATGAAGCATGCAAAAAGAGAAGGCCCTGCGGCTGTTCGCCGGTCTAACCCGAACATCGAGTAAATTCATAAATTTCTCAGCCAAGTCGATCAGAGAAATTTTATCACCATCCATCATACGGGATACCTCGTTGTGAGAAAGCCCTAGAAATTCTCTCAACTTCCTTCTCGGATCATAGATCGAGTACGGGACGGCGGGACGGAGTATCGGATTCCATCCTCCTATAGCTGCAATCTCCTCAGGTAAAGGGCAGACTTCTCCCCGAGGGAAAGCAAAGACATGATATATGTCGTCCCAATAAGCCAAGCAAACATCCAGAAAATAGCGGTCAACCACCATCTGACGGAACGGGTACAATTGGGTTATCCCCGTCTGATTCAAAGCCACCCTATCTGCGTCCCTAAAGCGACGGGACCACTCCTGCAACATCACACTCAACCTATCGATCCCCATGGCTAAACTTTCTCAAGGGAATTAGAGAGACTTTCTCTTAAGGAAGGGTTGTTTTGTGACTTATGAAGAAAATCAAGAGCAGGGAGGGGCTATATATAGCATTAACCTTGCAAACCGTTTAGGAAAATTTCCTAATCCTAATTGGAATCAAACCGCAATCCTAGTCTCAATACTGGCTCGGAAATATCCATCCCAAACTTTCCTAATCCTTGTTAGGAGTCAAAAATCTCAAAGTTTCCAAAACTCAAAATCTCAAAATTTCAAAAATTTCAAAAAAATTCAAAAATCATTTTCTCCCCAGAACGAGTCATTTTACTACCTATGTGTTGCATGCACTTTATGTGACTCGTACAGGTACGACTCAAACAGGGCCGTGCAGCCCACGATAATTCCCCAACGGAAGCCAACGACGACATTTCAAGGGATGAGTCTACATACAGGCGCACCCAGGGTTTACGCGACAAGTCCAATTCCCCACGGAGTTATCGGCTCAGGTATGACTTCTAGCTTACGGCTGGCGAGCCCTTCACGCAAGTCTAATGGACTATAAACGACCCGGCCGGAAGTCCGCCAGGTTTCAATCCTCGATTGGCCTGGTGGATACTCTGACTTTCGCCCTGTCCAAGCCTCAGTAAGAGTGGGGGCTCTGTAGACACCCGCATTTTGACTACCAGGTGTCTATGGTAGTTTCCCAAAAAACACCCGATGATGATCGGACGCTAACATGCTTCTGTGCGCTCGGATACGGGCTCAAATCCATTAATCGTTGGCTAGCACACTTGCAGAGTACAAATATCACAAAATCAACCTCAAATCCAGACCCAGCGGACCATTTCGTGTCAAACAAGATTAATTTGGGCCAAAACCGACACCGGAAATAAAACCGACTCGTCACGATTGGGTCAACCCCGGTCAAAGTCATTTCCGAGACATACCAAAAAACCCCTCAAACATCAAAAGCCCAATTCAAACTCAAACTCACCAAACGTCCATGGTCACGGTCCAAAGCACGTGACCCGCGCAACCCAGCTGGGCCACTCGATCGAGTGCCTCACCCACTCGATCGAGTGGGCCCTTATTCAAGCCCGACGGCTGGCGTAACGGGCCACTCGACCGAGTTAGCCACCTACTCGGTCGAGTAACCCTAAACCGAAGCCCTAGCTTTTCCTATATAAGCAACCCTCATGCACCCCTCTTCAACAACTTTTTCCCCAACTTTACAACCCTAATCACAACTCTTACACACATCTTTACACCCCAAGTAAACCCTAAGCAACACCCTAGCAAACCCTAAACTAGCTTTAGGCTTCATCAAACCCGAGCCACCATAACTCAACTTCCATAAACCTCGAAGACTCTTGTGTTATAGCCACGGTTGCGAGTCCGCGCCGAGACAAGAACATGTAGGTTGAGGGTGTCAAAACCCCGTTTCTTCTCTTCCTCCTTCACGCATCGTGTCGTCATCTTCATATGGGTCGTTTTTTTATTTATTTCGTTATTATCGCATCGTTAATATCAATAATACTAGTATCAAAACATTAAAATACCTATCAATTTGTGTCGAGTATGAGTGATATTGGAATAAGGAAATCCGAATATACAAGTGTACTGCACACGCGTTGACGGTCGCTTGTTCCGATATCCCGATTACTCGATTATTGAGATAGGTCAACTTCAACAATAATTTTCATATCGTTTGTACCGTTATTATTATTCGTGCATCACATCGATTTTCAAAAATAAACATCATCTTTCAATAAGGGTCGAAACCCGTTGACACGGATCCGACATCACAATCCCTAGGGATTTATTCCGATGTCGGAGAAGTCGAGGGAATCAAGTTCTTTTTTTTATTTATTCAAATAAAGCGTCGATTTCAGATTCGATACTAATCCCATAATTGGATATCGAATCTAGTAATCAAGTCATATGAATTAATTAATGTGATTTGTTCATATCGCGATAATTAATTCAAAACGGCTAAAATCAATTTATTTATTTTCTATTTCACTCTAATATTCCATATCGATTCAAATAATCGAATGTGGAATACAACGAGTATTCAAAATTAGAATCGAGTATAAGTTCAACAATACATATATTCGGTTCAACAAAATTCGCGATTTACAAAAAACCAAGTCGAACATAAATTGTGCAATATTTATGCCCGATTCGGTAACATCGTTGAATTCTCAAAAATCAAAAGCAATTTCAAAATCAACAATTAAATTTTCAAACGAATTACAATTCGTACAGGGGGCACTCGACCGAGTGCCTAGCCCACTCGGTCGAGTGGCGTCCCAAAAATCAAACCAGAATGTTTTTCACGACCACCACTCGATCGAGTCTCACAGTGACTCGGTCGAGTGGCCACGTACTCGACCGAGTTGGTCAATAACTCGGCCGAGTATGGTCTAAAACGCGGAACAGGAACCCCTTTTCAGGATCTACTCAATCGAGTCTACTGACCACTCGATCGAGTAACCTTGTAACGACCAGAACACGAGTCGTACATCCTTCTTTTTCAAATTCGATAGTATTCTATGATTTAGGTCAACACGTGCATAATTAATCACGTGTATGCTATCTTTTCAAACCATGCATCATCTTGTACATCATTCAATTCAATTCAATTCATTATTTGCACAAACCGTTAATATCGATTTACCGTTACTAACCGTTTGCTTGTTTCTTTTGTCAATTTAATTCTTGTTCGTTTATTGTACTAAATGAACCCGCATGCTAAATTCCACTTTGACGTAGAATTAATTGCATTTAAATCGACTTAGAAACCCTTTTCAATTCCATTCACATGTTTAGGGAAAATAATCTTTGCATATCATTTTCCCGTTTAACTAGCGCGCGTATTGTAAGTCATTCGAATTCTTAGTAGAGGCCGCTAACGTGCGGGCGGGGTTGGGTGTCCTTTGTGGGCTTCCCAACACGTACCCTCACCCCTTACTCAGAACCTCGGTTTCCGGATGCCCGAAACCGTTGGCGCACGAGAGTCATTCAATACACAATATCCGATAATGTCGGTATTGGTATCAAATGCAAAGGGACGAGCCCAATAAACTCTGACATCGGAAATGGGCCGTATTTTGTATACGGACCACTACGACATAGAGTGGGCTCGAATGGTTCCGAATAACCATAAAATTCGGTGGCGACTCCACATAGACCTAAATTTCGATTCGATCCGTTTCATATGAAGATTCATTCGCCTACCCAAACCCGCGCGTGGCCGCGTCGGGGTGGACCTATGTCATGTCCATACTCTCCTCTTTGTTTGCTAACACCTGCTCACTAGCAAACACAGATAAACTAGGCTTGGTAGTCCGGTTAGAATGCATAGAACGAACATCCTTCGGTGCCATTGGCCTTAGGACGATTTTCTTATCATTCACCATCAGAATATACTCATTAGTCCTCCCTTGGTGACGTACATCACGATCGATTTGCCATGGCCTGCCCAAAAGAATGTGGCACGCATCCATGGGAATCACGTCACACGTGATTTCATCATTATACGGACCCATCGTGAATCCAACTCGCACTTGCTTTGTGACCTTCACCTTCTTTCCGTCATCAAGCCAATGTAGTGTGTGGGGTTTTGGGTGGGGCGTAGTGGTCAAGGAAAGTTTGTCCACCATTTCTTGGGATGCGACATTAGTGCAACTCCCCCCATCAATAATTACATTACACCACTTATCATTCACTTGACATTTAGTATGAAAGATTTGGTCTCTTTGCTTCATTATAGATGACTTAGCAAGTGTGTGTAGTGTACGACGCAAAAATAGTGACTCAACGTGTGTAGGAGCCTCAAACTCTAAGACTTCTTCCACCTCTTCCTCTCCTCCCTTTGCCATATAAGCTTTTCCCTCCTCGTCACTTTCCTCTTGTTCCCACAAATCATCACGATATGTAATCGCCTCCCTTAAGGTGATGATTCTTTGATTGGGACACTCGGTTTTAAAGTGACCGAACCCTTGACACTTGAAACAACGGACCTTAGACATGTCCTTGGCCTTATAGGGTGTATTGGGTGTCATTTGGGAAATAGGGGTAGTCTTAGGAGTCACATGCAAATTTGACCCTTCAAACTTAGTTTCCTCGGATTTATTCCAAGTATCCGTCTTAGGGGTAGACTTCTTTTTTTGTTGAGTTTCGACCTTAAGACACAAAGAACAAAGTGTATCAAATGACTCGTAGGGATGTAAGTCAACGACATCCGCGATACCACGATTTAAACCTCTAGAAAATCGAGCCATTTTTTGTTCTTCTAACTCGTCTAACTCGCACATCAAAGACGCTTTCTCAAACTCTGAAATGTAACTACCAACATTTAGACTCCCTTGTCTTAATTCGGCAATTCTTCTATACAGATCGACTTTATAACTCTTGGGCACATACCTCTTTCGTAACTTACGTTTCAGGTCATCCCAAGTTTTAACCTTTGGCTTTTCCTCTCTAGCCCTCCTCAATTTCATGCCCTCAAACCATAAAGATGTTGTTTTTGTGAGTCTAAGTATAGCATACTTACAACGCTTTTCTTCAGGAACGTCCTTGAAATCGAACATTCTTTCCATCTTGCGTTCCCAATCCAAGTATTCCTCTGGATCGACTCCTCCTTCAAACTCCGGAAATTTCGTGACTTTGAATTCATCTCGAGGCTTTGGCACGTCCACGAATCTCCTAGCTCCTCCTCCTGCTCGGTTCTCAGGTAAATTACGCAAGGCACGAAGCAATTGTTGGATGAGATTCTCGTCGTTACCCCCTCTAGTATTGATGCTGCTTGCGTCGTTGTTGACATTGTTGTTATTGATATCGTTATCTCCCATGTCGCTAAACACGGCTCTGATACCAAATGATGCGAATGCGGAAGCGGTTTAGAATAAGAAATGAAGATTGGGTCGAAGGTTAATGTAACCTTGGTTGATGACGTGGATTTTAGAGTGAAATTGAACTAAGGTTAATGTAACCCTGGTTCGTGGTTAAGGTCTGTGGGGATTTTGAGTTTTGTGGCTCGGCTATTTTTGGGAAGCAGACGCTTCATTTTTTTGTATTTTGTGATCCGATGTTAATCGGCGAGTAACCAAAGGATATTTAACCCGTAGTTCGACCTTGAACCCGGAATTAATAGCTCAGAGTTTGGAGCACCAACCCTCTAAACACTTCGAAGCACCTTCTCGAAGTTTAAACACGAGATTAACAAATTAATCCAGAGTTTGACAAGTTGTTTGAAAATTCATAAATATTCCATTGTATTTGATTCTCCATATCACCTTAAAATAAGTATGATTTTCTTGGTTGATTGTGATTGCAAATGACGTGTGAATGTGGCTAGGTGGTGGAATGAATCTGGACACCCACTTCTTGGATAGATCACCAACACTTTCACTTAGTTGGCAACAATCTACATGATCTATTCTCCATATATTGGAGATCACGAAATCCTTGATTGATATATTAAATATATGAAGACCCCTTGTTGCCTTTTATTCACAATTAGCCTATCATGAGAGATATCATCCATATCTCTCTTTATTTTCCCATTACTATCGTGGATATTATGCCATCCTCACGAGATCCTCCATATCTTCCTAGGATAGACAATATTCTCCAACGTGATCCTTTGTGTAATTGCATGAACCTGGACGTGTATGAGCCACGACACACCTATCCGTAGTAACTTGGGATTGATTAATCCAAGTCTGTGGTTGGTTGACTCTTTTAGTTCGTTGACTACCCTTTCGAGCTCCACAATCGAGTCATCGATACCATTCTGATGCGAATTAAAATGCGGAAGCTCCAATAAAAACTTGTTTTTGTATTTTTTTGGACAAAGGTTAATTTAACCTTGAAGTTTATTGACGAACAAAATAAACGATAAATATAAAGGGATATTTAGCCCGTAGTTCGAGCTTGAACCCGAAACTAATCACGAAAGAGATTGGAGCCCAATCTTTTATCGCCAATTCGAAGTACCTTCTCGAATTTAGTAAACACCATGATCAAAAGATCAAAATGCATCTGTGTTTTTTTCGTCAATTCATAATTCATGTTCTTCCTTACATTATTGTCGTGTGGCATATAAATAGCCAACATGTGAAGATCAACTCGATATCTCGAGTGATATTTTTTTCTAAATAATACTATGCTAAAAGGAAAACAAATACTACAAAATAAACTAATAATACTACTCTAGTATATTGTTGCCAAATATGCGAGATGCTTGATTCCCTTGATATCTTCTTGAGAACATGACACTCTTGATTAGGCAACAATTCACTTTATCTTATTCTTTATGGAGATCACGACATCCCCATTGATTTTATTGCGATTTGGACGAGATCCCATAATAAATGAGCCATATCTTGGAGATTCTTTTATTTGCTTACTACCTTTGTGAAGATTGTAATATTCTTCACATCTTCTCAAGATAGAACGTAATCTTGCTAGTGTAGCTACATACTCGCACGCACCTGGACGAGATTCTAGTCGTACTCATTTCGCACTCGGTTCATCCCCTCTTTCTTCAAAAAGAATTGTCCTCAATTCCAAAAGGTAATTGAGGCATAACAATATGGCCGAAATCGTGTTATCCTTTTGATTTTTTATTCCTTTTTTTTGGGTATAAAAACTACACAATTAAGAAATCACAAATTCAACAACGAACAAAAAAGTTAGTCAAAACCGATTAACCCTTGAACTACCTCGCTCAAGTTTAACCTTTGAATTTCAATCGCAACCGAAAAATCAACCAAAAACTTGGATTCGACACACCTTTTAGGACCGTCTTGATTTTGAGAAAAATCAAAAGTTGTAGCTCTGATACCATTCTGATGCGAATTAAAATGCGGAAGCTCCAATAAAAACTTGTTTTTGTATTTTTTTTGGACAAAGGTTAATTTAACCTTGAAGTTTATTGACGAACAAAATAAACGATAAATATAAAGGGATATTTAGCCCGTAGTTCGACCTTGAACCCGAAACTAATCACGAAAGAGATTGGAGCCCAATCTTTTATCGCCAATTCAAAGTACCTTCTCGAATTTAGTAAACACCATGATCAAAAGATCAAAATGCATCTGTGTTTTTTTCGTCAATTCATAATTCATGTTCTTCCTTACATTATTGTCGTGTGGCATATAAATAGCCAACATGTGAAGATCAACTCGATATCTCGAGTGATATTTTTTTCTAAATAATACTATGCTAAAAGGAAAACAAATACTACAAAATAAACTAATAATACTACTCTAGTATATTGTTGCCAAATATGCGAGATGCTTGATTCCCTTGATATCTTCTTGAGAACATGACACTCTTGATTAGGCAACAATCCACTTTATCTTATTCTTTATGGAGATCACGACATCCCCATTGATTTTATTGCGATTTGGACGAGATCCCATAATAAATGAGCCATATCTTGGGGATTCTTTTATTTGCTTACTACCTTTGTGAAGATTGTAAGATTCTTCACATCTTCTCAAGATAGAACGTAATCTTGCTAGTGTAGTTACATACTCGCACGCACCTGGACGAGATTCTAGTCATACTCATTTCACACTCGGTTCACCCATGGAACCAAATCACCCTCAAGATAAAAGTCCGGAGCCTCAGCCAACCAAGAAAAAGCGACCCAGGCATCGCTCCCCCGAGAAGGAGGATGGCGCGGCAAGCAAGCATACCCACAGGCACCGCTCTCCTAGTGCTAGGAAACCGACCCCTGATAAATGGGACGACTACGGTTACTACTCTACGAAAAGTCGGTCCAAGATGTTGGGCAGGCCTACCAGAACCCCGCTTCACCCAGACGTGCATGGTTGCCCCATCCGGAAGATTAAAATGCCACGGTTAAGTTCGACGGAACCACTGATCCTAAATACCACCTGGCAGCCTACGAGAGCCATATGGGAATGTACAATGCTGATGACGCCGCCTGATGTAAGATCTTCCCTACAACTTTGGTGGGTTTTGGCTCAAGGGTGGTTTCGAGACCTGGCGCGAGGGTCAATTTACTATTTCGAAGAGTTGGCAGGGTCTTTCTTGGATCAGTATGCAGGGAATAAAAGGCGCAGGCTGACCCGTTTCGACCTGATGACCCTGAAGCAGAAAAAGGGCGAGTCCATTAGAGAATACCGTAAAAGATTTGACCTGGCTTTTCAGCAGGTCAGAGAAATTGATGATCCCACGGCAGCCTACGCGCTGACCAATTCGCTACTCCCAGGAGAGATGAATAATCAGCTGATCAGGGCCCAGCCAGAATCCCTGACTAAGGCACGAAAAATAGCCGAAGGCTTCATGCTGCAGGAGAAATACCACAGCCTGCCGGATACCCCCGCAGGATCTACCAGACCGCAAGGGGGACCGCAGGGTGGGCGCAGCAGGGGAGAAGCGACGGGAAAGCAGAGAACAGAGGAAGTCGATGCCCCGAAGAGAGAACGCGTGGCGTATCAGCCAAGATTTGATAGTTACACAGCCCTTAACAAATCAAGGGCTGAAATATTCGAGCTGGAAAAAGAGACGGCGAAGTGGAAACGCCCGAGCAAGCCACGCAGTCCGAAGGGTGACCCGAAGAAATTTTGCACGTTCCGTGACAGCATAGGGCACACGACTGAGGAGTGCCGCCACCTAAAAGATTAAATAGAAAAGCTCATCAGGAACGGATGGCTGAGTAACTATGCTGCCAAGAACAAGGGTCAGAAAGTCACTACGGAGAAACCAGAAGGTTTAGTGCAGGATCGCATGATAATCTATGTGGTGTCAGGGGAGCTGGGGGCCAAACAAGCCGAAGGGGCCAGAAAAGACAGCTCCGGGAACTCTATAATCAGATCTGCTACGCTGAAAGAGCAGGGAGCCCGGTCGGTCTGACCCTGAGCATAACCTCCTGAGACTCTGGCCGGGTAATCTACCCTCATAGTGATCCCTTAGGCCTGTCACTAGTCCATCAGCAACCATATAGTGAAGAGATGCATGGTGGACACAGGCGCCTACACAAACCTGCTATACAAGGAAGCTTTTAAAAAAATGAATTTGGAAAAGAGACACCTCAAGCCTGCCTCTGGATCCCTGTATGGATTCAGTGGCACAGGGATTCTCTCCATGGGAATTATTGAGCTGCCCGTCACGTTTGGGGGAGGAGCATCGGCCAGAAATATCCGAGCCTCCTTTGTGGTAGTAGACACGAAGTCAGCTTATGATGCTCTCATAGGCAGAGCCACCCTAGACGAGGTAGAGGCGGCGATATCTATCAGGGCACTGACTGTGGCTTATGTCACGAATTTTGGGATGGAAGAAAAAATTCATGAAGACCATGAATCAGCAAGACAATGCTATTCAGTTGCCCTGCACACCCATGAAGCAGAGAGAAAAGGTAAACGAAAGGCAAACAGCTCCCTCAGCAGGGAAGGAGAGATTCAGGCTGACCAGTGGGCCACAGAGAAAACTAATCACCCAGAACCTGGGGGAAAAAGTATGCTGGTGGAGCTTGAGCCAGGGAGACCAGTCCTGGTAGGCACAGACCTAGAGGAGCCCTACCAAGAAAGACTGATTAAAGTCCTGCGGGACAACAAGGATATCTTTGCATATTCGGCTGATGAAATGTCGGGAGTCGACCCAAGCCACATCGTTCACAAGGTGAACGTCAACCTAGAGGCTCGCCCTGTAAAGCAGAAGAAAAGAAATATGTCCACGGAAAAAGATCAAGCCATCAAGGAGGAAATTGAGAAGCTCCTGAAGGCTGATTTTATCCAAAGCTGCGACTACCCTGAATGGCTCGACGACGTAGTAATGGTAAAAAAATCCTCAGGGGCTTGGAGGATGTGTGTAGATTTCACCAACCTCAACAAAGCATGTCCCAAGGATTGCTACCCCCTGCCACGAATTGACCAACTGGTAGATGCCACCAGCGGGCACTAAATGCTCAGCTTCCTGGATGCCTTCTCTGGCTACCATCAGGTGTACCTTTGGCAGCCGGACAGAGCCAAATGTGCCTTTATCATGAGCACAAGCACGTATATGTACAAGATGATGTCATTTGGCCTCAAAAATGCACGGGCAACCTATCAGCGCTTGGTGGATAAAGTGTTTGAGAGCCAGAAAGGCAGAAACTTGGAGGCGTACGTAGACGATGCCATAGTAAAAAGCAAAGGGGACGCAGAACATCTGGTGGACTTATAGGAAACTTTTTCCTCCCTGCGCACCTATCAGATGAAGTTAAACCCTAAGAAATGTACCTTTGGGGTCCGCTCTGATAAATTTGTCACGTGCTCCCCGACCCATTCTGGGCTCACGAGACTCCACTTTCGGACCCCCTTCATTGGACATATCATGGGTTATTTGATTTCCCTCATCATGCTTGACCGAGTCGACCGACCCGGTTCTCTGCCCACTCTTGCCTGGTAAATCGGCCGACACGGCCACTTCTTATTTTTCTCCAAAATTTCCTTGTTCCTCCTGTTCACTCTCCCTCACCTCAACAGTCTGATCTATAATATCATAATATGACATATTTTGGTCAATGGAAGACGTGTGAGGTGGTTGGGTTTCAGTTTGAGAGACGGAGAAAGGGAAAGTATGCTCATAAAATTGAACATCCCGGGATACAAAAGTGCGTTTCTCCTTTAAATCACACACTTTCCATCCTTTTTTACTACTTGGGTATCCTATAAATATGCATCGTTTTCCCCATTCCCCAAACTTATCACGAGGTTTGTCTTTGTTATGTGCATGACATAGACAACCTAGGATTCTAAGGTTTTCCAACTTTGGTGGCTTTCGATGTAAAATTTCATACGGAGTCTTTCCATCCAATAAAGCAGTGGGGGTTCGGTTTATTAAGTATGCAGCTGTTAACACACATTCTCCTCAAAATTGTATAGGCAACTCTCCTTGAAAACGTAATGCTCTCGCTTTTTCTAGGATGTGATGGTGTTTTCTCTCTACCCACCCGTTTTGTTAGGGTGTGTCAACATTACTGGTTCAGAATAAAATTTCGTTTCCGCATAATACTCTCTCATTTCTCTCGATAACAAATCCGTTCCATTGTAGCTTTGGATAATTTTCACTCCCTTTTCAAATTGGGTTTTGGTCATTTGACAAAAGGTTTTAAGTAAACTTCCAGCTTCACTTTTTCCTTTCATAAGATAGACCCAAACTCCTCTACAATGGTCATCAACAATGGTTAGAAAATAGTGTGTCCGGGTCAAACTCGCTACTTTATATGGTCCCCATATATCACAATGAATAACTCCAAACAAAGTATTGCTTCTTTTGTTATTATAGCCCCACAACAAGAGTCACAAGCCTCATCGGATACCCAATTCAAATTGCCACCAACTAAACTATTAAAGTGTGGAAAAATACTTTTAGAAGGATGCTCAAGTCTTCTGTGCATGCCAAAGACGGCTCTCCTTAGAAACGGCAACATGTCATGCATGCAACCTCATTCTTCTTAGTCTTGTAGTAATAAATCCCTTGTAGTCGTTCACCCCGTCCAATCATTATCCTCGTAGTTTGGTCCTGCATTACACAATTATCAAGATAGAAAGTTATTACGCAATTGTTCTCATGAATTAATTGTTGGATGAAAATTAAATTGCAAGTAAGGGTTGGACCATAAAGCACGTCATTCAATACGAAGTCGTCGGTCAACTTCACTTCTTAATGGACCGACGCTTATACTTCTTGTCCGTCTAGCAATCCGACAATGGAAATTTTCTCGAGCCGAGAATTTTTCAAGATCTCACGCTATCTTGTCATATGATGTGAGGGTCCACTATCTATTAACCAATGAACACTATCAATTATTTCCGTACCTGTTAGCTTATCATTACCCTCGAGGCTAGCTCCTAGTAAGCTATGAATACGACTCATCTCTTCCTCTGTAAAGGACACGTTTTTATGTTCGAATTGACTCGTCGTTGCGTGTGTGGCGTCATTTCCATGGCCCCTTCCTCTGCCTGCCATGGTGAACGTTCTTGGTTTTTTTTGTAATTGATACGGTTCGCTTAATTAAGCTCTGATACCATAATAAAGTGTGAGAATATAATTTTTTGTATACGTCCTTGTATACTAAGAATACAATCTTTATAGAATCTCTTATTGCCTCCAACTCTCTATAACTCTATCTTCTATCTAGAGTAATATATCACAATACAATTATAATTTTCCATAACAAAACATAGAATATTCTCGAGATATTCTATTAGAATCAATTGCATATTCATTGGATATGCGGCGCATTCAAAGGCTTATAGGTTCTATGTTATGGTCCTTATCCCGACTTTCACACCTATTTGGTTGAAGGTTCTAGGGATGGATGTGAGAAATATTATCCATATTGTTTTCACATGGATTGGGACCCTAAGACCTATGATAAGGCTATGAAGTCTCATGATTCTTCCTTTTAGAAGGAGGCGGTGAACGATGAAGCGCCATTTTGATGCGCAGGCGTCACGACCCCCACGATCAAACAATATTTATAATACCAACTAAACTAACTAATGTAGTAGCGGTAGGTCGAGATCGATCCTCAGGGACGGTCTATGTAAAGTCGGTCTAGTCTAAGTCAATAAGTGTTTGGGGTCTATTTTGGGGGGTTTTTAGGTGGTTTAGTTAAACTAAGGTAGTCAATATAAAATAACTAAGACGGAAAATGATAATAGGAAAGGCGTTAGGGGGAGTCGGCGATTCGAAAATGAGATACATAAAACAAAGAATCAAGCGAACGATACACAATTGATAAGGGATGGGTCACCTTTCAGTCTCTACACCCGACCTCACTAAGACTCGCTTTCACGACGGAGAAGCTAGGTCACTAAGTCGGAATTACCCAAACCCCGAGTTTTCCCATATTGATGAGGGTGAATACGAGTCAACTAAATTAATCAAGTAAAGTCGACAAAGCATACAACAATTCCAAAATAGACAAATCAACTCAAGTGCATTCAATCACAAGAATCCTTAATCCATGTTACCCAAATCCATCCTCCCTTAACCCCCTAACAAAGATCTACATACTCACTAATCATGGTAAAACTAACAAGAACAACTAATAAAGAAACTAGGCAAAAACAATCCATACTAACAAAAGGAGGGAAAATTAATCTAACACAAGTGAGAGAAAAATAAAACCAAGAACAAACACTACTAGGAAAAACAATAACAAAGCATGAAAAATAAAGAAAAACTTTAAACTAGAGGAAAAATTAAAGAAGAAACTAATTAGAGAAGTGAGAAAGAGGAGAAAGTAGCAACAATGGTGAAATTGTCAAAGGAAGAAGATGAAGATTAACATAAATATGAATTTTGAAGAAGAAATACAAGAACTTTGTCACCCAATCCTTACAGACCCTTCAATCTTCAATAAAATCTAAGACTAGACTAATGTTGTTACTAGATTAGAATGATAAAAATTAGTCTAAGCTAATGGAGTTTTTTCTAGATCTAATGAAGCATAGTAATGAAGTATATGATAGAAATCTAGGGTTAACTATATATATACAAAGCCTTAACGGATCATCAAAACAAAGCCCAACATTGATTTTTGCCCTTGAAACGGAACTTTGCCCTTTGGATCTTCATAGGGTGAAGTTTTGCCCTGCGGATTCCCTCCAATCTCGCCGAAATACTGTCGGGCGAAGTTTCATCCGGTCAAATCTCATCGGGTGAAATTTTGTCCTGTGAAAAACCTGACCAAAAACTCAAAAATCTCGTAGGGTGAAATTTCGCCCGGTCAAATTTTATCGGGTGAAACTTTGCCTGTGACTTCAGAGGGCCATAACTCTCTCGTTTGATCTCTGATTGGGGCATGTGATATGTCGTTGGAAAGTTAAGAATATAAGCTTTCACCTCCAACTGGAATCGCTTCGATCCAAGGTCTAGCAGAACTCTAGATGTATGCATTTGAAATTCGACCTTGCCATGTGAAGTTGCCCGATGGACTTGAATTTTTCCATGTCATTTACTTTGCCCTTTTGCTCAATGTTTCACCTCTTGGGTTTGAACTTTGAACTTTAATCATGCTTTGAGATGATATTTCACTCTCTTATGCCCATGTAAGCTCGAACATGCTCTCGGAAAATGGATTCCTATCAAAATAGTAGGAAAACTACCCAAAAACACGTAAATGCACAAGAGAGGTCGCTAGAGTAAGAAATACTAAAATAAGGCAATAATCGCACACAAATCTCACAAAAGCGATAGGAAAACGGGTCTAAATAGGTTGAAAAGTGGGCCAAATTTGGAACACAACAATTCCATAATGGGTAAGCACACTACTTGGGTGCTTGCAGATTTACTTAATGGTTGTAAACCATTGGTTTGCAAGTGGATGTTCAAGAAGAAGATGAAATTCAATAGTATAATAATCGACAAGTTTAAAGTTAGGTTGGTCATCCAAGGCTTTAGACAAAAGGAAGAGATTGATTATTTCGATACCTATGCTCTCGTGGCTCGAATCACCACTATTAGATTATTGATATAGCACTAGCGGCTACTAATAATCTGATGATTCATTAAATGGATGTCAAGACGACATTCTTGAATGGTGATCTCGATGAGGAGATTTATATGAGGCAACCGGAAGGTTTCGTTATGCCCGATAATGAGCATAAGATGTGTAATAAGCTCATAAAATCATTGTACGGACTTAAGCAAGCTCCAAAACAATGGCATCATAAGTTTGATGAGGTTGTTTTATCCAATGGGTATAGACTTAACCAATCGGATAAGTGTGTGTATAACAAATTTGATGAAAGCGGTAGTGGGGTAATCATTTCTCTATATGTTGATGACATGTTGATCTTTGGTACCAACCAAAGTCAAGTTGACCTTAATAAGGAATTTTTGTCATTAAGTTTCATCATGAAGGACGACATGAGGGAGGCGGACGTAATACTTGGCATAAAGATCAAGCGTGAAAACAAGGGTTTTTCTTTATCACAATCTCATTACATCGAGAAAATGTTAAAGAGATTCAATCACGATAATTGTTCTCCGGTAAGCACACCAATGGATCTGAGTGTGAATATTTTTATTCGGGTCGGGTCATTTGGGCCGAGTCATTTTTGTCCGGTCTACTTAGGTGTCATTCTCTCATTAAAAGTTTTCCCTCCAAAACTCTATTTTTGCAATTATGGAAGCAAATAAGGAAATGATTAATAATTAACTCATATTTATAAAATTTATAATTATATGAATTAAGTTTTGGGCTATTTCATGAAAATAATCTCAATTATGTGTGTGCTTCTTAAAATAATCCAAACTATACATAATCTCATTTTAATATGAACTACGTCTTTCTTTGATCTCGCTTTGCTATGGACAAAATTACGACTTGTTATTACCGATAATGGTGACTTGTTGTAACATTTTAGGTTTTTATTGGGTCCGTTGCGGTCGTGCAAGCCAAAACAACAATAAAAAAATATTTTTTTTCCATGACCTCTATAAGACTAATCGAAAAAGAATGAAAGATGAATTTTGCGAAGCTTTAATTTTTGTTTTATCAATGACTGAAAATGAAGACGGAATGTGAAGAAGAGTAAGAGGAAGAGTTGAATAAGGGAGGTTCAACAGGTAGTCGGTCACCCAAAGCAAAACGAGATTAAGGAAGGTGTAGTTCATAATAAAATGAGATTGTATATAGTTTGGATTATTTTATAAAACACACGCATAGTTGAGATTATTTCATGGGAATAATTCCAACTATGCATGTGCTTCTTAAAATAATTCAAACTATATGTAATCTCATTTTAATATGAACTACGTATTTATTAATTTTGCTTTGCTATATATGAAATTATGACTTGCTATTACCGGTCATAGTGTAGACACCCGTATTTTGACTGCCAGGTGTCTATGGCAGTTTCCAAAAAAACACCCGATGATGATCGGACGCTAACGTGTTTCTATGCGCTCGGATACGGGCTCAAATCCATTAATTGCTGGCTAACACACTTACAGAGTACAAATCTCACAAAATCAGCCTCGAATCCAGGTCCAGTGGGCCGTTTCCAATCAAATAAGACTAATTTGGGTCAAAACCGACACCGGAAATAAAACCGACTTTTAGCGATTGGGTCAAACCCGGTCAAAGTCGTTCCGAGACACATGCAAAACAGCCACCCAGGTATCAGGGGTCCAACTCAAAGATCAAAACCCACAAAACATCCAATGTACAATCCAAAAAGGCAGACCTTTACACTACAACTGACCCACCCGATCGAATGGGCCCGACCGGACGGACCGTGCTGCTCAACCAAGCTCGGGGGCTACCCGGTCACCTAACCCTAGCTAGGGGATGTATAGCCTTGCCTATATAAGCAACCCCCATGCAATGCATTATACAACTTTTTTTACAACTTTACAACCCTAATCAAACCCTAGCCATTCTATACTAGCAAAAACCCTAAACCTAGTTTTAGGAATCAATCCCGAGCCACCATAACTTAATCTTCATAAAACCTCGAAGACTCTTGTGTTAAAGCCACGGTTACGAGTCCGTCCCGAGACAAGAATATGTAGGTTGAGGGTGTTAAAACCCTGTTTCTTCTCTTCTCCTCCTCCTTCTCGTGTCGCGTCGTCGTCATCTTCATACGGGTCGCGTTTTTTTATTTTATTTTATCATTATTATCGCACCTTAATATCATTAATATCGATAGTATCAAAGCATTAAAATACTTATCAATTTGTGTCGAATAAGAGGGGTATCGAAATAAGGAAACACGAATATACAAGTGTACTGCACACAGCGTTGACGGTCGCTTGTTCCAATACCCCGATTATTTGATTATTGAGATAAGTTGACTTAAACTATATTTTTTTTATTTCGTTTTCATCTTTGTTCGAGTCATATATTTACATTAACTTTCAAAAACAAGCATTATATTTAATAAGGGTCGAAACCCGTTGACGCGGATCTGACATCCTAATCCTTAGGGATTTATTTCGATGTCGGAAAAGCCGAGGGAATCAAGTTTTCATTCAAGCAAAGTGTCGATACGTTAGATCCGATGCCAATTCCATAATTGGATGTCGAGTCCAATAATTTAATCAAGCAATTTAGCCAATTCAATTTTTCGTTGATACTAACGTAGATGTTATTTAATTCGTTCGAATCATGACACTACAAACGCGGAGGAATATTTATATCGTCTTGGTTATTTCAAACGATTCAAATCACTTTTTTTTTATCTTTTTTACTCTAGTATTCCATATCGATTCCGTAATCGAATATGGGATATGACGAGCGTCACAATTAGAATCGAGTATAAATCATTCCAAGTATTCAATATCGATTTCATAATCGAATATTGAATATAACGAATATCGAAAATATTAAATCGGGTATAAATCAGTCCATATTTGTACGCGATTTGTCAAATTAATAGTTTTCGAAAAAACCGAGTCCGGGGCAGCCTGCGGCGCGAGTCGCGCCCTTCTCAAGCGAGTCGCGCGTCTCGGGCGAGTCCCGCCCCTCTTGGGCGAGTCGCACGGTTCCCTGAAAACCACGACGCATATCTTCGTTTTCTTTTCTTTAAAACATCAACCTTTCCGGCATACTTCAAGTTTTGATATATTTTTCCCTTGACCTCAGTCAACACGTGTTAATCAATCACGTGTACTACTATCTTTTCAAACCATGCATCATCTCGTTTACATCATTCAATTCAATTCAATGTTTGCACAAACCGTTATTATTCGTTATATCGTTACTAACAGTTTGTTCGTTTCTTTTGTCAATTTTCATTGTTTATTTTATTGTACTAAAATGAACCCGCATGCTAAAATTCAACTTCGACGTTAGAATTTAATTGCATTAAATTGACCTAGAAACCCTTTTCAATTCCATTCACATGTTTAGGGAAAATAATCTTTGCATATCATTTTCCTGTTTAACTAACGCGCGTATTGGAAAGTCATTCGAATTCTTAGTAGAGGCCGCTAATGTACGGGTGGGGTTGGGTGTCTTTCGTGGGCTTCCCAACACGTACCCTCACCCCTTACCAAGAACCTCGGTTTCCGGATGCCCGAAACCGTTGGCACACGAGAGTCATTCAATACACAATATCCGATAATGTCGGTATTGGTATCAAATGCAAAGGGACGAGCCCAATAAACTCTGACATCGGAAATGGGCCGTATTTTGTATACGGACCACTACGACATAGAGTGGGCTCGAATGGTTCCGAATAACCACAAAATTCGGTGGCGACTCCACTTCGACCTAAATTTCAATTCGATCCGTTTCATATGGAGATTCATTCGCCTACCCAAACCCGCGCGTGGCCGCGTCGGGGTGGACCTATGTCATGTCCACACATAGTGACTTGTTGTAAATTTTTAAAGTTTTATTAGGCCCGTTGCGGTCATCGTGAAAGTCAAAATTACAATAAAAATAGTTTTTTTTCATAATTTCTATAAGACTAATTGAAAAAGAAATAGAATATGAATTTTCGGAAATTTTATTTTTTTTTTATCAATGACCGAAAATGAACATGAAATGTGAATCAAAAGAAGAAAAGTAAGAGGAAGAGTTGAATGAGGGAGGTTCAACAGGTAGTCGGTCACTCATGTTGGAAATATAGGGTCACTATAGGGGCGATATATAACTAGTAAATACACGTTGTTGTGTCGTGGTATGAAGGCCACTGAATGAGAAACGAAATCGCCCCGACTACGGTACAAATTGGAATGGGCGTCGTCCCACAAGGTCACACAACACTCCTAAAAGATTGTGTACTCAACCATTAGGAGTTGGAACTCGATGGTATACTCAGAATTTATTAAGAGATTTGGATGATGAAGTCTTTGATGTGTGTTCTCATATTCATTCTCTTATATAACTTTATATAAGACTAACATGCGACTAAAATCAAAGGGTATCCAAAGCAATTTATGGTTGGAAATGAATTGTCATTACTATGAAGATAATGATATTCATAACCATCGTAAAAATTGGTGTCAATGTGGTACTTAATGGGAGATACCCTTACTATGCAACAATGATCAACATATTGTCTTTGCATTATTTCCAACAACCCATGTATAGCAAAGCGAGGTTAATGAAGACGTAGTTCATATTAAAATGAGACTACGTATAGTTTGGATTAATTTAAGAAGCACACGTATAGTTGAGATTATTTTCACGAAATAACCCTTAATTTTATGGTAAGTAATAAAAATTAAAAATAAAACAAAAAAAAAATTGTGTTACTTTTATTTAAATACAGTATTATTTAACTTAGTTTAATTAGGAGTTATTTATATATCAATCAATTATTCAATTATATTAATTAAAAGTGTATTTTTTTTCCCTTCATTTTTAATCTCTTCATGTAATATTAATGCTAATATAGAGTAACATATATTCATTTTCACAATTTGTAGACACCCACATTTTGACCGTCAGGTGTCTATAGTAGTTCCCGACAAACACCCGATGATGATCGGACGCTAACGTGCCTTGACGTACTCGGAAATGGGCTCGAAATGATGGACATTTGGCCTAGGCATTTTAAGGAGTACAAATCTCACCAAACCAACCTCAAATTCAGGCCCAGTGGGTCATTTCGAGTCAAATAACACTAATTTGGGTCGAATCCGTCACCAAGGGTAAAACCGTCTTTTAGCGACCGAGTCAAAACCCGGTCAAAGATATTTCCCGAAACCTCCGGACTGACCGTGACATCTCACGTGTCCAGTCCACACTCCAACTCTACAAAATCAGCTATACAAAAAATAATAAACAATTCCGTTTAAGGTAGAATTCGATCCCGAGTAGGAATCCTATCCGAGAACCGACTCAGACACTCAACCGAGTGCAACCACTCGGCCAAGTACACAAGTCAGCCGGCATTTCCTCTTTTCTTCCCTCACAAGAAAACGGAATTCTCGTTCTCCTCAGCTTCTTACTCAAGCGGTAATTCTAGCTCAAACAAGAGTCCTATTCAAAAACCGATTCGAGCATCCGACCGAGTGTAAAACACTCGGCCGAAACAGCCCAAAACAAGAGCAAACAAGCCGACTTGCTTTTCTTCCTCCACAAGAAAGCGGAATCCTTATTTCCCTCAAATTCCCTCGTTTCCTATCCTAAGCGGTAGTCAAACTCTCCCAAGCCAAGGTCGGGAACTCCCTATAAATAGCCCCTTGCATACAACATCGAGAAGACATCAGAAAACACCGAAAAAAGACAATTCATACACACACATGCGATTTTTCAGCATCAACTCTCTATCATCCCGACACATATAATTCCTTAGCATCGAGAAACCGATAACACGTTCAAAACCCGAAGGAAACCGGTCCGAAACCCGACACCCTTCACCCGTCAAAACCGTACCATCCTAACCCAACCGACGTTGCCTCGACACTCCCGTGCTTAGCCACATTCCGACGAGTCCCGATCCGAGTCAACAAGAGCATGTAGGTTGAGGGTGTACTAAACCCGATTTCTCCCTCCTTCTCTTCTCTTCTCTTCGTCCGTTTTATATTATGGGTCAAGAGTCGTTTTTTTATTATTTTTCTAATATCGTTATTAACGAAAAACTATTTTTATAACGAATATTCTTAAACATGCGATATCGATTTTTCTATAATCGAATATCGTATCAAAAAGAATTATATTAAGATTTCGACGATATCAGAAATCGTTACATCTTTTTTTGTCAAAATCCTTTTCTTTTACTTTTCGTTCAAAATAACAATTTCCGAACAAAAATATAAAGGCGGACAGACCCGCACGCGAGTCGCGCCATGCCCAGGCGACTCGCGCGCAGGCCTGGAATCCGGGACTTCTTTTTTCTACGTTTTCGTTCGTTTTATTATTTATTCTTCAATCGATTTCTAAAGTTTACACCTTTTCTAAAACTATTCTAAGTATTCGATATTGATTTCGTAGTCAACTGTCGAATATAAAGAATATCGAAAATATTAAGTCGAGTACGAATCATGCAATATTCGTACGCGATTTAATACGAACATCGACTTTTTCGAAAACCGGCACCGAGACAGGCTACCACGCGACCCGCCGGCATCCCGGGCGAGTCGCGCGGCCGGCTGTTATGCCGCGGCCTTTTCCGTCTTTTTTATTATTTTTTTCGAACTTCGTTTTTTATACAAAACAACGTTCTTTTCAACGATATTTTTCAGATCTCGACTAATATTTTTTTTTTTTTTTGATTTCGCATATTTTATTTTGCTATTATTATTCACAAACCGATACTAACTCGTTTGTTTGTTTTGTAGCAAATTCATCCTTTTATTTCATTTGTTTTATTATACTAAAACGAATCTTACATGTTAAATTTGACTTTGACATTAATCAATTTGCATGCATTAAAACGACTTAGCAACCCATTCAATTCCTCACATGCTTAGGAAAACAATGTTTGCATATCATTCATCGTATTACTAACGCGCGCATTAAAACATCATTCGATATCCTAGTAGAGGCCGCTAATGTGCGGGCGGGGTTGGGTGTTCTTAGTGAGCTTCCCAACACGTACCCTCACCCCTTACTCAGAACCGTGGTTTCCGGATGTCCGAAACCATTGGCAACGAGAGTCATTCAATATACGATTAACCGCTCAAGTCGGCATCTATATCGATATGCAAAAGGGACGAGCCCAATAAACTCTGACATCGGAAATGGGTCGTATTTTGTACACGGCCCACTACGACATAGAGTGGGCTCGAACGGTTCTGAATAACCATAAAATTCGGTGGCGACTCCGACTTCGATTTAAATTTCCATTTGACCATCTCATGGAGATTCATTCGCCTCCCCAAACCCGCGCGTGGCCGCGTCGGGGTGGACCTATGTCATGTCCACAATTTGGCGACTCCGCTGGGGATTTTCTGATGAGTTAATAACCTTCATTGTCCTCAGGGTGAGACTCGAATAGAAATCGTTTGACTAGTACAATGCGCGTTTTAGTTTTACGGTTCATGCATAAACCCCATTTTCCCGGGCCGGTACTCGCGACCGACGTCCCACTATACCGTTGATATAGTCCAAACTGGTTATGTTAAAGGTGTCCATTAGCCGATTCATATGGGTTTTACGGCATGTCCTAATCTCAACTCGAGTTAGGGAGTCCGCCCCGATTCTTGATAGGCTGTGTACACTGGTATAGACCCTTACGGACTGACCGAGAGTTAGCTTAAGAGCATACATGGTGTCATTATACTGTTTCCATGACTACGTGCTACTTGATCCACATCTTTTTCAAAGCCGTCATCTTTTCAAAATTTGCATCCTTTTTCAAAATACCCAATTTCAAAACCCGGGTCATATACCGAACTTAGGACTTATGATTTTACTCAAAATAGCCTTTTTCTAGCCGGTATTATGCCCAATTCAAAACTCGAAAACATTTTCGAAACTTTCAAAACCTGTCATTCGGCCCACTCCTTTTTTCTTTTTTTTCGAAAAAGGGCCGAATCTCTCCACCCGATTCATTTCGGGCTTTTCAAAAAATCATATTTCAAAACTTCCTCTTCTTAGACTTCCCGTATTTAGCAGTGTCGGGTCGTGTCATAAGTCGTTGAAGTCTCTAGCGTCGAAACTCCGTCGATCTTACATCACGGGTTTCCCCCCCATCCTAGTCCACCTTATTCTACTAAGGCAAGGCCCACCTACGTAGGACATACTCCTACAAGGGTCGGCCCATTTACACAATCGAGTCTAAAAGTCTGGGAATGTCTCACGTGAACCTTCCTTCGGACAGGGCCCAACCCACAGCGTTGGATCCTGAGGAAGGTCCACCTCTTCACGAGTCACCCGTCTAGGTGTCTTTTCCGAGTCATTTACCGTCTTTTTAGTCTTCTTCTTTTTTTCCCTTGCTCGGGATGTACTTTCCTTAGGATTCGGGTTAAGTTGCTAATTACGCGGTGCTCTTACAGACAGGCCACCCTTCACTCGAACCATGATGCAAAAAGCCATCGACGAGTTGAACACCACGTTGGCCCAAATCCAGGACCAATTGAGGCAAATGCGGGAGGACCAGATCGCCATTGTCACTCGGGTTAGTGCCGTAGAACAGGGAACCCCCAACGCCTCGATCGAAGATGATGGACCTTTAGCCGCATTGGCCGGCGCGGTCCAAAAGCTGCAGGAACAGGTCCACTCGACCACCAGAAACACCATTCTCACGGAAAATGCCCGTACCTATTCGACCCTAACTGATGAACTGCCCGCTAACCTTAACTTAACGGGCTTACCAATGTTCGATGGGACTGAAGATCCAGTGCTTCATATTCGGGCTTTTAAAGACTTTATGGCTGTCAAAGGGGTCAAATCGACCATGTTCAAGCATCTCTTTGCTTCCTCCCTGGAGAAACACCCAAAAGCCTGGTACTACAGGCTGGACCCCAAGAAATTCAAAACTTGGGACGATGTTGCAATGGAATTCGCGCGGAACTACGCGGATAATGCTGAAATCCAGACTACCATGCGTACTCTGGAAGTTATGGCCCAAGAGCCAAAGGAGGGTTTCACCAAATACCTCCAAAGGTGGCGGACCGAAAGTGTCAAGCTGGTGGACAAGCCCACCGAAAAAGTGCTAGTGGAGGCCTTTGTCAAGAACCTCCTCCCTGCTTACCGAGTCCATCTCAGGTACGCCATCATACCAGACTTCGCCACGTTAACCGAAATGGGTACCAGAATCGAAGACGATTTAAGGCAAGAGAGCCTTACTAAGGCCTCTACCAAGGGGTATCAAGGAGCTAGTTCATCCTCCAGTAAGGCCGCCAACACAACGGCGGCCCGAAGCATCTTCGACGAGGTAAACTCGCTTGACACCTCAACCAAAAAGAATACTCCAAATCGGGTATTCACTGACATTGGGACAACCTATGCTAATGCCTTACAAAGGCTATCTTCGAAAGGCCTAATCCAACCGATAGGCCCAACTCCGGAAGTTCCCGTGGAAAAACGGTCTAAAAGCTACAACATTCAGGCTTATTGTCACTATCACCAAGGCAATGGGCATGACATGGAGAAATGCTGGAAATTGAAGCATCTTATCCAAGATCTGATCGAAAATGGGAAGATACCGCTACCCAGTGACAAGCCAAGCAACAAAAACAATCCTCTTGCCACTCATGCCATTTTTGCTGGAGAGGTAGTTGACTGCACTCATCTCATTTCCCGTTTCATCTCCCAAATCAACGGGATATGGAACGACGACGAGGACGATGTTTACCTGGCTAGAGGGGAGGCTATCCCCGTCACTATCGAGGAAATCCGGAGGGCCAAAGCCAGAGCTCTGGCCGGTACACACACCATCACAACCACCCCGGAAACCGTCACTGAACCTTCCAGGACGGAGCTTACTCCTGAAGAGCCAAACACTGACACGGCCCTAGTCAGACAATTGAAGAGGGTCCGAACCGATATTACCATATGGCAGCTTTTGGTTAGTTCACAGGAGCATCGAGCGGCACTTACTAAGGCCCTTGATGAAATCAAGGTCGACTCATCGGTTACCCCCACCGAAATGGTAGCCACGATCCTGCCATATCTCAAGGATAAGCCCAAAGGAGAAGGCCCACTTATCACCTTCTCCGAGTCCGACCTTCCACCATTCGGGACCACTCATAACTTGGCTCTATATATCACGGTGATCTGTCGAAACAAATATCTCCCGATGACCCTGATTGATGACGGGTCCGCAGTTAACGTCCTTCCTTTAAGGACAGCCAAGGCCCTCGGCATTACCGAGGCTGACTACCTTCCGACTGCAAAGACCATCCAGGCTTTTGATGGGAGCCCAAAATCAGTTGCTGGGGCCGTTAAACTAACCATTATAACGGGCCCGATCGAGAAGGAGTTAGAATTCCAAGTGATCGATGTTACTTCATCTTTCAATCTGCTACTTGGAAGACCATGGATTCATGCAGTCAAAGCTGTGTCCTCCACTCTTCATAGAAAGGTCAAACTACCTCTACAGGACGGGATCATCACCCTCGAAGCCACTCCCATAACCGTGTCAAGCTGTAACACGACGGGCTCAGCCGACCCACGAGGATTCAACTTTGTGGGAATGATCGAAGAAGAGTCCCTTTTTCAGCCATACTTAGGGATGGCAATGGGGCGGGTATGGGTCGGGTCCAGCCGGACCCGGACTTTGAAAGTTGGACCCGGACCCGACCCGGACCCTTAAGGGTCCAAAAAATTTAGACCCGGACCCGACGGGTACGGGTAGGGTCCGGGTCCATCACGGGTCCTAACACAACAATTTAAAATATATACGATTTACAACCCGACAATTTAAAACGTCAAATTAAAAGGCAAAATAAAATCAGTTGATCCTTCATCTATGTCACTGTGTTGCAGTGAGTTGCAAAATAAATGGATATTAGGGTTTGGCAGATGGCTTATCAACACTCAGTGGTTATGTGTGTGTATGTATATATATATATATATATATATATATATATATATATATATATATATATATATATATATATATATATATATATATATATATATATATATATGTATGTATGTATGTATGTATGTATATATATATATATATATATATATATATATATATATATATATATATATATTTTACACGGGTCCACGGGGCGGGTCCGGGTCTGACTCTTAGGACCCGGACCCGGACCCGAAATATTTTTGAAGGACCCATACCCGACCCGTACCCACAGGGTCCAAAAAAATTAGGACCCGTACCCGACCCGTTAGGGTAAGACCCGCAGGGTCTGGGCAGGGTCCCGGACCCGTTGCCATCCCTAGCCATACTTCACCGTCAGCATCTATACGATGCTACAGAACCTGGGTTGCCTACCGGGAGTCACATCAAGGCCATATCTCCCACCGGGAAAGATCATCGAAACCCTGAACAACGGGCAATCTCACCTCGGTCTAGGCTATACTATGGCGTCCGGCTACACGAACCGAACCAAGGCGGTCACGTTCGTCACCCCGGTATTCGAAACTGTTCAAACGGGCCTCTATCGGCCCACCATCTCATATCCCGGGACCAAACTGGCTCGGGAATGCAACTTCATTCCAGACGACATATTCGCCCTTATCCAGTCCGAATCAAAGGAGGGCCCAACCAACACTGAGCCCATTCTAGGACTACTCTTTGGGGAAGACAAAGTCATCCCGACCCCTAAGCAAGAGCTAGTCAGCCTGATCCTTCGCAGCAACAGGTTCGATCCAACTAAGCTGATCTCGGAAGTTGGTGCCGACACTGAAAAGAGAGCTTGGAGGAAGACAACCAAGTGGACCGACAATCAGGGTCGAGTCTACAAGCTAACTACTGGTGAAGGAGATATGCATGCTATCGAGTCTGAATCTGAGTCCGAGTCCGAGTCAAAGTCAGAGTCGGAGTCTGAGTCTGAGTCAAAGTCTAGAGGGTCCAGTACTAGGATCGAGTCTGTAACCCCTCTCCCTTCTTTAGCCTCACCATCGAGAGCCCCGGAGTCTGTCCCGAAGGCTCTCCCTATCCCGCCTCTGACCAACGATCAGATGGCAGCTCTCTTCGAGCTCTTTTCAAAATTTACTATCAATAATAACGATAACCGTTCCGCTTATGACTTGGCTTATTTTCAAAATGTTTTCAAAAATCTTACTTGCAATGACATTGAGAAACCCGACGAACAGGTGCCATTGCCTCCGCATCTAATCGAGCAACTTGAACAAAGGGAGTCCCGAGATCCGGTAATCGAAGAAACCGATTCCATCAACGTAGGAACCCCTTTAGAACCTCATATGCTTAGGTTGGGCCTATCTTTAGATCCCGAAGAGAGACAACAATTCACGGATCTCCTCCAGGAATTCAAAGACGTCTTTGCATGGTCCTACAAGGATATGCCGGGAATAGACCGGGAAATAGCTGAACACCGAATACCCATCAAAGACGGGTACAAGCCGGTAAAACAGAAACTCCGAAGAATGAGGCCCGAATGGTCTCTCAAAGTCAAAGAAGAAGTTGATAAACAATTCAAAGCGGGCTTTATCCAAGTGTTTGAATATCCAGACTGGGTTGCAAACATAGTACCGGTACCCAAAAAGGATGGCAAAGTCCGAGTATGTGTAGATTTTTGAGACCTTAATAAGGCCAGCCCAAAAGACGATTTTCCGTTGCCACACATCGACATACTGGTGGATAACACGGCCGATCATGCCCTTCTATCATTCATGGACGGGTATGCTAGATACAATCATATCAAAATGGCAGAAGAAGACATGAGTAAGACCACCTTCATCACACCTTGGGGGACTTACTGCTATACCGTAATGCCATTTGGGCTTATTAACGCTGGTGCCACTTATCAACGGACCGCTACTACTTTATTGCATGACATGATGCATAAGGAAGTAGAGGTCTACGTCGACGATATGATTGTCAAATCCAAGGACCGAAACGGGCACATTGCAGCCCTAAGAAAGTTCTTCACCCGACTACGCAAGTACAACATGAGGTTAAACCCTCAAAAATGCAGTTTCGGGGTAACATCGGGCAAGTTACTGGGCCACATTGTTAGCCAGCGTGGCATCGAAGTCGACCCAGCCAAGATCAAGGCCATAACCGAGATGCAACCGCCTAAAACCGAAAAGGAGATAAGGGGGTTTCTCGGAAAGGTCCAATATATAAGCCGATTCATTTCAAAACTAACCATGGTATGTGAACCCATTTTCAAGAAACTGAAGATAGGAGAACGAACACTATGGGATGACAAATGTCAAATGGCTTTCGATAAAATCAAGGAAATTCTATCTTCTCCACCGGTGTTAATGCCACCTCAGCATGGTTTGCCTCTATCACTATACTTGACAACAACCGAGACTGCCATGGGCGCTATGCTAGCCCAGACGGTCGATTCTGAAGAACGAGCCATTTACTACATCAGTAAGAAGTTCTTGGAATACGAATGCAAATACACCATGCTCGAGAAGACGTGTCTAGCACTAGTATGGGCCACTAAAAAGCTCCGACACTACATGCTTAGTCACGAGGTACATGTGCTATCCAAAATGGATCCAATCAAATATCTTTTCGAGAAGCCCATCCTTAACGGTCGTATATCCAAATGGACATTAATGCTAGCTGAGTTTGACCTCAAGTTCGTACCTTTAAAAGCCATCAAAGGCCGGGTAGTAGCAGAGTTCCTCGCCGATAGTCCAGTATCCGAGGAAGAACACACCGATACCTGGGCCATCCCGGATGAGGATATATTCCATACCGACACCGACATATGGGATTTGTACTTCGATGGAGCGTCCAACTTTCGAGGATTTGGTGTCGGGATCTTGCTAATCTTGCCACAAGGTGAACATACCCCGTTATCCATCAAGCTAGATTTTGACGTGACTAATAACGCAGCCGAGTACGAAGCATGCATTCACGGACTGCAAGCCGCCGCTGATTTTGGAGTAACAAACCTCCGGGTCCACGGCGACTCATCATTAGTCATAAATCAAACCCTACAAAAATGGAAGACTCGGAACGCAAATCTCGTGGCTTACCAAGCACGAGTAAGGGTTCTCGAAAAGCAATTCCAAAAAGTGGAGTACATTTATCTGCCTCGGGAAGAAAACCAGTTTGCAGATGCTCTCTCAAAATTAGCATCTTTACTGAATATCCCAGCACATCTAACCAGCATGCCCATTTGTGTCGAAAGACGGTCCGAGCTGGCATACGTCAACGTTATCCAAGATATCGAAATAACTGATCCAGAACCTTGGTATCAGGCTATTCTAACCTACTTGACGTCAGGGGAATACCCTCCGGGAGCTGAAAACCGGGCCAAGAAAGCTCTGCGAAGATGGGCAACCCAGTTCATCCGTACAGACGATGGACAGCTGTACAAGAAGACAGCACAGGGGGCTTTACTTCTATGCATTGACAAAACTCGAGCCGAAAGAGTTATGGCCGAGGTGCACGATGGCGAAAACGGACCACACATGAACGCCCATATGTTGGCCCGCAAAATCGCAAGACTCGGTTACTATTGGAATAGCATGGAAACTGACTGCCAGATGTATGTTAAACACTGTCATAACTGTCAGATCTTCGCTAATGTCCAGCATATGCCTTCATCCTTATTATATACAATGACATCACCATGGCCATTCTCAACATGGGGAATTGACATAATCGGGAAAGTGAACCCTTCCGGGACAGGAGGTCACTGTTTCATCCTAGTGGCTATCGACTATTTCACTAAATGGGTCGAAGCCGAATCATACCGGATCTTGAATGCCAAACGTGTGGCTAAGTTCATCCAAAACAAAATTATATGTCGATATGGGATTCCACACGAGTTCATCAGCGATCATGGGAACCATTTCCAAGCTGAAACTGCCACTTTGTTGGAAAAGTACAAGATCCAAAGACATACATCGTCACCTTACCGTCCTCAAACAAATGGAGCGGTGGAGGCAGCCAATAAAACAATTGTCACCATTCTTAAAAAGATGGCTGAGAATTACCGGGACTGGCCCGACAAGATACCCTTTGCCTTATGGGGATATCGGACATCAATTCGAACTGCAACCGGAGCAACCCCCTACTATCTTACATATGGAATGGAAGCAGTCCAACCGGTCGAGCTAGAAGTGTCATCCCTTAGGATTCTGCTCGAAAGTCAGATACCTGAAGCGGACTGGGTCCAAGCCCGATATGACTCACTAGTCCTCTTAGACGAACGACGATCCCGGGCCCTGAATAATATTCAGATATATCAGAAAAGGATCCAACGGGCTTTTAACAAAAGGGTTAGGCCCAGGAACATCAAAGAGGGCGACCTAGTCCTAAAATCTGTTCGAGCTTTGCTACCAGTTGACCCAAGGGGAAAATTCAAACCTAATTGGGCTGGGCCATATTTAGTGAAGAAGATCCTTTCAGGAGGAACAGTAATGCTAACGGACTTGGACGGGAACGAGTTCGTCAATCCAACAAACCTGGACCAGCTGAAGCGTTACTACCCATAAACCCTATCTCAATGTCATTTGCAAAAGTTTATAAAAAATGTCTTTTTTATGAATTTTCAAAATTTTAAGCAAGTCAATAAGTTAGGATCATTTATCCTACCGTTGCACATCTTGAATTAATAATCTTGATGTATTTCGAAAATTGCAAAAATACTTCTGAACTACGAAAGGTTTGATTCCATTAATTTTGGATACGTAGGCAACCCTCAAAAGGTACAACCATTGCAATAACGAAAAGACGGGAACGGTATTCACTAATATGTCTTTTTATTATTTCAAAAAAAAACACATCATAAAAAAAAAGCAACAAAATCACACCACAAAAAATAGTAGTAATACTTAAATAATAAATTTAGGAGACTACTCGTACATTTTGCCCTTTCCCTTATCTTTCGGGTCACGTGGAGCCCGAGGCCGACGGGGCGGGGGCGAACGTTCCCTAATCACAAGGGGAACTTCCTTTGTTCGAACCCTTTTCTTCGATTTTGGGTTTTCCATCCTTTGCACCGGCCCAAGCCGAGCCCTAACCGGCTCGGGAAGCCTGTCTCGAGGACCAAGTCGGTCCTTAGCAGCCAGTCTTGGCCCTAGTCTTCTTTCTAAGTCCGCTCACCTTCCCCCGTGCACCCTTATTACTGGACCCTTCAGTCTGAGTCCTAGATCTTCTCTTCTGACCTGTCGAAGCAGATCCCTCAGTAAAGAAGCTCCTATTGTCCTTAGCATGCTCCCGGCGTAACAGGTCATAGGCCTCATCAGTTTTCAGGGCAGCCCGAGTCTTAGCTGAATCAGCTCGGGTCCATCTTACATAAGAATCGGTTACCCAGATCGAATGAGAGTTTTTAAGAACAGGCCAAGTAGCTCGTGTATACCACCTTTGCATCCAGGTGTCACACATCACATCTGTTAGCTGAGTAGATTCACTCACAACGGCCTCGATTTCTGGGATTCTTTGCGCCCGACCATATTGCCTAAGTATGCGATCGGGAAAGAGGTGAATTGTTTGCCTAAAAGATAGGATTACCTGATATCTAGCCCTATCTCGAGACTCTAGACCAGTCCAAAGATAAATTGGCCACCATGGCACGGCCCAACGGATCAACAGGACTCCATGGAAAGATAGCACCTCATCCCAATATTGTTGGGTATTGAAGCGAGAAAAGGCAATAGCTCGTCTCCTCGACATAACTTGCCTGGGTTGATATCGGCTTACGTCTAAGGGAGGATCCAAGATCGATAACCTCTCGAACAGCCACAGCTGAAAAACCCGCAAAAATCAAAAAAAAAAAAAAAAAAAAAAAAAAAAAAAAAAAACGTGAAAAGGCGTGAAAACCGAGAAAACCGCAGGAATCGGGAAAAACCGGAAAATTCAGAAAAGCCGGAAAAATAAAAAACGGCATACCTGTAGAAGCCGGGTACACCCAGTCAGCCTGACTGACGAATCCCTCTTACGACTATCCAAACCCTGGATAATCTCCCCTGTAATCAGCCAAGCCGGGCTATGCTCCGTCTCCATCAGGTCAGCCACGGTGAAAAGTTTAACGTGGCCCATGCAAGATAATAAGTCCATATGCCCTTCGAAAGCATAAACATGGAGCATACAAAAGGTGAAGGCCCTACGGCTATGAACCGGTCTGACCCGGACATCATCTGGGTTCATAAATTTTTCAGCTAAATCGATCAGGGAAACGGTATCTCCTTCTAACATACGGGATACCTCCATATGGGAAAGCCCTAAAAATTCCCTTAACTTCCTCCTTGGGTCAGAAACTGAAAAAGGGATAGCAGGGCGAAGTATAGGATTCCATCCTCCTGCAGCAGCAATTTCCTCAGGAATAGGGCAAATCTCTCCTCGAGGAAAACCAAATACGTGATAGGTGTCATCCCAATAGGATAGGCAAGCATCCAAGAAGTGGCAGTCTACTTGCATTTGACGGATCACGGACAATTGGGTAACGCCATTCTGATTTAGGATAGCCCTATCGGCATCCCTAAAATATTTGGACCACTCGTGTAGCATTCCCACTAATCGATCGATTCCCATATTTATTTTGCTAAAAGGAAGAATAAATTTTTCAGGGCTTATTCCTTTCTTTGGGTAATTAAGGAAGTGTGGAATTATGGGAATTAATGAAGTAAGAAGGGGTATTTATAGCATGAAAATAAGTCCTCCTCCTCACCTTAGGATTCCCAATCCTAGAGCATTTAGCATACAAGTCATTGTCCTAAGGTTTAGCTAAGTCATCCCGAGCATTCCTATTTCTTTTCAAAGTCAAAACAAAAATTCCCTAATTTTTCAAAGACTTTTGCAAACTCAAAAAATTCAAATCTTTTCTCAAAATTTTTATTCCCCAGCACGAGTCATTTTTCCTACAAATGTTACATGCAAAATTTTGCAGCTTTGCATAAATATGTACAGGACGACTCAAGCAGGACCATGCAATTTGCATAACTCCCCAGTGGCATTTAACAAGATGAGCCCACATACAGGCCCATTTTAAGTCTCATATGACGAGTTCAGAATCCCCACGGAGTTATCATCAGGTACATTTCTAGCCCATGGCCGGCGGGCCCTCCACGCAGGTCTAATGGACCTTAAACGACCCGACCGGAAGCTGCCAGGTTTTAATCCTTGATTGACCTGGTGGCTACTCTGACTTTCGCCCTGTCCAAGCCTCAGTCAGAGTGGGGGCTCTGTAGACACCCACATTTTGACCGCCAGGTGTCTATAGTAGTTCCCGACAAACACCCGATGATGATCGGACGCTAACGTGCCTTGACGTACTCGGAAATGGGCTCGAAATGATGGACATTTGGCCTAGGCATTTTAAGGAGTACAAATCTCACCAAACCAACCTCAAATTCAGGCCCAGTGGGTCGTTTCGAGTCAAATAACACTAATTTGGGTCGAATCCGTCACCAGGGGTAAAACCGTCTTTTAGCGACCGAGTCAAAACCCGGTCAAAGATATTTCCCGAAACCTCCGGACTGACCGTGACATCTCACGTGTCCAGTCCACACTCCAACTCTACAAAATCAGCTATACAAAAAATAATAAACAATTCCGTTTAAGGTAGAATTCGATCCCGAGTAGGAATCCTATCCGAGAACCGACTCAGACACTCAACCGAGTGCAACCACTCGGCCAAGTACACAAGTCAGCCGGCATTTCCTCTTTTCTTCCCTCACAAGAAAACGAAATTCTCGTTCTCCTCAGCTTCTTACTCAAGCGGTAATTCTAGCTCAAACAGGAGTCCTATTCAAAAACCGATTCGAGCATCCGACCGAGTGTAAAACACTCGGCCGAAACAGCCCAAAACAAGAGCAAACAAGCCGACTTGCTTTTCTTCCTCCACAAGAAAGCGGAATCCTTATTTCCCTCAAATTCCCTCGTTTCCTATCCTAAGCGGTAGTCAAACTCTCCCAAGCCAAGGTCGGGAACTCCCTATAAATAGCCCCTTGCATACAACATCGAGAAGACATCAGAAAACACCGAAAAAAGACAATTCATACACACACATGCGATTTTTCAGCATCAACTCTCTATCATCCCAACACATATAATTCCTTAGCATCGAGAAACCGATAACACGTTCAAAACCCGAAGGAAACCGGTCCGAAACCCGACACCCTTCACCCGTCAAAACCGTACCATCCTAACCCAACCGACGTTGCCTCGACACTCCCGTGCTTAGCCACATTCCGACGAGTCCCGATCCGAGTCAACAAGAGCATGTAGGTTGAGGGTGTACTAAACCCGATTTCTCCCTCCTTCTCTTCTCTTCTCTTCGTCCGTTTTATATTATGGGTCAAGAGTCATTTTTTTATTATTTTTCTAATATCGTTATTAACGAAAAACTATTTTCATAACGAATATTCTTAAACATGCGATATCGATTTTTCTATAATCGAATATCGTATCAAAAAGAATTATATTAAGATTTCGACGATATCAGAAATCGTTACCTCTTTTTTTGTCAAAATCCTTTTCTTTTACTTTTCGTTCAAAATAACAATTTCCGAACAAAAATATAAAGGCGGACAGACCCGCACGCGAGTCGCGCCATGCCCAGGCGACTCGCGCGCAGGCCTGGAATCCGGGACTTCTTTTTTCTACGTTTTCGTTCGTTTTATTATTTATTCTTCGATCGATTTCTAAAGTTTACACCTTTTCTAAAACTATTCTAAGTATTCGATATTGATTTCGTAGTCAACTGTCGAATATAAAGAATATCGAAAATATTAAGTCGAGTACGAATCATGCAATATTCGTACGCGATTTAATACGAACATCGACTTTTTCGAAAACCGGCACCGAGACAGGCTACCACGCGACCCGCCGGCATCCCGGGCGAGTCGCGCGGCCGGCTGTTATGCCGCGGCCTTTTCCGTCTTTTTTATTATTTTTTTCGAACTTCGGTTTTTTATACAAAACAACGTTCTTTTCAACGATATTTTTCAGATCTCGACTAATATTTTTTTTTTTTTGATTTCGCATATTTTATTTTGCTATTATTATTCACAAACCGATACTAACTCGTTTGTTTGTTTTGTAGCAAATTCATCCTTTTATTTCATTTGTTTTATTATACTAAAACGAATCTCACATGTTAAATTTGACTTTGACATTAATCAATTTGCATGCATTAAAACGACTTAGCAACCCATTCAATTCCTCACATGCTTAGGAAAACAATGTTTGCATATCATTCATCGTATTACTAACGCGCGCATTAAAACATCATTCGATATCCTAGTAGAGGCCGCTAATGTGCGGGCGGGGTTGGGTGTTCTTAGTGAGCTTCCCAACACGTACCCTCACCCTTTACTCAGAACCGTGGTTTCCGGATGTTCAAAACCATTGGCAACGAGAGTCATTCAATATACGATTAACCGCTCAAGTCGGCATCTATATCGATATGCAAAAGGGACGAGCCCAATAAACTCTGACATCGGAAATGGGCCGTATTTTGTACACGGCCCACTACGACATAGAGTGGGCTCGAACGGTTCCGAATAACCATAAAATTCGGTGGCGACTCCGACTTCGATTTAAATTTCCATTTGACCATCTCATGGAGATTCATTCGCCTCCCCAAACCCGCGCGTGGCCGCGTCGGGGTGGACCTATGTCATGTGCACACAATTATTTAAATAATTACAAATTTTTTATTTTTTATTTATTTATTTGTTCAATTATACACCCATTTTTAAATTAACATGCAATTGCATGAGATCTATACTAGTTTGTGTTAAATATTTTGATCACAGTTAAATATAAGATTGAGATTTATTGCTACCGTAATTTTTCCCTGTAAGTGATTGATAATCTATTACTCGTATTATGTAATTTTGGCTTCGTTAGATTAATGATCAAAAGTCATTTGATTTAACAATTTTCAAGGGATTATGTCTTGTAACCAGTTATAATTTGGAGAAATTAATGATTTAATATCCTACTATATGTGAGACCGAAATTGGTGATAATGAGCACTTCCATTGCATGTGAGGCATCTCATAGAAACATATTGTGAGACAAACTAATTTATTTATCTTCTATACTACTTCCTTCATTCACTACTTTTTGCCCCATTTCATTAAAATATTTCTCACAAATAATCATGAAATGAGGCAAAAAATAATTTACGGAGGAAGTATATAATAAAATAGAAATCACACCATTGTTTTTTTGCACCAAAACAAACTTTCTATATTAATCTAATTTAATGTAATGCAATATAATAACCATTAATCTAATACAATATTAACCATTATTTTCATATTAATGAGATATTTTGATAGTAATATCATATATTTAAATATTGATAATATAAAGACACGAGTTTAAAATATTTTGATACTAATATCATTTATTTAAACGAGTTAAAAATTTGAAAATTACTCTCTCATTTTCATTGATATTTTCCGACCACATTTTCTTTTTCCACAATTTCTTTGATTTGTTGCTCTTTAATTTCTTTTTCGGCACCACTTTTCTCTCTTATCAAAGCGGCTCACATATTTTACTCTCTCTCTGCTTTTGAATATTTTATTATTGTCTTTTAAAAAAATGTGTTCATTTTTTTGAGGAAGCTAGCATTGAAATGAAGAGACTATATTCTAAGTATATAAACACACAATAAAACTTACTATATTAATTACGGTTAAAATTATTTTTAGACTAATAGTCGAACATAGACTAAACATAGTGTCTGAAAAGTCTATATTCCACATGTTTCTAAAATATAAAGAAATATTTATGAGTTTAAACATTTTATATACTAAATGTTTGATCGAGATGAACTAACATAATATAAAGCAATTTTGTACAAACAAAAAATATAAATATATCTAAAACCTTATTTATTTGGTATAGTTTTTCCAAATAGACATTGTAGACAAACTCATTGCAAGTATACATATTTATAGAAATCTCAAATGTGACTCAAGTTGATTCAAACCCAAATTAACACTCATCCAATATTTACTACTTGTCACTACTCCCTCCATCCTCACTAAATTCATTCATTTTATAATCTCACCCTTTATAATTCTCATTAAATGGCAACAATAACAAATCCATTGATCACGTCGTTATGGTTATTCCTACTACTTTCGACTCTTGACCACAAACATTACTTTTATTAATTCGACCAGCCACGACCTCCTTGGCCTCTTTTCGGGTGTGCAGCATGATGCTAGCACATTCAGAGTCATCATCGATTTAACAAGACCGTATTGAAGATCCTACAATGGTGTAAAAAACTTGATACGCCAATCCGTGAAAGGAAAATACATTTATGACGGAATTCTGATGATGGAACCGCCATCCACACCCGCTCATTCATTAAAGTGCAGTTAGTTGCAATGAGGGGACAAAATGAAATATCTTTATCCCTTACAATCAGAAAGATGGATTTATATATTGTTGTCTACACTGACCCAAGTCTCCGAAGAGCATTCTTCTTTTCCCATGTCGAACGCGTTGAAGCTTCAATATTTCCTTTGGTCGTACCTTTGCATAAGAGAATGCTTTCATTTGCATTCGAGTATGGTCCCCTGGAAAGCAATGCTTGTAAAAAGGTATGAGCTCGTAATGTCACCGGAAAATTTAATATTTTCCATGATGCCAGTTTATGGGAGGGTCAAACAAACAATGAAAATCAGGCGAAATTTCTACTATACGCCGCTCAGGCATTTTCAAAGGCTGCACGTTTCAAATACGTGCAAAACAAATTCACCCGTCATGTGGCCGCAATTTTCGACCATGAAATTATATCTGTCAAGTAATTATTTTGATCTATTATTTGATTATTATTATTATTCTGTATTTGTTTGTCTATTTTGTAGCCTAATAGGTTTTTAGGGAATATAATTTTTTTCCTAAAATTATCTTGGTAAATCATTGGGTCCAATTTTTAAATAAAATTTTTGACAATCTATGTGATATGTCGTACAGATTCGTTGAACTGGACCTTAAATGGTTAAATGAAGTTGTTAGGTTAAGATGCATATGTAATCTCATTTTTCATTTGAAAATTATTCTTTTCTAAATGTTGTAGTCTAATTAATTAGGGTACTATATTTTCTATATATTATATGGATTGGTTTTACATTTCGATTTATCTGCTAAGAAATTGGATTGATTCTCCCAAAAGCCCAATTCTCTAAATGAATAGGTAATATTAAGCCCAATTTGTGAAATGAATACTCCCTCCGAGTTCCTATGATTGCCCCGTTTCTTTTTTTGGTGGAAAATAAGGAAGGAAAAATGAGTGGTTAAAAAAAAGAAGGAAGAGAGATAAATGGGTGGGTGAATGTGAACCACACATTTATGGCCTAAAATGAAAAGTGGGTAAATGATTGAACTCAACTCAAAAAGGAAAATGGGGCAATGTTAGAAACTCGGAGGGAGTAGGTGATTTTGGTGGAAAAGTTGAAAAGACGGATTTGTCCCTTGATTTTTGTTTTAGTGAATAGGGGATAGTTTCTCTTTTCAAGCGGAAGCTTCCCTTTTTCTTTTAGCACAAGTTTTAAGAAATCGATTGTTTATTATTATTAAAGAAAAAAATATATGTAAAAGTTAAGTACTCCCTTACATCCATTTAATTCTTTACATAAGTCCACCATTTCCCTTTGCAAAATTGGTCCTCACTTAAAGAATTGAATGAATGAGAGGGAGTATTTGTTTAATATTAAATGTATGGTAGATAGCGACATTTTTGTAAATATATAAGGTTTAAAGTATTTGTTTAATATTAAAACAATGCCTAAAATGGAAATGAGAAGCTTGGATTCTTATGTCCAAAAGAGAATAAGGGAAGGTTCGACTTGAACATAGAGAGTACTATATTAGGCATGTTTATTAGGCATGTGACTATGGTATTAATTCGGAATTGTTATTTCATACACGAGTTTTACTTCGCTGTACACATTTTGTCACTTTTATTTTCGTGCCCTTCTCTTTTCAAAAACCTCTCTTTTAAAAAAACCACCATTTAACTTAGCCAAATTAATCTACCACTTCATCATTATCGTAAGTTATTCGACATGGAATAAGTAATTTAGATTTTCTCGTTAATTTTCTTATTAATTTTCTTGTTAATAATTTAATTATATCATTAATTAAATCATTAATTAGGGTTTAATTTAATAATTATGATATTTCGATCAACGTTAATTTGTTAGGTGTTGTGGATGCGTGGCTGACCGGGGTAGTTGGTGGTGGTGGGAGAGGCGTATTGGGTAACCGTGTATTAGGTAAGTTAGGTTTAGGGTTATTGTATGTAGGGAACAATGAATGTGGGTGTGTGTTAGGAGACATGGGAATTGGGAACGCTGCTTTCCAATTTTTCAGTTGCTTTTCCTTAAACTTCAGTACATCACCACATGCCGTCAAGGGGAGTCGCAACAGAGTCGCCGCCGATGAGGGGAGATGACAGGGTCGTCGGCGATGGGATGGGATAGGGTTCGCTGCTAACTTGATTGTATAGGGTGAAAAGGTTGAAAATGTGAGGGGGAATGGGATGGACGAATTCGGAAATTGCGTGTACAACGAAGTAAACGATGTGTATGAAATAGCACGTCCCTATTAATTTTGGTAGAACAATTATGATATTACTTTATAGTATAGATTAGTTGATATGTTTATATATGAATATATGGTAATGATTTTTTCTATCATCTAGGCATTATTTTTTTTACGGGATTTCTATAGTATAGCTACTATAATTATGAGATTAATTGCTACTCCCTCCGTTCCATTTGATTATAGACATGTTTACGGGATTTATATTTCATATAATAACTATAATAATCAATATATATATATATTTTAGGCTTTTTTCGAGCGATCTCATTGGTCCGTTCAATCAAATCTCAAATTAGGAAAGTATCATAAATAATAAAAAAATCAATTAGAGAATCTTTTGATTATTACAATATATATTTAATTTATTATATTAATGTGATATTTTACAATTCTGACGTGAAAACCTTTAGAGTTCATTTTTTTAAAACATTATCGTAAAATAAATTATAAAAATGAAATAATTAGATTCGTGTTAAAAAATGCTTTCATTAGAGTATAAATTTCATATCATTTGTTTCACATTATGTGATAAATTTATAACACATACAGTTTTAAAATTATCCCACATCGACAAATTACAATATGATAATGAAATTCTATATTATAAATAAAGAGTAATAATTCGTTCTTCGATATCTACCAAAAGTCTTTTGAATCTCAAAAAGAATTTCTAAGACTATAAACTTAAGTAATTATCCTACATTGAGATGATGAAATTTTATATTATTAATCATTCGTTTTAAATATCGACCAAGAAAAACTTTTAAATTATCCCACATCGAAAAATTCTGATGGGGTGATGAATTTTATATTATAAATATGAGTAATCATTCGGTTTTAAATATCTATTAAAAAACTTTTGATATATAAGAGTGCAAATTTAAAATCATCCCATATTTACAAAATTATAGTGAGTTGATGAAATTCTATATTATCAATAAGACGATGAAATTTTATTATATAAATAAAAGTAGTCATTTCTCCAAATTATGATGAGGTGATTAAATTCTATATTATAAATAAGATTAATCATTCGTCCTAAAAAAAGTTCTTAACGAGGTGATAGAATTCTATGTAATCTTTCGTTCTTAGATATTAACCAACCATCTTTTGAGACAAAAAAAAAAGTTTTAGGACTAAGACTATATAGTTAAAGTATAATTATCTCGCATCGAAAAATGAAGATGGATTGATGGAATTCTATATATTATAAATAAGTGTAATCATTTGTCTATAAATAAAAGTTCTTAATTAGACTATATCTAAGCTTAGATAAATTTAAGTAAAATTATCCCACATCGAAAAATTATAATAAGGTGAATTTTTATTATTATATAAATAAGAGTAATCATTCATCCAAAATATATAATAAGATAATCCATATGTTTATACTAAAAGTGGAATATTTTAAATGCTTAAATACAACCCTATGGGTTAAATACCGACAAAAAAACTTTTGAATTTTAAAAAAGCTTTTAATATACAAGGCTACAAACTTAAAATCATCCCACATTGAAAATTGTGATGAAATTCTATACTTCGTATTTTAATCAAGAGTTAAAAAAAAGCTTAAACTATAAGCTTAAGTAAATTATCTCACATCGAAAAAAAATTGACGAGCTGATGGAAGACTATAAACTTAAATAAATCATCTCACATCGAAGGTGATGAAACTTTATAGTATAAATACGACTAATCATTCGTTCTTAAATATCAATAAAAAATTCTATGTCTTAATCTCTTAATAAGACTACAAATTTAACTAAAATAATCTCACATCGAAAAATTATAATAAGGTGAAACTTAAAGTAAAACTATCCCACATCCGAAAAATTATAAAGTTTTATCAAACAAAAATCTTTTGAGTCTTAAAAAGGTTCTTAAGACTATACACAAACGACTAATTATAATTTTTTCCTTAGGCATCAACCAACTTTGAGTAATTCTCCCACATTGAAAAATATTGATGAGGTTATAAATTTCTACTAAATAAGAGTAATCATTGTTTTTAAATATCAACCAATAATATTTTGAGTTTAGAAAAGTCTTAATAAGACTACAAAATAAAAATATCCCACATTGAAACAATTAAAATAAGGTACGGTGATGATTCTATATTATAAATAAGACTACAAATTTTACTTAAATTATCCCACGTCGATAAATTATAATATGGTTATGGTTCTATATTATAAATAAAACTAATTATTTGTTCATATCAATCAAAATCTTTTGAGTCTTCAAAAAACTCTTAAGACCATAATAAGACGATGAAATTCTATGATGATGAAATTTATATTATAAACAAGACTAATCATTCATTCTTAGATGTCAATAAAAAAACTTTTAGTCTAAAAAAAAGCTATTAATAAAACTACAAATAAAGTTAAATTAAAATTATCACATATCGAAAAACTTTTAGTCTTAAAAAAAACTATTAATAAAACTACAAATAAAGTTAAATTAAAATTATCACATATCGAAAAATTATAATGAGGTGATATAATTCTACGAAATCTTTCGTTCTTAGATACTCCGTATTAACCAACAATATTTTGAACTTAAAAAAATGTATAATTAAAGTATATAGTTAATGTATAATTATCCCGCATCGAAATTACGATGGTGTGATGAAATTCTATGTATTATAAATAATAGTAATCATGCATCCGTCTATAAATAAAAGTTCTTAATTAGACTATATTATCTAAACTTAAATAAATTTAATTAAAATTATCCCACATCGAAAAATTATAATAAAAGATGATCAAATTCGATTATATAAATAAAGAGTAATCGTCTATCATCTAACATAGATATAAAAACAAACTCTTTTAAGTCTTCAAAATAGCTCTTAAAATTATAAACTTAATTAAGTAATTAAATTATACCACATCGAAAAAGTATGATGACGTGATGAAATTCTATATCATAAGTGAGTCTTATGGTTTTAAATATCAAGCAACAAATTTAAGGACCAGAAACCTAAAATTATCCCACATCGAAAAATTAAAATAAGGTGATGATTCTATATTATAAATAAGAGTAATCGTGCGTTTTTCTAGGTCTTTAAAGCATATCTTAAAATTATAAACCTTGAGTAATCCTATATCGAAAAATTATAATGAGGCGATAGAATCTTATATTATCAATCAAAAAAATTATTCGCATGTATTCTTTTGAGTTTTAGAATAATCTCTTAAGACTATAAACTTAGTTGAAATTAAGTTTGATTACTAATATCATTCGATCATCTTATTTATTATAATGATATAGATTGATCAAGTTTCTTATTTAACGAATATACATCATCCATGTAATTAAGCCAACTAACCCGAAGCCAACTAACCCGTGCAACGCACGGGCTTTAATCTAGTCTATAATATATTAGGCATTAATTGTTATTAGTTAGGGATTTAAATATTTTGATATGCATATTTGATATGAAATTTGTTTTTTTTACGGGATTTCTATAGTATGTTTGCTACAATTACGGGATTAATTGCTATGCAATGTTTACAAAATTTATATTTAATATAAGAGTAAATTAAAAATTACTCCCTTAAAAGATGTGTTTATTAAAATTTATTTCTTTATGAATTTTTTTTAATATTTAACACCCAAAAAGATGCAAAACATCAAAATTTACTTGCAAATCACTATTCCGATGAGTTTATGATTTTACTGACCGAAATGCCCTTCATTAATAGTACGCCCCTCCCCCACCCCACCTCATTCTCATTTCGACTTTCCCAACTCTTTCAGTCCCAATTTCAGGAGAACCCTAAATTTCCAAATCGAAAATCACCAAACCCAAAACTCGAGCATCCATACATTCATCAATCAATTGTGGGGACCTTTTTTTTTTACAAGCCTGCAGACTAAATGAGAGCATAAGCAAAGGAAGAATGAAGGGTAGGAAGAAGAAAGGGGCACTTTCGGTATAAAAAATAGGAAACAAGCAAAATAATTCAAACTCGCCGGATTAACTCGTCTGAGTAGTGATTTGCAAGTAAATTTTGAAGTTTTGCATCTTTTTGAGTGTAAAATATTACAAAAAATTCATAAGGGAGTAAATTTTAATAAACGCATCTCTGAAGGGAGTAATTTCTAATTTACTCTTAATATAATAATTATAAGTTTCTATAACAATAATCTATACTACTATATTAGGCTTCCATATAATAATGACAATAATAATCTATATATTAGGCTTCCATACATATATTTTGTTGCCATAAATATTTTATATCTATAGAAATATGTATTATTAATGATTGATTATTATTTAGGGACATATGCCATACGTAAAAGTACATTTTTGGTAGTAAAATTTTTACATATTTAATATAATTCCATATATAAATTGTGAGTTTCAGTTGAGCGGGAAAAATTGATGGGTTGGTTGTTGTATTATAGTTTAGTATAGATAGATAGATAGATAATACAGAAACATCACAATTTACCTAGGGTCGTGCTTTTTCCTAACGAGCGTTTACTCAATCCTAACGACATTTTACCTATTTGCCCCCTTCATTTCCCAACACTCTCAAGAGTGATACTCATTTTCTCTCTAAAAAAAATCCCAAAATTAACCTAATCAAATCCGACTACCCAACTCGTCGGCCATCACCACCACCACCACCGTGACCACCACCACCATCCTCTAATTCGTTACCTAAACTCTAATCTACTCTACCAATTACAATTAAACAATAATTACGAAAAAAATGTAACTAAACCCTAATTTAATTTTTCAATATCAATTAAATTTTGATTAGACAAAATAATTAATGTAACCAAACAATTGATTCAGGGAAAACGGCAATTAGTTTATCATTAATTGAATTAGGGCTAATGATCGATCCCGTAATTACTCCACCAATTTCAACTAAACGATAATTATAAGAAAAAAAAGTAATAAAACCCTAATGTAATCTTTCAATTTCAATTAAAGAGATTAGAAAAAGTAATTACCGTAATCAAACAAGTAATTTAGGAAAAACGGTGATTACTTCGTCACTAACTGAATTAGTACTCATAATCGATTTGAAATCGTGGTTTGAATAGTTGTATGCAAATGAGAGAAAAGTTGTTCTTGGTTGGGAGAACGGTGAATTATGGGAAGGGTAAATTTGGAATTATTAAGAAAAATACGTTAGGATTGAGTAAAGCTGCGTTAGGAAAAAGTAATTTCGTTTACCTATTGATCTACTAATACTAATCTACCCATCTATATTCTATCTATTTATCTATCTATACTTTTTATATAATAAAATAGAAACCATACCATTAATTTTGGCGTCAAAACACACTTTCTTGAAACATCGCACTTTTTATACTAATCTAATACTTCCTCCGGTTTTATATGTTTATCTCGTTCATTATAATACTCCTCACATATATTAGGGAAATAGGGCAATCATATAAAACCGGAGGGAGTATAATATAATAACCATTAATCTAATTAATATAATGGAATTATTGTTTTAAAAGTTGCAATTTTAATTATAAAAATAAAAAACTTGGACTGAAATTTCACTTTAACTCAAAATTATGAGACCTCATTTAGACACCCACATTTTGACCGCCAGGTGTCTATAGTAATTCCCGACAAACACCCGATGATGATCGGACGCTAACGTGCTTTAACGTACTCGGAAATGGGCTCGAAATGATGGACATTTGGCCTAGGCATTTTAAGGAGTACAAATCTCACCAAACCAACCTCAAATTCAGGCCCAGTGGGTCGTTTCGAGTCAAATAACACTAATTTGGGTCGAATCCGACACCAGGGGTAAAACCGTCTTTTAGCGACCGAGTCAAAACCCGGTCAAAGATATTTCCCGAAATTTGTGAGTCAACCGTGACACCTCACACGGTTGGTCCACACTCCAATTCTACAAAAATCAAACTACACAAAGCAATAAACAATTCCGTTTAAGGTAGAATTCGATCCCGAGTAGGAATCCTATCCGAGAACCGACTCAGACACTCAACCGAGTGCAACCACTCGACCAAGTAGTACAAGTCAGCCGGTTTTCCTCTTTTCTTCTCTTACAAGAAAACGGAATTCTCGTTCTCCTCAGCTTCTTACTCAAGCGGTAATTCTAGCTCAAACGGGAATCCTATTCGAAAGTCGATTCGAGTATCCGACCGAGTGCAAAACACTCGGCCGAAACAGCCCAAAACCAGCCGTGTCCCCTTTCTTCCCTCACAAGAAAGCGGAATTCTTATTTCCCTCAGATTCCTACATTTCCTATCCTAAGCGGTAGTCAAACTCTCCTAAGCCAAGGTCGGGAATTTCCTATAAATAGCCTCTTGCATCCAACACAAAAAACACGATTTTATCAACACCGGAAAATATATAATTCATACACACACACACGATTTTTCAGCAATAGCTCTCTATCATCCCGACACACGTAATTCCTTAGCATCGAGAAACCGATATTATATCCAAAACCCGAAGGAAAACCGGCCCCGATACCCGACACCTTCACCCGTCTCGACCGTACCACCCTAACCCAACCGACGTTGCCTCGACGCTCCCGTGCCTAGCCACATTCCGACGAGTCCCGATCCGAGTCAACAAGAGAATGTAGGTTGAGGGTGTAATCAAACCCGATTTCTTCCTTTCTCTCCTTTTCTCCTCTTCGTCCGTTTCGTTTTTTTACGGGTCTAGAGTCGTTTTTTTTTATTTTCCTAATATCGTTATTAACGAAAAACTATTTTCACAACGAATATTCTTAAACATACGATATCGATTTTTCTATAATCGAATATTGTATCGAAAAGAATTATATTAAGATTTCGACGATATTAGAAATCGTTACATCTTTTTTTCGTCAAAATTCTTTTCTTTCACTTTTCGTTTAAAATAACAATTTTCGAACAAAAATATAAAAACGGACAGACCCGCACGCGAGTCGCGCCATGCCCAGGCGACTCGCGCGCAGGCCTGGAATCCGGGATTTCTTTTTTTACGTTTTCGTTCGTTTTATTATTTATTCTTCGATCGATTTCTAAAGTTTACACCTTTTCTAAAACTATTCTAAGTATTTGATATTGATTTCATAGTCAACTATCGAATATAAAAAATATCGAAAATATTAAGTCGAGTACGAATCATGCAATATTCATACGCGATTTAATACGAACTTCGAGTTTTCGAAAACTGGACCCGAAACAGGCCACCACGCGACCCGCCGGCGTCCCGGGCGAGTCGCGCGGCCGGCTGTTTGCCGTGCCCTTTTCCGTCTTTTTTATTATTTTTTCGAACTTCGTTTTTTATACAAAACAACGTTCTTTTCAAGAATATTTTTCGGATTTCGATTAATATTTATTTTCTCGATTTCGCACATTTTATTTTGCTATTATTATTTACAAATCGATACTAACTCGTTTGTTTGTTTTGTAGCAAATTCATTCTTTTATTTCATTTGTTTTATTATACTAAAACGAATCTCACATGTTAAATTTGACTTTGACATCAATCAATTTGCATGCATTAAACCACTTAGCAACCCATTCAATTTTTCACATGTTTAGAAAACAATGTTTGCATAATCATTCATCGTTCAACTAACGCGCGCATTAAAACGTCATTCGATATCCTAATAGAGGCCGCTAATGTGCGGGCGGGGTTGGGTGTTCTTAGTGAACTTCCCAACACGTACCCTCACCCCTTACTCAGAACCGTGGTTTCCGGATGTCCGAAACCATTGGCAACGAGATTCATTCAATATACGATTAACCGCTCCAGTCGGCATCTATATCGATATGCAAAAGGGACGAGCCCAATAAACTCTGACATCGGAAATGGGCCGTATTTTGTACACGGCCCACTACGACATAGAGTGGGCTCGAACGGTTCCGAATAACCATAAAATTCGGTGGCGACTCCGACTTCGATTTAAATTTCCATTTGACCATCTCATGGAGATTCATTCGCCTCCCCAAACCCGCGCGTGGCCGCGTCGGGGTGGACCTATGTCATGTCCACAATTTGGCGACTCCGCTGGGGATTTTCTGATGAGTTAATAACCTTCGGTGTCCTCAGGGTGAGACTCGAATAGAAATCGTTTGACTAGTACAATGCGCGTTTTAGTTTTAAGGTTCATGCATAAACCCCATTTTCCCGGGCCGGTACTCGTGACCGACGTCCCACTATACCGTTGATATAGTCCAAACTGGTTATATCAAAGGTGTCCATTAGCCGATTCATATGGGTTTTACGGAATGTCCTAATCTCAACTCGAGTTAGGGAGTCCGCCCCGATTCTTGATAGGCTGTGTACACTGGTATAGACCCTTACAGACTGACCGAGACTTAGATTAAGAGCATACATGGCGTCATTATACTGTTTCCATGACTACGTGCTACTTGATCCACATCTTTTTTCAAAACCGTCATCTTTTCAAAATTTGCATCCTTTCTTCAAAATATCCAATTTCAAAACCCGGGTCATATACCGAACTTAGGACTTATGATTTTACTCAAAACAGCCTTTTTCTAGCCGGTATAATGCCCAATTCAAAACTCGAAAATATTTTCGAAACTTTCAAAACCCGACATCCGGCCCACTCCTTTTCTTTTTTCGAAAAAGGGCCGGATTTCTCCACCCGATTCATTTCGGGCTTTTCAAAAATTCATATTTTAAAACTTCCTCTTCTTAGACTCCCCGTATTTAGCAGTGTCGGGTCGTGTCATAAGTCGTTGAAGTCTCTAGCGTCGAAACTCCGTCGATCTTACATCACGGATTTCCCCCCATCCTAGTCCGCCTTATTCTACTAAGGCAAGGTCCACCTACGTAGGACATACTCCTACAAGGGTCGGCCCATTTACACAATCGAGTCTAAAAGTCTGGGAATGTCTCACGTGAACCTTCCTTCGGACAGGGCCCAACCCATAGCGTTGGATCCTGAGGAAGGTCCACCTCTTCACAAGTCACCTGTCTAGGTGTCTTTTCCGAGTCATTTACCGTCTTTTTAGTCTTCTTCTTTTTTCCCTCGCTCGGGATGTACTTTCCTTAGGATTCGGGTTAAGTTGCTAATTACGCGGTGCTCTTACAGACAGACCACCCTTCACTCGAACCATGACGCAAAAAGCCATAGACGAGTTGACCACTTCGTTGACCCAGATCCAGGACCAATTGAGGAAAATGCGGGAGGACCAGATTGCCATACTCACTCGGGTTAGTGCCGTGGAACAGGGAACCCCTAACGCCTCGATCGAAGATGACGGACCTCTGGCCGCACTGGCCGGTGCGGTCCAAAAGTTGCAGGAACAGGTCCACTCGACCACCAGAAACACCATTCTCACGGAAAATGCCCGTACCTATTCACCCCTAACTGATGAACTGCCCGCTAACCTTAACTTAACGGGCTTACCAATGTTCGATGGGACTGAAGACCCGGTACTGCATATTCGGGCTTTTAAGGACTTTATGGCTGTCAAGGGGGTCAAATCGACCATGTTCAAGCACCTCTTTGCTTCTTCTCTGGAGAAACACCCAAAGGCCTGGTACTACAGGCTTGACCCCAAGAAATTCAAAACTTGGGACGATGTTGCAATGGAATTCGCACGGAACTATGCGGATAATGCTGAAATCCAGACTACCATGCGTACTCTGGAAGTTATGGCCCAAGAGCCTAAGGAGGGTTTCACCAAATACCTTCAAAGGTGGCGGACCGAAAGTGTTAAACTGGTTGACAAGCCCAGCGAAAAAGTTCTAGTGGAGGCCTTTGTCAAAAACCTCCTCCCTGCTTACCGAGTCCATCTCAGGTACGCCATCATACCCGACTTCGCCACTTTGACCGAAATGGGTACTAGAATCGAAGACGATCTAAGGCTAGAGAGCCTTACTAAGGCCTCTACCAAAGGGTATCAAGGGTCCAGTTCCTCCTCCAGCAAACCCGCCACCACAACGGCGGCCCGAAGCATCTTCGACGAGGTAAACTCACTTGACACCTCAACCAAAAAGAATACTCCAAATCGGGTATTCACTGACATTGGGACAACCTATTCTAATGCCTTACAAAGGCTATCTTCGAAGGGCCTAATCCAACCGATAGGCCCAACTCCGGAAGTTCCCGTGGAGAAGCGGTCTAAGAGCTACAACATTCAAGCCTATTGCCACTATCACCAAGGCAATGGGCATGACACGGAGAAATGCTGGAAATTAAAGCATCTTATCCAAGATCTGATCGAAAATGGGAAGATACCACTACCCAGTGACAAGCCAAGCAACAAAAACAATCCTCTTGCTACTCATGCCATTTTTACTGGAGAGGTAGTTGACTGCACTCATCTCATTTCCCCTTTCATTTCCCAAATCAACGGGATATGGAACGATGACGAGGATGATGTTTACCTGGCTAAGGGGGAGGCTGTCCCCGTCACTATCGAGGAAATCCGAAGGGCTAAAGCCAAAGCTCTGGCCGGTACACACACCATCACAACCACCCCGGAAACCGTCACTGAACCTTCCAGGACGGAACTCACTCCTGAAGAACCAAACACTGACACGACCCTAGTCAGACAATTGAAGAGGGTCCGAACCGACATTACTATATGGCAGCTTTTGGTTAGTTCTCAGGAGCATCGAGCGGCACTTACTAAGGCCCTTGATGAAATCAAGGTCGATTCATCGGTTACCCCCACCGAAATGGTAGCCACTATCCTGCCATATCTCAAGGACAAGTCCAAAGGAGAAGGCCCACTTATCACTTTCTCCGAGTCCGACCTTCCACCATTCGGGACCATACATAACTTGGCCCTGTACATCTCGGTGATTTGTCGAAACAAATAACTTCCGATGACCCTAATTGATGACGGGTCCGCAGTTAACGTCCTTCCTTTAAGGACAGCCAAGGCCCTCGGCATTACCGAGGCTGACTACCTTCCGACTGCAAAGACTATCCAGGCTTTTGATGGGAGCCCAAAATCAGTTGCTGGGGCCGTTAAACTAACCATTATAACGGGCCCGATCGAGAAGGAGTTAGAATTCCAAGTAATCGATGTTACTTCATCTTTCAATCTGCTACTTGGAAGACCATGGATTCACGCGGTCAAAGCTGTGTCCTCCACTCTTCATAGGAAGGTCAAACTACCTCTACAGGACGGGATCATCACCCTCGAAGCTACTCCCATAACCGTGTCCAGCTGCAACACGGCAGGCTCAGCCGACACTCGAGGATTCAACTTTGTGGGAATGATCGAAGAAGAATACCTTTTCCAGCCGTACTTCACCGTTAGCATCTATACAATGTTACAGAACCTAGGTTGCCTACCGGGAGTCACATCAAGGCCATATCTTCCACCGGGAAAGATCATCGAAACCCTGAACAACGGGCAATCTCACCTCGGTCTAGGCTATACTATGGCATCCGGCTACAAGAACCGAACTAAGGCGGTCACATTTGTCACCCCGGTATTCGAAACTGTTCAAACGGGCCTCTATCGGTCCACCATCTCATATCCCGGGACCAAACTGGCTCGGGAATGCAATTTCATCCCGGATGACATATTCGCCCTTATCCAGGCCGAATCAAAGGAGGGCCCAACCAACACTGAGCCCATTCTAGGACTACTCTTTGGGGAAGACAAAGTCATCCCGACCCCTAAGCAAGAGCTAGTCAGCTGATCCTTCGCAGCAACAGGTTCGATCCAACTAAGCTGATCTCGGAAGTTGGTGCCGACACTGAAAAGAGAGCTTGGAGGAAGACAACCAAGTGGACCGACAGTCAGGGTCGAGTCTACAAGCTAACTACTGGTGAAGGAGATATGCATGCTATCGAGTCTGAATCTGAGTCCGAGTCCGAGTCAGAGTCAGAGTCGGAGTCTGAGTCAAAGTCTAGAGGGTCCAGTACTAGGATCGAGTCTGTAACCCCTCTCCCTTCTTTAGCCTCACCATCGAGAGCCCCGGAGTCTGTCCCGAGGGCTCTCCCTATCCCGCCTCTGACCAACGATCAGATGGCAGCTCTCTTTGAGCTCTTTTCAAAATTTACTATCAATAATAACGATAACCGTTCTGCTTACGACTTGGCTTATTTTCAAAATGTTTTCAAAAATCTACTTGCAATGACATTGAGAAACCCGACGACCAGGTACCATTGCCTCCGCATCTAATCGAGCAACTTGAACAAAGGGAGTCCCGAAATCCTGTAATCGAAGAAACCGATTCCATCAACGTAGGAACCCCTTTAGAACCTCAGATGCTTAGGTTGGGCCTATCTTTAGATCCCGAAGAGAGACAACAATTCACGGACCTTCTCCAGGAATTCAAAGACGTCTTCGCATGGTCCTACAAGGACATGCCGGGAATAGACCGGGAAATAGCTGAACACCGAATACCCATCAAAGACGGGTACAAGCCGGTAAAACAGAAACTCCGAAGAATGAGGCCCGAATGGTCTCTCAAAGTCAAAGAAGAGGTTGATAAACAATTCAAAGCGGGCTTTATTCAAGTGTCTGAATATCCAGACTGGGTTGCAAACATAGTACCAGTACCCAAAAAGGATGGCAAAGTCCGAGTATGTGTAGATTTCCGGGACCTTAATAAGGCCAGCCCAAAAGACGATTTTCCGTTGCCACACATCGACATACTGGTGGATAACACGGCCGATCATGCCCTTCTATCATTCATGGACGGGTATGCCGGATACAATCAGATCAAAATGGCAGAAGAAGACATGAGTAAGACCACCTTCATCACACCTTGGGGGACTTACTGCTATACCGTGATGTCATTTGGGCTTATTAAAGCTGGAGCCACTTATCAACGGACCGCTACTACTTTATTGCATGACATGATGCATAAGGAAGTAGAGGTCTACGTCGACGATATGATTGTCAAATCCAAGGACCGAAACGGGCACATTGCAGCCCTAAGAAAGTTCTTCACCCGACTACGCAAGTACAACATGAGGTTAAACCCTCAAAAATGCAGTTTCGGGGTAACATCGGGCAAGTTACTGGGCCACATTGTTAGCCAGCGTGGCATCGAAGTCGACCCAGCCAAGATCAAGGCCATAACCGAGATGCAACCGCCTAAAACCGAAAAGGAGATAAGGGGGTTTCTCGGAAAGGTCCAATATATAAGCCGATTCATTTCAAAACTAACCATGGTATGTGAACCCATTTTCAAGAAACTGAAGATAGGAGAACGAACACTATGGGATGACAAATGTCAAATGGCTTTCGATAAAATCAAGGAAATTCTATCTTCTCCACCGGTGTTAATGCCACCTCAGCATGGTTTGCCTCTATCACTATACTTGACAACAACCGAGACTGCCATGGGCGCTATGCTAGCCCAGACGGTCGATTCTGAAGAACGAGCCATTTACTACATCAGTAAGAAGTTCTTGGAATACGAATGCAAATACACCATGCTCGAGAAGACGTGTCTAGCACTAGTATGGGCCACTAAAAAGCTCCGACACTACATGCTTAGTCACGAGGTACATGTGCTATCCAAAATGGATCCAATCAAATATCTTTTCGAGAAGCCCATCCTTAACAGTCGTATATCCAGATGGACATTAATGCTAGCTGAGTTTGACCTCAAGTTCGTACCTTTAAAAGCCATCAAGGGCCGGGTAGTAGCAGAGTTCCTCGCCGATAGTCCGGTATCCGGGGAAGATCACACCGACACTTGGGCCTTCCCAGATGAAGACATATTCCATACCGACACTGACACATGGGATTTGTACTTTGATGGAGCATCCAACTTTCGAGGATTTGGTGTCGGGATTCTACTAATTTCACCACAAGGTGAACATACCCCGTTATCCATCAAGCTAGATTTTGACGTGACTAATAACGCAGCCGAGTACAAAGCATGCATTCACGGGTTGCAAGCCGCCGCCGATTTAGGAGTAACAAACCTCCGGGTCCACGGTAACTCATCTTTAGTCATAAATCAAACCCTGCAAAAATGGAAAACTCGGAACGCAAATCTCGTGGCTTACCAAGCACGGGTAAGGGTTCTCGAAAAGCAATTCCAGAAAGTAGAGTACATTTATTTGCCTCGGGAAGAAAACCAGTTTGCGGATGCTCTCTCAAAATTAGCATCTTTACTGAATATCCCAGCACATCTAACCAGCATGCCCATTTGTGTCGAAAGACGGTCCGAGCCGGCATACGTCAACGCTATCCAAGATTCGAAATAACTGATCCAGAACCTTGGTATCAGGCTATTCTAACCTACTTGACGTCAGGGGAATATCCTCCGGGAGCTGAAAACCGGGCTAAGAAAGCTCTACGAAGATGGGCAACTCAGTTCATCCGCACAGACGATGGACAACTATATAAGAAGACAGCACAGGGGGCTTTACTTCTATGCATTGACAAAACTCTAGCCGAAAGAGTTATGGCCGAGGTGCACGATGGCGAAAACGGACCACACATGAACGCCCATATGTTGGCCCGCAAAATCGCAAGACTCGGTTACTATTGGAATAGCATGGAAACTGACTGTCAGATGTATGTTAAACACTGTCATAACTGTCAGATTTTCGCTAATGTTCAGCATATGCCTTCATCCTTATTATATACAATGACATCACCATGGTCATTCTCGACATGGGGAATTGATATAATCGGGAAAGTGAACCCTTCCGGGACATGGGGTCACTGTTTCATCCTAGTGGCTATCGACTATTTCACTAAATGGGTCGAAGCCGAGTCATACCGGATCTTGAATGCCAAACACGTGGCTAAGTTCATCCAAAACAAAATTATATGCCGATACGGGATTCCACACGAATTCATAAGCGATCACGGGACCCATTTCCAAGCTGAAACTGCCGCTTTGCTGGAAAAGTACAAGATCCAAAGGCATACGTCGTCGCCTTACCGTCCTCAAACAAATGGAGCGGTGGAGGCAGCCAATAAAACAATTGTCACCATTCTTAAAAAGATGGCTGAGAATTACCGGGACTGGCCCGACAAGATACCCTTTGCCTTATGGGGATATCGGACATCAATTCGAACTGCAACCGGAGCAACTCCCTACTATCTTACATATGGAATGGAAGCAGTGCAGCCGGTTGAGCTAGAAGTACCCTCTCTCAGGATTCTGCTCGAAAGTCAGGTACCTGAAGCGGACTGGGTCCAAGCCCGATATGACTCACTAGTCCTCTTAGACGAGCGGCGGTCCCGGGCTCTGAATAATATTCAGATATATCAGAAAAGGATCCAACGGGCTTTTAACAAAAGGGTTAGGCCCAGGAACATCAAAGAGGGCGATCTAGTCCTAAAATCTGTTCGAGCTTTGCTACCAGTTGACCCAAGGGGAAAATTCAAACCTAATTGGGCTGGGCCATATTTAGTGAAGAAGATCCTTTCAGGAGGAGCAGTAATGCTAACGGACTTGGACGGGAACGAGTTCGTCAATCCAACAAACTTGGACCAGCTAAAGCGTTACTACCCATAAACCCTATCTCAATGTCATTAGCAAAGTTTATAAAAATGTCCTTTTTATGAATTTTCAAAATTTTAAGCAAGTCAATAGGTTAGGATCATTTATCCTACCGTTGCACATCTCGAATTAATAATCTTGATGTATTTCGAAAAATTGCAAAAATACTTCTGAACTACGGAAGGTTTGATTCCATTAATTTTGGATACGTAGGCAACCCCTCAAAAGGGTACAACCATTGCAATAACGAAAAGACGGGAACGGTATTCACTAATATGTCTTTTTATTATTTCAAAAAAAATACATCACAAAAAAAAGCAACAAAATCACACCACAAAAAATAGTAGTAATACTTAAATAATAAATTTAGGAGACTACTCGTACATTTTGCCCTTTCCTTTATCTTTCGGGTCACGTGGAGCCCGAGGCCGACGAGGCGGGGGCGAACGTTCCCTAATCACAAGGGGAATTTCCTTTGCTCGAACCCGTTTCTTCGATTTTGGGTTTTCCATCCTTGGCACCGGTCCAAGCCGAGCCCTAACCGGCTCGGGAAGCCTTTCTCGAGGACCAAGTCGGTCCTTAGCAGCCAGTTTTGGCCCTAGTCTCCTTTCTAAGTCTGTCTGGGGGCTCACCTTCCCTCGTGCACTCTTATTACTGGACCCTTCAGTCTGAGTCCTAGATTTCTTTTCTGACCTGTCGAAGTAGCTCCCTCAGTAAAGAAGCTCCTATTGTCCTTAGCATGCTCCCGGCGTAACAGGTCATAGGCCTCGTCAATTTTCAGGGCAGCCCGGGTCTTAGCTGAATCAGCTCGGGTCCATCTTACATAAGAATCGGTTACCCAGATCGAATGAGAATTTTTAAGAACAGGCCAAGTAGCTCGTGTATACCACCTTTGCATCCAGGTGTCACACATCACATCCGTCAGCTGAATAGATTCACTCACAACGACCTCGATTTCTGGGATTCTTTGTGCCCGACCATATTGCCTAAGTATGCGATCGGGAAAGAGGTGAATTGTTTGACTAAAAGATAGGATTACCTGATATCTAGCCCTATCTCGAGATTCTAGACCAGTCCAAAGGTAAATTGGCCACCATGGCACGGCCCAACGGATCAACAGGCCTCCATGGAAAGATAGCACCTCGTCCCAATATTGCTGGGTATTGAAGCGAGAAAAGGCAATAGCTCGTCTCCTCGACATAACTTGCCTGGGTTGATATCGGCTCACATCTAAGGGAGGATCCAAGATCGATAACCTCTCAAACAGCCATAGCTGAAAAATCCAAAAAAAAATCAAAATCGCGAAAAATCGTCGAAATCACGTTAAAAAAAAAAACGTGAAAAGGCGTGAAAACCGAGAAAACCGCAGAAACCGGAAAATCGGGGAAAACCGCGCAAAAACCGGAAAAATCAGAAAAGCCAAAAAAAAAAACAAAAGAACGGCATACCTGTAGAAGCCGGGTACTCCCAGTCAGCCGGACTGACGGATCCCTCTTACGATTATCCAAACCCTGGATAATCTCTCCTGTAATTAGCCAAGCCGGGCTGTGCTCCGTCTCCATCAGGTCAGCCACGGTGAAAAGTCTGACATGACCCATACAAGATAACAAGTCCATACGCCCTTCAAAGGCATAAACATGGAGCATACAAAAAGTGAAGGCCCTACGGCTATGAACCGGCCTGACCCGGACATCATCTGGGTTCATGAATTTTTCAGCCAGGTCGATCAGGGAAACGGTATCTCCTTCTAGCATACGGGATACCTCCATATGGGAAAGCCCTAAAAATTCCCTTAACTTCCTCCTTGGGTCAGAAACTGAAAAAGGGATAGCAGGGCGAAGTATAGGATTCCATCCTCCTGCAGCAGCAATTTCCTCAGGAATAGGGCAAATCTCTCCTCGAGGAAAACCAAATACATGATAGGTATCGTCCCAATAGGATAAGCAAGCATCCAAGAAGTGGCAGTCTACTTGCATCTGACGGATCACGGACAGCTGGGTAACGCCGTTCTTATTTAGGATAGCCCTATCAGCATCCCTAAAATATTTGGACCACTCGTGCAGCATTCCCACTAATCGGTCGATTCCCATATTTGATTTGCTAAAAGAAAGAATAAATTTTTCAGGGCTTATTCTTTTCTTTAGGTAATTGAGGAATTGTGGAATTATGAGAATTTATGGAGCAAGAAGGTGTATTTATAGCATAAATATAAGTTCTCCTCCTCACCTTAGGATTCCCAATCCTAGAGCATTTAGCATACAAGCCATTGTCCTAAGGCTTAGCTAAGTCATCCCGAGCATTCCTACTCCTTTTCAAAGTCAAAACAAAAATTCCCTAATTTTTCAAAGACTTTTGCAAACTCAAAAATTCAAACCTTTTCCCAAAATTTTTATTCCCCAGCACGAGTCATTTTTCCTACAAATGTTACATGCAAAATTTTGCAGCTTTGCATAAATATGTACAGGACGACTCAAGCAGGACCATGCAATTTGCATAACTCCCCAGTGGCATTTAACAAGATGAGCCCACATACAGGCCCATTTTAAGTCTCATGCGACGAGTTCAATTCCCCACGGAGTTATCATCAGGTACATTTCTAGCCCATGGCCGGCGGGCCCTCCACGCAGGTCTAATGGACCTTAAACGACCCGACCGGAAGCTGCCAGGTTTTAATCCTTGATTGACCTGGTGGCTACTCTGACTTTCGCCCTGTCCAAGCCTCAGTCAGAGTGGGGGCTCTGTAGACACCCACATTTTGACCGCCAGGTGTCTATAGTAATTCCCGACAAACACTCGATGATGATCGGACGCTAACGTGCTTTAACGTACTCGGAAATGGGCTCGAAATGATGGACATTTGGCCTAGGCATTTTAAGGAGTACAAATCTCACCAAACCAACCTCAAATTCAGGCCCAGTGGGTCGTTTCGAGTCAAATAGCACTAATTTGGGTCGAATCCGACACCAGGGTAAAACCGTCTTTTAGCGACCGAGTCAAAACCCGGTCAAAGCTATTTCCCGAAATTTGTGAGTCAACCGTGACACCTCACACGGTTGGTCCACACTCCAATTCTACAAAAATCAAACTACACAAAGCAATAAACAATTCCGTTTAAGGTAGAATTCGATCCCGAGTAGGAATCCTATCCGAGAACCGACTCAGACACTCAACCGAGTGCAACCACTCGACCAAGTAGTACAAGTCAGCCGGTTTTCCTCTTTTCTTCTCTTACAAGAAAACGGAATTCTCGTTCTCCTCAGCTTCTTACTCAAGCGGTAATTCTAGCTCAAACGGGAATCCTATTCGAAAGTCGATTCGAGTATCCGACCGAGTGCAAAACACTCGGCCGAAACAGCCCAAAACCAGCCGTGTCCCCTTTCTTCCCTCGCAAGAAAGCGGAATTCTTATTTCCCTCAGATTCCTACGTTTCCTATCCTAAGCGGTAGTCAAACTCTCCTAAGCCAAGGTCGGGAATTTCCTATAAATAGCCCCTTGCATCCAACACAAGAAACACGATTTTATCAACACCGGAAAATATACAATTCATACACACACACGATTTTTCAGCAATAGCTCTCTATCATCCCGACACACGTAATTCCTTAGCATCGAGAAACCGATATTATATCCAAAACCCGAAGGAAAACCGGCCCCGATACCCGACACCTTCACCCGTCTCGACCGTACCACCCTAACCCAACCGACGTTGCCTCGACGCTCCCGTGCCTAGCCACATTCCGACGAGTCCCGATCCGAGTCAACAAGAGAATGTAGGTTGAGGGTGTAATCAAACCCGATTTCTTCCTTTCTCTCCTTTTCTCCTCTTCGTCCGTTTCGTTTTTTTACGGGTCTAGAGTCGTTTTTTTTTATTTTCCTAATATCGTTATTAACGAAAAACTATTTTCACAACGAATATTCTTAAACATACGATATCGATTTTTCTATAATTGAATATTGTATCGAAAAGAATTATATTAAGATTTCGACGATATTAGAAATCGTTACATCTTTTTTTCGTCAAAATTCTTTTCTTTCACTTTTCGTTTAAAATAACAATTTTCGAACAAAAATATAAAAACGGACAGACCCGCACGCGAGTCGCGCCATGCCCAGGCGACTCGCGCGCAGGTCTGGAATCCGGGATTTCTTTTTTTACGTTTTCGTTCGTTTTATTATTTATTCTTCGATCGATTTCTAAAGTTTACACCTTTTCTAAAACTATTCTAAGTATTCGATATTGATTTCATAGTCAACTATCGAATATAAAGAATATCGAAAATATTAAGTCGAGTACGAATCATGCAATATTCATACGCGATTTAATACGAACTTCGAGTTTTCGAAAACCGGACCCGAAACAGGCCACCACGCGACCCGCCGGCGTCCCGGGCGAGTCGCGCGGCCGGCTGTTTGCCGTGCCCTTTTCCGTCTTTTTTATTATTTTTTCGAACTTCGTTTTTTATACAAAACAACGTTCTTTTCAAGAATATTTTTTTGGATTTCGATTAATATTTATTTTCTCGATTTCGCACATTTTATTTTGCTATTATTATTTACAAATCGATACTAACTCGTTTGTTTGTTTTGTAGCAAATTCATTCTTTTATTTCATTTGTTTTATTATACTAAAACGAATCTCACATGTTAAATTTGACTTTGACATCAATCAATTTGCATGCATTAAACCACTTAGCAACCCATTCAATTTTTCACATGTTTAGAAAACAATGTTTGCATAATCATTCATCGTTCAACTAACGCGCGCATTAAAACTTCATTCGATATCCTAGTAGAGGCCGCTAATGTGCGGGCGGGGTTGGGTGTTCTTAGTGAACTTCCCAACACGTACCCTCACCCCTTACTCAGAACCGTGGTTTCCGGATGTCCGAAACCATTGGCAATGAGAGTCATTCAATATACAATTAACCGCTCCAGTCGGCATCTATATCGATATGCAAAAGGGACGAGCCCAATAAACTCTAACATCGGAAATGGGCCGTATTTTGTACACGGCCCACTACGACATAGAGTGGGCTCGAACGGTTCCGAATAACCATAAAATTCGGTGGCGACTCCGACTTCGATTTAAATTTCCATTTGACCATCTCATGGAGATTCATTCGCCTCCCCAAACCCGCGCGTGGCCGCATCGGGCTGGACCTATGTCATGTCCAGACTCATTATTACAATTGAAACTTTGGATTTAATATCACAATTGACCAAAGTAAAGAGGACTAATCAGCACTTTCGCAAGTAAAGCAAGTTATTTCCTTTATACACAAATTGTTGTATTAATGATAAGTAAAATGTTACACTTTGGTTTTCATGATGTTTCATTTAGAGGTCTATTTTTTAGTCACAATTCTTTGAAATGTTTTGTGAGGTCTATTTTTTAATTACAATTCTTGAAATGTTTTGTGCTACGTTTTTCATATTGTGTTGCTCTATGCTAGGATTATATTTTAATTTAAAACAATTATCAACTAAAGCTAAGTTACTATTGTACTACGAGATACGGGTACAAAAAGGGTATCGAATAGTACATGTATATATGAATTTTCACGTGTACACTTCATGTTAAGCTTATACTTTTTTTGATATTGTAAATTTGTGTTAGATATTGAACATTCATATAATATTAGCTCCATAATTCTTTTATTTAATAACCATGCAACTTTGCACAGGTATTAACCTAACAGTTCCCCCAACTTTCTTCTATGATCTTCCCCATAGGATGTTGATTTGACCGAGTATTAAATAGGGTTATTTCATGAGAATAATATCAACTATGTGTGTGCTTCTTAAATTAATACAAACTATACGTAATCTCATTTTAATATGAACTACGCATTCATTAATCTCGTTTTGCTATGTATGAAATTATGACTTGCTATTACCGGTCATAGTGACTTGTTGTAACTTTCTAGGGATTTATTAGGTCCGTTGCAGTTATCGTGAAAGCCAAAATTACAATAAAAACATTTTTTCATAGCTTCTATAAGGCTAATTGAAAAACAAATGGAAGATGAATTTTCGGAAAATTTAAATTTTTTTATCAATGGCCGAAAACGAACACGAAATGTAAATTAGAAGAAGAAAAGTCAGAGGAAGAGTTGAAAAAGGAAGGTTCAACAGGTAGCCGGTCACCCATAACAATGCGAGATTAATGAAGGCGTAGTTCATATTAAAATGAGATTACGTATAGTTTGTATTAATTTAAGAAGCACACACATAGTTGGTATTATTCTTATGAAATAACCCTATTAAATAATCAAGTGGAAAGATCTTAGAAAGTTAGACAAAATATTAAATAATTAAAGTAACTACCTCACATATGAGATGTTTTACAATAAATTTATTGGGAGACTATCTATGAGATCTCTATTAGGAATAGTGATATGGTGTGAATATGATTTAATGTGATGAAAATTTGTAAAATGGGAGAGTTAGATGATACATTGAATATCGTAATTCATGTTCAATGTATTCATCTATCTTATGTAGTATTCCCTCAGTCCCGATCATTTGTCGTGTTTTTTCATTTTGGGGTGTCTCAATTAATTGTTGTCCTTTCTATTTAAAGAATGAAATTTCTGAGCAATTTGATCTTTCCATCTAATATCGTCCACTAGTCATTTATTAATTGACTCCCTCCAATTTTCTTGATCTTTGTACCCAAACCAGGCCAAATGACAACAATTTACAGGTACGGAGGGAGTAATGTATATATATAAACTACATTCATATACTCAATAATAGACCCAACACAATTTATCCAAATACTTACCTTAACCATCACACACAATCGGTAATAATTCTAACCTTAGGTGAACATTTATTTAGTACTCCAAATCTCTTTAATTGGTGCGCATATAAGCGTGACAAGATTTGTTGATGGTTGCAAAGTAGATGATTGTATCAATTTGACTTGGAAGTGAGGGTTTTGCTCAGGTGGTGCACAAGTGTATCCATGTTTCGTTAAACTTAGGTAAGCACACCTTTCACTGATCTTGACCATCCAAAGAAAATGACCCGATATCCAATCACACTTGAACACCTCTAATGACTCATTTCAACGTCCACTTCCATCCCATTTCGTATTCTTCATGATTGACCTCATACTACCTTCCTTGCTAATTACTAGTCCCTCCTTATTTATATATTCGTCCACTTTCAATATAATACTCCACCCATATATTAAACAAAGTGGACAAACATATAGATACGGAGGGAGTATTACGTATCGGTTACAGGCCCGTCAAATGAAATCAGGTGGCCCTGTTCTAAAATTTGAGATAGGGCCCTATACAACGAAAACCAAATTTTTAAACAATCAAATAATTACAAAATTTTGCATGACGGAAAGATGAAATGTAGAAACAATACCATAAAAAATAAAAATAGAGAGTACAAATCTAGAAGTAACTTGAAAAGAAAAGATCAAAATTACATGAGAAATAAAAAATTAATTAATTTTCAATTGTACAATACCCAAAGCTTTGAAATCAAATTAGGAATTTCAAACATGTAGTATTCCATTACCTTTCTTCATTGCGCACGGATGAGTTGAAGTCAAAACAAAATAGCTCACTTTGATCGATTTTTAGGAGCTCATAACAATATAAAAGTACTCTGTATTGATAAAAAAATTAGAGATATTTTTGGATCAAAACTAGATACATTTTTTTTTATTAAAGGGTAGAAAGTTTGAATTTCTACCATCAATTAAAAAGGCAAAAAAAATTATACGGGGTGCTTATAAATCAATGACAATTAGAAACGAAAAATTGTTAGAGTTTTAAATTTACAATTAATGTGATTTTTAGGATTTTTTAAAATTTATTCTTTCAAGAAGATGCATTTAAGCATGAAATAGGAAGAAGAGGGGTCCGCAGCTTTTACTTTCCTCAAAATCTGACAGTGGTTCTTAGAATCAGATGACATTCCGTTTTTTTTAAAAATAATTATAACTAGTTGTATTTGGGCCCTAATGTTGATGGGCCCCTGTTCTTAGAACAGAACCAACAGGCTGTTCAACGGGCCTGATCGGTTATTACATTTATAGTAAAAAAAAAGTACCCCCAATGTCCAATTATTTATTTAATTTTAATTAAAATAATTATTATAAATAATATTCCGTATAAAAGTTAAACAAATGATCGAGACAGAACGAATATCGTGTAAGACCATGTGCACTTTTAACGGTCTTAGAATGGATAAAACAATACTCCCTCCGTTCCAATGAATTGTTTGGCTTTACTTTTGGCACCAAGGGGAAGGGATCCAAGTATGAGGTGACATGTGGAGTCAAACGCATGAGAAGAGTCAAATTACATATAAAAAACATTCCTAAAATAATTTTTAAAAAAAAATTATTGAGACGCCCCAATATGGAATAGACAAACAATTCATTGAGACGGAGGAAGTACATGCTTCCTCATGCAAATTTATTTACGGGCTGTCTCCAACGCACTCGACGGCTTCTTGACTTAGCAGCACCTCACCACCCGATCTATAGACTTCTCAGGAGTGCTGTTTTTGGTCGTCGGCATTTCAGCCAGGTCGTCGGCGCTTTTTAATGTAAAAGACGATCTTGCCTTTCCCTTAATTACATTAGTTAACTAATTTAATATAATTTTTGAAATGAAATTATATTAATGAAACTCGTTAATGAAGCGGTTTTCAGTTTTTCAAACCATTCCGTTATTACGTTATTATCTCGTCCTTATTATATATCCACTCAAACTCCACCCACCATGTTTAATTTTATTTTCTCTCACTTAAAAAACCGTCTTTTCTTTAGAGAAACCCGACTTTTCTAGAAACTAGGTCGTCGGCATTTTTTAATGTGAAAAGACAACAACGCCCTTCCCTAATTACAATCACTAACATTGTTAATGAAATTAAAAAGTTTAATCGTGTTAATGAAAGTCGATAATGAAACGTTTTTTTTAGAACCGTCATTTTATTATGTTACGGATTATGTTATATTATATATTCTCCCTCACCCACAACAACACTAAATAATATTAAAATTGTACTAATAGGCGATTTTAGGGGGTTTTAAAATCAAATATAGATAATATATTAGTGAAGTTTAGCAACAATGTGCAATTGGTTTAGTGGTAAAGAGGCTCATTTGTGTTCGAGAGGTTGTGCCTATCAAGCCTTGATAATTACAAATTTTTGTAATTTTGGGGCCCGCTGGGCGTCAGTTTTGGGCGCCCAAAACTGACGCTTAGCGGGTCCCATAGGCGTCAGTTTTGGATGTCCGGCATGTTTTTCGTGTTTTTTTTTAAAAAAAATTGTACGGAAATCAACGATAGGGACGTATAAAATCGAATACGTCAAACCGTAACAACTAAAATCGAATACTTCGTTGATTACTTAACCACATACTAGCTACGGGGAGATTAAACTATCAATCTAATCACAATTATAATGAAACTAATCGATCTAAATAAAATCATTTACAAAATATAAAGATTCCCGAGCTTTATTGAGACACGTGTCTCAAAAACCATCAAAAATTATCAAAACCATAATCTTAAAGTAGTCGGGAAATATTAATTAGATTAATTACGTAAAATAATTAATATCATTAATCATAATTAAAGAAGGACAAAAGAATAAAATTACGTATAAAGCGCCGACAATCTAGCTGAAATGCCGACGACGAAATATAGTAGGGCTTCTCAGAGATATTAAAGAAACAACAGTGCTTTTACACTGTGTTTCCATTACTTACATTTCTCGTTCTTGTAAAAAATTAGCTAATAACCTCGCCATCGTGCTAGAAAATCATACACTACGACTAGTATGTAATACTTCCTCCCTCTCAGTCATTTGTTTATCTTTGATTAAAATATTTTACACAAATAATATATAATGGAAATAAATGATCGAGACGAAAAGAGTATATGCATGATTGCATGTGTTGCTTTCCAAAAAAAGATAAACTTTGAGGATTTTTGACATTTTATTTAACTATGGCTAACTCTCTTTTTTCATGGGATATTTTAGTTACTCTATTTTATTCAAAGTAGTTTATTTGACCCAAAATTCTATTTAGGTTAATTTGTATAGGTGTTTGTTGACAAGTAGTTTATTTTAAAAATAAGCTAATTAAAATAAAAAAAATATTAAAAAAAAAATTATTCAGAGTAGCATATGGAAATAATTAAATTAGCCGAAAGCTTGAAATTAAAAGCTTTTTGGTTTCCTTATTACCCTTCAATTACTCCAACAATAATACAATCATGCATGCTTGTTTATATATGTCTTTTTATAAAATTTCTGTAAGAATTATAGGTCTAATACAATATATGTGGATAACATTATTTTGACCTATTGCATTTATTAGCTATCATTAAAGTTGAGCCCAAATACGTGATCCGTCATAATACAAATAATACGGGCTTATTTACGTCTTATAAAGTATGTGTCGGATACTATAATAGTGTAGAGACTCATTATGACTTTAAGTGATACATGATGGGCGTATCTATATAATAAGGCGGCTAATACAGGTAACTAGGGTTTCATATCTCTCCTTGTATATAGTCAGGGTTATGGTCTAACAGCACACTTTTTAACCTAATCTCTCATATATCCCATCAGTATGAAGAAACCCTAAAAAATGAGTATGTCTGTTAGAAGACTATAATCGGGTGATTTCCATTCCACCTTCTTTCTTCAATTGAGTCAGGTACGCTTCCGTTATTCGGTATATCAATTAATTTAGTATGAAGTTTCAGGAGGTTTTTTTGTCAAAAGGCACCTAACTTTTAAGTCTTCTGCAAAAAAAAAAGGCACCTATAGTTTGATTTTTTTGTCCAAAAGCACCTTAAATTTACATTTCTTTGTTGAAAGGTATCAAACCCCAATTTCCGTCAAAAAACCGTTAATATTGACGGTCCTCTTCTTTTAATCATCTTTCTTCATCTCTTAATCAACCATTCTCCCTTAATCAACCCTTCTTTCTTAATCAAACTCAATCAACCACCTTTCTTTAATTCAACCATCTTCCTTAATCAAACCCAATCAACCATTTTCCTTAATTCAACACTCATTTTTTAATCAAACTCTCGTTCCTAGCTACTCTTCATTTGCATACATCTCAATCAATCTTCATTATTTAAGTCAAAACCACCAAGTTTTCGCTCAATCGATAAGTTTTCATTCATAACTTTTCATTTAAGTAAATTAATCATTAATTCATCCACAACAAATTAAATTTTTGAATTCAATTTCCATTTTTATGTTATTTACCCTTAATTTCGGGTATAATTTTGGGGTAGGTGTGTTAGAGGTTATTAGACGAATTTTTGAGCTATTACTAAATTGAAGTTTCTGTTCTAAGAAACTAATAACAATAATTTTTGTGTTTAAATTTGTGATTTATGAGTAACCATTTCCTATTCTTTTTTTTGTCAATTCATTTTTGGTTTTAGTAACCATTTGTTTTTCATTCTTTATGTGTATCATATAATACGAGTACTTAAAGATGCCATGTTAATTGAGAATATGCAAAAGTGAAGAAAAAAAATGTGTGGTTCAATTAAGGGGAGAATAAAAGGGGTTTTGGATGGAAATTAAGTTTTTTGGGAAGAAAAAATGGAATATTGTGGCCTTGTGAGAAATAAAGAGGATGAGAAAAAGGGATAATAAAGGTAATGTAAAGAAAGAGGGTAAGAAGATGTTAAATGAGTTTGATTAAGGGATGATTGTTGATTAAGGATTGAGGAAAGAAGATTAAAGGGTGAGAACCGTCAATATTGACGATTTTTTTACGGAAGTTGGTGTTTGGTGCCTTTTTTGAAGAAAAAAAAATGTAAATTCAAGGTGCTTTTGGGCAAAAAAACTATAGGTGCTTTTTTTGCAAAAATGCCTAAATGTTAGGTGTCTTTTGACAAAAAAACTCAAGTTTCAGTCTTGAGTCAGATTAAATCTAACAATTTTAGCGACTCCTTTTAATTTTTTTCATTATATTGATATTTTCACATTTCTTTTTTTAATAACATTTTTTAATTTTCCACTTTTTTTAGTATTACATTTCTTTCATATATAAGTGAATCACTTATTTTTTGCTGACGGTTGTATTCTTTTTGCTAGATCTACAGATAGGGAATGCTCCAAAGTAGCTGAAATTATCAGCCACTACGAGTAGGGCTATGCACCGGTCCAAAACTGGACCGGACCAGACCGAACCCGGTTTGGATCGGACCGGACCTGGACCGAAATCTAAAAATTTTGGACCGGGACCGGACCGGAAAAATTCCGGTCCAAGACCAGACCGGAGTTTTCAATTTTTTTTGAAATTCCGGTCCAAAATTCCGGACCGGTTAGACCACAATTTTTATCAAATAAATATAATTTTGGTCTTTCCGATCCAAACCGGTCCGGACAAAAAAAAAACGGGTCAGGAGTCAGGACCGGACCGGACCGGAACCCGGAATCGCCCAAAATGATGGACCTGAGATCGGACCCAAAATTTTTTATTCCGGGGTTGGTCCGGCAGATTCTGGTCCGATTCGGTCCATTTTTCCGATCCGGACCAGATTTTGCACACCCCTAACTATGGGGAAGCATCGGGTCAGAAAATTAATTATTCTAAATCCGAAAGTGTTTTCAGCAAGAAGGTTGGAGCGTGTGATTTTTGGACAAATTACGATTTATCGTTAAACTTTCTCTCTCCTCTCTCTCTCTAGAGACGATTCTCTCGCGCCATTAACAAACTATGAGCTCCATAGCGCCTACGGGAAGAGGAAGGGGAAGACCGCGAAAAATTGTTCCGAACGATCCACCACTCAATGAGAACTCCATTGATGCAGGAATTCCAAAGATTCCTCCACCAAAGGAGACAGAAACTGAAACCCAGACAGAAAAACAGAGAACTCCATTAATCAATGATTGGATTGATCTTGCGTTGCAATCTACGATGAAGCTCAATGAAAGTAAGCAATTGCGGAAAGATACTACGAATATAAGAGGAAACAAGGATCAAGATCCTTCAGACGCCATTAATTTGGTGGAAAAGGGAGAAATTCCTGAGCCAGAGTCCATACCAGCTGCTGAGGATCCAAAACCCGTGAAGGTTTCTGAAAATTCTGAGAATTCGACATGGGCGGGAAAAACAAAAATCAAGAAAGTTGGTATGGGGTTACACTTCAATGAATTTAGCGCGAAAGCTGAGGAAATTGACATAATGCCAGATGATTTTGAGGAGGAAATGAGGTTATGGCGGTACACATTGATGGGCAATGTATTGGGGGCAAAACCCATGTTAAAGCAGGTGCAAGATTTTGTTACCAAGAATTGGAATCATGTACAGACTCCGATGGTTCAATATTTCAAACGAGGATGGTTTACATTTAGATTTGGAAGTCAAGATGACATGGATGCTATCCTTAAAGGTGGACCATGGTTAATGGGTTCAAATTCTTTAATCTTCAAACAGTGGTGCCCTACGTTTTCACAGGACATGGATAAACTTTCTATTGTTCCAGTGTGGGTTATTTTTCCGGATCTCGATCCTTATTTGTGGTCTGCAACCGTTCTTAGCAAAATGGCGAGTAAAATTGGGAAACCAATGTATGCAGATTCAACAACGACATACAAAGATCGATTGTCATTTGCAAGAGTTTTGATCGAAGTAGATGTTTCACAGGAATTACCAACTTCGATAACCATTAATACACCCTTTTCTGGTAAGCTGCAGCAGCGAGTTGATTATGAATGGCTTCCATTCTACTATGTGGGATGTGGAAAATTGGGGCATCTCAAAGCAGCTTGCAAATGGGAAAGGAGGAAGACACACAAAAAAGGTGTTGACAGGATTGTAACTCGTTATACGCCTGTCAAGAAGGCCTCTCATGGGATAGGTGGTACCTCAGTAGCAGCAGGAATGGATCCTCCTGTCGCTGCTGTAAAGCACTCAGGACCCCATGAGAGAGAGCCCACTGGAGGTCAAATCACTGGCTCTGGACTCCAACGGCTAGGCGATAGCTCAGCTGGTCTAGATCTTGAGGAAGGACAGGAGGTTGCACATGTTGATTCAGAATGCGAGAAGCTAGGTCAAGCTGCACCTCCTGATTCTAACTCAGATTTTACATCAGTTGTAAGGCGCTCAGGATGCATTGGAAGAGGCTTAAAGGTGCTAGACTCCAGTAGGTGCTTGAAGGAAAAAGATATAAGTAGTAGTATGATAGAGCATCATTCACCAAACAGCTTTGAATTGCTGCAGTCTGATGGTTTTGGGACTGATGACTCTGACATGGCTCAGGAGACTGATATTGTGAAGGAATTTCCTCTCTTAGTGGAACCATTACCACCTGATATCTCATCATGAAAGTTAGCTCTTGGAATATTCGAGGAGGGAATGATACCCTAAAGCAAAAAGAAGTATTACAGTTTATTAAGGGTAATGGGATTGATTTTCTAGGGTTACTTGAAACCAGGATTAAAGAGAAAAAAGCAAAGGCGGTAATAAGAGGTAAATTTAATAGCTATTCTGTTTTCTGCAATTATAAGAGCCATCATAATGGGCGCATTTGGGTTATATGGAATCCTAAAACAGTTCAGGTTGATGTTTTGAATGAGAATAAGCAATTTGTTCACTGTCAAATTAGGCATTTTGCTACTGACACAGAATGTTTCATTGCTGTGGTATATGGATTGAATAATGCTAGAGAAAGGGATGATTTGTGGAATCAGCTAAATAGTATGGATCTAACATCTAGCTGGTTAGTCTTGGGAGATTTCAACATAATAAGGCATATTGGGGAAAAAGTCGGAGGGTCCATCCCTGATATGGCTGATATGACTGATTTTAATAATTGTATTTCAACATGTAAATTGCAAGAAATAGTTGGTCAGAGTTGTGAATATACATGGACAAATAAACAAGACCCTACTTCTAGAGTTTGGACAAAGTTGGACAGAGCCCTAATCAATCTCCATTGGGCTACTGTTTTTCCTAATTCATATGCTACGTACCCTAATTCTGGAATCTCAGATCATTCACCAGTTATAGTTCATTTGTTCCCTGAAGTAAAGGTGGTAAGGAGGTTTACTTTTCTTAATTGCTGAACAAAGCATCCTAAGTTTCAGGAGATTGTTCGAGATGGTTGGAGGAAACAGGTTTTTGGAACAGCTGGGTATAAGCTATTTCAAAAGCTTAAAAATGTCAAGCAAGGTCTGAAACTTTTGCACAAACGAAGTTTTTCATGTATAGGGGAAAGGATTAAGGAATTGGATAAATGTCAGGAAGAGTTACAACATCAACCTCTTTCAAATGATCTAATTCAGAAGGAGAATGAACTTTTGAAAAGTTGTAAGCAATTGAAGCAAGCAGAAATAAGTATACTGCATCAACGAGCAAAGATGGATAATATAGGATTTAATGATGAGGCTACATCATATTTCTACTCAAGGATAAAGGAAAGGAGAAATCAGCAAATTATTGGTAATATTGTGGATGTTACAGGCCATCAACGCACTGGTATGGCAGATGTGGCAGATGGCTTTGTAGATTATTACAAAAGGCTACTTGGTACAGAGAAGCAGGTACAAGAATTAGATCCTATGTTATTCCAACAGGGTGGAGTTCTTAAGTCTGAAGACTGAAATGAAATGCTACTGATTCCATTAGAGGAGGAAATCAGGGGAGTAGTTTTTTCAATGGGAAATGATAAGAGTCCGGGGCCGGATGGATTCTCCGCGGGATTTTTTAAAGCATCCTGGAATATTGTTAAAACAGATTTCTGTAATGCTATTTTGGAATTCTTCAGAACGGGTAAGTTGGTGAAGCAAGCAAATACAACTTTAATTACTCTTATTCCCAAGAAGCATGTTTGTGACTCCGTACTTGACTATCGGCCTATTTCATGTTGTTCTATAGTTTACAAAACAATTAGTAAGCTGTTAGCTCTAAGAATGCAAAGGGTGTTACAAAGTAATTGGACCTGAGCAAGCTGCGTTGTTGAGTGGGCGTAGTATCCATGAAAATATAGCATTATCTCAATCTTTAATAAAAAGTTATAATAGGAAATATATAACCCCTCGATGTTTAATGAAGATTGACCTCAGGAAAGCTTTCGACTCGCTACAATGGGAGTTCCTGATGAAGTTGTTAAAAGGATTAAATTTTCCTGATCAATTTGTGAGATGGATTCTAGCATGTATAACGGGATCCTGGTTCTCGATAAAGGTAAATGGTTCTTCTCACGGGTTTTTTAAGGGGAGAAGCGGGGTTAGACAGGGTGATCCATTATCACCATATCTTTTTGTATTGAGTATGGAAATACTCTCACGAAGACTCAGATTAATAACAAGGCAACCTCAAGTTTCATTTCATCCTAAATGTCGGAAGGTAGATCTGAACCATTTAATCTTTGCTGATGATTTGATGGTGTTTATGAGGGGTGATACACCCTCTGTTAAAGCAGTATTGGTTGCATTAAAAGAATTTGCTGCAGAATCAGGATTGGAAGCAAATAGGGAGAAAAACAAGTATATTTTTTGGAGGTGTGAGTGAAGGGATTAAGGAGGAAATTATGGAGGTTACTGGGTTTGTCCAAGGAGAATTTCCGTGTAAATACCTTGGCATTCCTCTAAATGATGTCAATAATAAGTTTGAGCATTACTTGGGTCTTATTCATAAGATTCAGGAGGCTATGTCAAGTTGGTCCGCAAACTGTTTGTCTTATGCAGGCAAAATTCAGCTCTTAAACTCGGTGATCTTTAGATTACTGAATTATTGGAGTACGAACGCGATATTGCCTGTAAATGTTACTACAAAAGTGAAGCAATTATGTAGAAATTATTTTTGGACGGGTTCATTAAGCCAAAAAAAGCTAATCTTCAAAAGTTGGGATGGTATTTGTTCTCCTTGGGAAGAGGGAGGCTTCAATGTCAAGAACTTGCAAGCGTGGAACAATGCTCTAATTTGTCATTGGATATGGAAACTTCAAGCTCCAACAGGGGGACTATCGCAAGATTGGACTAAAAAATATATTTTGGGGGATCAGGATATGTGGAGTTTACAGCCTAAGGAGAGATTCACTGCGACACTTAAGAGTTTGATTAAGATTAAGGATACTTTGCTGATACAAACAAGAAGTGTTACTGCAGCATCTGACTTGGTTCAAAGTTGGATAAAGAATGGAAAATTTCATACTAATCTAGCATATGAATGGTTTAGGAATAAGCATTCTAGACAGAGATGGCTGGGTGCATTGAAGGGGCAACATGTGATTCCTAAGCATGGTATTATTGGGTCGCTGGCAGCTCAAGGTTGCTTAGCTACTGTGGATAACTTGCAGAGGAGGGGGCAGTATATTGTTAATAGGTGTGTGCTGTGCGAGACTGAAGCAGAATCTCATAAGCACCTGTTCTTTAGATGTAAATATGCTTAGGTCATATGGATTAATTTGTTGCATTGGATGGAGATTGAGGGCAGAAGTTCTGACTTACTTACAGAATTAAAATGGAGCATATCCAGGAGAGCAAAGAAGCATTGGAAGCAGATTTGGTTTAGCTCTACATTGGCAGCAGCAGTACATTGCATCTGGGGAGAAAGAAACTCAAGAATTTTTACTAATAGAGCAAGCACATATCAGCAGTTGATTAACACATCAAGTTTGTAGTTGTTACTAGATTGAGAAGTACTAACCATTGTTTACATAGGAGATTTATGTTGTAATTACATGTATAGATACATGTTATAGGGGATATTGTTTTTTGTAAGGCTAGTCTCTTCATTTGCCCTAAATGGATGAATAAAAGAGTCATAAAATTCTTGCAAAAAAAAAGGTTGGAGCGTGAAGTAATAAAGAGTCCATCAACCAAATTTTCAACGTGCGAGAAGTTGACAAGTATGAGAAGTATCTAAGGATTCCTACGATCATAGGAAAGTCAAAAAAGGTTATTTTTGCGGGTATCAAGGAGCGAGTATGGAAAAGGCTCCAAGGTTGGAAAGAAAAGCTCCTTTGTAAGGGAGAAAAGAAATGGTTATTAAGGTCGTTACCCAAGTCATTACTACTTAAATGATGAGTCTTTTTTCTTTACCGGAAAAGATCATTGCAGATATTCACGGTGTCATGGCTAAGTTCTAGTTAGGGTCGACTATGGAGAAACAAAAATTACATTGGTCGGATTGAGACAAGATGTGCCAACCTAAGGGAGTGGTCTATTTGTACCGGGTATCTATTTGAGTCATCGCCCAACACGTGGTGATGATGACTGCAACATGTTGCGATTCTACGATCAAACCCGGTCAAATATGGTCAAACTCGAGTCTGACCCAAAAGTCCACCAAAAATCCCAGCTAAAATATTTATTGCTTGGTGATCGAGGAAATACTCTCGTATTATCCACGTGATTATATATATGTTTGATTACGTCTTGATCTGATCTTATCTCAGAATCTTTCCAAAATCTTTGACTCACACTCAGAGTCAGTAACCTCACAGGAGGCTTCTTAGTATTAGGGCGCTTCACATGAGGCTTCTAAGCTCTGAGGCGCCCCGTACTGGGCGTCATTCAGGTCAAAAAAACCTAGGATCTAAACTTGATCCTAAAGTTGAACTTGTTGAATGTTTTGCGACAATAATGCTCCTATCCAAATTTCATAGGAAAATCAAGCATATAATAAAAAGGCGTTATCATTTTGTTCGAGACGCTACGAAGAATAAAGAGATAGCCCTTAAGTATAGTTCGACTAACAAGATGATAGTTGATCCGTTAACTAAACCTATTAGCAAGGATGTGTTCCGAGCTCATGTGGGGAGTTTAGGTTTGCAAAGGTTTCAGTTTTACACTTGTAATCTTGTCTAAGTTATGGACATGTATCGGATAATGGACTTGTACTGAGCATTATGGAATAAAATTTCTTTTTCTTCTATGGAATGTGCATAAGCATATGTTGCATTTTTTTAGGCACGTTAGAAGTGTCACCAAACTTTATGATGCCTAGTCACATAGGTATTTGCCTTGATTCTAGATGAGCATGCAATAGATGAGACTGGATCACATTGACACTTAGTGTGTGCATGTATTTTATAGTTGTGGAGTATAATTAGTTTGTTGACTCGTCACAAAGTCGGCTTAGTAAGTCTAAGATGAGACTTTAAAAGCATTGAGTATGAAAAACATGTCTTTCATAATATAGCTTAAAAGAGCGAATATTGCGTGAAAGATTGAACATTAAGTATGTTGATCGGGTGACTCGAGTTTTGATACTTAAGAAGTATCTGGACAATAGATACGCACGACATAGAAAAGTGACATGCCCGTCGTAGTGGGAGCTATGTTGTGACACATATATCATACTTTGTGTGTTTTGACGACTGTTATTGGAGTGACAGGTACGTGGTTCCCTAATCTGTTACCCTATGAGCCCTATGGATTTTGTAATCACCTTGGCACGAAGTCCTTTCGACTTGAAATCAGAGATGAAGTTAAAACTTGAAGATGTTACTTTAGCGTGGTTTTCAGAAAATCATAATGATTTTGATTCAATGAGTCATACTAGGAAAGCAGTTGAGTTTAGATAGATTTTCATTAGTGTCTAAGGAATGGTTAATTCAACTACACCATGTTAAGCTCGACGGTTATATTTAGTATATAACTCTGTAACATGTTATAGCATAACGGGACAATGTATGTTGTAGTGTTGTTTGAATAATCTGGGGAATCATCATTGTGAAAATGTTAGGTTAGTTTGATGGTAGCTTAATGTAACACTACTTGATAGTTGTTACTCACTCCGTTCAAGTCGAACCTTCCCTTATTCTTTTTTAGGACGTTCAATTTCAAGCCCCCATTTCCATTTTAGTCATAATTTTAATATTAAACAAATACTTAAAACCTTATATATTTACATAAATGTCTCTATCTACGCTACATTTAATATTAAACAAATACTTAACTTTTACCCATTTGTACGTTTAATAATAAACAATTAGTTTCTTAGAACTTGTACAAAAAGCAAAATAAAAGGTTCAACTTGAACGGAGGGAGTACTTATTTGGTTGCACACCCCATTTCCTTGTATGAGACGTGATCGATAGTTCTTATTGAGTTGTGTTTTCGATGACCTTGGTTGTGTGGCCAAGTAGGAGCATTTTTTACTTGGTTGTGTTGACGGGTGGGAGTATTGAAATTCAAACAACCACTTTATTGCGGTTGTTATAAGAGGCTCTAAAACAATCATAATACTCCCTCCGTCTCACTAAGATTGTCCCGTATTCCTTTTTGGTAGGTTCTTAAAGATTGTCCCATTTCTCAATTTTCCTTTTTAGTCTATCATTTTTTACAACTTCGTCCCTACTAAGACAAAATATTTACCATTTTGTCATTTCATTAACTCACACCAACCAACACATCACCCTATAAAGTAGTCATAATTGTCTATATACCCAATCATTACACACTTTTCTTAATTATTGTGCAAAAGTAAATGAGACAAACATTTTGGGACGGAGAGAGTAGGTTATTATGATCATAATTAAGGGTGATATAATGAGTCATTAAGTCAATCATTAATGCTCATTATTGCCTTAATTATTCTCCTCGAAACTGATGTGTTTGGAGCATTATAAAGAGACCGATTCTTTGTGAATCAAGGACACACAGATTAACACAATACAATTTCAATAAGGAACAATACACGATTTAGCAACCATCCTAAGAGGCTTTAGGACTTGGGGCATGGACACTTCCGGCGACTCTAATAGCTACCAGTATCGGGTTTCGAGAGCAACAAACAGCACGACGATCAATTTCGTAAGTAAGGCGTGTCTTATATTGTCTAACATTAACTATTGAAAGAAAAAAGAGGAGATAATATTAGGAAGCAGAGACAGAGAGAGCATTTCATAGTTGTAAACAAAGAAGGTAAAATAGGTAATCGTTAAACTTGTAGATGAAGCAGTAATGAGCAAAGCCTGAATGGGGCAGACGGTAGTTTTCATGATATGACCAATATCAAATCATAATGAAGACTTGGAATCTTGGGATTCCATCCTTTATTGACTTTCCAAAAGCAAATAATTCCTATTTAATTGTTATCTATTTTCTCTTTTGGATATATGTATTATTTAATATGGAGTAGTTATCTATTTTCATTTTTGATAAATTTTTGTTTATACTAATGTAAAGCAAGTGAATTTTGTATGGTACAAATTCATCGATTATTCTTTCCTTAAACTTTATTTGAAAAGCAATAGATAAAACTCAAAAAGAGGGAGGGAGTACTTAATACAGTAACTCACAGACTTATGTTACGGAGTAAGTGGCTGTTGAATACTACAAATGGGTAGAAAAGTGGAGGGGTATCTCTGAGTGTGAGTGTGGGGATATCGTGAACCATCCTTCAAGCAATCTAATCAGACAAATTATCTTTCTTTCTTACTCGACTCTCATTAAACAATCAAACAACTTGTAATATTATAACATTGCTACTTGAATGCTATACTCCCTTGGCTTATTACAACACTCCATGATTCATGAATGCTAATTAAGTTGAAAGGTATGCCTACTTGTTTCGTAGAATCTGATGAAGAATGATAGCAACCTCCACTAACATGATTCTCAATGATAATAGCTCATGCAAACAACAAAGATACTCAAGTAGGAGTGTACTAATAACCATCTTCATTCAAGCTCTCGCCTCATAAGTCAATGTTGAGAATCTCGTATTTAGATGGTTACTAGTTTTATCATCCGTGAAGATTCACGGATTAGTTTATAGTTAGTTATATAAATTAAAATTAAAATAAAATTATAAATGAGATATATCATATATGAAGTCAAATAAAATATATTCATGGCTTATTAACTAAAAAATTGAAAGGAACATTGTCATACTATCTCAAAAACTAGTTAGAATGTCCGTGCGATGCACAGGCCTATTTTTAATGAAAATGATAATGACACCGGGTGAGAGGATTCCATAAATTTGTGAAACTACTGGTTGACAGACTTTTATTTATATAATAGAATTTCATCGTCTTATTATAATTTTTCGATGTGGTATATATAATTTTATATCAATTTATAACCTTAAGAGTTGTTATAAGACTCAAAAGATTTTTTTGGTAATATCTAGAACTAATGATTTCTCTTATTTATGATATAGTATAAAATTTCATCAATTCAGATCATCATAATTTTCGATGTGTGATAATTCTACTTAAATTTATTGTTTTAAGAACTCTTTTTAGGACTTAAAAGATTTATGATTGATATCTAAAGACGATGATAACTTTTATTTATATAATAGAATTTCATCAACTTAATGCAATTTTTCGACGTGGGATAATTTTAATTCAATCTATAGCCTTAAGAGCTATTATAAGACTCAAAAGGTTTTTTTATTAATATCAAAAAACGAATAATTTCTCTTATTGATGATGTAGAATTTCACATATCGTTTATAGTCTTAAGAGCTTTTTAAAACTCAAAAGAGAAATTTTTACTTAAGTTTATTATAGTCCCAAGAGCCTTTCTAAAAGTCAAAAGAGGTTTAGTTTATATCTATATAGTTTAAGAGTTTTTTTAAGACTCAAAAGTGTGGGATATATTTATTAATTAAGTTTATGGTCTTAAGTTTTTTTTAAGAACCAAAAGATTTTGTTTTTCCATCTAAGTTATTAAAAACGAATGATTACTCCTATTTGTATAATCGAATTCGATCACCTTATTACGTTTGGACAAATGATTATCTAAAACGAATGATTTCTCTTATTAATGATCTCATCATAATTTTTCGATGTGTAATAATTTCACTTAAATTTATAGTTTTAAGGGCTCTTTTAATTAGGACTCAAAAGATTTTTGTTTGATATCGTCATGGTTTTAAGAAATCTTTTTAGCACTCAAAAGATTTTTGTTTGATATCTAAAAACGATGATTACTTTTATTTATATAATAAAATTTCATCACTTTTTTTTGTAATATTTCGATGTGGGATAATTTTTATTTCAATTTATAACTTTAAGAGAAGTATTATAAGATTCAAAAGATTTTTGATTAATATATAAACATGAATAATGATTCCTCTTTTCTCTCAGCTTACTGTCCTAAGAGCATTTTTAAGACTCGAAATTTTTTTAGCTGATATCCTAGGACAAATGATTATTATTTATAATATATAGAATTTCATTAGCTTATCATAACTTTTTGATGTGAGACAACGTTAGGATAATTATAATAATAAAAGAGTTTGTTTTTATATCTAACGACTTAAGAATGGGCTATTACTCTTATTTATTTAATAAAATTCAATCATCTTATTATAATTTTTCGATGTGAGATAATCTTACCTAAGTTTATAGTCTCAAGTACTTTTGTAAGTCTAATTTTTTTTATATCTAATAACGAATCTTATTTATAATATCAAATTCCATCACCTCATAATTTTTCGATATAGAATGAATAATTTTGATTTAAGTTTAGATATAGTCTTAAGAACTCTCGTACTTCGTCATTACTTGAGTTTATAATCTTAAGAGGTTTTAAGACTCAGTTGAGTTTTGGAAGATATCTAATAATGATTAGTCATATTTAAGGACGAAAGATTACATTTATTTACAATATAGAATTTCATCGCCTCATCATATTCATCGTTTTATTGTAGAATTGATTACTCTTATTTCTTATTTATAATATAAAGTTTCATCACCTTGTTACTCCCTCCGTTCCAATGAATTGTTTGCCTTTCCTTTTGGCACCAAGATTAAAGGAACCAATGAGGGAGTGACATGTAGAGCAAAACTCATGAGAATGATCAAATTGCATATAAAAAATATTCCTAAAATAGAAAGGCAAACAATTCATTGAGACGTCCCAATATGGAATAGGCAAACAATTCATTGGGACGGAGGGAGTATAATTTATCGATGTGAGATTATGTTACTTCAGTTTGTAGTCTTATTAAGATATTTTCTAAGACTCAAAAGGTTTTTTTATTGATATTTAAGAACGAATGATTAGTTTTATTTATAATATAAAATTTCATTATCATAATTTTTTTGATGTGAGATAATTACCGTCTTAAGAGCTTCTTTTAAGACCCAAAAAATACTTGATTCTCTTATTTATAATATAGAATAATCATCATCTTATTTTAATTGTTTCGATGTGGGACAATATTAAGTTTGTAGTCTTATTAAAAAAAACTCTAAGACTCAAATTTATTTTTTTTGTCGATATTCAAAAAACAATGATTATTCTTATTTATATTATAAAATTCCATAACCTCATCATAACTTTTCAATGTGGGATAATTACTTGAGTTTATAATCTTGAGAGTTCTTTATGACTCAAAAGCTTTTTGATGGATATCTAAGAACGGATGATTACTATTATTTATAATATAGAATTTCACCACCTATTATAATTTGTTGATGTGTGATTACGACTCCTTCCGGCCATTATTTTTTGTCCCGTTTCATTAAAATATTCTTCACAAATATTGGGGTAATGGGGCAAAAAATAGTGTCTGGAGGGAATATTATTTATAATGTAGAATTTCATCACCTTATTATAATTTATCTATGTGGGATAACTTTAATATCTTTATATGTAATAAATTCATCATTTTTTCGAGTAAATAAAAAATATGAAATTTATACTCTAATGAAAGCATTTTTTACCACGAATCTAAATAATTCATTTTTATAATTTTATTTACGATAATTTTTTGTTAAATGAAATTTAAAGATTTTTAGAAGAAAATATATAAAAACATCACATTAATATAATAGATTAAATATATTGATTGTAATAATTAAAAGATTCTCTACTTGATTTTTTATTTTTATTAATGATACTTTCCTAAATTAAGTATTGATTTAACGGACCAATCACATTGCTCGAAAACTTCTTCCTTTATATATATATATATATATATTGATTAGTTAAAACAAAAAAGAAATCAACACCCAACCCGTTTTTTAGATCCACAACTTGTTTCACTGAAGTCAAAATAACTTGTTAATCTAGGGTCGATACCCTATCCGACTTGTTCGGTTAGTGAGAATTTATTAAAATTAAAAAAATATTTATATCTAAATATTATATTTGGATTATAATTAAAAAATAAATGTTTTTTATTACTTTACTTAATTATAAAATATTCAATTTTGATGGGGGTCGGCAGCCTGCTCCGAGCCGCCTGCTTGGCAGGCTCCCAGAAGGTTGCCTAAAGAGCCCGGAAACCGACCCGGCAAACAGTCGAAGCAAAAAACTGAAGTAGGAGACCTACTGAGGACTCCAGATGACCGCCTGACCAGCAGGTGACGTAGCCTGCTTAGGCCTAGCCCTCACAACCCCTACCCGCCTGCCCTCTGGGAAAATCTCCGCAGGCAGGGCAGGGATCACCAGGAACCTCCTCGTCATTTTGCCTAAAGGTAAATGAGAATGGGTGGATGAGAAGAAGCCACTTGTCACCTCCTTATCCACCCATTCTCCTTCTACTTCCCTCTCTTGTGGGAAGGTATAAATACTCTCCCATTTCCCACAAGAAAGGGGTTGGATTTCCTCTCTCTAGAACTCTTATTCTTAAATCGCCACCTAGTTCCTCACGAGCTAGGTTCCTTAAGGCATTCACGGACTGACTTAGGCATCGGAGAGGGTTTCCTCGGACAACCTCCGAGGCCCTGTGCGTTCTGTGTGCAGGGAGCCAGCCCATTCCACCGGGAAGGTCCGACTAAAGGAGTAGGAGGAAGGAGAGCCAGTCAAGATTGGTCAATTGACATCCCAAGCAACATCAAACGATACGAACCCGAATTCCACGTCGGGTTAATTGATTCCAATACCGGAACAATTTGGCGCCGTCTGTGGGGAAGATCTGGTTGTATCCACGAGTTACCCACAAAAAATCAACCATTCCCAATTACAAAAACTAACCAATCAAAGTAAACATGCCTGAGATCATCGACACTAGTGTAGGGGCAGGTCCAACGGTCCCACCGGTGACCTCCCTGTATGGCATGCCGCAGCCGGAGAGGGCGCCTCCCACCACGATCCTGGGGATGGGGGGAACCAGTATCCTGGGCATGCCAAGTGCCGCTGTAGCACCAGAGCTGGGGGCACATCCAGAGCACACCCTGAACCTAACCCCAGCTCAGATGGTACAGACAGCCGCTTTCTTCTCCGCAATGCTTAACCAGGAGTTCACTTCGGAGGACCTGGTAGGCAGGGTTGCAACGACCCCCAGACAGCCCCCCTTAGTCAGCAGGGATGGGGCTGGGGGCACGAAGCGAACCGCCGTCAGGAACGCCCAGAGGAAAGCAAGAAGAATAGCTCAAGTATACGCACAGGTGCAGAGGCGCATCACAGCAGGCAGCCAAGAGCCGCCTGCCCAACAACAGGCGTTCTCCATACACACCACGGAGTCCGCATCCGGAGAGAAGAGAGGTCTGTCTCTCAGGGATTGCAGGAGCGGATGAGGCACAAGGAGCCTGCGTCTAAACGCCTGGGAGAAAAACAGGGCGGAGTCTTTTCCAGGTTAACACCAGCAGCAAAGGGACAACCAGCCCCAGGGTTGTCCCAAAGCCTGCAGTCTAGGCTTAACCGGGGACAGCCGCTTGAATCAAGATACCACCAAGATGACAACCTCGGTCAGTCCCAGAGAAAACGATCCAGACAAATCTCCTTTGACACGGAAGACGAAGCAGCGAGCAGGCGGCCACCGAGGCACCGCTCCCCCAGTACGAGGAAACCGATCCCTAGACAATGGGATATCCACGGTAACCAGTCTGGGGAAAGCAGGTCACGAGTGGTAGGCAGGCCCACAAAAACTCTTCTTCATCCTGATGTACAAGAATACCCCATCCCAAAAATCAAAATGCCCACCGTCAAGTTTGACGGGACCACAGATCCAGAGGATCATCTGGCGGCATTTGAGAGTCACATGGGCATGTATGACGTGGATGACGCAATCTGGTGTAAAATCTTCCCAACCACTCTGGTAGGGCTTGCACAAGGATGGTTGAGGGATCTTCGCCAGGGATCGATCAGCTTCTTTATAGAGTTAGCCGAGGCCTTCCTTGAACAATATGCAGGGAACAAAAGGAGGCGACTCACTCGGTTTGACCTAATGACCCTGAAGCAGAAAAAGGGCGAAAGCGTCAGGGAGTACCTAAAGAGGTTTGACTTGTCCTACCAGCAAGTCAGAGAGATTGATGATTCCACCGCTGCCTACGCCCTGACAATCTCCCTGCTCCCAGGGGAAATGAAGAATCAGATGATCAGGGCCCAGCTAGAAACTTTGGCCAAGGCCAGAAAAATCGCTGAAGGGTTTATTCTGCAGGAAGAGTTTCACAGCCTGCCGGACACCCCTGCAGGCCAGACAAGGCCGCAAGGGGGACCGCAGGGTGGACGCGGCAGAAACGAACCAGGCAAACAGAGAGAGGAGGGGGATACCCCCAAGAAAGAACGCACGGCTTACCAACCAAGGTTTGACAGCTACACTGCCCTCAACAAGCCGAGGGCAGAAATCTTTGAGCTGGAGAAGGAAACAGCAAAATGGAATCGTCCAAACAAGTCGCGCAGCCCAAAGGGGGATCCTAAAAAATTCTGCACGTTTCACGATTGCATAGGCCATACCACGGAGAAATGCCGACACTTAAAAATGAGATAGAGAAACTCATAAGAAACGGCTGGCTGAGTAACTATGCAGCGAGGAACAAAACCCAAAAGGAAGCGGCGGACAAGCCTGAAGGCTCAGCCCAAAATCGCACAATCATTCATGTAGTGTCAGGAGACGCAGAGGGGCGAACAAGCAGACGAAGCCAGAAAAAGCAGATCCGCGAATTGCGAAACCAGATTTGCTACGCTGAGACGGCAGGAAGCCCAAAGGGTACGACCTTGAGCATCACCCCTGAAGATGCAGGGAGAGTCATATACCCGCACAGCGACCCCTTAGTCCTAACCCTAGAGATTAGCAACCACATTGTCAAGAGATGCATGGTGGACACTGGCGCCTACACAAACCTCTTGTACAAGGATGCCTTTGAAAGAATGAATCTAGAGAAAAGACACCTGAAGCCGGCCCCTAGATCTTTGTATGGGTTTAGTGGGGCAGGTGTACTTCCTATGGGGATTATTGACTTACCGGTAACATTCGGGGAGGGGGCCTCTGCCAGGAATGTCAGGGCATCATTTGTTGTGGTGGATGCCAAGTCTGCATACAACGCCCTGATAGGGCGGGCCACTTTAGATGAAATCGAAGCCGCTGTGTCAGTCAGGCCCCTCACCATAGCCTATGTGACAGAATTTGGCATGGAAGGGAAGGTCCATGGGGATCAGGAGTCGGCCAGACACTGTTATTCCGTGGCCCTGCAAGCCCAGGAAACAGAAAGAAAAGGAAAACGAAAAGCCGAAGGCTCCCCCAGCAGGGAGGGTGAAATCCCGGCTGCCCAGCAAAAAGCAGCCCACTTAGAGCCTGAAGGGGAGAGCATGATGGTGGACTTAGAACCAGGGAGGCAGGTCCTCATAGGGGCCGACCTGGAGGAGTCCTACCAGAAGGAGTTAATTGCAGTTTTGAGAGAAAACAAGGACGTATTTGCTTACTCTGCAGATGAAATGCCAGGGGTCGACCCGGCTTTTATTGTTCACAAGCTGAATGTTAACCCGGAGGCTCGCCCCGTAAAACAGAGGAAAAGAAACATGTCCGCGGAAAAAGACGCAGCGATAAAAGAAGAAATAGACAAACTCTTAAAGGCAGACTTCATTGAAGTCTGTGATTACCCTGAGTGGTTGGCGAACGTTGTGATGGTAAAAAAGTCATCAGGCGCATGGAGAATGTGCGTAGACTTCACAAATCTTAACAAAGCCTGCCCAAAAGACTGCTACCCCCTGCCCAGGATAGACCAACTGGTGAACGCCACTAGTGGGTATACCACGTTAAGTTTTTTGGATGCATTCTCAGGGTACCATCAAGTGTACCTCTGGCAGCCTGACAGGGTGAAGTGCGCCTTCATAACCAGCCATGGCACTTATATGTATAAGATGATGCCATTTGGGCTGAAGAATGCAGGCGCCACCTATCAGCGATTGGTGGACAAGGTCTTTGAAAACCAAAAAGGGAGAAACTTGGAAGCCTACGTCGACGATGCAATCGTCAAAAGCAAGGGAGACGGGGAGCACCTGGCGGACCTGCAGGAAACATTCTCCTCCCTGCGATCGTGCAAGATGAAGTTAAATCCAAAGAAATGCACGTTCGGAGTCCGATCTGGCAAATTCCTAGGGTTCTTAGTCAGCTCTAGGGGAATAGACGCCAATCCCGAAAAAATTCAGGCGGTCCTAGACCTCCCAGAGCCTAAGACCATAAGGGATATCCAACGACTCATAGGCAGGATGGCTGCCCTGGCTCGCTTTATCGCCAGGTCAGCAGACAAGTCAACCCCTTTCTTCAAAGTGTTGAAGGGCAACAAGCAATTCAAATGGGAGGATGAGCAGAAGAAAGCCTTCGAACAGTTGAAGGAGCATCTGAAGAAACTCCCTACCTTGGCGAGACCCGTGGCAGGAGAAAAGTTATACCTATACATTGCTGTCACCAACTCAACAGTGAGTGCAGTCATCTTGAAAGAAGAAGCAGGCTCACAGCAGCCCATCTACTTTGTAAGTCACGCCCTGGGGGCAGCAGAAAGAAACTATCCTATGGTCGAAAAGGGCGCCTATGCAGTCGTCATAGCAGCCAGAAAACTCAGGCCCTACTTCGACGCACATCCTGTTGTGGTCCTCACCGACCAGCCACTAGAAAGGATACTGGAAAAGTTTGAGAAATCAGGAAGGCTGCTAAAATGGGCAATTGAGTTAAGCGGACTGGGGATATCATACCAGCCCAGGACAGCCATCAAAGCACAGGCCCTGGCGGACTTCCTGGCTGAATGTTCTCACTCTGGGGAAAAGGAACCTCCCACAGAGGAGTGGATAGTACACACTGACGGGTCCTCAACAGCCAATGGAGCAGGGGCAGGGGTCGTGCTGACCAGCCCTGAAGGAGTGGATTTTGAGCATGCGCTCAGATTCACCTTCCCTGCGTCAAACAACGAGGCAGAATATGAGGCCGTACTAGCGGGAATAAATCTAGCCAAGACTGCAGGCGCAGAGCGAATTGTACTAGCAACCGACTCCCAGCTCATTGCCAATCAAATCAACGGGGAATATGAGGCTAGGGATCAGGCCATGGCCACCTACCTAGAAAAGGTAAAGCAGGGATTATCAAGCCTAAAGTCCTATGAAATCAGGCAAATACCTCGGTCACAGAATAACCGGGCTGACGCCCTTTCAAAGCTGGCCAGCTCCAGCCTGCAAGACATAAGGAGGTCATTTTGGGTTGATGTTGTGCATGAGAAGTCCACTACCGCCTGCCAAACCGTCAACATCGTCGAAGAGGAACGGGATAACTGGATGACCCCCCTCCTTCAGTTCAAAAAATACGGCATCCTATCATCTGACCCAGTACATAAAAGGAAGGTACAGGCCAAAGCAGCATGGTTTATGGTAATTAATGAAGAACTATACAAGAAATCCTTCACCTTCCCTCTACTCAGATGCCTGGGGGCAGAGCAGGCCGCTGAAGTTTTGGACGACATCCATTCAGGGATCTGCGGGCATCATATTGGAGGAAGGTCGCTGGCCCACAAAGCTCTAAGGACAGGCTACTACTGGCCTACAATGCTGGCAGATGCAAGAAGCCTGACCCAGAAATGCAAAAAATGTCAACTCTTCGCTCCATCAATTCATGCCCCAGCTCAAGAACTCAGGCCAATTCTATCTCCCATCCTTTTCGCCCAATGGGGGATGGACATACTGGGTCCCTTCGCTACGGCCATAGGGGGACGAAAGTTTCTAATCGTGGGGATTGACTACTTCACAAAATGGGTTGAAGCAGAGGCAGTCTCGAACATCACCGAGCCGGCAGTCAGGAAGGTCATCTGGAGAAACATCATAACCAGATTCGGCCTACCAAAAGTGTTAGTGTTTGATCACGGGAGGCAGTTTGATAATGACCCCCTAAGAGCTTGGCTGGAAGGGCATGGAATCAACGTCGCCTATTCCGCCGTCTGCCATCCGCAGACCAATGGGCAAGCCGAAGCCGCTAACAAATAAATCCTAAATGGACTCAGGAAGATGGTAGATGATCTCAAAGGAAGATGGGCTGACGAACTACCAAGTATACTCTGGTCAATAAGGACCACCAGGAAAGAATCAACAGGTCAGACGCCATTCGGCCTAGTATACAGAGCAGAGGCTCTACTACCTATCGAGGTACGAATTCCTACCCTGCGGGCTCAGCAATACAGCAAGGCTGACAACGAGGCAGCAATGACCGAGGCCCTAGACCTGGTCCATGAAATCAGGGAGGAGGCCAGCATCAACATAGCCGCCTATCAGCAAAGGATGAGGAAGGCATACAACAAGAGGGTACAAGAGAGAAGGTTCCAGATAGGTGACCTAGTACTAAGTAAGACGCAGGCTGTAGGAAAGTCTAGGGAGCACGGCAAACTGAGCGCCAACTAGGAAGGCCCATACCAGGTAACCCAGATTTTGGGAACAAGCACGTACAAAATCGCCAACCCAGAAGGCCAAGAGCTGAACGCACATTGGAACGCCGACACCCTGAAAAAATACTATGTCTAGCTAAACCTTAGAAAAATCTCGTCTCTAAGAAAAAGTACTGGCGGAGAACGATCAGAATGAAATGTCGAAGGCTCCGACCACCCTTATGTTCTAACAAAAGTTTTTATATATAATACTCAAAGATTCATACTCGTTGTCTGTTTAAAGCTTGCGCTCTCACACACAAACGAGCAGGGGGCAATAGGGGGAGGCCCCCCTGCTGCCAGAACCGAGGAAAATGGCCCCCCCCAACAAAAATTTCCTACCTCTAGGCAGGAAGGGTGCAAGCTACGCGCAACTAACAAGGACTGGGGGCAATTCCTCCCAACCTTGTATAAAAAACGCAAAAAAGCTCTCCCTGCCTACCTCCGGGCAGGCAGGGGGCAGGCCTCCTGGACTCCGAGCAGAGGCCAGGGATAGGCCAAGCTACGCACAGCTAACAAGGACTGGGGACAATTCCCCCAACCTTGTATAAAAAACGCAAAAAACTCTCCCTGCCTACCTCTGGACAGGCAGGGGGCAGGCCCCCTGGACTCCGAGCAGAGGCCAGGGACAGGCCAAGCTACGCACAGCTAACAAGGACTGGGGGCAATTCCCCCAACCTTGTATAAAAAACGCAAAAGCTCTCCCTGCCTACCTCTGGGCAGGCAGGGGGCAGGCCCCCGGACTCCGAGCAGAGGCCAGGGACAGGCCAAGCTACGCGCAGCTAACAAGGACTGGGAGCAATTCCCCCAACCTTGTATAAAAAATGCAAAAAACTCTCTCTGCCTACCTCTGGGCAGGCAGGGGTCAGGCCCCCCGGACTCCGAGCAGAGGCCAGGGACAGGCCAAGCTACGCACAGCTAACAAGGACTGGGGGCAATTCCCCCACCCTTGTATAAAAAACGCAAAAAGCTCTCCCTGCCAACCTCTGAGCAGGCAGGGGGCAGGCCCCCTGGACTCCGAGCAGAGGCCAGGGACAGGCCAAGCTACGCACAGCTAACAAGAATTGGGGGCAATTCCCCCCTCCCCCCCCCCCCCCCCCACCTTGTATAAAAAACGCAAAAAGCTCTCCCTACCTACCTTTGGGCAAGCAGGGGACAGACTACGCACAGCTAACAAGGGCTGGGGAAAATCCCCCAACCTTGGATCAGGCCATACCTTAATGGAGAAAGAAAGAAGCAGACCAAAACGAAAGAAAGGCATTCCATAAACAAACCCATGAAGGGTAAAAAGGTATTACAAAAACTACTAAGGCAAAGATCCAAAAGCTAAATATTACAAACAGTTGGCCACAACAAAGGCTCGGCGCAGAGAATGGGGCTATTTCAAGAGAGGATGAACATCATGGAGCCTCCTGGCTTGGACCAGCCGCCGCCTCAGGGGGTTTGGCCGCCCGAGCCTCGTTTTTAGCGGAATAGAGGCTTCGGAAGGCCTCCTCATCAAACACGGGGAACATCTCCCCAATCACCTCCATCACTAGCTCCAAAGAAGAGTTGGCTCCACTCACAAAGCTTGAATCCACTGCAGCCTTGGTCTCCTCCGCTAGGACATCCTTCTCTTTTTGCCACTCACTCTTGGCCTGCTCAAAGGTTGAGTCAGCCTTAGACAGGCGTTCCTCCATATCAGTTGCTTTCCTCTTCAGGTGCTCCATCTCAGCCAGAGAGAGGTTAGCTCGCTCCATCGCCGAGCGACTCTCCTTCAGCTCAGCTTCATACTTGGTTGTTTCCCTCACAGCTCTCTCTCCTTGAAGCTTCCACTGATCAGCCTGACTTCTCACCCCCTCTAGCTCACCCTCCTGCTTAGCCAACTTGTCTTTCAAGCTGTTTATCAAAGTTATGTCCCTTTCCACCATAGCCAGACGGTCAGGAGGAGGAGCCCCAGGTGTGACGGTCAGCTCTTCGTCGCTCAAACGGCTTAAAGCCGCCAGCTCTGCAGATGCCAACAACACCTTAGAGGTACGTTGGATATACTGAATCACTTGGTGAGAAGTTGAGGTTACAGACTTGGTAAGACGGTCGGCTAAGACGGCGCCGGAATCAGAGAGCAGGCCCGACACGTCTACACTGTCGCCCGCAGTATAATGGAACTCTGTATTCTCCTCCTGAAAAAGGGCGCTCGGAATGTCACGAGCAGGGCGTTTTGCCTTAGGAGTAACAACGTCTGCCTCCAAGTCCACCACAGTAGTCCCTGAGGGCTCCCTACCCCTTTTTCTCCTCTGTTACATGGGAACACTCTCCCCAGTCCCCTCAGAATTCACGGGGCGCGATCTCTGGGAAATTTGAGGCCTGGCAGGAGAGTCACCATGCTTGCATCCAGGGGAAGGGGTGGCCCCTGAAGTAACCTCAGCTTCCCCATCATGAATACTGGGGGAAGGAGTCGTTGGCTTCGCTGATGGCAGACGTGAGGGAAGAGGCAGCCTCCGGCCAGCAGCAAGATCCTTTACGAGCTTCATCAAGCTTTTCTCCCCTTTCTTGAAATTTGAAGGGAGGGAGGGACGCTTGGAAAGGATTACAAAATCCTCACTCAAACCTGGCCTTCTTACCTGCTTCCTTGTCCAACGACGAACAGCAGAGTCTGCAGAGAAAGATGGGCAGTCAGTTAAAAAACGAAGAAATGTAAGGAAAATCTCTCAGAAAAATCGCGCCAGCAAAAGCCCCCTAGAACTACCTTCAAGGCTAGGGATCAGGCCCAATGGGAGCAAGTACTCATCCGTGGCTATAAGCTCCGCGTGGGGAAGCCAGAAAGCAGGGCCAAAAACGCCAGACTTATTCGCAACTATTTCAAACTTCTTGACTAAAATCTCCTCTTTGGCACTCAGCTTCACCTCCAGGGCCTTCCCCCCGACGCCTGGATGATACTCATCGCGGGTTTCCATACGGGTATGAACATGGTTCCTAAAATGCCTAGGAATCCGCCACCCTGACGCGCTATGTACATACAAGAAATTATTCTTCCAGTCTTTCAGGCTGCTTAAAGCCGGCCAGACCAGAGCATATTTCTTCTGTCTCTGCAAGGACCAGTACCCAGGGGAGCCGTCTCCCCCTGACGAGGACACCATTTGTAGCCCAACCATAAAGCGAAGGGCATCAATATAGGGCCCTTCACCGTGAAAAAGACAGGTCCAGGTGTAAGCTATCAGGGACCTAATAGCTGAGGCAGTCAGCTGAGCTATAGCAACGTTCATCCTCCTGAAGGCCTCATCCAGGAAAGGGTGAAGAGGGAATCGCAGGCCGAATTCCAAGCTTTTGTGGTAAACGGCCACACAGCCTTTAGGGGGGCAACATACTGTGTCCTTTTCCCCTGGGACTACGACAGTGTACCCCTCCCCAAAATTATAGAACTTCTCAATTTCCTCGGCAGCATTGCTTTCTAAAATCAAGTCCCTATTTTTGGCCTCGGGGTAGGTTTTTAGGGGAATCAAGTATTTATTCTTATCCAAATAATAAGTCTTTCCTCTTTCCCTACGGATGAGGGGGCCGGCAATCCTAGAAGGGTCTACCTCCAGTGCCTCATTGTCCGAATCGACAACGTCAAAGGGAGCGGGTTCGGGTGATTCAGCACCCTCCCCCCTGTCAAGGTGATCCTCCTCCCTGGGCCCAACCCCAGAAGAGGAGGCCAAATCACGTCTGTCCCTGTCTCCACCCACAGTCCTCTCAGGCAATGAACTAAAAGAGAAAGCTCGAACTCGAGACATACTGGCCTATAAAGAAAAAGTACCGGCGAAAGGAAAGAAAGGGTGAAGATGTAAAGAGAGATCCTAACCTAGAACGTTGGTCGTCGCCGGGAAATGTGACGATAAGCACTCCTTGGTCTCACAAAGATCTCAGCAACGAAGACGGTTTGGGAGTAGGAAAGGGATTATGAATTTCGAAAAGTGTAAAAGAGATAAATGGAGGAGGGAAGGGGCTTATATAAAGCCCAGGAAGCCAAAAGGCCGCCTCTCTGACAAAACGTCCCCAACAATCTACCCCACGTGTCACGCATTGAACACAAGCTGCTCACCCCTTCCCAAGAAGGGCCTCGAAAAGGCAAAAAGTGTCAGAGGAACAGTCAGCTGGCAACGTCATCCCCGCATTCAAAAAATAATAATAATAATAATAATAATAATAATAAAATATAAAAAATAGCAAAGTCGCTCGGATTTTTTCATTAGCCTTAATGGAAAATGGGCAGGTTACATGTCATGCCAGGCAAATAAAGAAAATACATAAAGAGCCTGAATTTCTGGCTCGACTCGCCTATGCCCTGCAAAGCAGGCCTAATCATCGCCCAAGTCTGGAGAATAGTCTCCAGGGCTACCTTGACCCCCGATGTCCGATCCCCAATCCCAGTCTGGGGAATCCTTGAAAGGGTCGCCGGGGGGTCCATCCTCATCCCTGTCGCTCAAGCAGCCCAGACCCTCACTGTCTTCGGAGTCTCGTCTACTAACATCCCAGTCCCTGCCATAGGGAACAGCCTGGGATTCATCACAAGTACGACAGCCCGTCCTCTTCACTGGAGAGGAAGGGCCTGACCCCAGAGAGGAGTCTACGTCGGAACAGTCGAGGTCGAACTGTTCAGGATGCAACCACGGGAAACACTCATGGCAACCCCGGTCAAAACATCCCCCTCCTTGAAGGCAGCGCTGGAACCTGGGGGCCGCAGGAGGCAGGGATCTTCTAGGACGCTTGTCCGCCATAACTGTAGCCTTCTGAACGCTCCGACAGGGATGTGGCCGTGAACGACGACTGCGTCGAAGAGCCCGAAATGCTGCCCGAGTGTACCTCAGTCTCCAAAATCCTTTGAAAAGAAAGGTGACAGTGCGAACTCCATGGCGAGTAATTGATTTTTTGATCCAAACCATAATTCGACAAAGAAAAGTGGAAGAATTGAGGATGAGTTAACAGAAATGGCAAGGAAAGATGGAATTTATACGAAGGAAACGCAGCATTAAATGGCATCCCAACCACCCTGGAAGGGAAAGCCACCAATCACAAAGTCTTCACATTTCCCGAAAATCCATCGAGCAAAGGGGGTAATCATTGCAAAAGACCCCTCAACTCTTTGCATACCTGACACAACTGAACTTCATTCCTCGGGAAGGTGCGAAAGCATTAAATGCAGCAGTGAAGGCGAAAATAAGTCAACCTCCCCCTATCTAAGCAAAAGTTGCCAGCCGGAAGGAAGCCTTGCTTCCCCCCAGCTTGCGAGGGCCAATTGATGGGGGTCGGCAGCCTGCTCCGAGCCGCCTGCTTGGCAGGCTCCCAGAAGGTTGCCTAAAGAGCCCGGAAACCGACCCGGCAAACAGTCGAAGCGAAAAACTGAAGTAGGAGACCTACTGAGGACTCCAGATGACCGTCTGACCAGCAGGGTGACGTAGCCTGCTTAGGCCTAGCCCTCACAACCCCTACCCGCCTGCCCTCTGGGGAAATCTCCGCAGGCAGGGCAGGGATCACCGGGGACCTCCTCGTCATTTTGCCTAAAGGTAAATGAGAATGGGTGGATGAGAAGAAGCCACTTGTCACCTCCTTATCCACCCATTCTCCTTCTACTTCCCTCTCTTGTGGGAAGGTATAAATACTCTCCCATTTCCCACAAGAAAGGGGTTGGATTTTCTCTCTCTAGAACTCTTACTCTTAAATCGCCACCTAGTTCCTCACGAGCTAGGTTCCTTAAGGCATTCACGGACTGAATTAGGCATCGAAGAGGGTTTCCTCGGACAACCTCCGAGACCCGGTGCGTTCTGTGTGCAGGGAGCCAGCCCGTTCCGCCGGGAAGGTCCGACTAAAGGAGTAGGAGGAAGGAGAGCCAGTCAAGATTGGTCAATTGACATCCCAAGCAACATCAAACGATACAAACCCGAATTCCACGTCGGGTTAATTGATTCCAATACCGAAACAAATTTAATACAACTTTTTTTACCATTTAATTGTAGAGTAATTTCAAAATTTGAATTAATTATTTTTTAAAATATAAACATTACTCTGTATTAAAGAGTACAATAATAATATTTAAAAAATTTAAAAATATTTTTGTTCGACTTAAAAAGTTTATAAGAAATATAAGTCTTCGAAACTATTTTTGATCCTAATCCGAACCGTGACCCGTATAACCCGACTTATATTTGATCTGACCCATATTTGGACCCGACCCGCTATAGCCATTTGACAGGTATACATATTACACTTCCGCTTTATTTTTGAGGGGTTGAATAATTTTAATTGATGATGTTAATTTTCAACCCGTAACCGTAAGTTAAAGATCAGGGTTCAGACCCTTAAACGAAATTAAAAATATAGTTCGAGTACTAATCTTACCCTTGAATATCTTTCTATCGGTTTTGCTGTCATTTTTTAAGACATATAAACTCTTCTATAAATAAAGTTAAAAGGGTTGTTTATGCATTTAAGTTTTTGCCACGTGGCGGACATTAAATGCTTGAGCAACACTTTATAACTTTATTATTATTATTATTATTATTATTATTATTATTATTATTATTATTATTATTTATAATTTCTTTCCTTTTGTCAATTTAGTCTTACTGAATTTTTCCCTCATATATATATATGTATGTGTCACCAAGTTTTGCCTTTACACAGTTGCAAATTTTGTGTTCTTAAAAGATTTCCCGTTCTATTTTCAAAATATTCTCCTCAGTTGTATACTCGCTCTTTGTTTGTTCTAATTTTAGTGCTAATTTTTTTCGTGCATGTGTTGTTGTTTAGTGAACTTATGTGAAGCCACTAATCAAGTTTGGAATTCCTCGCTTTTCAGGTATAATAGTTTTATTTTAGTTGATTATTTATATAGATATATTTGAAGTTAACTTTAAATATAATGGATTTGGGGTTCATAAGATTGTACTTTTATTTATATTCAAACTTGAAAAAATTTACACAATATGATTAAAAAGAGGTTACAACTGTTTTTGTTTTTCAGTTTCTTGCATTCGGCTTTGATTTATTCTTATTGCATTTTGTTTTGTTGCTTATATATGTATTGTTTTTTCATGATTATTATCTACATTCCTTATCAATGAATAATAATTTTCTACTCATTATTATAACAAATAATAATTAAATAAGGGTAAATGAAAAGATTTTGGTCAATTACTAATATAATTAATTACATTTAATGAAAAAAAACTTAATATCACATATAATAATACAACAAATTATTAAATAAAAGTTTTAGAAAAGAGTGTGATTTCTGAAAATGTAGGTCATAATAAAGTTTTTAATGAAAACAAATAAATTTATTAATGAAAACAAATTGCATTGATTTTTACATTCACAAATGAAAATTCTTATTGTTATAAAAGGTAGTATTACACAATTTACTATTTTCGATTAAAAAAAAAGGTACACTCTTATGAACACAAAACCCATGATAGATAAATTTAACTTGAAATATATTTATATAAATAATCAATGAATTATAATTAAATAAGGGTAAATGAAAAGGTTTTGGTCAATTACTAATGTAATTAATTATATTTAATAAAAAAAAACTTAATATCACATATAATAATACAACAATTTATTAAATAAAAGTTTTAGAAAATATAATGATTTCTGAAAATGTAGGTCATAGTAAATTTATTAATGAAAACAATTTGCATTGATTTTTACCTTCACAAATGAAAATTCTTATTGTTATAAAAGGTAGTATTACACAATTTACTATTTTCGATTAATAAAAAAAAGTACACTCTTATGAACACAAAACTCATGATATTTAAAGTTAACTTGAAATATATTTATATAAATAATCAATGAAAATGAAAGTATTATAACTGAAAAATGAGAAATTTCAGACTTGATTATTGGCTTTGCATAAGTTCACTAAACAAAAACAAAATCCGAAAAGTAATATCCGTAATACATTTATTATCGCTTAAATTTTTAAATTACATATTTTTCTACGCCTTTTTTATATCTAATTCTCCGTCCGCACTAATTTGTTATGTTATTAGTATGTTGTATTAATTTATGCTTTTATTAGATTTCTTATTAATTTTATTATTATCTATCTATCTATATTCTATATATAAAGTTAAAAAGGTTATTTGAGTATTTAATTTTCTGCCACGTGGCAGATATTAAATGCTCAAACAATCCTTTAATTTATGTGTCATCAAATTTTGGCTTTATACAATGGCACATTTTTTCTTATTAAAAAATTTTTCGTTCTATTTTTAAAATACTCTCTTCAGTTTTATAATTGTTCTCCGTTGATTCTAATTTTAGTGCTAATTTTATCTTTTTGCATCTAATTTTAGTTAACTTATGTGAAGCCAATGATCAAGTCTGGAATTTCTCACTTTTCAGGTATAATAATTTTATTTAAATTGATTATTTATATAGATATATTTCAAGTTATCTTTAAATATTATGGATTTTGTGTTCATAAGAGTGTGCTTTTATTTATATTCAAACTTGAAGAAATTTACAAAATATAATTAAGAAGAAGTTACAACTGTTTTTGTTTTTCAATTTCTTGCATTCGGCTCTAATTTATTCTTATTGCATTTTGTTTTGTTGCCTATATATGTATTGTTATTTCATAATTATGGATATGTTTCCGTTCTATTTTTAAAATACTCTCTTTAGTTGTATAATTATTCTCCGTTGATTCTAATTTTAGTGCTAATTTTATCTTTTTGCATCTAATTTTAGTTAACTTATGCGAAGCCAATGATCAAGTCTGGAATTTCTCACTTTTCAGGTATAATAATTTTATTTTAACTGATTATTTATATAAATATATTTCAATTTAACTTTAAATATCATTGATTTTATGTTCATAAGAGTGTACTTTTATTTATATTCAAACTTGAAGAAATTTAAAATATGATTAAGAAGAAGCTACAATTGTTTGTGTTTTTACAATTTTTTGCATTCGACTCTAATTTATTTTTATTGCATTTTGTTTTGTTGCTTATATATGTGTATTGTTTTTTCATAATTATAGATATGTTATAAATTTTTCACTTTATTATTAAACTTATAGATAATCACATTAGTGAGCGTCGCATACTTCTCGGTTGGCCTTGATAATTGGTTATATATAGTACTGAATTTTTTATAATTTGCAATAATATAGTACTGAATAATTTGCAATAATATAGTACTAAATATTTTTAATAATATAGTACCGAATTTTTAATTATTATATGTGATGTTAAGTATTCTATTTATTAAATTTGGAGTTAATTATATGAGCACTTGATCCAAAACCTTTTCGGTTACCCTTAATTAATTAATTAATTAATTATTATAATAATCAAATAGAAAATTAATATTCATCCGTAAATAATGGAAGATTTCAAATTTCATTGTGTTTAAGTTAATCCATTTTTTACCTTTGTTTTTTGTCTTCTCGACAAATATGCGTAATACCTTTATTATCGCATAAAAATTTTTTTATCACAGATTTTTCTACAACTTATATCTAATACTCCGTAAGGACTAATTTGTTATGCTATTAGTATGTAGTATTAATTTATGCTTTTATTAGATTCCTTATTAATTGATCGAAACCTTTTCGTTGCCCTTATTTTATTATTTGTTATAACAATCAATACAAACTTAATATTCATTGATAAGGAATGACAAATGCTTTACAACAAAGATGATTCATTACTCCTAGGTAACTATTGTCTCCTCTAATCTAATTATAATTTTAAGCACATCATTGTTGGCAACCATCATAACTTCTGAGATTAGCAACATCATCTCGACTTTAAATTGTCCCGTGAAATTTGCATTTATGTACGTCTACCACGGTTCAAGGTTGCATTTTTTTGGCTCTATATACCACATTATATACGTATATGTGTCGCGAATAATAAACCCGAGTTACTTTTATTTAATAATTTGTTGTATTATTATATGTGACGTTAAGTATTCTATTTATTAAATTTAGAGTTAATTATATGAGCATTCAATCCAAACCTTTTCGGTTACCCTTATTTAATTAATTAATGGTTATAATAATCAAATAGAAAATTAATATTCATTCGTACAGAATGAAAGATTTCAAATTTCAATGCGTTTAAGTAAATCCATTTTTTAACTTTAATTGTTTGACTTCTCGACAAATATGATTCATTTTATTACATTCATTATCGCTTAAATTTTTTTAATCACATATTTTTCTACAACTTATATCTAATACACCGTAAAGACTAATTTGTTACTATGTTATTAGTATGTGGTATTAATTTATGCTTTTATTAGATTCCTTATTAATTTTATTATTAATTGATTGAAACCTTTTCGTTTGCCCTTATTTTATTATTTGTTATAACAATCAATACAAACTTAATATTCATTGATAAAGAATGACAAATACTTTACAACAAAGATGATTCATTTCTCCTAGGTAACTATTGTCTGCTTTAATTACAACTTTAAGCACCATCATTATTGCAATCGAAGCTACATCTCAACTATGTTTAATTCCATTAAACACGAAATCGATCCACATGTAATTTCAGACAACTACTCTGTATATATATTCGCCAAACGACTTGGTGGATGTTTACAAAAACCAACGCACACAATTTTTAAGCGGATAATCCCGTGAATTTCACGGGTGACGTACCTAGTTATAGGATCGAATACGTACTTGGTTATTTAAATCAGTTAAAATATTTAGATACTGTTTTGATGTTTGCAATCAACCCTCTTTTTAGGATCGTGAACCCATTTCTTTGACCTGCAACCCGTTTGACCGACCTCAATACGACCCATTAATTTAGGGTCGAAACCTGACCTCTCCCATTGAACACGTTGGGTGAGGGAGAATTTATTGAAATTAATAAAATATTTAAATTTTAAATATTATATTTGGATTTATAATTAAAAAATAAATACGTATTTTAAATTACAAATATTCAATTTAATACAACCGTTTTTATCATTTATTTAAAAAAATAATTTTAAAAATTGAATTAATATTTTTGAAGTACAAACATTATTATTAAAGATAATAATAAGAATAATAATAATAATAACAATAATAATTATTATTATTATTATATAATTATACTCGTATGAGTACTCGTATAATATAAATACAGATTGTTCATATAAATACTCGCATGGGATGATATATATATATATATATATATATATATATATATATATATATATATATATATATATATATATATATATATATATATATATATATATATATATATAATAGTAGGATGATAATTAGCATTTGCTTTCTATATATAATATGGGATGAGATATATATAGATAATGTCAGCGAAGGGATGCATCCACGCTACCATGGGAGCAGTGGATGCATTCAATTGATATATATATATATATATATATATATATATATATATAGAGGGGAGTTCTAATAAGGTCTGAGGTAAAATTAAGGTCCTAAGTCCAAATTATGGCCATTGGATCTATCTTGCACGGACGGCTGAGATTGCAAATAAATAAGTAGGTGTAATTAGCATTAAATAACACATTAAATAATATTGGAGTAAATAAGCAAATAAGAGATTGGTTAGGCAGGTGTAATTATCACATATTTGCTTCTCACGAGGAACATTTTCACGAGGCAATCAAACCTCCATAAACCAGCCTTAACTCCGCGCGGCATTCCAATGTTGATGGATTTTCGTTTTTCATCATCACAGCTTCAGTTTAAATTGTTTTTGACGGCTGTTGGGTTCTGTTATTTGTCGACACTTCAGTTTTTGGCAGAGGCTTCCCTCCTTTTACCGTTTTCGTTATCAAGGTGACGTTCGTTTCAGATCGAAGTATTAATTTGTAATGGAGAATTTGCAAATTGTTGAAGTGCCCCATGGTATGTTTATGTAATTTGTAACGAAATTTAAATCGTTCTTTAAATAAAAGCGTCTTCATCAATAGTTCCGTAAAACTTAATTATGAATGATAGCATCTTCTTCAAATATTGAATACGAAGTTTTTTCTGACGAAATATTCATCTGTACGCTTGAAACTTTAATTCAATTACTACACAACTTTAACTCTCAGTTTCTGAAATTTTAGAACTCGTCTCTCACATACTTTCGTCTTCACTTCATAACGTCGAATACTACAGTATTTATAACTTCAACAAATTCACTTTATAACTTCAACTCATTCACTGTAGAACTTCAAAGCACAACAATTACAACTTTATATATAACTGCTGGAAAGTTGAACATTATTACTACTTGTAAAAACATACAACGATACACTTGGAACTTTAATTCAAATTATTTACAACTCCAACTCTCAATTTATGAAACTTCAACTCTAAGCTTCTGAGACTTCAAAACACGTATACTTGCATCTTCAGTGCATGACTTTCAATATTTAAATAACAGTTTGTTTGGAACTTTAATTCAGCTGCAATGCAACTTCAGTTCAAAAACATTACAACTTCAACTCTCGGTTTCTGAAACTTCGACATCATGCCCTTTTGATTCGTAGAACATAACTTTGAAACTTTAAGCCCTTCTCTTTACAACTTCAGTGCACAACGTCTACAACTTCATAATTAAATGGTAGAATGTTCATTTTTCTTCTGCTCATATATTCAACTGTATGCTTGAAACTTCAATTCCAAGACCTTAGAACTTCAACTCTCATCTTCTAAGACTTCATAATACGTGTCCCATATATTCTCCTCAATTTCAACTATAACACTATCAACAACACAAAAGGCAATTCTTAGACTCATACGAAGTTAGTTCCTACGAAGTATCTAATAACCATTCACAAACGCATTATTAAGACTCAACAATTAAAACACGGATACCTAATAACCTATCAAAAATAAACCATGGATCATATGCGACAACATTTTAAGGGTCTGAACATTTTGGATACGTGCATTTCGGAAAAAGCTTTCATCAGGTAACTTTTAGCTTTAATTTTTTTCATGAGAGAACTGATGAGGTAAATTTTAACAACCATTTACTTCTCTTTCTGAACACAGTTGACAAAAAAAAGTCTCTTTCAAGAGAGAATTGATGAGGTAAATTTTAACAACCATTTACTTCTCTTTCTGAACACAGTTGACAAAAAAAAGTCTATTGTCTAACAGGATGAACGTGATAACCCATCAAAAACGTGAAATCAAACATATACATTGATACTACGAAATCAAACATGCAATGAAAAAAAAACCCAAAAAAATCAGTAAACACCATAGAAATTTGATTAAACACCATAAAAATTGATTAGGAACACTATTACCACCAAAAATTGATCAAACACTAAAAAACCCAAATAGAAAACCCCTAATTTAACATGAAACTTGCAAGTAAACCTTGAAATCACGACTAAACGCAAAAACCCCCAAATTGGAAAAAAAAAACCTAATTTCGATGAAAATCCCCAAATTGCGGTTACTCGAATTACTGTTCTCCATATGCGAAACTAACATTATAATTTACCTGAGATGAAGAAATGTCGGCAAAAGAGATGCTTGGACAGTTACTTGGACAATGGAGATGCTTCAACAATTGAGATGCGAAAAGCAGTAGTAGTTGATGAAGAGGAGAATTTAAGACTATCAGAGATGATGAGAGTTTTAGAGAGGAGAGTTTTGGAGTATTGAATTGTGATGGGAAAATGAGCAGAGAGTAATGAATGAGAATTTTTAAATAGAGGGTGGGAAAAAGAGGTAATAAGCATGGAAAACGTAAACTTTCTTTAATAAATTTTTTAAAAAATAATTAAAATTACAAATGCATCCAAGCCATTGATCTGTATTTCATCCGAAGGCTGAGATTGAGACTTAGGACCTTATACATATGCTTAGAGCTTATATGATCTCCCCTCTATATATATATATATATATATATATATATATATATATATATATATATATATATATATATATATATAGAGTAAGGCTCTTATGAGTCCTTTACTCTATATGAGTCCATAAGTCCTCATCCCATCCATTGGATGAGATGAGGATGGATGGACAAGATGCATCCATTTAAAATAAAATAAAAATAAAAAAGAGGAAGATTTACGTTCCTAAAATAGCTCCCAAGAATTTAGGAAACAATAACTCCCTTGATCACGTTCATTCATCATTCATCACGTTCATTCATTCAAACGTGAGAAAAAAAACCCTTTCTTCATCACGTTCATTCATTCAATCAATTCTGTGCTCGAAATCCCGTTACAATGGATTCAATGACCGCGTCATCTTCTTCAACTGTTGATAAGCAATTGATCGAGTATAACAATGGTGAGTTTCAATATTTCTTTCACGTCAATTTTCATTGTTGTTATTGCTTTCATTGTTGCGTTACTTTTTAACGTCAATTTTAATGTTGATATTGTTTTCATTGTTATTTCATTCATCATAGTTTCATATCAATGGTTAGTTACTCTCTCGATCTGTATAGATTTCAGGTTTTTATGTTTCTTATTTAGGTTTTCCATGATATACACTGATACTATTGCATTGTTTTATATTAATGCAGAAACGTCATTGAAGTAACATACCTTTTGAGTTACAGTAACACTTAATTGCAATTTCAGTAACACACTGCACGTTTAGAAAAAGGATTTTGATGATGTTGTTAAAGTAACGTAGTGTACTAGTTAGAGTAACACAACTTATGAATTGATATAACACATTTGTTGCACGTCAATTTTAATGTTGATATTGCTTTCATTGTTATTTCATTCATCATAGTTTCCTATCAATGGTTAGTTGCTCTATCGATCTTTATAGATTCCAGGATTTTATGTTTCTTATTTAGGTTTTCCATGATATACACTGATACTATTGTTTTGTTTTATATTAACACAGAAACGTCGTTGAAGTAACATACCTTCTGAGTTACAGTAACACTTAATTGCAATTACAGTAACACACTGAACGTTTAGAAAAAGGGTTTTGATGATGATGTTAAAAGTAACGTAGTGTACTAGTTAGAGTAACACAACTTGTGAATTGATATAACACATTTGTTGCATGGATGTAATGTTGTTTAATTTTGTGCAGGTGGTATTGACAAAGAAGCGAACGCACAGGACAGCAGTGGAAAAGGTGGAATTTTACTCATTTGATTAATCATGGATTAATAACAGTGGTTCATTGCTCTCGTTTTAGTATAGATCCCAGATTTAACGTAAGGTTCACTGATATTATTGTTTTGTTTTCTGTTGAAGTAGACACGACATTGAAGCTTCACTGATACGGACTTCTAAGGGCAGAAGACAAGGCAAATGTGGAAAGCTTGTGCAGATTAATTCGGGAGTTCAGGTTGCAGAGACAGCCGGTTTCTGGGGGGGATATTGACAAAACACAGGAACTGGATTTTGTACACATTTTTTTACACATAGCGCTGTGCTACGTTGCAATTAACTATATATTTATTTAATATATGTGTATTTGGTTAGAGTAACATCTCATGTCTATTGGAGTAACATCATTCGTTAGTTACAGTAACAGACATAATGCATGAACGTAACTGAGGACAGCAACGTTGTTTAAACAATTCAATACCAAAGTAACTGAGGATAACTTGGATTAGAACCATTCATTACCAAAGTAACAACATTCGTTTTTTTAAGAACCATATATAATGCGTCAGAGTAATTAATGATAATAACATTGTTTAACCATGAGACAAAGAATAACACCATTAATAACTTAGAGTAACATCATTTGTTCATTAAAGTAACAGTTATAATGCGTCAATGTAACACAATGATTATGAGACCACATTTGTATATTGTGTAAACTTCATTCATTTCCACAGTAACACCGGTCGTTAATTAGAGTGACAGGAACAATTAGTCAGGGTAACAGAGTTTAACAACATTGTTCCATTGGTGATAATCAAAATACTAATGTACATAACAAGTTTCGAAAACGATACAAAGCATTATTCGTAATTAGAAAAAAAATGACATAATTCGTTAGACACATTATTTTTTTCGACCCTTTGTTGGCTTGCTCTTAAGACCATCGATGATCTTTTGCCTCGCCTCCACATACTTATCTACGTTATCCAACAACCGCGATCGCACCTTGATTTGTCTCCTCCTTTTGCCATCTGAAAAGTACAATAATTATGTACAACTATTGTTACAGTTTAATCTGGTATATAAAATTAAAATACAACTGATACGAGTGAAAGGAACACCATATGTACAGCTGATACGCGTTAAAGTAACACAAAGAAAGTGTTAGAGTAACATAGAGTGCAAATTAGAGTAACACGTCTACACAATTAAATGTATAAGATTACTAGCATTCAAAGTAACGCAAAGATGGGATTAAAAGTAACACGTCTTGTACATTACAGTAACACAGGGTCGTCTTTAAAATAATATCATACATGTGTAAAATTAACTGAACAACCCCTTACAGTAACACCTCAAGTTTATTACAGTAACTGAATATGCGCATTAGAGTAACATTCAATATATGTTAGACTAAGTATGAAGAGTAGAAGCATAGTATGAATTGAAGTAGGTGAATTCAATTAAACTCTACAGATGCATACCCAGATATCGCAACAATCTTTAGTGAAACCAATTAATTATAGAGCACAAACGCAGCAAAGTAAATCAATCAATAATTAGCGAGAAAATTAATGAAATCAGATACGAATATAAACTAAACCTAGTTCTTTAGTACAACAATCGAGTATTATTAGCGAGTTACCTTGTATTATGCCGCCTGAAGATTATCTTTGCTAAAGTTAGATAGTTGCTTCAATGTAGCCTTGCTTGAGTTGAAGACGAGAGGATAATGCGCGGGTGTGTTTTGAAAAGAAACGGAAGTCGAGTGATTGTGTTTGGGATGATGAAGGTGAAGGGTTTCAGTTCGGATGTGAATGAAAAAATTGAATGTGAGGAAAAAATTGAATGTGAGGAATTAACGTGTATTAGTGGTTAGAGATAATTAAGGGAGGAGAGAAGATTTGATTTTATTTTTACCAAAATATGTTAGTTATTGCCTTAATTACTAGAATCAATCACCACCATCCATCAACTCTAGATCAATGGTTGTAGATAGGACTCATGGACTCAAAAAAAAGAAGAGGACTCACTTGATCTCTACTCTATATATATATATATATATATATATATATATATAGAGAGAGAGAGAGAGAGAGAGAGAGAGAGAGATTGAGATTGAGAGAGGGGGGGGGGGGGGATCAGGGAAGTCAGCAATTCTTGGAGAGTTGCTTAGTGTTGATCCCCTCCCTCCATTCATCCTAAGATGGATGGTGGATGGATGAGTTCAATTATTAAAAAAACAAAAAAAGGACTGACATGTTGCAGCTATCAGCCATCAACCATCACTAATCACTTCATTACTTCCCTCCTCTACTCTCTCTCCCACCTATTACCCTTCCCATCTCCTTTTCAATTCATTTCCCTAATTCAATTCATCTCTCTAACAAAACTCCATCAAATAAGCTCCATTAATAATTCCGACCATACTCCGTCAACAACTCCGATCATACTCCGTTTTTAACACAACATGACGGATAATTATACCAAGGTATGTTTATGCATAAACTTTGATCATCTTCATTTTTTTTAGCTTCTTCTTCACATCTTCATCTTCGATCATCTTCATCTTCTTCAAGCTTCTTTTTATTTTTCATACCTTTTTTTTTATAAAATTATTCATCTGCATTATCCAAAAAAAAAGAACAACTTCATCTTTAAGATGAAGTTTGAAGATGAAGTTGTTCCTTTTTGTGGGATGAATGGAGCTTGAAGATGAAGATGAATATGAACAAATCATTTAGTGCGTAATGTTCTTGCAGAATTGCAAAGTCACACTCATTATGCTGTATAGTCACACTCATTATGTTGTAGAATCACGCAGTTGTACACTCATTGTAGTCACATATTCAGTTGTATAGTCATACTCATTATGCTGTATAGTCACACTCGCTATGTTGTAGAATCATGCAGTTGTAGAATACCTTGAGATTAAGGTATCATTCGTTGAATCATCTTCATCTTCATGCTTGTTTTATTTTTCATACTTTTTTTTTTGTATTTATAAAATTATTCATCTTCATTATCCAAAAAAATGAAGGTTGAATATGGATGAAGGGATGTTGAATATTTAATGAATGTTTAGATATTTTCATTTTTTTTAAAGTCATAGTCGTCCATTCATCCATATTCAACCTTCATTTTTTTGTGGATAATGAAGATGAATAATTTTATATATCCAAAAAAAAGGTATGGAAAATAAAACAAGCATGAAGATGAAGATGATTAAACGCATGATACCCTAATCCCAAGGTATTCTTCAGTTGCGTGATTCTGCAACATAATGAGTGTGACTATGCAACATAATGAGTGTGACTATACAACTGAAAGTGTGTGACTATACAACTTAAAGTGGGTGACTTTTTGTATAGTCACAAAGATTATGTTGTATAGGCACACAGTTGAAGTTGTATAGTCATATTCGTTATGTTGTAGGATCACAGTTATTATGTTGTAGGATCACACCGTTTATGTTGTATAGTTACACTCATTATGCTGTACAATCATGCAGTTGTACAGTCATTGTAGTCACATATTCATTATGTTGTAGGATCACACCGTTTATGTTGTATAGTCACACAGTTAAAGTTGTATAGTCACACTCATTATGTTGTACAATCATGCAGTTGTACAGTCATTGTAGTCACATATTCATTATGTTGTAGGATCACACCGTTTATGTTGTATAGTCACACAGTTAAAGTTGTATAGTCACACTCATTATGTTGTACAATCATGCAGTTGTACAGTCATTGTAGTCTCATATTCATTATGTTGTAGGATCACACCGTTTATGTTGTATAGTCACACAGTTAAAGTTGTATAGTCACATTCATTATGTTGTACAATCACACAGCTGTACAGTCATTGTAGTCACATATTCAGTTGTATAGTCATATTTATTGTGTGATTTAGATTGATTGTGTGTTTTGTCGCAGCAAAATGGTTGGTGGAAAAAAGAATGTTGGTAAAAGGGGCGGTGGGAAGAAGAAGGTCGTGGAAGATACAGCGGCCGACTACGTAATTGGACAACGTATTGTTGCGCACGTACCGGAGACCATCGTTAAGCTCTTGTGTGTTTATGTGAGATAAAATGTTTGCTTTAGGATAGACGTGCTATATGTAAATGATGTTTGGTTGGTTAGAATATTTTTATGTTTGACTTACTATATGTAAAGGATGAACTTTGTCTAATGTAAATATATTTTCAATGCTATTTTCTAGTTTCATAATTAATCACGTGAGGTCTATAGCAAAATCACTTATCCTTCCACCTTTAAAACCATGCAGCTGTGCACCCATTGGTTTGTAGCCAAAAGTGGTCGTATTTGTATAGTCACATTCGCCTTGTTGTATAGTCACACTAGCTAAGTTGTATAGTCACACTCATAATATTGTATAACCGGGACAGATTTTGGTTTTTCATTTTGTATAGTCACACTTGCTATGCAGTAGAATCACACTCATTATGTTGTAAAATCACACCCATTATGTTGTAGAATCACACTCATTTTGTGCGTAATGTCGAACGTCAACATAATGAGTGTGACTATACAGCATAAAAAGTGTGACTATACAACTGAAAGTGTGTGACCTTGCAATTTTGCAAGAACATTACGCACAAAATGAGTTGTTATTTTTTTTAATTAAAATGTTTTTATAGTCAATTTTTACAATGAGTAGAACGTTTTTAATGAGTAGAACGTTTCAGTAATTTTCCAAATATTTTAATGGGTCTTACAAACATGAAATCAACTATAAAAGAAACCAACATGAATGGAGGTTGAATATTTAATGAATGTTTATTTAATTTTGTATGTGATTAATACTTTCGTTTTTTTAGAATGTCGTTAATGAGGAAAGTCACAGTCGTCCATTCATCCATATTCAACCTTCATTTTGTTTTGGATAATGAAGATGAATAATTTTATATAAAAAAAAGGTATGAAAAATAAAACAAGCATGAAGATGAAGATGATTCAACGAATGATACCTTAATCCCAAGGTATTCTACAGCTGCGTGATTCTACAACATAGCGAGTGTGACTATACAGCATAATGAGTATGACTATACAATTGAATATGTGACTTAATTAGTGTACGGCTGCGTGATTCTACAACATAATGAGTGTGACTATACAGCATAATGAGTGTGACTTTGCAATTCTGCAAGAAAATTACGCACTAAATGATTTGTTCATATTCATCTTCATCTTCAAGCTCCATTCATCCCACAAAAAGGAACAACTTCATCTTCAAACTTCATCTTAAAGATGAAGTTGTTCTCTTCATTTTTTTTAGCTTCTTCTTCATCTTCATCTTCATCTTCGATCATCTTCAAGCTTCTTTTTATTTTTCATACCTTCTTTTTTTTGGTATTTATAAAATTATTCATCTTCATTATCCAAAAAAAAGAACAACTTCATTTTTAAGATGAAGTTTGAAGATGAAGTTCTTTTTTTTTCGGATTAAAGAACCTTGAAGATAAAGAAATTCTTCTTTTTTGTTGGATGAATGAAGCTTGAAGATGAAGTTTTTTTTGTGGGATGAATAAAGCTTGAAGATGAAGATGTTGAAGATGAAGATGAAGATGAATGAAAGTTGAAATTTTTAGGGTTAAAATTTATGAAGACAAAATATAGAAATTATGAAGCATGTAGAGAGTGAGTGGTTTGATGAGTAGAAAAAAATTGGTGATAGAAATGAATTAATTTGAATTGGGTTGAGAGAGAGGTGGGTGTGATTGATAGTGTGAGAGAGGCAAAGTTGCTGCTCCACTGCTACTGTTGTTGTCAGGCTATGAGTTATTGAACTTGTTTTTTTTTAAATACAACACACCATCCATCTAAGTCATCCATCCAAACCAATTCAAGGGCCAACAACATAACTTCCCAACTTTCCACTTTTCACCAAACTCCCTTGATCCTTTTTCTATATATATATATATATATATATATATATATATATATATATATATATATATATATATATATATATATATATATATATATATAGAGAGAGAGAGAGAGAGAGAGAGAGAGAAATTGCATCCGGTGAGTTGGTCTTCTTTAAATGAGTCCGTCCCGCAAATCACAGCCACATGATCAAATCACATGAATGGCTGAGATTCAATCTCAGCGTCATCTTCATCGTATATAATCTTACTGTTACAGTAACAGAACACTATTTTTTTTTTAAAAAAAAAAAAAAAAAAAAAAAACTATTACAGTAACACAAATATCCTACTGTGACAATGTCACAGTAATATCAGAGTAATACTGTTACAGTAACACAAAAATCTTACTGTGACAGTGTCACAGTTATAAGGAATTACAATAATAATGTCACAGTAATATGAAATTAAAGAGTTATAAATATCTTACTGTGACAGTGTCACAGTAATAAGGAATCACAGTATAATGTCACAGTAATAATGTCAAATTCATTTATCAATTGACACTACAAAGTAACATCAACATGAGATTAACAGTAGCATTGTTACAGTAACAGATCACTGTTACAGTAACACAAATATCTTACTGTGACACTGTCACAGTAATAAGGAATTACAGTAATAATGTCACTGTAATAATATCACAGTAATATGGAATTAAAGAGTTATGATGTTTGTGTATGCAAAGACAGCCTTGTTACGCTTCCTTAATGACGTGGTCCAATCTCAGCCATTCAATCTTGTTTGATTGTGTGGTCCAGATTGAAAGGACGGACTCATCTAAAGAGGGAGACTCACTGGATCCTCACTATATATATATATATATATATATATATATATATATATATATATATATATATATATATAGGCAGGATCTGGTACATTTGTCAAATTTTGTACAATTTACCTCTTAATTGTGGCCATTAGATCTCACATGATCAAGAGCTGAGATTACAACTCTCTAAATCCCAAAGCATTTTTTTCTCAGATTTTTATAGTTATTTCGATGTACAAACAAGATTATTTTAATGAATAAACGTAGTTATTTTATAGTTAACTCAATTGTTTACTGAGAATAATGTTATCAGGTTATTTCAATGTACATACGTAATGATTTCAATGTATAAAGTCAGTTATTGTATTGAATAACTTGTGTTATTGTATTGAGATGAAACTCAAATATAATAGAATAATGTTATCTGATCTGATGTTACGTAGTTATTCCAATGTAGAAACTCAGTTATTATAAATCGTGTTATTGTATTGAGATGGAATTCAAGTATAATTAACTTTATAATAATGTTATTTGATTTTACGTGTGGTTATTCTATAGTAGAAACTCAGTTATTGTAACGAATAACTCATGTTGTTATATTTGGCTGACACTCAAATATAAGCAGTTTAAAAATAATGTTATCTGATTTTACGTAGTTATTAAGCCAGTGTAGAAAATCAGTTATTGTAATGAATAACTCGCGTTATAGTATTGGGATGAAACATCTTGCATATCATTGAGGGTGCATCCAGCAAAAGAAACTTCACTGAAAGACAACAACAAAGAGGAGTTAGTTATAGTACAAAAAAATTGAAGTACAATAATCACATATGTGCTATAGAATAACTATAAAAACACTATAAAATAACCCTGATTATAAAATATAGTAACTAATATAATGAAATAAATTCAAGAATAATATAGAATAATTGCAACAATAGTATAGAATAACTGGAATAACTGGAATAACAAAATTGGGTATTTCATAGTAATAATAATGTAACAAAACCAGAAATTCATGCTATGAAATAATATGTAGTTATTTTAATTTTCATATTCAAGTATTTCATTGTTCATATTCAAGTTTTGCAACAGTAAACCATAAAAACTCAACGAATTAACACGAAGACCAACAAACCCTAATATTGAAACGCAGTAAATTCTATGTTCAAAAAATTTGAAAAAAAATGCAGACTAATAACGTAGACTAATAAATTGAAAAAAAAAAGAATAACGTAGACTGATAAACGCAGTACTAAATAAATTGAAAAAGAATTGTACAATACTAAGTTGAACAATACTAAATAAATTGAAAAAATAAATCATACAGTACACAAATTCTAAAACTGAAATAGACTGAAACCGTAAAAAATACGATTGAAGTACAAAATAAAGCACAAAAGAAAAAATAGAATAGACAAAATAGACTGAAATCATATATAACAAATTGAACAATATAGCAGTGAAATTCGATTGAAATACCTGATTGAATGCAAGATTGGGCGTGATTTAAGTGAAAGGATTCGTGAGAGTTTTGATTTTGCGATTTGATTTCAATCTTAAGAGGGTTTTGATTTGGTGAGAGAAATTTGACTGAGTGGTTTTGGTTTTTCGTATACTGTTTGGGTAGGGGTTTGATGCTTACTTTTTTATTTCAAGTTTTAATCTTAGCCCTTCATATACTTATATCTAATGGTTGTGAATGTAAGGTAAAATGTATGAAATATGACATAGGGTAAAAGATCTCACTTCTATATATATATATATATATATATATATATATATATATATAGAGTGAGGATCCGGTGAGTCTTCATCTTTAGATGAGTCCGTCCTTTCAATCTGGACCACACAATCAAACAAGATTGAATGGCTGAGATTGGACCACGTCATTAAGGAAGAGTAACAAGGCCTTTGCATACACAAACATCATAACTCTTTGATTTCATATTACTGTGACATTATTACTGTGATACTGCTACTGTGACATTATTACTGTGACACTGTTACTGTGACATTATTACTGTGACACTGCTACTGTAATTCCTTATTGATGTGACATTCATTGATTTCATATTACTGTGACACTGGTACTGTGACATTATTACTGTGACACTGCTACTGTGACATTATTACTGTGACATTCTTTGATTTCATATTACTGTGACATTATTACTGTGACACTGCTACTGTGACATTATTACTGTGACACTGCTACTGTAATTCCTTATTACTGTGACATTCTTTGATTTCATATTACTGTGACATTATTACTGTGACACTGCTACTGTTACTGTGATAGTTCTGTTACTGTAACACTGCTACTATTACTGTGACACTGCTACTGTAATTCCTTATTGATGTGACATTCATTGATTTCATATTACTGTGACACTGCTACTGTGACATTATTACTGTGACACTGCTACTGTGACATTATTACTGTGACACTGCTACTGTAATTCCATATTACTGTGACATTCTTTGATTTCATATTACTGTGACATTATTACTGTGACACTGCTACTGTGACATTATTACTGTAATTCCTTATTACTGTGATAGTGTCACAGTAAGATAGTTGTGTTACTGTAATAGTGTTCTGTTACTGTAACATTATTACTGTGACATTATTACTGTAATTCCTTATTACTGTGATAGTGTCACAGTAAGATAGTTGTGTTACTGTAATAGTGTTCTGTTACTGTAACATTATTACTGTAATTCCTTATTACTGTGATAGTGTCACAGTAAGATAGTTGTGTTACTGTAATAGTGTTCTGTTACTGTAACAGTAAGATTATATACGATGAAGATGACGCTGAATCTCAGCCATTCATGTGATTTGATCATGTGGCTGTGATTCGCGGGACGGACTCATTTAAGATAGAGAGACTCACGAGATGCAATTCCTATATATATATATATATATATATATATATATATATATATATATATATATATATATATATATATAATATATATATATATATATATAATGTTTTGCTACAAACAAATTATACTCTACTACTCCCTATATATTAATGCTTAATTTATTGGGTCACACATAAAATTCATTATCCTTTTTTTTTTAACTTAAACGGATATTTCTCATGGTACCCTCGAACTTTGACAGATAACACATGATACCTCTCATTTTAAGTTTGTTTCTAAGGTAACCTTGTGTTTTATGTTTAGTGCCCGTGATACCCCTGATCAAATTTTTGTTCATAACGGTGTTAGAAATTAGGCTTGAATAGTGATTATTTTTTTTAAAGGGAAAATTAGTTAGAATAATTAACGAACTTCAAACTAAAATAGTTAAAAACTAGAGGAAATGTCCATGTTACCCCTATATTTTCGATGTTTCAACCATGGTACCCCTGTGTTTTCAATTCTTTTTCCGTGGTATACTTGTCGTTTCAATTATTTGCCTATGATACAGGGGTACCGTGGCTAAAACATTGGAAACACAGGGGTACCATAGACATTCTCTCAGTTTTCAACTATTTTGATTTGAAGTTCGTTAATTATTCTAACCAATTTTTCCGCCAAAATAAATTAACCACTAGTCAAGCCTAATCTTTAACGTCGTTATGACAGAAATTTGATCAGGGGTACCACGGACACTAAACACAAAACACAAGGTTATCATAGGAACAAACTTAAAATGAGGGGTACCATGTGTAATCTGTCAAAGTTTGAGGGCACCGTGGGAAATAAATATTAAAATTACTAATTTATTACGATTAATTTTTATTTCAAATATAAAACTCCGATATAAATAATTTTAATGACATATCATCTACCCAAGTAACCCAACGAGTAGGCCAAGATCGACTTTCGACTATAACTTAACGAATCATTTCAATTTCAGGTCAAATTAATCACAGGTCAAAATTTTCAGCTCTTAACCCTAAAAAAATGTGTTGGGTCCAAATTTAAGGGGCTTGGTTACAAGAGCAGTTTAGAAGAAATACAAATTTTTACCTTAGGGTTGTTTACTCAATTCAAGTTTATAATCTAAAAGGTTTTCGTTTTAGTAGGTATGCCTAATTGGCTAGTTCATCAATTCAATGCCAATTTTGTTAAAGTTAAAAACAAGTTTTAGTTGCAGCCCAAGGTTTCCATTTCGAGTCTTCAAGCATACGAGTCTCATGTACTCCCTCAGTACAATACAGTACAGTACCTATCATATTGGATTGAGCAATGCATGAAACAACAGAGAGCATAACGCACAGGACGCTTGAGAGTTTCTTCCCATGGTTACATTTTTGTCTAGATTTTTTTACAGCGGTACAAAGAGATGCGATTACAAAATGTTAGGACTCATTAGACCCTTTATTACTTCACTTTTTTTATACATTCATAGTTTTACATCATTACAAACTTTGGGTATTAGATACAAGCTGGTGAAGTATGGAAACTTGGCAACAAAAATTTACATACAATGATACAAGTTACACGGTGTAATCAGCACAAATTCACATTTCACATTTTCACTGTTACTTACATTACTTCATACGAGTATTTCACTAGGCTGGTACAGTGGTAAACTTGTAGTATTACACTGTAGTTGAAATTCCAAAGAGGAGAAAAAAGCCCGATTATTACATAGTTTTACAGGATCGGACGAAGGCCATAAATTTATCTTGCTTCAGAATACAAACACAAAATATATAAAGACAAGAAAGCTTTTCATTTTACAGACTTATTACGAGCTTTTACTACCCAACATCTTAGACAGCTCCTTTATAATAGATCTATCCCGACTATCGTGCTCTCTCTGGAAATGCCATTTTTTTGATGTTTCATCAGCCTAAAAATATAAGCTAACAGTCAACAACTAAGCATGCTACACATTAACATAATATACAAAGTATCAAATTAAGCACAAGATCAAGACATTTGAGTACCATACCCAATCTTTCAAGGGATGCAGTCCTTCTTTAATAGTTTCGAGTTTTGGATGCAATAAATCCTTTCCTATTGCCCGAATGTCATCAATCTATAATTGTGAAGCTTTCAGTTAGCCACACATCAAAGCATACCCCAATAGTCAATACTGTATAGCACTTTTATGATGGAGAATAAAAAAAAACCATCAATCACATTAACAGTAATACTCCGCTGTTATAGGTCTCCAGTTCAGAGTGCTAGTGGCCTAAAATTTATGGCTAACATCAAGACGTACCTAAGAATGTATGAGCTAGAGTCGGTAAAGCATATATAAGAGCAGAAAAAGCAATTCATAGACTTACACTATGAACATCAAGTTTCAATGCAGCCAGCCCAAATGTCAAGGCAGCACTTCCAAAGATGATGGTGGTCGCAGCCGCAAAGGCCGCCCCAACTACAAAAAAAACAGATGAAACAATAAATAACCAAATTAACAGGACGCCGACACAAAATCATACTGAGATAAGTATGTAAAAAGTCAAATAATCCTATTTCGTCCATAACAATTGTACCATAGTTGAAAAATTATGTACGAAAAAAATTATACGGAGTATGTTCCAGAACGAATCCCAATACAACAATAACCGTAAAAATCTGTAGGCGACAAATGTAAATTTTCAGATTCAATAATAAAAATGGTCATTCTAAATATTCCCTCCCTTCCACTCAATTATATACATTTACCTTCTTAAGATTTCCGGTCCAATTCTATACATTTCCTTAATTAGTATCTAAAGAGTGATAATTCCAATTTTACCCATCCCTCATACCCCGCGTCCCCGCCTGCCTTCTTAATTTGTATTCCCATCCCCAACCACCCAATCCACTGCCCCACCGACCACTGTTCAACATCACCAGCATTACAAAGCCACCGAGAAAAACACCATCGCCGTCGTCATTACAAAAACACCCCCTTTATGGCTTTATAGCTTGGGCCTTGGGGCCCCATCCATCAATTCCAACTTTCTCCCCCTTTTTCCCTTCTTCCCCTAAAATCAATCAATCAATCCCTTCAATTCAATTCAAACCAAACCTCGGCTTAATCACCTGCTCATCAATGGAGGACAGTGGGACAAAACAGCTCAACTACTCGGGTTTTTGGGTCATATCGAACGAGAATTAAAAAAAATTGTTATCGAATCGAAAATTTTCCTTCAGGTCCAATCAGTTCTGGTAAAGTATTAGACTCAATCACCCTATGTAGAATAAATTAAAATATTTGACATGTCCAAAAATCTAACATGGTCCTCTTGAGCTCAAACAAAGGAGCATTGAATTGCATGCCTTGCTTTAGGACCTTGTACAGTTAGTTGTACATCTCAATGCAGTCATCTAAAGTGGGACATAAGTGTATAAAGCAAGAGAATAAGTACATACTGTGTGTAAGGCCATCAGCTGCCGCTCTGACTTTCTCCGGATTAACGTGTGTATACTGCTCATGACGAAGGTCATTAGCTTTTGATGCTGTAACAGATGAGTCTGCTGCTGGTAACTGCCACCTGCACACATTATATCATCAACATCACATAACTTTGGAGACCATATATCCTACATTCCCTTCAAACCAAGCTAACCATACCAGATCCTTCATGACAACGTACAAGACTAAAAGTGAACACGGCGCCAACTCAAATTTCTCAGTTAGTAGTCTCTCATAAACGATCTTACAGTGTTTGATAATTTGAACAAATAACTAATTATACTGGAAGGAAAACTTTCGGCACAAAAACATAGAAGGGAAGGTCTCTCTCACGAAGGAACTCAGTGAAAGACAGTCCCTCACAGGAGCTACAGCTTTCAGCAAGATGCATATAGGCAAACAACTAACAAAAGATTACTATTACCTCTTTGCACCAAATGTAACTTGGGGAAGAGAGGCATAAGCGCGAAGAGGATTCAGAACATCAGGCGAAACTCTGAAAGGTTGGGAATCCGATTTTGGGAGTGCCCATTTAGGGGAAGAAAACTGAGAGGAAGAATCGGCGAGAGATTGTTGGCGATAAACACTGGCGGGAAGAGAGTGGCGGAGAATCTCGGGCAAAACGTCGGCGGATTCGCCAGAGGAATTGGAATTAGAATTAGGGTTTGCAATTGAAATTGGGGATTTAGGAGTTTTCTGGGCTAGGCGAGTTACGGCATGTTTGGATTCTTCGAAAAAGTAGGCGGCTTCCTTGCCCGCCAATCTACCCGCAAGAAAACTCATTATTGTTTCTTCTTGTCTCGGAAACAACACTGGAAATGTGACATATTTTTATACTACCAAATTTATTTTTATTTTATGAGTATTATATTTGGAGTAAAAGTTTTGGAAGATCTTTTTTCCCAAGCCATTGACATTCCTGGTCAACATTTCGGATTCCATACATCAGCCTCTTCTTGTATCCATCCATTAAGCTCCGTTTTTTAATTATGTATTGCCCCATTTGATAAATATATGTGAGGGGTAAAGCTTCTTCTGTCTCTCGATGAAGATGAATATAACCAACCATCATAGAGGATAAAAAAATGCCTTTTATCGTCACCTTATTCAAACCACCTGTAGAAATATCATCACCCCTAAAATTTGCCTTTGAACGGTGAAACAAATCGGACATACATTAAACTATCAACTCTGTAACTGTTCTTCCACAATTTTCCATTCCACTGTGTAGGTGTCATAGCAACAGCAACATTCTGATCATTCATTGACCTCTCTAAACTGGAAACAAACGCATAAAACAGATTGAGTATTTAATTTTTTTTTAGAGGCTGGGATCTCATCCTCTCCCATCATCCCATGCATGGTTAGGCTGATTCAATACCATGGTCTAAACCATCACTGAGGACTAGAGGTCATTTAAACGTGGAGGATAATGTAAAAAATGGTAGAGGTGCCATTATTTTTGCATAATATCATTATGTTTCCGCAGGTTGTCGTCATAAACATTGGCACACTACTATGAGATTTGCAGGACCATGTCGATGCAACGATGTATCTCTAAACTCCAGCTATTGACTCCTTACCTGATCCTCGAGCCATCCATCTCCGGACTACAAGAGAACTGCGAGACTACAAGAGGAGTATTATTGATAATTGAGTCACAAATTTCAAACTAATTATGAATTTTACCCTCCAGTAATTTTACAAATTGAGGTAGCTCGCATATACAAACTGCACCCTAATATGACGAGCATTGATCAGCGGTACACAAAGAAAAGTTACAAATATTATAGACAAGCTGGCTAATATATGACGACAACGAATACATGCTTACCATATTAAAAAAATATCCCTAGTCAAATTGCAGAATTCTCAAGGTGGAAAGCGAAAGACTCTGCCAAATCAACGGCATCTTGAATCCTAAGCCGAGTGCCCTGTTGCCCAACAACTACTGCTGCAGTCCTAGATGCTAATGTTCCCAGGTCTTTCAAATCCGATACTCCTCGTAATATTCCATACAGAAATCCAGAAGCATAGGCATCTCCTGCTCCACAAGTGTCCACTGGTACACAAGGTGATGGAGGGATATACACAGCTTCCCCTCTAACCCCAATGTAGGACCCACTAGGCCCATCCGTCACAGACACGAGAGGGACAAAATGGCTTAGATACCTTGTTGCAGATGCCGGACTTTCCTCCATCGAAAAATTACACAAAGCTCTAGCTTCATCACTATTTGCAAAAACTATATCGGCATAGTTCCCTATAATTTCCCTGAAATTAGTGCAACATTTCATAAAATTAATGATGATACAGTGATACTTCAGTTACTATTAGTCAAGGAAGTAATCTGGGTATAGGGTAACAAGTCTGTAGTTGTAAAACAGGACCAGCTTAAACTTCTACTTGGTCCCATCTCCCATCATCCTAGTATCCTACAACACATATAAGTGAAAAATTAATGAGGATACTTCATTCAGTTGAGGTTGATGGAAAGATTGGACTGTGGGCTGTGGTCCAAAACTGGGAAGGCAAAGTACTGGTAAGCCAATCAAGACGAGGAAGTCACTGCTATAAACAAGTGCGAACAATCATCCTTTGGTTTGTAAACTGGCATTCTTTTCGGTTGCCGTCTTTTTTTTCGTCGTCGGGAGTTATGACTTTGGCTTGGTCTTAGAGAATGATTTCTAGTCATGTATTTAGCACTCACTTGGTCATGAGACTAGTTCTGTTAGGAAAAATACTAGGGAAGACAAGCACGGCTAAATCAATCATATTCCAGATGTTAGTTCTTCTTGTCCTCTTAGATACTATAGCTCATCTTGATCCTCAAAGAGAGATAATCACAATGCAAACTTAGGCCATCCGGTTAAGAGGTCATCTACCTTCATGCATGCCCTAGTATTGGTGACATTGTCATCATAATGTAAATATTGTCCATGAGTTCCAAGGCTTACCATAAATCATCATAGTGCCTCTCAATGCAGGATAAATCAGATGCGGTCACTGCAACGAGAGCTCCATTGCTGTGTGCGTCCTTGCATGCTTTTGTTATATTTTTTATTGTATCAGGAAGTTCAAATAAATAACCCTCAACAACAAGGATATTGGTTCTGGAAATTATGCTGGCCAAGCAAGGATCATAGTTAACAGTGGATGATGTTCCCTAGATAATCAATAACAACACAGGATGATAAGCATATTTTACTATAATTCTATGCATCAAACTAAAGCCAGTATTTCTACAATATAATTAACATTTAGGGCTCGCTTGGGATGAGGATAGTATATTAGGGGGGTAATGAAGCTCAAAATAAGAAGAAATGGAGGAGATTGGTGGTTAGTGTTGCTATTTTATGTGTAAAAGGGGAGAACGGAGTAACAATTACCCTCATATGGGAGTAATGTATTACTTAGGGGGGGAGGGGAGTAATGTATTACTTGGGGGGTGGGGAGTAATGTTTTACCCCAAAAGAGGTCATATTAGTCTCTTTTTCACCATTTCCGCTTCCACGACACTCCTCCATTTTCTAGTTCATTTTTGCTCCATTACCCTTAATGAATTACCTCCGTCCCAAGCGACCCTTACACTGATATCATTCTAGGCTTCATTTCAGCTTGAACACTAAATTGTCAAATCGAGAGATGAATAGGAAAAATCTTAAGCACACTGGGTGATGAATCATGATACACCTATTCAATAAGAAAACCTTACTTAATTTACATAAGATTTTATTTTGATATTTTATGTGCAGTCAGTTTCGATAGCACGCAGCATACGTTGAGGTTGTACATCAAGCAGACCCAAAAACCTGCTCGACAATTATTGCCATATTGAGGACAAAAAGCAGTCCAGACAAAAAGGGGACGCAAACTATTGGGAGAGACCATTTGTCTGAGCTGAGAGAGGCAAGGAAAGAAAGCTGAGATATAAAATATTTCAACTATATCAAGAACACTGGTATAACGAAGCTAAGAAATGCATGAACGACTGAACGCATAAGCTAAGGTACGTGAAAAAAAAAGAGGGAAAGCACTAGGTAACATCATAGTACATGTTTGCACAAGTTAAATTGCCAACTTAAGAAATGCGAAAGCACAATCAAACTCTGTGACAACATGTTGAACGCATGCTAAGTGGAGTCGTGGAGATATACAGTATAGAACTTAAGCTCCATCATCCATCCGTGCTTGATGGGAGGAGAAGGAGAGAAAATAGGAGACAAGGGGGTACCTGATAAGCAAGCATTGTACGGTGAGCATCCGGAGTTGTAAGAACTATAACAGTTCCTGTTGTCTCATCCTTGATAGGCTCGGAAAGGAAATTCACACTTGCCCTCCGCAATTTGGTCCTGCAATAAAGTATCAAATCCTTCAATGCTGCTGCTACCTATATTGGAATAGATAAGTCAGATGTAGCGAATCAGCATTGGGGTAGATGAGGAGTAAGAGACCTGTAAAATCCACCAAGAGGATCACTGCCGACACTGCCAACCATGGCTACATTTAGAGTAGGACCTCCAAGGGAGTGAGTGCCGAGCCTAGCAAGAGCAACAAGGCTGTTGGAAAGAGATCCGCCAGCGGCAGCCTTGTATGTACAACCATCCATTGCACGCAAGACTCTACCTCTTTCCTCATGGTTCACAAGTCTCCTTGTCCCCTTTTCTAGGCCCAACTTATCAAGGAACTCATAATCCACCACCCCCGAGAAATCGACCTACAAATGAAAAATGCAGATATAGAAACATGAATCATCCCTCCCTGAAACTAATAGAGTATATTATTATTCAGCTAGAAATGTTGAAAAATTGGAATTGGGGAAAAAAAAAGGAAGGAAAGAGAGAGCGACCATAGCTTGGCCAAGGCCGAGAACATCCCAGCGGTCGACAACAGGGAAAGGGGGGTCATCCTCATCAGCAGCAACATCAGCGTCGCTCTCGAAGCCGGGGTCGTCGCCCACAGAATCAGAGGCGTTGAAGAACCCCGAATTGTTATTGTTATTATTATTGGTGGGGGTGGGGGTGGGGGTGGGGGTGGACATTATGCGGGAGGAGGAGGAAGAAGAATGGCGGAAGCATAACAAGGAAGAGGGTGGCTTATTAAGAATGTGGAGATGATGGGGATGAAGATGAAGGTGATTGTGAAAATGGGAAGCGGAGGGGGGCGACAAATTGGGAGGGGTGAGGGATAAATGGCGTAGCATCAAACACGAATGTGAGGCTACCATTGTTACACTCTGCTTGCTTGCTTGCTTTGACGACGCCTCCTCCTCCAATTACAACTACGACGGAGTATTATTATGTTTCGCCTCCAGTCCACTCTCCCTTCCTACTTCCTTCCCTTATCCTCCCACCTTCTCCTCGTCTCTTCTCTTCTTTGCTTTATCCTCAACTCCACTTGTTTACCTCTTTCCCACCCCAAAATCAAAATACTTGTAACATAATCTCTATTTACTTAATTTTATTCAACTCAAGGTGTGAAAAAAAAAGGATTAAATTTGTTGAGCTAAAATGACGACGACTTAAAATAAGTTTGAAAGAATAAAGTTTAAGTACTCTTTCAATTTACTTTTTTCCACTCGGTGAAGGTGAAGTTTCACCTCTATTCAATCCACCACATTAAGAATTGCATCCATCACACATACATCTATCATTCACGGATGATATGGATGGATCAACCGACAAACGAATGATTATTAAATACGGAGTATGTAATGAGTCCAAAAACTTATTGAATTTGATGGGCCTGACTTATGTGTTCGGCTTCCCCGACATGCTATCATGGACCGGATGGGGAAGTCAACCTTCGTGACGGACCAAAGCTATGACTCGATCTAAGTAGAGTTGCCAGCTCCAATATAAATTAGCCAAGTACCTCGACCCTCAGTGTCGTAGGTCAGGCGCCCTTGAGAGAACGTTATTCACTTGGGGGAAAAGGGATGTAATTAAAGAGCGGATCCACAAGATAAGTGATAACGTTGTCCCGAGCCTCGCTCATTACGATAAACCCTATGGCTTACCGACAGTAGAATGTAATAGGGAAGTAGAAATCAAACTCAGGGAGACGGAAGTAATAGAGTGAACCAGGCTAGGTAGAGTTCTATCTAGTTGTTTATAGTTTGACGGTAATTATGCTAATTTAACAAAGTGAACAAAAATTACTAGTGATACTGTTATAATAAAATCTAAAGGCCAGAGCAACCTAACAATGCAGATAAGTGAAGGGAAAATGATATGATGTATATTTGCTTAGGTTCTAGCACCACCTTCACGTTTTGCACTAAACATGCGATTGGTTCTAGAGGCTTCCGATCTTACTAGGTCGACGTACTATTTATACTCTAATGAGACCTAATCCAAACTTTCGAACAAAGAAGCGGGTATTGCAAATAAAACACGAACTAATTGCAATAAAACAAGATTATTGCAAGATTATTTCTAACACTAAAAGCAAGATTATTGCAAGGCATGCGAACAATGTCGTCAACGTCACTTCAAAACTCTCTAGGCAAGGTCATTTGATGAGAGTTGCATAGCCGGTTGTCACTCAATACCAAGAAGAAGAAGAAGACGATTAAGACGTTGGACCAACTAGTCAAAGTCCATCAAGGTATAATTTCCGACAATTGGCATCTCGATCGGACCCCTCAAAACCGGGAAGTCATAAAATCATCAACAATGAGGAAAAGAGGTCGTCAGAACGCACGAAAGATAGGTTTAAGATTAGTTATCGAACAACATTAAACTTTTCGTTAATTTGTTACTAATGTCGAATTTGTTCTTAATTGCATATTGTTTTGAACATTTTAACATTATATTCGAGGATTGTTGTTGGACTGAGTGCGTGGTTTATTAGGCGGAACAAGGTCGTATTGTAGATGAATTGTTCATAAATGGTGTGTGATGGGGGGGCTCACTTTAGGCGACTAGCCTTAGATGGCCGACACCCCCCTGACATGTCCTCGTTGACCGGCGAGGGAACCCACTGCCCGGGGGCTCACCGGGAAACCTTGCCAGCCATCAGTGTTAGGATGACAAGCTCGTCATCCAGATGATCTCGAGCCTATAAATATGAGATCATCTGCCACCAGCCAAGGGACACAAGATTGAGCCATAAGAAAACACGTATCTCACAAGAATTAAGGTAAACACCCAGCCTTAGACTAAAGATCATCAAAAACCTCATTACTGAAATGAGTGTCGGAGAGGCAACCTCGGACAACCTCCGAGGCCCTTGTGTGTTGCCTGTGCAGAGCCCAGATGACATGACATCCAACGATGCGGGTCCAGGAATACCCAGCCGACCAATACCAGCTAGGAAGGAAGATAGTTTGCATCCCAAATAATTTGGCGCTGTCTGTGGAAAACTGAACAAAAAGTCTTCCCACTCCCAAGAATCAATCAAAAACAACTGGATCATGGCTGAACAAGGTGTGTCTCGCACACCTCGCGAGGTCGATCCCAGCGCCGCTCCGGAGACAATAGAGATCTCTTTCCCCGGGGCGCAGCCAAGAAATATGGACAAGGGGAAAGGGCCAATGGTGGAGGCCTCCACGTCAGCACTGGTCGCCTCAGCTCAAGAGCTAGCAGACATGTTCACCCCCGAACAACTATCCGCCGCTCACCACCTGTTCACAGAGCTATTAAAGGTGTCGGCCCCCACAGCTGTAGCAGCAGCCGCTCCTGCTCGGGTTGCCCCGGAGGCAATCGTCATAGCCCCCCAAAGGGCCAACGTCTCGCCTAGGGAACTGTTCCCTGAGCGGCAGACCTTCGAGGAAAGAAGAATACAGTACCTAGAGAAATGTCGACACCTAGACGAAGAAAGGATGAAGGCTAACAGAAGAAGACAGGGATACATGCCTCGAGGACCATCACCTTATCAACCGGGGGCAGGGCAGAGTGTCTTAACATCTGTTGTCAATACAAGGCAAAGGGCCGCCGATTCCCTTCCAGAGGGGAGAATAGCAATTAGGTGCGCGTTGCTACCCAGCTACTATGGTTGATTTCATTTGTTTTGCCTTACCACGTGGGTCTTAATTTAATAGCGAGTTGTCCGTAATTCTATAATCGGGTACATAATAGTTAAGCCGAACAAGTATTTTGGGGAATTTAGGATTTAGTTGTCATCTTTTTGACATTATCGAGTGGGTGATGAATAGTTTGTATCTCGAGGTTGAGCGTTTACGATAGCGCATATATATATATATATAGAGAGAGAGAGAGATGAGTTCTAATGAGTTCCTTATAAGTATTGAGTCCCTAAGTCCTCATTCCATCCGTTGGATGGGAGATGGATGAAGGGACGAGATCAATCGCTAATTTAAAAAAAAAAAAAGAAGATATTGCTTCCCACAAAATAGGAAGGAGAATATATCAGTGTAAAGTATCATCCTCATTCATTCATTCATTCTCTCATTCGTTCATTCTCTCATTCCTCACTCTGTCGCCTCACTCTCGCTTTCATCGTTCTCTCATTCATTCTCTGGTTCATTATTCTTATTCTCACCGCTGCCATTTACTTCAAAACGATCCAAACAAGACCGCATTCAGTCATTCATCGTCTTCTTCGCGCTGCTGTATTCTACGTTCGATCATTCCGGCTACAACTTTTCATTCCAATGGCTGATATGCAAATCGTACAACACGCAAACGGTGATTATATGAATTGTAGTTTATACGAAAATGCCATGGGAGTCATTAAGATGATACTCAAATATTAGTTTCTTCTTTTCTACGTTGAACTGCATATTCATCAAACTGAAAAGGCCATGAGAGTCATCTGTTAATTTTATGATCTGTTACTTTAACTCATTGAAGTCGTTACTTTAGGGCTTAACATCTGCTATTTTATCGCATCAGAGTGTAGAAGAGATATATGAAACCACCATATTAAAAAAATAAAAAAAAATATATTGTTTCCTATAATAGTGGAACGTGATTGCCTACAAAATAGGAAACAAATTTAAAGAGTGACGCCCCATTCAGAGAAATATACCTGGTGTTATATGATACTGAATTAGTAGTTTCTAATTTTCTACGTTGAACTGCATATTCATCATATGAAATTTGCGCACACACAATATATTGAGTTATTGTAGTTCATATACTGCGTTACTTTAGTGTAGAACATCTGTTACTTTAATGTCTACCATTTGTTACTTTATATATCGTGTTACTTTAATACACTCTAGTCGTTATTTTAGTGCTTTTCATCTGTTATTGTAGTGCATTGTAGTGTCATAAGGATTTAGGAAACCGCCATATTAAAAAAAAAATATAAAAAAATAAAAGATACTGTTTCCTATAATAATGGGACGTGATTGCCACCAAAATGGGAAACAATATCAAAGAGTAACGCCATATAAAGAGAAAAGAAAAAAAAAAGATATTGCATCCTATAATTATGGGATGTGATGACTTCAAAATAGGAAACAATATCAAAGAGTAAGATACTGCGTCATACTCTCATTTCTAATCATTATATGAATTTTTTGCACTAACCTATACCTGGTGTTATTTTGATGAACATTATCTGTTACTTTAATTCACACTATCTATTACTTTAATGTCTGACCTCTGTTACTTTATACCTGGTGTATAAGCATCCACTGTTAATTTAATCCAATGTTACTTTAATTCTTCTTATCTGTTACTTTAATCCATATTTCAAGTTTTGATTGTTTTTTTCCGTCACGTTTATTGGCAGTGTTATTGTTTTTCAGTAGACGCAAAAGCACATGAATGATGTAGGGATGTGGGTGAGAGTTTCCTCCATTGTGCGGTGGTGAGATTAAATCAAAGCTTCTGAGATGATGATGAAGAAAAAGAAAAAGAAGAAGACGAAGAGGATGAGATAGATGAAGAAGAAGCAGAATTCTAAGTAGGACATTATATTGTTAGATTAGCCTACATTATTCGTTAGAGTGACATACTTAATGAGTAACAGTAACACAGATTATGAGTAACAAGTGTGAAACATTGGAATTGTAATGAAGTTGATTTAGTTGGAATCTTGTACCACTTTTTGTTTTGGAGTATCTTAATAAAAACAAACATTATTCTTTTTGTTAATTGGAATTCCTGTTTTTGTAAGAGACTACTATGCAACGTAACAAATTTTATGAGTTAAAGTAACACAATTCATGAATTAAAGTAACACATTGTATGAGTTAGAGTAACAGTTTTTGCAAGAGACTATGCAACGTAACAGATTTTATGAGTTAAAGTAACTCAGTTCATGAATTAGAGTAACACATCGTATGAGTTACAGTAACATAGTTTATGGATTATGCCAGTAACATAGTAACATACGTACAATGACAGTAGGGAACGGATGATTTTTTGCTGAAGATGAAAAAAAAACTTAATTTTAAATAAACTTGTTGTGTGAGAGAAAGAGGCAATTAATAATTTGATAGGAGAGAGAATTTGTACTGAGATAATTAAGGAAGAGAGAGAAAGAAAATATATTTTGATAGATATTATAGTTATTTTCTTAATTATGAGATCAAATCTTGTCCATTAATCTAACATTGAATCAAGAGCTAATATGGGGACTCACAGACTCAAAATATATAAGTGGACTCACCCGATCCCACTTATATATATATATATATATAGTTGAGATCGGGTGAGAACCTATCTCTTAATGAGAACTGTGAGAACTATTTAGAACCATTAGATCTTATTCACATCATGCTTGACATTATTCTTAAAAACATCCACTCTTCCTTTAACAAAATAAAACAAATCCGTTTCTTTCTCTCTTCCTTCTCATTCCCTTCATCAACAATGGCTGAAATTGAAGAAAAAAATTCAACAAAATTCACTAAAAATCAAGAAAAGGCAGATGAAGCTTTGTTCATCAATGCAAATTCAGGAGATTTGTTGCCTAATCTTAATAAATTAGGGTTCCGGTGTTCATAAAATTGGGCAATTATATAAAATTGAGGATTTCTTTCAATTAGGGTTTATATTTTCGTTAAAACCATTAAATATGTCCACTTGATTAGAGATTTTTGTGTAATTAGGGTTCTTGAATATCAAATTAAGGGTTCTTGTTTTCTCTGAACACCTATTGTGGAATTATTCAATGCTTCATTTCCCTCTAATTATACTTCTATTAATCATCTTATTTGTTACACTACTTTTACAATAGTAGTTGTAGCCACATTACAATTTAAAAAGGTACGTTAAAAGTGAAAAAAGGTACGCTAAAATTTAAAAAGGGTACGCTAAATTGAAATTAAAAAAAAGGATACGCTAAAATTGAAATTGAAAAATGCTAAGCTAAAATTGAAAAAAGGGTATCCTAAAAGTGAAAAATGGTATGCTAAAATTTAAAAAGTATACGCTAAAATTTAAAAATGATACACTAAAATTGAAATTGAAAAAGGGTACGCTAAAAGTGAAAAAGGGTAAGGTAAAATTGAAATCGAAAAGGGGTACGTTAAAATAGAAAAAAGGGTACACTAAAAGTGAAAAATGGTACGCTAAAATTGAAAAAGGGTACGCTAAAATTGAAAAAGGGTACGCTAAAATTAAAATTGAAATTGAAAAAGAGTATGCTAAAATAGAAAAAAGGGTACGCTAATAGTGAAAAAGGGTACGCTAAAATTGAAATAGGGTACACCACAATTTAAAAAGAATATTAAATCAATTAGGGCTAGAAAAAGAAGGGTTTGTATTTCGTATAAAATCCGTACAAAAGGAAATTAAATGACAATATTTTTGATGAACTCTTAAATCAATCATGAAATTTGAAAAAAAAAAACGAGAACACACCATTGCTGAGATCAATTATTGCAATTATATTTGCTGACGATAATATTGTTACTATTGTAATGAATTAATGAATTTAATTGAATAAGTTAATCATAAAATGATTAATTAAAAAAAAATTAAAACTACTTAGGTTATTCGGGTTCAATACCCAATTGTGATGAATTAATGGATTGAAGAAAAGCCGATTGAAAAATTGATGGATTGAAGAATCGGATTCAATGGTCGATTGAAGAATTTATCGATTAAAGGATTATGGGTCGAAGATTTTTGTAGAAAGAGAAGGAGTTACGGGTTGAAGGTTGAAGCAATTGTGATGAATTAATTTGATTGAAGAATTTTGAAGAATCCAACGAATGAGATTGAACACTATGATCCAATGGCTCATATTATAGTTCTCACAGTTCTCATTGAAGGGGTGGTTCTCACATGAACCTAAATATATATATATATATATATATATATATATATATATATATATATATATATATATATATATATATATATAGAGGGAGGATCAAGGGAGTTACTAACTCTCCAACTCTCCCTTAGTGTTGATCCCCTCCATCCATTCATCCTAAGATGGATGGTGGATGGATGAGGTTCAATTTAAAAAAAAAAAAGAAAGAAAAGAAGACAATAAACTGACACAACAGCAGTGGAGAGAGGAAACATCCCCTCACCCAAATCAATAACTACATTACTTCCCTCGTACACTTCCCAATCCCCTCATTTTCAATTCATTTCTCAACTCAATTTATCTTTCTCTAACAAAACCCCAACAAATAATCACCATTAATAACTCCGACCATACTCCGACCATACTCCGACCATACTCCGTCAACTACTCCGACCATACTGCGTTTTTAACCCAACATACTCCGTCAGTAACTTCGATCATCATACGAAGGTATGTTCATCTTCATCATCGTCATCTTCATCTTCATCTTCGTGCTTCATCTTCATCTTCATCTTCATCTTCATGCTTCTTTTTATTTTTCATGTCTTTTTTTTGGTATTTATAAAATTATTCATCTTCATTATCTAAAAAAAAAAGAACAACTTCATCTTTAAGATGGAGTTTGAAGATGAATTTGTTATTTTTTTGTGGGATGAATGGAGCTTGAAGATGAAGATGAAGATGAAGTCATTTAGTGCGTAATGTTTTTGCAGAATTGCAAAGTCACACTCATTATGCTGTACAGTCACACTCATTATGCTGTACAGTCACACTCATTATGTTGTAGAATCACGCAGATGTACACTCATTGTAGTCACATATTCAGTTGTATAGTCATACTCATTATGCTGTATAGTCACACTCGCTATGTTGTAGAATCACGCAGCTGTAGAATACCTTGGGATTAAGGTATCATTCGTTGAATCATCTTCATCTTCATGCTTGTTTTACTTTTCATACCTTTTTTTTGTATTTATAAAATTATTCATCTTCATTATCCAAAAAAAATGAAGATTAAATATGGATTAAAATGAAGGTTGAATATGAATGAATGAAGATTGAATATTTAATTAATGTTATAATTTAGTTGTATAGTGCACAGAGATTATGTTGTATAGTCACACAGTTGAAGTTGTATAGTCATACTCGTTATGTTGTAGGATCACAGTCATTATGTTGTAGGATCACACCGTTTATGTTGTACAGTCACACAGTTAAAGTTGTATAGTCACACTCATTATGTTGTACAATCACGCAGCTGTACACTCATTGTAGTCACATATTCAGTTGTATGTGTGATTTAGATTGATTGTGTGTTTTGTTGCAGCGAAATAATTGGTGGAAAGAGGAATGTTGGTAAAAGGGGCGGTGGGAAGAAGAAGGTCATGGAAGATACAGCGATCGATCACGTAATTGGACAATGTATTGTTGCGAAGATTAAAATGAAGGTTGAATATTTAATGAATGTTTAGATAATTTGTTCTGAATCGTATGTATAATCATCTTTCTAATTATGAATGTGACTTTGAAAATGATGATTGAAGAATAATTGACTGTATGACTTTTATTTTCCATTTTACGGTTTCAGTTTTGTAGTCACACACTTTAGGTTGTACAGTCACACTCATTATATTGTATAGTCACACTCATTATATTGTAGAATCACACAAACTCTTGCAGTGATTAGTGTATGTAATCATCTTTGCTAACGATGATTGAAGTATAAATAAGTACGAGTATAATTTAGTTGTATAGTCACAGAGATTATGTTGTATAGTCACACAGTTGAAGTTGTATAGTCATACTCGTTATGTTGTGGGATCACAGTCATTATGTTTTAGGATCACACAGTTTATGTTGTATAGTCACACAGTTAAAGTTGTACAATCACACTCATTATGCTGTAAAATCATGCAGTTGTAGAGTCATTGTATTGTAGAATCACACAAATACTTGCAGTGATTAGTGTATGTAATCATCTTTGCTAATGATGATTGAAGTATAAATAAGTACGAGTATAATTTAGTCGTATAGTCACAGAGATTATGTTGTGTAGTCACACAGGTGGAAGGATAAGTGATTTTGCTATAGACCTCGCGTGATTAATTATGAAACCAGAAAATAGCGATGAAAATATATTTACATTGGACAAAGTCCATCCTTTACATATAGTACGTCAAACTTAAAAACATTCTAACCCACCAAACATCATTTACACATAGTACGTTCATTCTAAAGCAAATATTTTATCTCACATAAACACACAAGAGCTTAACGATGGTCTCCGGTACGTGAGCAACAATACATTGTCCAATTACGTGGTCGGTCGTTGTATCTTCCACGACCTTCTTCTTCCCACCACCCCTTTTACCAACATTCCTCTTTCCACCAACTATTTCGCTGCAACAAAACACACAATCAATCTAAATCACACAACACAACTGAATATATGACTACAATGACTCTACAACTGCATGATTGTACAGCATAATGAGTGTGACTGTACAACTTTAACTGTGTGACTCTACAACATAATCTCTGTGACTATACAACTAAATTATACTCGTACTTATTTATACTTCAATCATCATTAGCAAAGATGATTACATACATTAATCACTGTAAGAATTTGTGTGATTCTACAATATAATGAGTGTGACTATACAATATAATGAGTGTGACTGTACAACCTAAAGTGTGTGACTACAAAACTGAAACCGTATAATGGAAAATAAAATCCATACAGTCAATTATTATTCAATCATCATTATCAAAGTCACATTCATAATTAGAAAGATGATTATACATACGAATCAAAGCAAATTAGTTAAACATTCATTAAATATTCAACTTTCTTTCATCCATATTCAACCTTCATTTTTTTTGTGAATAATGAAGATAAATAATATTATAAATACAAAAAAAAAGAAGGAATGAAAAATAAAACAAGCATGAGGATGAAGATGATTAATTATTTTAAAGATGCTCTAAAAAGATAAAAACAAATACCTGAAAATCATCGAGGTTCGGAAGTAGGGATTTGACGAACGTGGAAACTTGAATGTAGATAAAAAAAAAACCTGAAAAAAGTCACACAATTTAAGTTGTATAGTCACACACTTTAAGTTGTACAGTCACACTCAGTATGTTGCATAGTCACACTCATTATGTTGTAGAATCACGCAGCTCTAGAATACCTCAGGATTAGGGTATCATGCGTTTAACCATCTTCATTTTCATGCTTGTTTTATTTTTCATACCTTTTTTTTGTATTTATAAAATTATTCATCTTCACTATCCAAAAAAAATGAAAGTTGAATATATATGGATGAATGAACGACTATGACTTTAAAAAAATGAAAATATCTAAACATTCATTAAATATTCAACATCCATTCATCCATATTCAACCTTCATTTTTTTTTGGATAATGAAGATGAATAATTTTATAAATACAAAAAAAAAAAGTATGAAAAATAAAACAAGCATGAAGATGAAGATGATTCAACGAATGATACCTTAATCCCAATGTATTCTACAGCTGCGTGATTCTACAACATAGCGAGTGTGACTATATAGCATAATGAGTATGACTATACAACTAAATATGTGACTACAATGAGTGTACATCTGCGTGATTCTACAACATAATGAGTGTGACTGTACAGCATAATGAGTGTGATTTTGCAATTCTGCAAAAACATTACGCATGGCTTGTTCATCTTCATCTTCAAGCTCCATTCATCCCACAAAAAAAGAACAACTTCATCTTCAAACTTCATCTTAAAGACGAAGTTGTTCTTTTTTTTTAGATAATGAAGATGAATAATTTTATAAATACAAAAAAAAAGATATGAAAAAAAAAAGAAGTTTGAAGAAGATGAAGATGATCGAAGATGAAGAAAAAGCTAAAAAAATGAAGATGATCAAAGTTTATGCATAAACATATCTTGGTATAATTATCCGTCATGTTGTGTTAAAAAGAAGCATGATGATGAAGATGAAGATGAAGATGATGAAGAAAAATGAGTATGAAGATGAAGATGAAGATGAAGATGAACATATCTTCGTATGATGATCGAAGTTACTACGGAGTATGTTGGGTTAAAAACGCAGTATGGTCGGAGTAGTTGACGGAATATGGTCGGAGTAGTTGACGGAGTATGGTCGGAGTTATACGAATGAATGGATCTTGAAGATGGTGATGCTTTTTTTTGTTTGATAGATGAAGAGGAAGATGAAGATGAGAGAGTATCAAGTGGTAAAGAGTGATCATGACTAGTGGTAAGAAGTGAGAATTTGATTGAGGGAAGGGTTGCCTTTTGTTTTTCTCCTTTTCTCTCTCCACTGCTGCTGTGTCAGTTACTGACATTTACTCTTTTTTTTTAACATCATTCATCTAAGTCATCCATTCAACCCAAGATCAATGGCCAACCACACAACTTCCCAACTTCCCACTTTTCACCAAACTCCCTTGATCCCTTTTCTATATATATATATATATATATATATATAATATGAATACTACATAGGTTAGACCCGTTGTTATATTAACTAGAATATTGAATCAATTTATATTATTTGTAACTTGTGGGTTCGAGGAGACAGAATTTTTGGATTAGTCTTAGCTTGGATTGACCGTCTCGAGAGGTAAGGACGTTTTAACCTTTTCGCCTTTAAGTAAAGAGCATGTTCGGTTTAAATTATATTTTTGAAACAGTTTTATAATTATTTTGTCAATGGTGAATTTTTATGATATTCTTGTGATATTTTGGATATTGGAACTTTGTGACACGAGTCACATATTGGTATTATTTTGGTACAATTTTCGGTGGTTATAACAGACTCTGGGAGCTCTGTTGGTCTATGAGGTTAAGGTGCATCTGAGACGTCCCTGGGATTTCGTCCCAAAACTGAACTCCTGGCCCGAGTTCTGTTAGGTGGGATTTTTCGGCCCCCACTTGCTAGGTAGTTAGACTTTTTCCTTTGGCATGATCATCCTACTGACTGCCCAAATGTGAGTAGTGCGCACTATAATAAGTCTAGCTAAGCATAGGTGGTACTTCTAGATCGTGCAAAAGGGTAGGACCTTGGCACACAAGTGGTGACAATATATTTTGGTTGGTTTTGGTTTTGACTACTGTCTTCACAGTATTTTGGTTTGGTATCGAGATGGTGACATTTAACTTTGTTTTCAGTTTACTATAAATTATAATTATTGTATTACGCATTCATTATAATATATTTTACTCAGCTTTGCTGACGTCCTTTTGTTTTGGGTCGTTCCCCCGTTGGAACCTTTACATATTTATGTTTTGGGTACAGTTGATAGGTACACTTAATATGCTGCATGGGTGCATTTGGTTCGGGATGCTGAGCGAGGAAGGATTTTATTATTTAACATTTACCTCTGAACTATTTATATTTTATGTTGAATTTTGGGTTTAAGTTGTTTTAAATCGTTTTGGATTTTGTGGGACTTAAGTCTTCCGCTGCAACGTTTTCTTGGCTATCGGAATTTTATATTTCTTTTAATTCTTATACTATTCTTTTGCCTTGCATTTGGCCTTGTGAGCTAAGTGCGGAGTAACGACTTTAAATTTTTCCGTTTTATTCTTTTATTTTGGTCACGAAAATTTAAGGTTGTTACAAGGCCGCCGACAAGGGGAACGAGTGTACCAGCAGGAGCTTCTCCCCAGAGCAGGTGGCTTCGGCCACACACCAGTCAGGCCGAACGACGTGTAGCACGACAAAGGAAGAAGAGGGCGACTCTAAATGGACGACCTCCCCAACCCCCCGCAAAGAAGACCCCGTAGAAAGGACGACTCACGGTGTCGCCGTTTCATCCCGAGATAACGAAATACTTCATGTCAAGAGTAAAAGTGCCGAACGTCCACTTTGAAGGAACAACCGACCCCAAAGATCACCTGGCGGCGTACGAGAGCTACATGGCCATGTATGAACTTGATGATGTCGTCTGATGTAGGGTATTTCCAACCACCCTTACCGGGTTCGCCCAGTCTTGGTTTAGGGGATTGCCAAGATCCTCGATCCACACCTTCAAGGAGCTGAGCACTGCTTTTGTAGATCAATACACCGGTAGCCGTCGTAGGCAAATTGTGACGGTAGACCTCATGACAATGTGTCAGGGGCCGAAGGAAACAATCCGACAGTATGTCGGAAGATTCGACCTGGAATGCCAGCAGATAAGGAAAGTGAACGCGTCAATTTCCGCATGCGCCTTGACCCACACCCTATTAGATGGCCCCCTCAAAAGCCACTTGTTGCGTGAGAGGCCGACCTCCTTGGTGGAAGCCAGGAGGATAGCCACGAGATATATGAACGAAGAAGAATACAAAACCCGGCATGACGACTTGTCACCACCAAGGACTCGTCGTCCCCCCAAAGAAAGGGCCGCGAGCCCAACAGACGATAAAGAATCGACTAGGAGGAACAGGGGGCACAATGAGAGAAGAAAGAAGAAGACGACGTACGTCCCGCAATTCGAGCACTACGCCACGTTGAATCGACCAAGAGTAGAGATCTTCGATATGGAGAAGCATAACGGGAAGTGGGGAAACCCAAAGCCAGTAAGGGTGACCTTCAGGAGCGATCAGAGCAAGTATTGCGCATTCCATGATCAGAAGGGGCACACCACCGAGGAGGGTCGTAACTTGAAGGACGCAATCGAGGGGCTCATATGCCGAGGCTCGTTAGCAGCATATGAAGCGAGGACCCAACGTAACAGCAACAATAACAAAAACAACGGAAACGCCGACAAAAAAAAAGACAAGAATGAAATGAGAAAAGAGCCCATTGTCATCCATACGGTGGACGGCGAGGCCCCCAAAGGAGGTAGAAGCCGACGATAGATTAAGAGGCATCTTAGAGAGCTGTCCCAATACATCTGCTACGCCGATCAACCGAAGTCGGCAGAATCCCAACTCTCAGTATCACCGCTGACGACTACGGGCGAGTGATCTACCCCCATAGTGACCCATTGGTCTTAGCCATCAAAATCTGCGATCACTTAGTAAAAAGGTGCATGATAGACACCGGCGCCTACACCAACCTGCTATACAGAGAGGCCTTCGAATAGATGGGGCTGGACAGAAGACATCTCAAGCCGACAACGGGAGCATTATACGGATTCTCAGGAACCGGGGTGATACCAATGGGAACGATAGACCTCCCTGTCACATTTGGGGAAGGAGTCGCAGCTAGAACGGTAACCACCCAGTTTGTCGTGGTCGATGCCAAGTCGGCTTACAACGCGTTGATTGGCCGGATAACCCTTGACGAAGTGCACGCCTTAGTGTCCATGCGACCCTTGACTATGGTGTACATCACTGACAATAACACCGAGGGCAAGCTGCACAGCGACCAGGATTCAGCTAGATCTTTCAATTCGGTGGTCCTGAAGAGATCCCAAGAGGAGATGAAGGGTAAACGGAAAGGCTGACTCCAGCCCCGACGACTCTAGAGCCACAACCTCAAAGATGCTTAGGATCGCCGACAAGGTAGTCCCCGTCCAAGAGCGCCTAGAGCCGGAGGGGGAGGGGGGAGCACGATGGTAGAGTTGGAGTCGGACCGGCCTGTTCTAGTGGGAGCTGAGCTGGAACCAGGGTACCAGCAGCGTCTCGTCACTCTGCTGAAAGAAAACGTCGACGTCTTCGCTTACTCGGCAGATGAGATGCCTGGCGTAGATCCAGACATCACGGTACACAAGCTCAACGTAGACCCCGCTTGCCGGTCGGTGAAGCAGAAAAAGAGAACCATGTCAACAGAAAAGGACGATACCATCCGCGAAGAGGTGGAAAAGCTACTCAAGGCAAGATTCATTGAGCCATGTGACTACCCCGAATGGTTAGCAAATGTGGTGATGGTGAAGAAGTCGTCGGGAGCGTGGTGGATGTGCGTCGATTTCACTAATCTCAACAAAGCATGCCCATAAAAGTGCCCACTGCCAAGAATAGATCAGCTAGTGGACGCCACCAGTGGCCATTTCATGCTAAGGTTCTTGGACGCTTTTTTCGGCTAGTACCAAGTCTTTCTGTGGGGGCCGGATAAGGTCAAATGCGCGTTCATCACGAGCGCTGAGACATTTATGTACAAGATCATGTCGTTCGGTCTAAAGAACGCCGGTGCCACTTACCAAAGGCTGGCAGACAAGATTTTTCGGGGGCAGGAACATGGAAATGTATGTGGTGACGCAATTGTCAAAAGCAAGGAAGATGAGAAACACCTTGACGACTTGAAGGAAAGATTTCACTCCTTAAGAAAATATAAGATGAAGTTAAATCCCAAAAAATACACGTTTCGCGTAAGGTCAGGAAAGTTCTTAGGATTTCTAGTGAGTGCCAGAGGAATAGACGCCAACCCGGAAAAGTTCAGCGCCATACAAGACTTTTCATAGCCTAAGACGATAAGAGACATCCAAAAGCTCACGGGGAGGATGACAGTTCTGACACGATTTATCTCTAGGGCAGCCGACAAATCCACCCCATTCTTCAAAGTACTGAAGGGAAACAAGCAATTTAGGTGGGAAGAAGAGCAAAAGGAAGCATTTGTGAGCTTAAAAGAGCATCTAAAGACGCTGCCGACCTTGGCACGACCAACGGAGGGCGAGAAGCTATATGTATACATCGCTGTAACCAATGTAACGGTGAGTGCTGTTATACATAAGGAAAAGAGCAATACCCATCAGCCGATATACTTCGTCAGTCATGCGTTAGGTCCAGCAGAGAAGAAATACCCAATGGTGGAAAAGGCGGCATACGCCGTGGTGATTACCGCTAAAAAATTGCACCCATACTTCGACGCCCATCCGGTGACCGTCTTAACAAAGCTGCCTCTGGAGAAGGCCTTAGAAAAATTCAAAAAGTCAGGAAGGATGCTAAAGTGGGCAGTCGAGTTAAGTGGCCCGGTGTGGACATGACCTAGATCCACCCCGACGCAGCCACGCGCGGGTTTGGGGAGGCGAATGAATCTCCATATGAGAATGGATCGAATTAAAATTTAAATCGAAGTGGAGTCGCCACCGAACTTTGTGGGAGTTCGGGCCCGTTCAAACCCACTCTATGTCGTAGTGGGCCATATAGAAAATACGGCCCATTTCCGATGTCAGAGTTTATTGGGCTCGTCCCTTTGCATTGCGATACCGATACCGTCACTACCGGTTATCGTGTATTGAATGACTCTCGTGCGCCAACGGTTTCGGGCATCCGGAAAACGAGGTTCTGAGTAAGGGGTGAGGGTACGTGTTGGGAAGCCCACAAAGGACACCCAACCCCGCCCGCACATTGGCGGCCTCTACTAAGATATCGAGTGACTTTCTAACACGCGCGTTAGTTGAACGAGAAAATGTTATGCAAACAATATGTTCCCTAGACATGCGAGAAGTTGAAAGGGTTTCTATGTCGATTTAATGCAACTAAATCTAGCGTCGAAGTTAAATTTAGCATGCGAAGGTTCATTTTAGTACAATAAAATAAACAAAATAAATTGACAAGAAAACAGCAAACTTGTTAGTAACGATATAACGATAATAACGGTTTGTGAAGATGTAGAATGATATGGAATGATGTAAATAGGATGATGCATGTTTTGAAAAGTGATGTTTCACGTGATTGATAAGACACGTGTTGACCTTAGTCATAAAAAGAGGTTTTATCGAGACTAGAAAAGGGATGTGAGACTCACGGTATTGTCGTGATAAGGCCACTCGATCGAGTCATTGAGGGACTCGACCGAGTGGTCCTCGGGAAAGGCTCATGTCTCGTGTTTTAGACCCTACTCGGTCGAGTTATTGACCAACTCGGCCGAGTACGTTGCCACTTGATCGAGTCATTGCGAGACTCGACCGAGTGGAGGTCAGAAAACATTCCGTCTCGGTTTTTGGGGTGCCATTCGACCGAGTGGGCTAGGCACTCGATCGAGTGCCCCCTGTATGAACTAGGGTTCGCTTGCGATTTTATTATCGGTTTCAAAATTGCTTTTGATTTTGCTAATTCGATGACTTTGTCGAATCGGGCATAAATATTGCTTAATTCGTGCTCGATTCGTGTGTATGATACTCGTCATATCCAACGTGCGATTATTGAATCGACATCGGATATTAGAGCGAGATAAAAAAAGTTGCTATAAGTCGTTTTTAAATTAACCAAAAACGATATAAATTTCCTCCGCGTTTATAGCGTCGCATTAATTCTTGTCGAATTAGATGACGTCTATTTTAGCATCAACGAGAAATCGTGTTAGTTAAATTATTTGACTAAACTGTTGAGATTCGACGTCCAACTATTGAGTTGGTATCGATTCTAACGGATCGACACTTTACTTGAAATGAAGGACTTGATTCCCTCGGCTTCTCCGACATCGTAATGAATCCCTAGGGATTATGTGATGTCGGATCCGCGTCAACGGGTTTCGACCCTTATTAAAAAAACTTGTTTTGAAGGTAGTTTGTAATTGATGAAAATTGCGATTAATGATGACTACGGAAACGAAAATAAAAACTATTATTTAGGTTGACTTGTTTCAATAATCAAGTGATCGGGGTAATGGGATAAGCAACCGGCAACGCTGAGTGCAATACTCTTGTATATTCGGGTTTCCTTATCCCACCATCACTCACACTCAACACAAATCCACAAGTATTTTAATGTCTTATACTAGTGATATTAACGATATTAGGACGCGACATCAAAATAAATAAAAAAACAAAAAAAAGATGAAGAAAAGAGGAAGATGACGAGAGAGGAAGGAGAAGGAAAGAAAACGAATTTTGCACCCTCAACCTACATGTTTTTGTTCTCGGACGGGACTCGTAGTTGTGGCTTGCACGTGAGTATCGAGATGTAAGTTAAGTTGTGGTGTATAGGGTTCGGATTCCTAAATGCTAGGGTTAGGGTTTGGATGTACGTAGATTAGTATAGAATGGGGTTGAATTAGGGTTGAGCAATATTGATTAAGGTTTAATCAATGTGTCAAAAAGTTGTTCAAAGGTGAGTGAATGGGGGTGTATGTATAGGCATTGCCCATGTACACCGTCTAGGGTTACTCGATCGAGTAGCCCCTTTTCTCGGTCGAGTGGCCCAAACGTCAGCAGCCAGGCTCGAATGAGGGCCCACTCGATCGAGTGGGCTGAGCACTCGATCGAGTGGGTCAGCTGGGTCGCACGGGTCCAATGTTTTGGACCTCGAGATGGGTTTTGTATTTGGGCTGAGTTTTTGATGTTTATGCGGCTGCTTTTTGTGTGTCTCGAAAACGACTTTGACCGGGGTTGACCCAATCGCTAAAAGTTGGTTTTATTTCCGGTGTCGGTTTTGACCCAAATTAGTCTTGTTTGACTGAAAACGACCCACTCGGCCTGAATTTGAGGTCAGTTTTGTGAGATTTGTACTCCATAAGAGCTTAAGCCAACAACTAATGGTTTTGAGCCCATATCCGAGCGCGTAGAAACACGTTAGCATCCGATCATCATCGGGTGTTTTTTGGAAACTACCGTAGACACCTGGCAGTCAAAATGCGGGTGTCTACAGAACCTCTACTCTGACTGAGGCTTGGACAAGGCGAAAGCCAGAGTAGCTACCAGGCCAATCGAGATTTGAAACCTGGCAGACTTCCGATCGGGTCGTTTGTAGTCCATTAGACTCGCGTGAAGGACCCGCCGGCCATAAGATAGAAATCATACCTGAGCTGATGATGATAACTTCGTGGGGAATCGGACTCGTCGCATAAATCATGGGTGCGCCTATATGTAGGCCCATGTCGTGCTATTCCGGGGAAAATGCCGCCTCGGGCTTTCCGCTGGGGAGATACAGTGGGTTGCATGTCCCTGCTTGAGTCGTACCTGTATAAGTTATATTAAATTTTGTATGCAACACGTAGGTAGAAAATATGACTCGCGGTGGGGAAAAAGATTTTTGAATTTTTGAGCTTTTGAAAATTTTGAAATTTTTTGAAATTTTGAAATTTGGAATTTTTGAAAATTTTGACTCCAAAGAAATTTAGGAAAGTTCCGGATGACTAATTCCCGGGTTAAGATTAGGGAATCTCGAGACGAGGCCTGTATGTTTAAGCCGGTTGGGATTAGGAAACTTTTCATGGAAAAGTGATATGGAAAGAGGATTGTAAAGTTGATGCTATATATAGCCCCCCCTTGTCTTTGATTTTCCTCACAAACTTCTCATAATTCATCCCTCCTTAAAAAGAAAGTCTTTTTATTCTCTCTAAGAATTTTAGCCATGAGAATCGATCGATTGACCGTGATGTTGCAAGAATGGTCCCGACGCTTTAGGGACACAGATAGGGTGGCTCTCAATCAGACGGGTATTACTCAGTTGTACCCATTCCGTCAGATGCAGGTTGATCGTTATTTCCTTGATGCCTGCTTGTCTTACTGGGACGACATATATCATGTCTTTGCCTTTCCCCGGGGAGAAGTTTGTCCCTTACCCGAGGAGATTGCTGCTGTGGGAGGATGGAACCCAATACTCCGACCTGCCATACCCTATTCGGTCTATGACCCAAGGAGAAAGCTACGGGAATTTTTAGGACTTTCCCACAATGAAGTATCCCGCATGATGGAGGATGGCAATATTTATCTGATCGACTTGGCGGAGAAATTTATGAATCCTCTCGATGTCCGGGTCATACCGGTTCACAGCCGTAGGGCCTTTTCCTTCTGTATGCTCCATGTTTATGCTTTCGAAGGTCACATGGATTTATTGTCTTGCATGGGTAATGCCCGCCTCTTGACCATGCTTGATCTGATGGAGACGGAGCACAGTCCGGCTTGGCTTATCACGGGCGAAATTATCCAAGGCCTAGACAACCGCAGGAGGGATTCGTCAGCCCGCTTGACCGGGAGTACCCGTTTGTTGCAAGTATGTCGGATTTTTCCTGATTTTTATTTTCTTGTTTTTTGATTGATTTTTTCCGCGGTTTTTTCTGCTGCAGTGGGCACTCGATCGAGTCACCCTGGCACTCGATCGAGTGTCCTCGTAAAAAGCCCCCTGTTCGTGTTCAGAGGTACCACTCGATCGAGTGTCCCTCAGGCACTCGACCAAGTGCCCTTAGGCGGACGCCTATTTCGTCTCGGGAACTCATATTTTTGCCTTCTTTTTCAGATTTGGCTATACGAGAGGCTATCAGTGATAGATCCTCCTCTTGACGCGAGCAATTACCGTCATAATCAGGTGATGAAGAGGAGACGGGCCATTGACTTTTCTCGGCAGATTACCCAGAAGTATTGGGACGAGGTGTTATCATTCCATGGTGGTCCATTGATTCGATGGGTAGTGCCGTGGTGGCCCATCTATGTTTGGACTGGCTTGGACCTGAGGGACAGAGCTCGTTATCAAGTAATTTTGTCTTTCAAGCAGACGATCCATCTTTATCCCGACGCGACCGCATACTAAGGCAGTATGGTTGGACCCAGAGAATCCCGGAGATTGAAGCAGTTGTGAGTGACCCTACCCAACTGACTGATGTGATGTGCGATACCTGGATGCAAAGATGCTATACCCGACATACTTGGCCTATTCCCACATCTCGTCACTCCATCTGGGTTTCAGACTCTTATGTGAAGTGGAATAAAGCAGGCGATGCCAAAGCCCGAGCTGCTCTGAAGGTCGATGAAGCTTTTGATCTGCTGCGAAGGGAGCAAGTTAAAGACAATATGGGCTTCTTCGACGAAGGTGACACTCCAGCTACTCTGGTCCGTCTAATGTCAGGTCAGAGAAAGAAGACTAAGACTCAAGCTGAAGGGTCTAGTGCAAGAGGTGCGCGGGGGAAAGTGAGCCCCCAGACTGACTTGGAAAGGAGATTGGGCCCAAGACTAGCAGTGCAGGACCGACTTGGCCCACGAGATAGACTACCTGAGCACGTGCGGGCTCGACTTGGGCCGAAGACGATAGCAGAAGACCCGCTGTCGAAGAAACGGGTTTGAGCTAAGGAGGTTCCCCTCGTGATTCGGGAACGCTCGCCCCCGCCCCGGCGGCCTCGGGCTCCACGCGACCCAAAGGACAAAGGAAAGGGCAAAATGCACGAATATTAGTCTCGTTTGTTTTATTATTTGAGTATTAGTATATACTTTTTTTTTGTGAGATTTTTTTTTGTGGGTGCCGTTTTTTGGCATTTTTTAATAAAAGACATATTAGTGAATACCGTCCCCGTCTTTTCGTTTATTGCAGCGGTTGTACCCATTTGAGGGGTTGCCTACGTATCCATAATTAGCGGAATCAAACCAAACGTAGTTCAAACATGGAGTTTTTGCAATTTTCGAAATACATCAAGACTATTAGTTCGAGATGTGCGACAGTAGAATAATTAATTCTAACGTATTGACTTGTCTATAATTTTGAAAATTTATAAAAGGCAAATTTTTATAATTTTTTGCAAATGACATTGAGATAGGGTTTAAGGGTAATAGCGCTTCAACTGGTCCAAGTTGGTCGGGTTGACGAACTCATTCCCGTCCAGGTCTGTCAGCATCACTGCTCCTCCTGATAGGACCTTCTTGACTAAGTACGGCCCAGCCCAATTGGGTTTGAATTTTCCTCTTGGGTCAACCGGTAGTAAGGCACGAACCGATTTTAGGACTAAATCCCCTTCTTTGATGTTTCTGGGCCTAACTCTTTTGTTGAAAGCCCGTTGGATCCTCTTTTGATATATTTGGATATTGTTGAGGGCCCTGGGCCGTCTTTCAACGCAGATCGGCATGCTAGTAAGATGTTCCGGTATATTTAGCAGGGATGCTAATTTGGAAAGTGCATCTGCAAACTGATTTTCTTCTCGGGGTAGGTAGATATATTCCACCTTCTGGAATTGTTTCTTTAGAACCCTTAGTCGTGCTTGGTAAGCCACGAGATTGGCGTTCCGAGTTTTCCACTTTTGGAGCGCTTGATTGATGACCAATGATGAGTCACCGTGGACCCGGAGGTTTGTTACCCCTAAATCAGCGGCGACTTGCAACCCGTGAATGCATGCTTCATATTCGGCTGCGTTGTTGGTCACGTCAAAGTCCAATTTGATGGATAACGGGGTGTGCTCCCCTTGTGGTGAGATTAACAGAATTCCGACCCCAAAGCCTCGGAAGTTGGATGCCCCGTCAAAATACAAATCTCATGTCTCGGTGTCAGTATGGAATATGTCTTCATCAGGAAAGGCCCAAGTATCGGTGTGGCCCTCTTCGGATATCGGACTGTCGGCAAGGAATTATGCCACTACCCGGCCCTTGATGGCTTTTAATGGTACAAATTTGAGGTCATACTCTGATAACATTAAAGTCCATCTGGACATCCTGCCATTGAGGATGGGCTTCTCGAACAGGTACTTGATAGGATCCATTTTGGATAATACATGTACCTCGTGACTGAGCATGTAGTGTCGGAGCTTTTTAGTGGCCCAAACCAAAGCTAGACAGGTCTTTTCGAGCATTGTATATTTGCATTCATACTCCAGGAACTTTTTACTGATGTAGTAGATAGCCCGTTCTTCGGAATCAACTGTCTGGGCCAGCATAGCCCCCATGGCTGTCTCGGTCGTTGTTAGGTATAACGACAAAGGCAGACCAGGTTGAGGTGGCAATAATACCGGCGGTGCAGACAGGATCTCCTTGATTTTATCAAAAGCCGTTTGACATTTGTCGTCCCATAGTACCCGTTCTCCGATCTTCAGTTTTTTGAAAATGGGCTCACATACCATGGTTAGTTTTGAAATGAATCGGCTGATATATTGGACTTTCCCGAGAAACCCCCTTATTTCTTTTTCGGTCTTGGGTGGTTGCATCTTGGTGATGGCTTTGATTTTAGCTGGGTCGACCTCGATGTCGCGTTGGCTAACGATATGGCCTAGTAATTTGCTCGATGTTACCCCGAAACTGCATTTTTGAGGGTTTAGCCTCATATTGTATTTGCGCAGTCGGGTAAAGAATTTTCTTAGGGCCGCAATGTGCCCACTTCGGTCATTGGATTTGACGATCATGTCGTCGACATAAACCTCCACTTCTTTATGCATCATATCATGTAATAAAGTAGTGGCGGTCCGTTGATAAGTGGCTCCGGCGTTGATAAGCCCAAACGGCATGACGGTGTAACAGTAAGTACCCCAAGGTGTAATGAAGGTAGTCTTACTCATATCCTCTTCAGCCATTTTGATTTGATTGTATCCGGCATATCCGTCCATGAATGATAGAAGGGCATGATCGGCCGTGTTATCCACCAGTATGTCGATGTGTGGTAACGAAAAATCGTCTTTTGGGCTGGCCTTGTTAAAGTCCCGAAAATCCACACATACCCGCACCTTGCCGTCCTTCTTGGGTACCGGCACGATGTTTGCGACCCAGTCTGGATATTCAGACACTTGTATAAAGCCCGCTTTGAATTGCTTGTCGACTTCTTCTTTAACTTTGAGAGACCATTCGGGCCTCATTTTTCGGAGTTTCTGTTTTACCGGTTTGCATCCATCTTTGATGGGTATTCGGTGTTCAGCTATTTCTCGATCTATTCCCGGCATGTCCTTGTAGGACCATGCGAAGACGTCCTTGAATTCCTGGAGGAGGTATGTGAATTGTTTTCTCTCCTCGGGATCTAAGGATAGGCCTAACTTGAACATCTGAGGCTCTAAAGTGGTTCCCACATTGATGGACTCGGTTTCTTCGATTACCGGATCTCGGGACTCCCTTTGTTCGAGCTGATCGATCAGATGCGGAGGTAGAGGTACCTGTTCGTCGGTTTTCTCAATGTCATTGCATATAAAACTTTTGAAATTGGAAGAATTTTGGAAATAAGACATGTCGTAAGCAGAACGGTTTTCGTTATTATTATTAATGGTAAATTTTGAGAAAAGCTCGAATAGAGCGGCCATCTGCTCGTTGGTCAGTGGCGGGATAGGGAGAGGTCTTGGGAAAGGCCCCAAGACCTCAGTGGAAGTGGCTAAGGGAAGAGGGGTTACAGACTCGACTCTAGCACCAGACCCTCTAGACTTGGACTCAGACTTCGACTCTGACTCTGACTCAGACTCGGACTCGGTATCCGGCATGTCTCTCTCGCCGGTGGTTAACTTGTAGGTCCGTCCTTGGCTGTCGGTCCACTTGCTGGTTTTCCTCCAGGCCCTTTTCTCGGTGTCTGTACCGACTTTGGAGATTAGCTTGGTTGGGTCAAACCGATCGCTGCGGAGGATCAGATTGACCAAGTCATCCCTTGGAGCAAGGACGGCCTTGTCTTCTCCAAATAGGAGCCCCAACACGGGATCGGAGTTGTTTTCCCCTTCCTTGGACTCGGCTTGAACAAGGGTGAATATATCATCGGGGATGAAATTGCATTCCCGAGCCGTTTTGGTCTCGGAATATGTGATGGTGGGTTGGTAGAGGCCCACTTGAGTAGTTCCGAAAACTGGAGTAACGAAGTAGTCAGTTAACTTCGGGCTATAAGGGACTAAGTAAGTGCCCTTGAGGATGTTGGTGGCCTTGTGGTTACGGCCCAGACCACGTTTTCATGGGTTATAGCATACCCCAATCCGAACTATGATTCGCCAACGTTCAGGACCTCGATAATCTTCCCCGCTGGAAGATATGGCCTCGAGGTAGCCCCCGGTAAGTAACCCAAGTTTTGTAGCATCGTGTTGATGCTAGTGGTGAAGTAAGGCCTGAAGAGATATTCCTCCTCGATCATACCCACGAAATCAAATCCTCGTGGGTCGGCCTGGCCCGTAGCATTGCAGCTTGCCACGGTGATGGGGGTGGCCTCTAGTGTGATGACACCGACTTGAAGTGGCATCTTGACTTTCCTATGTAGGGTAGAGGACACGGCCTTGACCGCGTGGATCCAAGGCCTTCCGAGTAGCAAGTTGAAGGATGAGGTGACATCAATCACCTGGAACTCCAGTTCTTTTTCGATTGGGCCCGTTATGATTGTCAATTTAACGGCCCCGGCTACTGGTTTTGGGCTTCCGTCGAAAGCCTGGATAGTTTGCGCGGTTGGGAGATAGTCGGCATCTGTGATGCCGAGGGCCCTAGCGGTCCTTAGGGGTAGGACATTCACGGCAGATCCGTCGTCGATTAGGGTCATCGGGAGGTACTTCCCTCGGCAAATGACCGTGATATATAGGGCCAAGTTATGGGCGGCCCCAAATGGTGGTAGATCGGACTCAGAGAAGATTATGAGTGGGCCTTCCTTCGACTTGCCCTTGAGATAGGGCATGATAGTGGCTACTATTTCAGCGGGGGTAACCTGAGAGTCGACCTTGATTTCATCGAGAGCCTTAGTCAGTGCCTCTCGATGTGCTTGCGAGCTAACCAATAGTTGCCATATGGTTAGATCAGCTCGAACCCTCTTCAATATTTGGACCAAGGCCGTGTCGTTGCTTGGTTCCTCAAGAGTGGATTCCGTCCTGGCAAGTTCAGTGACGGTGGTGAAAGTAGAGAGCCCGGCTGTGGCGAGGTGATTAGTGGCTAAGGCTTTGGACTTAGCTTTTCGAACCTCTTCACTGGTGATGGGGACAGCTTCCCCTTTGGCTAGGTAAACGTTGTCCTCATCATCGAACCATATCCCGTTAATTTGTGGGATATAAGGGGAAATGAGGTGAGAACAGTCGATTACCTCTCTCGTGAATATAGCATGGGTACTGAACGAGTTTTCTTTGTTGCTCGGCTTGTCCCCGGCCAACGGTATTTTCCCGCTTTCAATGAGATCTTGGATCAAATGCTTTAGCTTCCAACTTTTTTCTGTGTCATGCCCATTACCTCGGTGATACTGGCAATAGGCTTGGACATTGTATCTCTTGGGCCTTTTCTCCACTGGAAGTTCGGGAGTCGGGCCTATTGGTTGGATAAGGCCTTTAGAAGATAGCCTTTGTAAGGCGTAGATATAGGTAGTCCCTATATCTGTGAATACCCGAGTTGGTGTATTCTTTTTGGATGAGGTGTCAAGCAGATTTACCTCATCAAAGATGCTGCGAGTTGCAGCTGCAGGTGTGGGCTTGCTCACAGATGAACTTGCCCCTTGATAGCCCTTGGTAGAGGCCTTAGTCAGGCTCTCTAACCTTAAGTCATCCTCGATCCTTGTGCCCATTTCAGTAAGGGCGGCAAAATTGGGGATGATTGCATACCGGAGATGGACCCGGTAAGATGGGAGGAGGTTCTTGACAAAGGCCTCCACTAGCACTTTTTCGCTGGGCTTATCAACCAGCTTCACACTTTCGGCCCGCCATCTTTGCAGATATTTGGTGAACCCTTCTTTGGGCTCTTGGGCCATCACTTCCAGAGTATGCATTGTAGTCTGGATCTCGGTTTATCAGCGTAGTTCCGAGCAAATTCGGCCACCACATCGTCCCAAGTTTTATATTTCTTGGAATCGAGCCTGTAGTACCAGGCCTTGGGATGCTTTTCAAGGGAGGACGGGAATAAGTGCTTAAACATGGTGGACTTCACCCCTTTGACCGCCATAAAATCTTTGAAAGCCCGAATGTGGTGGACCGGGTCTTCAGTACCCTCAAACATTGGAATTCCCGTGAGGTTGAGGTTAGCAGGTAGCTCGTCATTTAAAGGCGAATAGGAACGACCATTTTCAGTGTGGATCGAGTTGTTCGTTGACAGGTGAACCTGTTCTTCGAGCCTGCAAACAACGCTGATTAGTTCAGCTATGGGCCCCGTGGGCTCAGATCCTTCAATAGGGGCTACTTTCATTACGGCACTCACACGGGTGGCCAAGGTCGTTTGGTCGGTCTGGATGGTAGTCAGTTGAGTCTCGATCTTGGCCAGAGCGGTGGTCAGTTGATCCAAAGTCGACTGCATTTTCTGTTGTCTGGTTTCGGGTGGCTTGTCTGTAAGAACACCGCGTAATCAGAAACTAGCCCAAATCCTGGAATAGAAAGTACATCCCGAACAAGACTGAAAAGGGAAATGACTCGGAAAAGACACTTAGACGGGTGACTAGTGAAAAGTGGGCCTTCTTTAGGATTCGGCAGGTGGGCCGGGTCCTGTTCGAAAGAAGGTCCACGTGAGACATCCCCAGACTTTAGACTCGATTGTGTAAACGGGCCCTCCTTTGTAGGAGTATGTCCTACGTAGGTGGGCTTTGCCTTAGTCTAATAAGGCGGACTGGGATAGGGAAGAAACTCGTGATGTAGGATCGACAGAGTTTCGACGCTAAAGACTTTGACGACTTATGACATGATCCGACACTGCTTAATACGGGAAGTCCTAAGAAGAGGAAGGTTTTGAAAATGGATTGTTTTTGGAAATTCCGAGCAAACTCGGGAAGGGACCAATTTTTCGAAAAAAAAATCGGGAAGTGCATCGGGCCACAAATTTGAAAGTTTGAAAATATTTTCGAGTTTTGAAATGGGCAGAATACCAGCTAGAAATAGGCTATTTTGAGTAAAATCATAAGTCCTAAGTTCGGTATATGTCCCGGGTTTTGAAATTGAATATCTTGAAAAAGATGTATTTGAAAAGTTGACGGTTTTTGAAAATGACACGGAAACAAAGTAGCATGTAGTCAGGCAAGCATTATAACGACGCCATGTATGCTTTACACTAAGTCTCGGTCGGTCTAAGAAGGGTCCATACCAGTGCACATAGTCTAGACGTTGATCGGGACAGACTTTCTAAGTCGAGTTGAGCTTAGAACATGCCGCGAAACCCACTCGAATCGACTATGAACACCTTTGACATATCCATATTGGAGTACATCACGGTATAGTGGGACGTCGGTCGCGAGTACCGGCCCGGGAAAATATGGGGTTATGCATGAACCGTAAAACTAAAACGCGTATTGTACTAGTCAAAAAATTTCTATTCGAGTCTCACCCTGAGGATGCCGATGGTAAGTCACGCATCAGTTAATCCCCAGCGGAGTCGCCAAATTGTGGACATGACATAGGTCCACCCCGACGCGGCCACGCGCGGGTTTGGGGAGGCGAATGAATCTCCATATGAGAATGGATCGAATTGAAATTTAAATCGAAGTGGAGTCGCCACCGAACTTTGTGGGAGTTCGGGCCCGTTCGAACCCACTCTACGTCGCAGTGGGCCATATACAAATACGGCCCATTTCCGATGTCAGAGTTTATTGGGCTCGTCCCTTTGCATTGCGATACCGATACCGTCACTACCGGTTATCGTGTATTGAATGACTCTCATGCGCCAACGGTTTCGGGCATCCGGAAACCGAGGTTCTGAGTAAGGGGTGAGGGTACGTGTTGGGAAGTCCACAAAGGACACCCAACCCCGCCCGCACATTGGCGGCCTCTACTAAGATATCGAGTGACTTTCTAATACGCGCGTTAGTTGAACGAGAAAATGTTATGCAAACAATACGTTCCCTAGACATGCAAGAAATTGAAAGGGTTTCTATGTCGATTTAATACAACTAAATCTAGCATCGAAGTTAAATTTAGCATGCGAAGGTTCATTTTAGTACAATAAAATAAACAAAATAAATTGACAAGAAAACAGCAAACTTGTTAGTAACGGTATAACGATAATAACGGTTTGTGAAGATGTAGAATGATATGGAATGATGTAAATAGGATGATGCATGTTTTGAAAAGTGATGTTTCACGTGATTGATTAGACACGTGTTGACCTTAGTCATAAAAAGAGGTTTTATCAAGACTCGAAAAGGGATGTGAGACTCACGGTATTGTCGTGATAAGGCCACTCGATCGAGTCATTGAGGGACTCGACCGAGTGGTCCTCGGGAAAGGCTCATGTCTCGTGTTTTAGACCCTACTCGGTCGAGTTATTGACCAACTCGGCCGAGTACGTTGCCACTCGATCGAGTCATTGCGAGACTCGACCGAGTGGAGGTCGAAAACATCATGTCTCGGTTTTTGGGGTGCCATTCGACCGAGTGGGCTAGGCACTCGATCGAGTGCCCCCTGTATAAACTAGGGTTCGCTTGCGATTTTATTATCGGTTTCAAAATTGCTTTTGATTTTGCTAATCCGATGACTTTGTCGAATCGGGCATAGATATTGCTTAATTCGTGCTCGATTCGTGTGTATGATACTCGTCATATCCAACGTGCGATTATTGAATCGACATCGGATATTAGAGCGAGATAAAAAAAAAGTTGCTATAAGTCGTTTTTAAATTAACCAAAAATGATATAAATTCCCTCCGCGTTTATAGCGTTGCATTAATTCTTGTCGAATTAGATGCCGTCTATTTTAGCATCAACGAGAAATCGTGTTAGTTAAATTATTTCACTAAACTGTTGAGATTCGACATCCAACTATTGAGTTGGTATCGATTCTAACAGATCGACACTTTACTTGAAATGAAGGGCTTGATTCCCTCGGCTTCTCCGACATCGTAATGAATCCCTAGGGATTATGTGATGTCGGATCCGCGTCAACGGGTTTCGACCCTTATTAAAAAAACTTGTTTTGAAGGTAGTTTGTAATTGATGAAAATTGCGATTAATGATGACTACGCAAACGAAAATAAAAACTATTATTTAGGTTGACTTGTTTCAATAATCAAGTGATCGAGGTGATGGGATAAGCGACCGGCAACGCTGAGTGCAATACTCTTGTATATTCGGGTTTCCTTATCCCACCATCACTCACACTCAACACAAATCCACAAGTATTTTAATGTCTTATACTAGTGAAATTAACGATATTAGGACGCGACATCGAAATAAATAAAAAAACAAAAAAAGATGAAGAAAAAGAGGAAGATGACGAGAGAGGAAGGAGAAGGAAAGAAAACCGGTTTTGCACCCTCAACCTACATGTTTTTGTTCTCGGACGGGACTCGTAGTTGTGGCTTGCACGTGAGTATCGAGATGTAAGTTAAGTTGTGGTGTATAGGGTTCGGATTCCTAAATGCTAGGGTTAGGGTTTGGATGTATGTAGATTAGTATAGATTGGGGTTGAATTAGGGTTGAGCAATATTGATTAGGGTTGAATCAATGTGTCAAAAAGTTGTTCAAAGGTGAGTGCATAGGGGTGTATATATAGGCATTGCCCATGTACCCCGTCTAGGGTTACTCGACCGAGTGCATAGGGGCTACTCGGTCGAGTGGCCCAAACGTCAGCAGCCGGGCTCGAATGAGGGCCCACTCGATCGAGTGGGCTGAGCACTCGATCGAGTGGGCCGAGCACTCGATCGAGTGGGCCGAGCACTCGATCGAGTGGGTCAGCTGGGTCGCACGGGTCCAATGTTTTGGACCTCGAGATGGGTTTTGTATTTGGGCTGAGTTTTTGATGTTTATGTGTCTGCTTTTCGTGTGTCTCGGAAACGACTTTGACAGGGGTTGACCCAATCGCTAAAAGTCAGTTTTATTTCCGGTGTCGGTTTTGACCCAAATTAGTCTTGTTCGACTAGAAACGACCAACTGGGCCTGAATTTGAGGTCAGTTTTGTGAGATTTGTACTCCATAAGTGCTTAAGCCAACAACTAATGGTTTTGAGCCCATATCCGAGCGCGTAGAAACACGTTAGCGTCCGATCATCATCGGGTGTTTTTTGGAAACTACCGTAGACACCTGGCAGTCAAAATGCGGGTGTCTACACCTGGAGATCACCTACCAATCAAGGACGGCAAAAAAAGCGCAGGCGTCGGCCGACTTCCTGGCAGAGTGTTCCCACTCAGAAGTGGATGACCCACCAGCGGGGGCCTAGGAAGTGTTCACTGACGGATCGGCCACTAGCAATGAATCGAGTGCTGGCGTAGTTCTAACCAGCCCCAACGGGGAAGAATTCGAGCGTGCACTAAGGTTCACTTTCCAAACGTCAAAGAATGAGGCCGAATATGAAGCCGTCATTGCTAGCATCCGCCTAGCTAGAGCCGCCGACGCCGAGCAGGTCGTCGTTGATGCACGGGCGTCTCGACCCGCGTGATCAAACTAAATTTATAGTCCCAACTAGCTACTATGTAGTAGTGGTAAGTCGGGGTCGAACCTCAGGAAGTAGGGTGATGTATTCGGTCAAGTCCGGGATTAATTCTGATTGGGGTCTAAAAGGGGGGTTTTGAGATGAAATAATTAAACTAAGGCAAGCAAAGTAAACTAAACGAGAAACGATAAGAATAAACGCGTTAGGGAGAGTCGGGGAGTCGGAATTTAAGACAAGGATACAAGCATCACAAGAATTATCACAAGATGAATAAGGGGAGGAGCCACCTTTCGGCTTCCCTACCCGACCAAGCCTAAACCCGCTTTCGTGACGATGAAGCTAAAGTCTCAAGACGGAATTACTCAAACCCCGAGTTTCCCCATATTGGTTCGAGTGAGTCAGGCTAACCTAGTTGATCAGGCTAAGTTGACAAGACACAATAATCTCATGGAAGACAAATCACCCTCAAATGCAATAGTTCTCATAAAATTAAACCCGAATCTAGAATTCCTCCTCCTCTAACCCCCTAACTAAAATCTACTCACTATTCATACAAAACATAATAAAACAAATAAAAGGGAGGCTAGAAGAAAGACGAAACATGGTAATTAAGGAGGATGAAAATTAGTCTAACACAATGGAAAGGAAATTACTATCAAAATGACAACTAATAAATAAAAATAGATAATAAGGCAAAAACAAGGGAAAACAAATGCTAAAGAGAAAAATGAAGGAAACAAACAAAGGAGGGAGAAAAACAAGGAATTACTAACAATGAGATTTAAAACAACACTAACATAGAAAAAATGACAAGACAAACAAACAATGGAGTAAAAAGAAATTATAAAAGGAAACTAATTAATGGAGAAAGGGAGAAGGAAAGAAAGTACCAACTATGGAGATAATGAAAGGAAGAAGATGAAGATTAAAATAAAGAGAAGATTGGAGAATAAAATACAAGAACTTTGTCACCCAATTCTTGCAAAACCTCTTCAATCTTCAAACAAAATCCACTTCTAAGCTAATACAAGAACTTGATTGTAGATTGATAGAAAAAGTTATCTAAAACTAAGTAGGTTTTATAGATGAATATGGAGTTTTCTAAGGAAGCTTTCTGCAATGGAGATCTACTAAACTAAGCTTAATCTAAAAAGGCACTAATCTAGATGTCCAATGTAAGGAAACTAGGGTTATTATATATACTAAACCCTTAATGGGTCACATAACTTAAGGCTCATAATCCAATTCTTCTTCCTTAATGAGACTTTCACCCTATGGAACTTCATATGGAAAAACTTCACCCTGCAATTTAAGGTCATCCGTGAGTCAATACCGCCGGCTGAAATTTTACCCGGTCATTTCACCTAATGGAACTTTCTCCAGAAATGCAATTTTGGCGCTCCTTTACCGTCGGGCAAAACTTCACTCGGTGGTAAAAGTTTCGCCCGACCATTTCGCCCGGTGGTGAGTGCTCTCAAAAATTTTCGGGGAGGTGGAAAATGTCGTCGGGAGAAATTTGCCCGGTGGTGACTCATCGGGTGAAACTTCACCCAATGGTTTTCTGCCTCTTTTTCCGGTCTCTTTCTTTGCCGATCGATTGGATTACTTGAACTTTCCGTTGTGTGCTTTGCTCTTCGGACGGTATCTCTCTCTCTTTCATGCTCATGGAAGCTCGAACATGTTTTTGATCGAAAATCCTGTCAAAATGGACAGAAAACTACCAAAAACATGTAAAATGTAAAAGAGAAACTCAAATGCGAGAAATACTCAAAATAGGGTAATAATCGCACTTTATTCTCGCAAAACGGAGCAAAATGGGTCTAAATGGGAGGAAAAACGGTCCAAATTTGACACACAACAATTCCTCCACACTAAACCGTTGCAAAGACCCAAAAAGAAATTAGCTACTACTACTAAGCTAGACTATGCTAAGCCGATACGGGGCAATTAAGGGGTCCGCTCCGTCCCTTCAACTCACATCGAGATACCCATGAGGTAGAGTACTTCCATGCAAGGCAAGTCGAGTCTTGCTCAAAATTGGGGATGCGACTAACACACACACAAACACAAAAAAGTAAAGAAGACACACAAAAAGATAGACGCATTCAAAGAGAAAATAAATCACCGAATCCTCATCGAAACGGCGGAGAAAACACCGATTTTAAACTCAAGACAAGTGAGAACACTACCAAGTTAATCACCCAAATTGACATGGCCAAAATCCTAATAGGATGACAATCAAACAATAAAAACATTGAAAATTTACCAAGGTCCTTCTAATTCCACTAAAGATGCCTACAACGGAACGATAAATGGAGTGGATAAGTGAGAACCATAAAGTTAGTAAGCACTGTAGGTAGGTGTTATCCAGTCTCCTAAGCTAAGCCTAGAGGGTCATCCCAAACTCGAGAAATCCAATTAGACCAAACAAAAAATGAACAAGTGTTTGCAAAATGGTAAGGATTGACTATTCACCGCTATTTTCCTTCCTCGGGACTCAGTCCTCTAGTAGCCATTTCACGACAAATAGTCAACCAAGGGATTATTTGGGTTTGGGAATATTTTTTGAGGTTTAATTTTCTTTTCGGCATTCTTTCTTTCCCCATTATTTCGGTTGAGGACTTTTTTTTTTGAATGCCCTTCTTTTTTTTTCCCTTTGTTTTGAGTAGCCCATAATTGGCTAGATGGTGTATTTGAGATCAAGGTAAAACATATTTTTGCAAACTTATTTACGGAAATGGGTGAATGGTAGAGAAATAGGCTAGTCGGGTGTGCACCCTCTCCGAACCCACAAAAAGATGGAAATTTGGACTAAAAATGGCATCTCAAGTAAGGTCCCCTAAGAGAATGGGAAACGGTAACCAAGGCCTTATCACTCCATGGGTGGTCAAGGTGGTCAAAATGCAAATCCCGTTGTAGACTCCTAGTAGAAAAGACAGACTCATGATAAAAATTCAATGCAAGAATTGGTTCAAGGTCATTCTACTAGAATAGTGTCCAAAAATCAAAAAGGGTTACTAACAAGGGAGTAATAAACACTCGGCCTAAACTTAAAATCGGGTTTTCGAAAACTTTCCCCGGACAAACTATACAAAAAAGGAAAAGAACACAAAAAAAAACAAAACACGAGAAAAACAAAACAAATACACAAATATAGCCAAGCACTCCAAACTCCATTAAATCAACACAATCCACAACCACCAATTCCAAAATGTTTACCAAGTGAACCTCCAAATAGCATACAAGCCCATACTCCCATACAATTAAGAGAAGGGGGAAAACGAAGGTAGAAGGTATTACCGTGTGGTCTTCATTTTCGCTACCTTACGTACCCATGCTAAATGGTAGGTGGTGTACCTACAAGAAGGAGAATGCAAGGCAATACGAGTGACACAAGAACAAAAAGAAAAGAAAAGAAAACTAAAATGAAGACAAAAGGAAAAAAAATTCGGGTTTTTGATTTTTAAAGGAAAAATGAAAAATAAAAGGAAGAAAAGGATAGTAGATCCTTCCCCCACACTAAAACTGTGCATTGTCCTCGATGCACGACTAGGGGAAGAATCGAAAAAGAAGAAAAAGAGAAAAGAACGGAAAATCTTTTTGAATTTTTATGCTTTTTTTTGTGTGTTTTTCAAAATTAAGGGAATTAAAATAAAATAAAGAAAGAGAAAATAGAAAGGAAAAGAAAAGAAACGAAATGGAGAAAAAGAAAATAAAATAAAGAAAAGAAGGTGGCGGGTCTAGGTGTAATCACGTCACCTAGACCCTAGCCAAAGAGGAAAATGAAAAATAAGGAGAAAATAAGACAAAATAAGAAAATAAACAAAAATAAAATAAAATAAAGTAAGAAAAGAAGATGAAAATAAAGAGAAAAGGTAAAGGAAAAAGAAAAAGAAAAATAGAAAAACCGAGAGGGGAAAAAGGGCGTAGGTGTAATCATGTCACCTTGCCCCGATTCCGCGCGAATTGGTAAAATCAAAAGAAAAAGAAAAAAATTTGGATTTTCCAATTGGTTTTGGTGCGATCACTTCACCAAAGACCGGGAACTAACAATCAGGTCCTTTTTCTCTAAGGTACCTGCAATAAAACCTCACATGTGTAACGACCTAAGTAGGGTCGCGGAAGGGATGACAACTTACCAAACCATCAAAAAAAATATCACCAGAAATAACCAACAATCATAATCACCAAATGCCAAAACTGGCGCTGCAGAGACTGACAAAAATTACTAATAACAGGAGAAATGACAACCGACGACCGACACACGACACCCCTCCACACTAACACTAACGACACTCAACCACTCACATAGGACCCGGGGGATGAGGTGGTGGGTAGTAAGACCCTAACGGAGGCATACCAAAGAATTGATCAAAGTAATGTTGTTGTTGTTGCAACATCCTCTGGTTCTCCTCCGCCGCCAACCTCGCTGCTTGGGCATCCCTAGCAGGGTCCCTGGCCATTTCGTAGCTATTCTGGGCCCACTCAAAACTGTCTCTGGAGTAGGTGTAGGAGTTATGCGCAGTATCGCGCGCATCCCAAGCTAGGTTATAGGACCTTTGGGCCAGGTTGAGTGAAGTTGTCGAGTTCTCCCAAGTCTGACGTGTATGGTCATAAACTTCCCCCCATTGGTTGTAAAACTCCTCCGATACGAAGAACGAAGAGTGTCTCGGAGGACTCATATTTACGTCCTCTTGGAAACCAGGGGTAGACTGGGTGAAAGTGGAGTGTCGGTGTGGGGTGAAGTCAGTAAAGTCGGGGATGAAAAACTGAGAGGTCTGAGGTTCAGATTGGTGGGAGGAAGAGGGTCCACGGGATGAAGATGGCAATGTTCTCTGACCCTCGTCCCGGAAGGTTTCGACCTCCGGTTCCTCCTCTAACACATCTACTACCTCAACGTCATCATCACCATAGTCTAAAGGTCCAGCAGGGTAATTAACCTGATAGAACTTACCACGGGTATGATCCCGAATGTACTTCCCTGACCTTTTCGGTATGCCGAAATTCTCCTCAATATCGAGCCTAACCCATTCGAGGTTAGGTAATGAAATAGCTCGCAAATCAGTAATTTTGTACAAAAACAAACTGTTATAACTCACCCCTTGGGGCCAAACAAGAAAAGGGCAATAGGTCTCGTCTAAATAATTCCCCACTCCGATTACTGGTGTCATGTCACTAAAGTCCACGTTCAGGCTCTAGCTATCATACAACTACGCCACCACAAGACATGTTCTTGCGGTTGCCCTTCGCGACCTGGGCAAAATGCGTAGCTAGAGCCTCGAACATGTCAATAGAAGGGCCATTGTTTAGAACCGCATCCTATAACAGTTGTACGGCCATAGCACCACAATTATGGTGCGCATCATTGCTCGAGAGAAAAGAATTGGCTATGATACGTGCCAAATATTTGAGGATGGGGTTCCGAATGGAGAATGAACGCATTTGACCCCCTTTAAAAGTCCTTTGACGGGCAATCTTAAACCAAAATCGATCACGGGCAAATTTCTCATCACAAGATTGCCCCGCCCGAGGCCTTGCTAAAACCGTAGTGGGTAGGCCGAGCAATGCACCAAAATTCTTCAAGGAAAAGACATACAGAATCTCACGCAACTAAAAAGTGACGATAAGGTCATCACCACCACTTAACTCATAAGTTGCGAAAAACTCACAAGTCAATTTTTGAAAGGTCTCCTCGGTCGAGGTATAAAATTTAATCAGTCCGAGATTTTGGCACATTGTTCGGACCTGCGGTTCAATTCCCATTTGCTCAAGAACTTCCCGAGCTGTCCAACGAGTTGGCTCGATGCGACAATTCCAAAAAAAAAATTGAACTTTTCCAAGTGGGATTTCTTGGCGAAACAGACATTAGACTCGGAGTGACGAAAATTACGACGAATTAAAGGGTAACGTACCTCTAGCGGAACCGGTTGTTCGCGAGAGACAGAGCCTTATGCATGAACGGGCATCGGGACAGATTCTTCCCGGAATTTGGTCGGCTCGTCGGAACGTGAAGAGGACGTCGAACCCGAACGGTGATTTAAGACGGATGATAACCTCTTCCTTGTAGTTTTCTTAAATCCTCTCATTCTTGATGATTGGATTGGGTGATTATGGTGATGGAGGTTAGGGTTAGGGTTGTCAAAAATCGGGTCGATTTCTCAAAAAGAATTCCTAGAAGATGATAGGAATTCGATATGGATGAAGAATGTGGGATTAGATTAGAATTTAGTGAAGAAATTTGAGGATTAGAAGGGATTTAGGGTGGTAGGATTTGGGGGTTTTTGGGTTTTTGGGGTTTATTTGAGGAGAGAGAAGAAAAAGGGTGATATGAAGAAGAAAGGGGGGGGGGGTGGGTTTGGGTAAAAGATGACGCGGGGTGAAGTTTCGCCCGATGGTCACCATCGGGTGAAATTTCACCCGACGGTCTTCGGACCAGTTCTCGTTAATTATGTGCAATTCACCGTCAGACGAAGTTTCGCCCGGTGAGATTCCATCGGGTGAAATTTCACCCGACGGAGTTCCGTCAAATTCTAAGTCGCGAGTAAGTTTACCGTCGGGCGAAGTTTCGCCCGGTGAGATTCCACTGGGTGAAATTTCATCCGACGGATTTTTCCATCAATTCATTAATTCCAGCATAATTGCCATCGGGTGAAGTTTCACCCGACGGACTTCGGGCAACAATTCCACCGGGTGAAGTTTCACCCGGTGGTATCCTCCACTTCAAGTAAGCCTTTTGCTGCGAAAATTCCCTCTGACTTGGTCCAAACCAACCTTGATTCTTCGATAAAACCGATCTTCTCAATCCATGTATTAACTACACGGAGAAGAACTCTCATAATCATTGTAGAATAACCCAAAAATTCCAAAAAAAATCTTCACAATTCCTGCAAGTGCCATAGGAAGCAAGCTCCAAAGAAAAAAAATCCAAAAGCCATTGTTCGAGAAAATAAAAGAGTACGAATTATACAAATATTTACAAGGTGGTTATTGTGGACACCACCAAACCGAATCAAATTGTTCATGCTCAAGTAGGGTTGCTTGAAAAGCAACCCGGAGGGTCTTGAGTATTGATTTCAAATTTAATGTTACCGATCTTGAACTCTCTTCTAAACTCCGACAAGCCCATAAGTCGTGCTACCTCGGGAAGCATGGCAAATTCGTCCTACCTTCTTCGGAGGTAGGACCAAGTATGAACAGGGCACCATCGTCTTCTTTGTTCTCATAGTCAAAATCTTCAGTGGATGGTTCTTCATGGGATGGAATAACAAAATCGGTGGGGATGTATAGATTCCCCATGTTAACCATGAGGTTGCGGGCTAGACCATAAGGCTCCTTTGTAGTCCCATCGGCCATTTGCACATTAAGTGGAAAGTAGTCCAAGTCCTTAATGTTGATGGTACGAGCAATGGCTAGGGGCATTAAGCTAATGTTGGCGCCTAAGTCACACAAGGCTCGGTCTATTAAGACATAGTCTATGGAACAAGGTATAGAAAAATTACCTGGATCACCTAGTTTGATGGGGATTGTAACTTTTGGGGTGACTCTTGGGGAAACGGGAGCTTCTTCCCTCACGCTGGGTTTTGAAATAATTTCTCGGATATACTCAAATGGGGTAGGCATGGAAGAACTTGTATCGATGTTTTCGAGTAGATCGGTGAAGGTTATCTTGTCCAAAGTTTGATTGTTTAAAGGGACCTGAGGCGTGTTGTTTAGGGGTGGCACATCAATTATAGAAACTAAGTTCATGGCTTTCCAAGGAATTTGTTCTATCACATATGCAAGGTCTCCTACTAGGTATTTGGAGGGATCTCTCTTCGATTTCTCGGTCACGTCCCTAACCACATTCTCATCAAAGTGGATAATTGAAGGATAAGGTGTAGAAGATTGTGGGTTGAGAGGTATCACCGGCTCCTTGTTGCTCACTACCTTAACGGCATTCATGGATGCATAATTGGGGGCACAAGTTGGTTCATGAGCAAATTGAGCTCGCGAAGCGGCACATGCCTCTAAGGCTTCGATCCTAGCTCGATTTGATGCGTTTTCCTTCAACAAGTATTTAACCATCTCTTGCATATCATAAGGTGGTTGAGATTTACCTCGAGTGTACCTTGAGGGACCTTGATTGCATTGAGGGTAAAATCCAAATGAAGGACCATAATTAGATTGATAGAGCCCTTGGGGGTAGTAATTCCCTTGATTAGCATGATTTTCATGAGGATAACTTTATTGATGGTCAAACCTGTAAGACTTAGGATAAACCCATTGATTGGGGGCTCTCGGAATTCCATGATCTCGGTAGGGATACGATCCTTGGGGTGGCATGGAATAGAATCCGGCTTTCAAATTAGAATATTGCATGCGAGGTGCTTCATAGGTTCCTCGAGCATTGATGCGCGTCAGATTGTCGCTTATCTAACACGATCAAACAATATTTATAAACTCCAACTAACTACTACGTAGTAGCGGTAAGTCGGGATCGATCCTCAGGGACAGTCTAGGTAAAGTCGGTAGAGTCTAAGTCAAAAAGTGTTTGGAGTCTATTTTTGAGGTTTTTTGGGTTAAGTTACACTAAGAATCGATAAACTACGAAAAGATAATCTAATAAGAAAAAGGTGTTAGGGGGAGTCGGGAATCGGAAATTGGGGTCTAAGAATCTCGGAATCGGGTCTTAGTCACAACGTTGATAAAGGGAAAATGCCACCTTTCTGTTTCTTCACCCAACCCACCTAAAAACCCACTTTCGCGGCGAAAAAGAGTAAGTCTCAAGTCAGGGTAACTGCTACCCCGAGTTTCCCCATATTGACAGGAGTGAGTCAAGGTCGATCTAGCTGCAGTCTAAGTCAACAAAGACACAAAAACCCCAAACTTGATAAATCAACAAGCAAGCAACCCACCAACATCCCTCAATTCAAATTACCCAAGATCTTCCTCCCTTAACCCCTAACAAGAAATCTACTCAAAATTCATAATGGAAACTAATAAAATAATAGCAAGGAAGAAAACAACTAAAACATGCATAATAATTAAATCTAGAGAAATCTAGAGATTAGGGAGAAGAAGAGAAATATACCAACTATTGAAAATAAACAATAAGGAAGAAAATCGCAATAAAATAAGAAGCTTGATGAAAATGACAATGGATTTGTCACTAATCCCTTCAAAATCTACAAAAGAACTTCAATAAAAACTATAATTCTTTTGATTATAATAATGGAAGAGTCTTGGACACTAATTAATTAGATGTATAATAAGTGGAGATTTTTGGATTGTCACCCTCCAAAAATCTCCCTACTAATTAATCTACTAAAAACTAATAATAATCTACTACGAGTAATTTTTATGGCTTAGGTAGTGTTGTGGTGGTAGAGTGAAGTTGTCCCCCCTCCTCAAATGAGGGGTTACATATATATAGAGAAGAGAGAAAAGAGGGGTCTCAAAACCCTAATCTTCTAAGCCCAATAAGTTGTAGCCCAATACATAAATATCCATAAACTGCATTTCACCCTATGAAACCCATCCGATGAAATTTTGTCCCACGATTTTGCATAACTAACCACCGGGCAAAACTTCACCCCGCGGGATTTCAATTTCGCCCTATCATCTCCAATTCAATTTAATATCTCCGAGCCTTCATTTAAACATCGACTTATAATTCCCAAACTCGGATCCGGGTCGAGCCGGATCGACCCCGGATTTGTGTCGACGCCGGCGAAAATCGCCGGAGCTGCTGTCGTCGGAATCTGGGCTCGTGTATGCCGGAGCAGGGGGAGGCTGCCGGAATCTGCTGTTGTCATTGTCGGTCGACGCTCACCGGAGATGCTCGAAACTGGGTCGGGTAAAAGGGCAGTTGTCGGAGCTGCTGTTGCGCTGTTGTTGTTGGTGGTCCTTTCGCCGGCAATGGAGTCTGGAGACAGAGGGAGTTGTTGATGTCGGCGTTGCTGTCGCCGGAGGTGGGGGTCGCGGCGATGGTGTTGGTTGTTCTGGTGGTGTCGTGCGACGGGAGCAGGTGTGCCGGAGGGAGTTGATGGCGGTGGTCAGGCGAAGGGAGAGGAAGACGGAGGACGGAGGGTATGGTGCCGGCGGTGGTGCCTGGTTGTGGTTGTCGGTGACTCGCCGGAGCTCAGGCGGAGGTTTGCCGGAGTGGGGAATGAAGGAGGTGAGTGAAGATGGGTTAGTCAAGGTTAAATTTACCTTGACTTGGATGAATGAGTTGGTTTGAGTTGTTGGGTTGTAATTGTAATTGGGCCAACATGTTGATATGGGAAATGGGATGTGGGTTGGTAATTGGGTAGATGGATTGATGGTAAATGAGTGATGTGGAGTATAAGGGGGAGATGGGTTATGGGTTAAGTGAGTCGGGTTTGACTCAATTTCTTGACTTGGCTCCTCTCGCTTCAACTCGCCTCTTTATTCACGAACACGTACCTATAAGACAAAAACACACAAAAGCAGTACAAAATTCTACGAAAAAGACGATAAATACGAAAAAAAACCAAATTCAAACTAGAAAATACGAAATATAGTCAAAAATTAGTTAAATACGTTATATTGACGTTAAAGCGCACAAAATCGAGTCAAATACGAGTGAAAATAGGGGGTAAAACGGTCCAAATTTGCGTGTTATCAAGCATCAACTCGATGTACATTCTCCTTTCTCATACACAAATCAGAGTCGTGGTCATTATTTTCCGCAATGATCACATGGGATTTCAACGCGATACAATTTGGGTGGTGAAATGGATGATCGTCTTGGTGAACTCACCCTCTTTGGTGGAGTTGATCTTCTTGGAAAGGTTCTAGTCTTAGGTGGAGAGTTGGCTCTAGCAACATATATTTCAAATTGCTTGACCAACTCATTGACTCTAGCTTCAAGAGCGGCTATCCTTTCGATTGATGAGATTGACTCACCAATTAACTTTCCATGTTGGTCATTTTTGGAATATTCACCATTCTTGGCTATCCTTTCAATAAGTTTCTCGGATTCGGTTTCATCGAGCAAGAAGAAATCGCATTTGCCGCCGTATTGACATTATCTTTGGTGCTATACAATAACGAGTTGAAGAAAATATGAAGTAAAAGCCAACTAGGAATACCGTGGTGCGGACACTTCCTTTGCAAGGTCCGGAATCTTTCCCAAGCTTCATTTATACTGTCATTGTCACTTTGTCAGAAAGTTTGAATCTACATCCGATATTGATTGGTCTTGGAAAGTGGGTAATACTTTTCTAGAAATGCATTGGCTAATTGATCCCAATTTTGAAAGGTATCATCGGGGTAGCGTTGTAGCCATCTCCTAGCATCATCTCGTAAGGTTTTAGGGAACAAAAGCCTACGGAATTGGCACGAAGTAAGTCCATTCAATTTCATTCCGACTAGCTTCTCTTTAAACGTCGCCATGTGTTCTAGAGCATCTTCTTGTGGAAGCCCATGATAAGTGTCTTGATGGACTATGGCAATTAAAGAAGTCTTGAGCTCAAAGTCATCGGGTATGGTTCCATATGCGACGGGAGAAGAAGTTTGTTCATTGGTGGGTTGGGAATGAGATCTTAGGCTAGGCATGTTTGTTTGTTTATGGAGGTGGTTTTTGAAGGGAAAAGTTGAAAGGGAAATTTTGTAGGAGGTTTGGGAAGATTGGATGGGTGATGAGTTGTTGTAAGATATAGATGAGGTTTCACTTTGGTTGAGTTGAGGGTCGAAATAATAATAACGATTCGCTTGCACCGGTTTGGAATAAGCAATGCCGAATATAACTGTTTCTGTACACAACTCAATTCAAAGGTGAGACTTCTAGCACCGAGTGGTACTAGGGTAGAAGGGGAAATAAAACTAAAACAATTAACCAAACACAATTAAAACAAAGACTTAATCAACTAACTACCGCTGCTCCCCGGCAACGACGCCATTTTGATGCGTGGGCGTCGCGACCCGCGTGATCAAACTAAATTTATAGTCCCAACTAGCTACTACGTAGTAGTGGTAAGTCGGGGTCGAACCTCAGGAAGCAGGGTGATGTATTCGGTCAAGTCCGGGATTATTGCGATTGGGGTCTAAAAGGGGGGTTTTGAGACAAAATAATTAAACTAAGGCAAGCAAAGTAAACAACTAAAAGGAGAAACGATAAGAATAAAGGCGTTAGGGAGAGTCGGAATTTGAGACAAGGATACAAGCATCACAAGAATTATCACAAGATGAATAAGAGGAGGAGCCACCTTTCGGCTTCCCTACCCGACCTAGCCTAAACCCGCTTTCGCGACGAGGAAGCTAAAGTCTCAAGACGGGATTACTCAAACCCCGAGTTTCCCCATATTTGTTCGAGTGAGTCAGGCTAACCTAGTTGATCAGGCTAAGTTGACAAGACACAGTAATCTCATGCAAGACAAATCACCCTCAAATGCAATAGTTCTCATAAAATGAAACCCGAATCTAGAATTTCTCCTCCCCCAACCCCCTAACTAAAATCTACTCACTATTCATACAAAACATAATAAAACAAATAATAGGGAGGCTAGAAGAAAGACGAAATATGGTAATTAAGGAGGATGAAAATTAGTCTAACACAATGGAAAGGAAATTACTATCAAAATGACAACTAATAAAGAAAAATAGATAACAAGGCAAAAACAAGGGAAAACAAATGCTAAAGAGAAAAATGAAGGAAACAAACAAAGGAGAGAGAAAAACAAGGAATTACTAACAATTAAATTTAAAACAACACTAACATAGAAAAAATGACAAGACAAACAAACAATGGAGTAAAAGGAAATTAAAAAGGAAACTAATTAATGGAGAAAGGGAGAAGGAAATAAAGTACCAACTATGGAGATAATGAAAGGAAGAAGATGAAGATTAAAATAAAGAGAAGCTTGGAGAAGAAAATACAAGAACTTTGTCACTCAATTCTTGCGAAACCTCTTCAATCTTCAAACAAAATCCACTTCTAAGCTAATACAAGAACTTGATTGTAGATTGAAAGACAAAATTAATCTAAAACTAAGAAGATTTTCTAGATGAATATGGAGTTTTCTAAGGAAGCTTTCTACAATGGAGATCTACTAAACTAAGCTTAATCTAAAGAGGCACTAATCTAGATGTCCAATGTAAGGAAACTAGGGTTATTATATATACTAAACCCTTAATGGGTCACACAACTTAAGGCTCATAATCCAATTCTTCTTCCTTAATGAGACTTTCACCCTATGGAACTTCATATGGCAAAACTTCACCCTGCGATTTAAGGTCATCCGTGAGTCAATACCGTCGGGTGACATTTCACCCGGTCATTTCACCCAATGAAACTTTCTCTAGAAATGCAATTTTGGCGATCCTTTACCGTCGGGCGAAACTTCAGCCAGTGGTGAAAGTTTCGCCCGGTGGTGAGTGCTCTCGAAAATCTTCGGGGAGGTTGAAAATGTCGTCGGGCGAAACTTCGCCCGGCGGTGACTCATCGGGTGAAACTTCACCCGATGATTTTCTGCCTCTTTTTCCAGTCTCTTTCTTTGCCGATCGATTGGATTACTTGAACTTTCCGTTGTGTGCTTTGCTCTTCGGACAGTATCTCTCTCTTTCATGCTCATGGAAGCTCGGACACGTTTTTGGTCAAAAATCCTGTCAAAATAGACAGAAAACTACCAAAAACACGTAAAATGTAAAAGAGAGACTCTAATGTGAGAAATACTCAAAATAGGGTAATAATCGCACTTTATTCTCGCAAAACGAGTCTAAATGGGAGGAAAAATGGTCCAAATTTGACACACAACAGTCGTGTCTACTGACTCCCAGCTAGTCACAAACCAGATCAACGAAGAGTACGAAGCTAGGGAGCTGTCAATGGCGTTATACCTGGAAAAGGTAAAGGAAGAGTTGTCCCAGTTAAAATCATATGAAATGAAGCAGATATCGAGGTCCCAAAACAACAAGGCTGAGGCCCTATCCAAGCTGGCAAGCTTCAGCCTACAGGATATTCGTCGGTTCGTCTGGGTGGATGTCAGACAAGAGAAAAGCATCATGTCGGGGCAGAAGCCCAAAACAATATTCACAGCATATATAGAAAGTGATGAAGACGACGACCGGAGAGTACCCATCGTGGAGTACATTATGAAAAAGAGGCTGCCGAGCGACCCGGCGAGAGCCAGACGTATGCCAGCCTTGGCATCTAGATACATGATGATCGAAAACCAGCTGTATTAAAAAAGGGTGTCGGCACCCATCCTGAGGTGCCTGAAGCCCAGGGAGGCAGCGGAAGTGCTGGACGATATCCATTCTGGAATATGCGGGAACCACATAGGTGGACGAAACCTGGCTCATAAAGCTGTGAGGGCCGGCTACTACTGACCGACCATCCTGCGCGACGCCAGAGAACTAACGAGGAAATATCGCAACTGCGAGATCCACTCACCCGTGATACATGCGCCGACAAGGGAGCTACAGCCAATCCTGAACCCAATACACTTTGCGCAATGGGGGATGGACATCTTGGGGCTTTTCACCACGGCATCCGGAGGTAGGAGATTCCTCATAGTAGCTGTTGTCTACTTCTCGAAGTGGATTGAAGCGGAAGCCGTTCCAAATATAACCGAACTGGCGGTAAGAAAAGTGATCTGGCGTAACGTTGTAACCATATTCGGAGTGCCGAAAGTTTTAGTCTTTAATCATGGTCGTCAGTTTGACAACCCACCTATCAAGGAATGGCTAAGAGGCCTAAGAATCGTTGTAGCCTACTCCGTCCTCTGCTATCCCCAGACCAACGACCAAGCTGAGTCAACCAACAAACAGATCCTCAATGGACTAAGAAAAATGCTGGAAGACCTCAAGGGAAGATGGGCTGACGAGCTCCCCACCGTCCTCTAGTCCCTCAGGACTACTCAAAAGGCAGCCACCGGTCGTCACTCGCCATTCGGGCTCGTCTATGAAGCGGAGGCTTTGCTCCCAATTGAGGTACGCGTGCAATCGGCCCACAGAAAATATTTCCTAGGAGACGCCAACGAGGTGGCTATGGCTGAAGCCCTGGACCTGGTAGACGAAACCCGAGAAAAGGCACACGTCAAGCTGGTAGCATACCAGCACCATATGAGGAAGGCGTACAATAAGCGGGTGAACCACAGAAAATTTCAGGTGGGGGACCTTTTCTTAAGAAAGGCGACAGCAGTTGGAAAGGTCGGCGCACAAGGAAAGCTCAGCGCAAATTGGGAAGGTCCTTATGAAATCACCCAAGTCATGCGGCCAAGCACTTTCAAACTCAAGGACAGTGAAAGACGCGACCTACCGTCGCACTGGAACGCGGACACCATCAGACGATACTACGTCTAGGTGCGTGTGAGCCCATATTTTGTCTTTTGCCAGGAAGGGACGCTCAGGATTTTCGACGGCTCTGCCTTTTGCAAGTCGAAACTTCAAAAAACTCTCGAATTCTTTGATATGAATGGTTCTTTCTTTGTCATCTACTTGCTCCTTGTTCATTACTCTCTTAAGCAACAAGCAGTGGGCAATAAGAGTAGGAGCCCCTATTCAACTTAGCATAAAGAGTAGACACCCCACCAAAATTGGCTAAGGCCCCCCATTCATAGAATGGGGGCATAAGCCCAAGTCCGTCTGGATGCCACAGCTCCAGATGACAATGGCTAGGGTCCCCCATCCATAGAATGGCGCACAGCTCCAAACGGCAATGGCTAGGGTCTCCTTTCCATAGAATGGGGGCATAAGCTCAAGTCCGTCTGAAAGCCACAGCTCCAGACGACAATGACTAGGGTACCTCATCCATAGAATGGGCGCATAAGCCCAAGTCCTTTGAAAGCCACAACTCTAGATGGCAATGGCTAGGGTTCTCCATCCAAAGAATGGGGGTACAAGCCCAAGTCCGTCTGGATGTCGTGGCTCCAGACGGCAATGGCTAGGGTCCCCCATCCATAGAATGGGGGCATAAGCCAAAGTCCGTCTGAAAGCCACAGCTCCAGACGACAATGACTAGGGTACCTCATCCATAGAATGGGCGCATAAGCCCAAGTCCTTTGAAAGCCACAACTCTAGATGGCAATGGCTAGGGTTCTCCATCCAAAAAATGGGGGTACAAGCCAAGTCCGTCTGGATGTCGTGGCTCCAGACGACAATGGCTAGGGTCCTCCATCCATAGAATGGGGGCATAAACCAAAGTCCGTCTGAAAGGCACAGCTCCAGACGGCTATGGCTAGGGTCCCCAATCCACAGAATGGGGGCATAAGCTCAAGTCCGTCTGAAAGTCACAGCTCCAGACGGTAATGGCTAGGGTCCCCCATCCACAGAATGGGAGCATAAGCCCAAGTCCGTCTAAAAGCCACAGCTCCAGACGGCAATGGCTTGGGTCCCCCATTCATAGAATGGGGGCATAAGCCCAAGTTCGTCTAAAAGCCACAGCTCCAGACAGCAATGGCTAGAGTCCCCCATCCACAGAATGGAGGCATAAGCCCAAGTCCGTCTGAACGCTACAGAATCCTCATCCTGAGAAAGAGGTCATAAGTCCAGGTTTGAAAATAACTAAATATAGAACAAATAAATGAAGCATAAAAGAAAACAGGAGAATGCATAAGATAAAGACACCTCACGCGTAAAAGTTAAGTATTACAAAGAACGAAAGTCCGAATGTTAAGAGCACAAAATAAGGCGACGATTATTCAAATCGGCAGCCGTCCCTAAAAGGATCAAGCACACCTACTACGAAAGAAAAATGAAAAATAAACCCATAAAACATGTGAAGCAGTGTCATGCCACTGATCGCCAAAAAGAGTAGGTGATGAAGATCTACAAAAAGCCTCGGAGGGGAGCCGACGATCCAACCGTATTGTCGGCTACACCCTCATCCCTAGAGGCGCAAGAGGCACAGGAGGACGACTGCTCGCTTTTCTATTTGACAGGAGAAGGTGGCCCAGCAGTAGCCTTTCCTGAAACAGCAGCATCCTCACTTCCCTCATCAGCATCGTTGGCGTTCTCAGCCTCCAACCTCTCCGCGTCACTACAAAGCATCACATCTTTAGCGGCGTTTATTTAGTGGTTAGGCGACATTTATAAACGCCACGAAAAGTGCTAGCAGCATTTAATCTTATGCCGCTAGATTCAATGTAGGGAGAAGTCATTGTGACATTTGTTGTAAATGCCGGTAAAGCCTTATATAAATGCCACTATAGATCTTTCATAAATTTAAAAATTCCATATTTCATTTTATTTTTTTCATTTGGTTTTTTTCTTTCATTGATAAGCATGTCTTTCCGTTTTTAGATTTATTTTGCTATTTAACGATATTGTTTTAATTAAAAAAATATTAAAAGTAACTAATTAAAAAAAGGCGAAACATATAAAATAATTGGTTTTATAATATGGATTGACAATTGAATTTGTAGGTCTCAAATAATCATTACAATAGGATAACAAAAGCCTAAATAGGTACAATACAAAAAATCAAAATTTCTAAAGTTATATCTATATCAAAACAGCTAACAAACAAAAATTGCTAGTCATCCGTAAAAACCCAAACGCAAAATTTTAGCGGCTATGTTGAGGATTAAGCATATCTCTACCAAATAAAACCATCTTGAGCATGGTTAACTTCTCTTGCATTTTTCTTTGCACTTCTAAATTTTCCTCTTTTAGCTATAGACTTAGAATGCCCTATAAAAAAAGTGAAATTATTGAAGTTACATGATAAAAGGGCCGAAATTGACGATAAAAAGGGGGAAGGGGATTAGGGATGGAAGTCTTATACAAAAAAAGGGAGTCTAATGTTGTGCAAGATGGTAAATTGCAAGCATAACCTTGTACTGAGCAATGTTACTACTATAAAACCAACAATATCATATTCAAACCAACAACTAAACAAATCACAATTGGAGCTCTTACCGTCACCTTTGAAAATCATGTCTATGAAAAAACTCTCTATTAAAGTTGTCACGAGGCTGGGAAGCTTCATTTTCTTGAACTTTATGAGATCAAATCATCAACTTAGAATCAAATCCCTAAAATTCATCATCCTAACAATTAGAGTCAACCTTTTCTAAATCACATCAATATATAACAGATCCATCAAATCTAAATCAAAAAATGTTCACACAAGCTAATAACACAACGACAACAATAACAACTCATATAAATCAAAACCAAAATCGTAATTAGAATAAACCAGATCTAAATAATACAAAAGATATAACATATAAGAAAAAAGGGTAAACCTAAGAGAGTGAAGGGGGAGATTGAGCAGTAGCTATAACCATGGATGTGAGATGAAATGATGGATGGGTTTTTCCTAAGAGAGTGTAGCTCGACGGTTAACAATCCCTCCACAAAATTTCTAGTATTACGGAAAGGGTCATGAAATCAAAGCTATCAGGCCACATAAATGTAGTATAATAGTTAGGCAAAATTAATGAAAGAGATTAGGAGCCAAGTCATACCTCAATAAACTTAAGTTTTATAGCATGATTTCCAAATCGTTGAGCGACCTCGTACTCTTCAGAACAATACTCGCTTATCTATGCATATCTTACATCCCTCCAAGCAATCTCTGATATATGTTTTTGAGAAAAGAAACAACAAATAACCGGTTTCAAGCTGTCACATTGATGATTATAGTGAAAAACAACCACAACATATACCTCTAGTAGCAATCAACAACAACAATTGTTGTAAAAGATGAAACATGCATGCTTATACCAATGGCCTATAGACAAATATACAAGGTTATAGTATCAAGAATGGATACGAGTGGCTAACAGCACACCAACCTGAATCCCAATGGACTACAATTGTTTGGAATCCCTGCAATTTTCCAAAGCATTTGATTACCACTTGGTTTACAATGCAACAAGGACTGAGTACAAAGGCTAAACTGTATAAGATAGGCTGCTGTGATAATGATATCTACTGCACCTGTAATGCTGCGTCTGAAACATTTGAACATTTATTGTTTGATTGCTTCTAGCTGAATGTCTCTGCCTTTCTTGCCAAAAACAAAAAAAAAGTGTCAAATGGATTCTGGTAGCAATCCTAAACGCATGCTACTACACCGTATGGATACAAAGTAATCAGGCTAGAACTCAAGGATACTTACAACATTCTCTCAAATTACACTAAAACTAGAACCCTAGAAACCTACAGTATATAAAAAAGAGGGGAAGGGAATATGAAATACTCCGTACCTCAAGGGCAAGAGAGTATCTCTTAAACTTTCTGAGCTCCTTAACAATCCTACAAAGTTCCCATTTAGAAATCTTCTTGCCTTCATTTTCACACTGACTAATAACATGGGCAACACCCAATTGAGGCCATCCACGGTGGAAATCCTCTTGAACATATTAGTCCATTTAAGCATAGGTCTTCTCTCATAATCCCTGGTTCCATAGTTATTAATCTGAGAAATTGAGCACCTGATAGAGGAAGAGGAAGAAGAAATTGAGCCCCTGATCATATCAAATTCGCACAAACAAACCAAACACACGACAATTTCACAAAGAAAGGTTTCAATTAACATACAATAACCTTAAATTAAGAGCAATCAAACAAACTAACAACAAACAATAATTCAATTTCGAATTCAATTGAGCCTAATAATCAGATACTTACAGAAACCCTTAATAAAAGTAAGGAGAAACAAAAGAAATAAGAAAAAAATAAACCTGTAGTAGAAAAAATGAGTAAAATCAACTAGGGAATAAAGTGAAGCTGGATTGATCGATTAAGTTGGTGGATTGATTACTACTATTAAATTAGGCTTTAGATTTGAGAAATACAAAATTGTTCTTTGTGAAACGACAGTAGATTGAGTTTTAGGTCTTAGTTGGGTGGGTTTTCTGAAAATAGGCGGGTGAGTTTTAGTTTTGGAAAATGTATAGCGCGCTATGTAGTACTCCCTCTGTTTCATTGAAAGCTTCTCACTTTTCCTTTTTGTTAAATTTCTTTGATAGCTTCCACTTTCTTATTTGGTATCACTTTTATCTCTTACCTAGGTCACCTACTTTACTCTCTCTACTTTTGAATATTTTATTATTTTCCTTAAAAAAATGTGTCATTTTTTAGGTGGAACCTTTCAATGAAATGGAGGGAGTATTAGTTTAAGGCGACATTTAGTTTATTTGCAACGTTAATTGTCATTTTAAAATAATCTAAGGTGGGATTTCAACATATGCTATTAGATAAATGCCTCCTAATAATTATTCTCTTGTAGTGGGTCCAGGCGTTTGTAGATGGCATCGTACCGAGCCCAGTCAAAATCCGAATCCATCTCCGCCAAGGTGTCACCAGTGAGGCGGGACATCACAACCTGACCCTCTGCGTAGCCGGCACCCAAAGCCTCATTGGCCTCCGTCTCCATGGCGGCGAGCTTAGTCCCAACTTTCTCTCTCCCCGCCTTCAGAGAGGCATTGAGCTCCTGGGCAGCGGCAAGCTCCCCCTTGACCAGAGTTACCTCATGGGTTGCAGCCTCCAGCTGCTTCCTCAGACTGTCACTCTCAGCCAGGGATTTGCTTAGGTTTGCCCCCTGCACCAATACCTTCTCCTCCGTCGCCTACAGTGCTTGGCGGTGCTCCGAAGCTTGACGGCACGCACTGGCTGCCTCATCCTGAGCGGCTTTAAGATTAACGTCAGCCTCTGCCAGGATCGCCTTGAACCTGGACTCAGCCTCTAGGCTCTTCTCCTCAGCCTCCTTAAGTCTCGTCTCAGCCTCAGCGCGCCTAAGATCAGCTGCCTGGAGGTCACTCTTCAGGGAGTGGAGGACCGAGGTATCAGGAGCAAGCTTCAGTAAGGAGTGACCTATCCTATGGAGGGCATCAAGCGCCTAAGAAGCCTGGCGGTGGTTGACGTCAAATTGGGTACCGAGTGATCGCGAGTCGGCGCTGGTAGCATCCCCAGGAACGTCGGGAACCACGTGGTTACCACCCGGCGCCACGCCTCCAACTTCTTCAAAAGTTCTGAAAAAGTCGGAAAGAGTGGCCCCTGAAAGAGAAAGAAGGGCAGCGCCTACGACAGCCTCCACGTCCTTCTGAACCTCCTTATCAGAAGACACCACCAGACCCTCGGCCGCCTGCAAATTGCCGACAAAACCTGATTGTTGCACAACTTGACCCAAGGGTACTCCAACCGGCGAAGCGTCCATTTCCAGGTCAATCACCTACTCCTCAATCATTGGGGGAAGGGGTGCCTGAGCCACCGTAACCACAGGATTAGGCTCCTGGGGCGAAGTCACCGCCTCGAAGCCCTCCCGCGTCTCCTCAGGGCCAGCTCGACTAATCAGGGTGGTCGCCCCATCCCCAAAATGGGCCGAGCTCCTAGTCGTCGGACGTTTTGATGGCACCACATCAAGGATGGGCTATTTTCTCTTAGACTTTGCAGCCTTGGCTTTGGAGTAATGCATGAATTAGGGACGCTCGACTTCAGGAAGGTCAGGACGGCAGGAAAAAGAAGCAAGCTGGGAATCAACTCCCAAAAGCTGAAGTTCCCCCAGCGACCAAGTGGCAGTTTTGTAATCACCTACAAGAGATAAATAAGGAAGGACATCAAAAATTAATAGTGGAGCGAAATAGGCAAAGGAGCATGAAAGGATCACCCCCAACTACCTGGGTTGGGAGAGCTACACATTCCCAGTCTCCCCAGATATGCATTAGACAAAATCAGGTCAAAGGGGGTAAGCTAGACGACAAGCATCGCTTTTTCCTCTTTACCAACTCTCTCCATCACCGCCTTGAACAGGTCCCCGACGGTCACTATATCTCGTGCCAAGGACGACTCATCTAGGAAGGCATGCTGGCGGGCCCCCACTTCGTGGTCCTTCTCCATGTAAGGACGGACCCGATCTTGGAAGGAAGTGGGGAAGGGCAAGACCTCGGCAGACCGGACATAAAATTAAAGAACCTACCCTTCCAATCATGACAACTGGAGATACTAGGATAAATGATGACGTAGTTCCCCAGACAACACAGCGCCTAGTGACGGGAAGACGGCAGAGATTTCAGGAACATGATGGACCTAAAAGCGTCCACGGTAGGATGATACCCCCTGAACAAGCAGACCCAACAAAACGAGACAATGTAACAAATGGCCTGAGGAGTTAACTGACTTCAGGCCACATTCATCCTGCCAGCATCCTCTCAATGAAAAAAGGGAGGGGAAACTGAAGCCGAACTTAAGGTCCTCAAGATATGCCGCCACTCGTCCCGGTGGAGGGTTGCACGCCGTCTGCCAGCAGCTCATAGACATACCTCTCTCTTAGGGGGTACAGAGTCGCCGCTCTGGCCATCAAACCTCCTTCCAATATGCTCTGCCGCCAAGCAGATTCGATAACAGTGAGTGGAGATGGTTGCATCTCTGGGGCTACCCCAGGAGTCGTCTTACGGCTCCCCCGCCTAAGACGCTGAGGAGAAGGCTCACCCGTGTCGTCATCCTGTGGACGAGAGAATGAAGCCCCGACTAGCCCTCTTTCAGCTGGCACCTCCCCCACGATAAAGCGCTCTGAGGGAGAAGGAAGAACGGCATGAAGAGGGACCGGATACAACACGTCGTCAGCCGGCTCTTGCGCCGGCGAGCCAGGTGCCCCCCCCCCCCCCCTCCCCCCCAGTTAGAGGGAGGAATCCCTTCCTCAAAGCGGATAGTCTGACGGTGAGTGGACATAATGGGGGGGAAAAGAAGAAAGAGACGAAGAAAGAGGGTTCAAGGAAGAAGAACTGACCTAGGGAAGGCCGCAACGGAGCAATAGCCGGCTAAAAGAAAGAGCTCGGAAGCAGCCGGTAAGACCAAAGAGAAGAACAAAAGATTGACAAAACAGAAAACAGAGAGATAAGGAAGTTTTGGTAAAGGAAAAAGAACAATGAAGGGAGAAAGCCCCTATTTATAAGTAAAGAAGTGTCAACCTCAAACCTACCCACCTCCTGCCAAATGTCAATCATTGAAGTCGAAAATACAAGTATGGAAAAACGCAAAAGCGTACATAGAAAGTTGCAAAATGAAGCGGGAAAAACGCGCTTGAAATTCAAATAAAAAGCATTTCCATTAACTTGGGGGTATAAGGCATTGGCACACATTGAAGGACATACGTCAAAAGGCTACACGGGGGCCGAGACCCCGTACAAACACCCGGCAATCGAAAAGGAAAAATTACCACTACTAAAGTTAACCTGAAAAGCTAACCACTGAGACGGCTGATCGCCGCCACCAAAACAAAGCTACTATGGCCGCCAGAAAATACATGTCTCGCTGTCCCCCTACGCCCAAAAACATTAGCCTCCTTCCCCAACAAAACAAAGTGCGACTACACCACGCCCAGTGGACGCTCAGCTACCAGGAAGGTGACGTCCATACGCCACCCAATAGGCGTAAGCAAACTGCTCCCAAAGAGCCTCATCGTCTGAATCATCCCTGGGGATGGAGGAGGAGAGCGAGGAGCAAGAGGGCTCGCCGGGCTCATCGGCGAAGGGGGTCCAGACGAGTAAGGAAGGGAAGAGGCCCTACGGGGTGGGGAAGAGTAACCGTCATCTTCCTCCTCCGACTCAAGGAAGCAGTAATCGCTGTGAACGTGGGAACAACGGGATCTGCACCGGGCAAACCCGGCAAAAGGACGGCTGGCATGAACCGGTCGACGGTCCCCTCTCACCTGGCCAGCCAGATGGGCACGGCGTCCAATGTGCATCTTTGATGAAGAAGGACGATCAGAAACGCTTGAGCGTGGGCGAGGGCGCCTCACCCTATTAGGAGAACCAGCCGGCACATTCGAGGAGCTGGCGTCAGACATTTTGAAGAGATGCAAAATCAAGGAGTGAGAAGGAAGTTGGAGAGCATAAAATGAGGCAAAAGTGGCAAGGACCCCCCCCCCCCCCTCCCCCAAATTTTATAAGCCAAAGGGGGCATTAATGATCCTCAACCACCCTAGGCGTAATGATTACCTAGGAAGCTCTTCATTGGGCAAGGAAAATTTTGCTGCTACCCAATGAAGAAGGTGAGGAGACAACCCCTGAAGATCACCCATTCAAAGCATGCAGCCAGAAGAAGCCGTCGACTAACCCTGATGATGAGACATCAACCTCATGCCGACGGCGGGGCAATTGATGCACTACAACAATTTTGATTTTATAGGACGCTTACACACGGAACCGTCCTTTATATGATGTTAAAATTTCCCGCCCCCATGGTTTATTAAATAGCACGGTTCAGTAAAGGAACCATCCTTTTTAATTGTACTATTAGCACGGTTGGTCAAAGAAATCATCCTCGTTAATAAATTAGCATAGTTGTAAGTTAAAACCATCCTATTAAAATATATCAAACCCATCCTATTAAATTGTATTACCCATCTTCTTAAGTCTTGTTTTTCTACTACTTTCCAAAACCTTCGTCTCATACCTAGGTCTATTCGCCCATCTCCCCCCGACGCCCATTTCCCACGTCGTTCGTCGTTCGCCGTTCCACATCAACCCTAATTCGACGTTCTCCCTTTTTCGTTCCTTTCTTCCTCTCCTCTGGCATTCCCTTCCTTCTCCTTCTTCTATATTCGTGTCGACGCCGACCACCTCGTAGAAGCATTACACTCTTCGTCTTCGTCTTCCTCTTCATTCTGTTCTCTCTCTAGATTGCCGTGTAATCGTTCCGTTGTTGGTTCTAGAACGTTTCGATGGTGTTCTAGAAGTTTCTCGATCTCCGCCTCGTTCGACAACAGTAATCGAGAGTATGATGATGAATAGATGATTGTTGATTCTTGTTTTAATGGTGTAATTGATGACGTTTGAAGTAATTTGATTTGATTTGATTTGATTTTTTGTTAGGTATGCGATTGTAGGAGGAAATGCGGCGGGATATGCGGCGCGTACTTTTGTTGAGCAGGGATTGGCTGATGGCAAGCTTTGCATTGTTTCTAAAGAGGTAGATTTCGAGTTTCGAGTTTCTAAACCCTCTCTCTGCTCGCCTCTCAGGAGTCCGCCATGTGCCACCACTTCAAACTTCTTAGTCATATCAGATTGCTCTCCTTTTTTGTTTGATTCAATTTAATTCTTCCAAAACGAACTATTAAAATCCTCATTTTGCTTTCCTCCACTCTAATTTAGAACAACGACGACGACATTGTCACGGAGTCTTAGGCATCGCTTATAGCTTGTTATTGATGGTGGAAGATGTAATACTGGAATTCTGAAGTCCTGTACTAATTGTGTGAAAAGAACTATCGAAATTCTCATTTTGCTTTATTCCATCATAATATAGCCTTAGCCCCAAAACGATTTAACTTTTGGTGATGATTCCGTCTTCTGGACTGGTTGTTGTAGGCGTCGCTTGTATTTTAGTGATGATTCCATCTTCTGGACTGGTAGTTGGATATTATTATTAATGCTAGGTCAGATATAGAATCAATGTTGTGTTAATGTCGTTATTCGTTACTGTTCAATGTTGTTGTCGTGGGTGGCTGTGGTTTATTGAATCTCTACCTTCGTTCCTCTATTGCGTTACTTTTATTGTCAATGTCACTATTGTTAACTTTGTTCATCGTCCTCGCTTCTCGGTTTTCGTAGCTTTGTTCTGCTGTTATACGTGCCTGCTATTGTTCGAATCTCGTTTTGGTTTAGTCGGTACTAGCAACTGGTTTTTTTTCCTAGGCACACATTAGGAAATTTGTCCATTTTTATTTGTCTAACCCAATTAGAGCTCATAATCAACATAGACATGCTGGATTTTTTTCTACTGTTGATGTTCTGGGTTTGTTTTCTTTTTCATTCGATTTTTTTATTGTTTAATTGTAATTTGGGATTGTCCATTGTAATTTTGTAATTGTGTTGTCATTTTTATTGTAATTTGGGATTTTCTTGTCTTAATTTTGTTTGATTTGGGATTGTTTTGTCTTTGTTTTGTATAATTTGAGTCTGTTTTGTCTTGATTTTGCTCCTGTTCATTGTAAATTTGGATTATTCTCTTCATTTGGTGTATTTTGTTCCAATTCCGTTGAATCTGCTCTTCTCGCTATTCCCGATGTCATTCAAGCTAACGTTGCTTTGTTGCAGAATCAGGCTTCAGTTCTTTTTTATACAGATTTACTCAAAGTCAGTTTAATAATACTTTCCCATTTTTGCTCTTAATATATACACTCACTGTCTAGTTGGCTAACATGCTAAAAAAATGGTGGGTTCTTATAGGATAAAGCAAAGTTACTCATTAGAAGACGTATCCTTTTCTATTTGTCAGCTTATTTGCAGCGTTGTGGGTAATAATTCCGTTGAGGGTATTTGAATTCATTTCGTCATGGGTACCAACATTTTGACTTAATCATCTTAACTTAGTTGATATCCACAACAACTCTCAATGGTATGAAGCTTTTAGGGTTGTAGTTTTGGCATACTTGTCGATTAAACCTGCCGTCACATACCTCCGCATCAACCTCTGCCGTTGTAGGTGTTGGAAAAACTTCTCTTGTACAAACGATGATCAATGGCTCTACACAAACAATTGGATGTTCAGTTGACATGAAGGTACATTTATTTATACATCTATCTTTGAATATGAAGTGATATTAAAGAGAGTTTGACTTTTTTCTTTAATAATCTTCACCGTTTCCCCTTCAGCACATTCGTATGGAAGTCCCAGTAGTTCTTCCAATAGCCTTAAAGGTGATGGTGAGAGAGATTTTTTTGTACTAAGTATTTATTTTGTACTCCATATTAAGTATGGAGTAGTTATTTCCACCATCCGATGAATTTTAATAAAATTTTAATGATTTTTGTCTAGAAAATCAATTTTTTGCATGCTCTAACAAAAGTTGTCGTATATCTTTCAGATACTTGTACCTGACTTACGAGATCCAACTGCCCTCCGATGTGTCTTGAAGTATACTTTATCCGTTCGAGTAGTTCTCGTAGACTTTGATTCATCATTATCCATCTTGTTTAGAAAAGATTACTTAATTCGGTCTTTTAGTTCACAAATTCTTGTACGAGATCTTAATCTATAATTAGCTAAGTGTATAGTGTTTGAAAAATATGTGATTTACGAATGTTGGTCAGTTTAATGTAGCAACTTTATATATATAATTTTTTTTAATTTCTGAATTGTATTAAAGAGGACGGTTCAGTAGAATAACTATTCTATTTGTAGTTCTATTAAATAGCACGCTTCCCATTATAACCCCATTGTTTGTAAAGAGTTAAATAGGACGGTTCCGCCTTCAACCGTCCTATTTGTAATCAATTAAATAGCACTGTTTGACTTTCTTTGAACCGTGCTATTTTATTTAATAGGACGTCGACCTAAACGACGGTTCCTTTTCTATTATAGGATGGTTAAGAACCGTCCTATTTAATCATATTTGTAGTAGTGATGGGGGGGGGCTCACTTTAGCCGACTAGCCTTAGACGACCGACGCCCCCCTGACATGTCCTCGTTGGCTGGCGAGGGACCCCACTGCCCGGGGGCCCACCGCGAAACCTTGTCGGTCATCAGTGTTAGGACGACAAGCTCGTCAACCAGAGGATCTTGAGCCTATAAATATGAGACCATCTGCCACCAGTCAAGGGACACAAGATTGAGCCACAAGAAAACACTTATCTCACTAGAATTAAGGTAAACACCCAACCTTAGACTAAAGATCATCAAAAACCTAATTACTGACTTGAGCGTCAGAGAGGCAACCTCGGACAACCTCCGAGACCCTTGTTTGTTGCCTGTGCATAGCCCAGACGACAAGACATCCAACGAGGCGGGTCCAGGAATACCCAGCCGGCCAATACCAGCTGGGAAGGAAGATAGTTTGCATCCCAAACAGTGTGTATTGTGGATAAATTGTGGAGAAATAGAGTATATTATGATTGCAAGATTTTATGGAGAAATTGGATGTTCATGTTTATTATTTAAGGGAATTAATGCATGTCTATACCTGTGGACATGACATAAGTCCACCCCGACGCGGCCACGCGCGGGTTTGGGGAGGCGAATGAATCTCCATATGAGAATGGATAGAATTGAAATTTAAATCGAAGTTGGAGTCGCCACCGAACTTTGTGGGAGTTCGGACCCGTTCGAATCCACTCTATGTCGTAGTAGGCCGTGTACAAAATACGGCCCATTTCCGATGTCAGAGTTTATTAGGTTCGTCCCTTTGCATTTTGATACCGATACCGACTTGATCGGATACCGTGTATTGAATGACTCTCGTTGCCAATGGTTTCGGACATCCGGAAACCGAGGTTCTGAATAAGGGGTGAGGGTACGTGTTGGGAAGCCCACGAAGGACACCCAACCCCGCCCACACATTAGCGGCCTCTACTAGGATATCGTTTGATGTTTTAATACGCGCGTTAGTTGAACGATGAAATGATATGCAAACATTGTTTTCCCTAAGCATGTGAATAATGGAATGGGTTGCTAAGTCGATTTAATGCAACTAAAATTAACGTCAAAGTTGTATTTTAGCATGTGAGGTTCGTTTTAGTATAATAAAACAAATGAAAAGGAAAAAAAAGATTGCTACAAACACGAGCAAACAAGTTAGTAGCGGTTTGTAAATCAAATAAAAGATATGGATGCAATGAATGATGTAAAAAAAAATATCGAGATCTGAAATATCACTAAAAAGACGTTGTTTTGTCCAAAAAACGATGTTTGAAAAATAATAAAAGCGAAGAACGGGTCTCGTTCCAGCCGGCTGGGCGACTCGCCCGAGTCAGGCGCGACTCGCCCGAGTAGGCGACTCGCCCGGGACGCGCGCGACTCGCGTCCCTGCCTGTTTTCGAATTTTTTTTTTTTTGAAAAAGCGATGATTTTATTAAATCGCGTACAAATATTGCACAATTTGCACCCGACTTAATATTCTCGACATTCGTTACACTCGATATTCGATTATGAGATCGATATCAAATATTTGGAATAATTTTAGAAAAGGCGAAAAGAAAAGAGAAATCATTTTGTAGAAAAAATGATGTTTAAGAAAAATTGAGAAAGCGAAGAAAAAGGGCCGCGGATTTCAGACTCCCGCGCGAGTCGCCTGGGAGGGGCGCAACTCGCGTGAGGGTCTGTCCTGGTTCGGGTTTTTTGAAAATCGCTAATTTCGATAGATAGCGTACAAATATGAATTAATTTATACTTGATTTATGCTTTCGATATTCGTCGTATTCGATATTCGACTATGAAATCGATATCGAATTTTCGGAATGACTTTTAGAAAAAGTTTTATAAAATTGTTTTGAATGAAAATTTTGAACGAAAAGAAAAAGAATGTTAATTCTCTCCGCGTTAAAATCGTCGTATTTTGTAAAAAAAAGTATGTAACGATTTTTAGCATCAACGAGATTAATTTAATTCTTTTAATACGATATTCGACTAGAGAATCGGTATCGTATTTTTAAGAATGTTATACGAAAATAGTTTTAGTAATATCGATATTAGAAATAAAAAAACGATGAACGACCCGTAAAAAAAACGAGAGACGACCGACGACCCGTAAAAAAACGAGAGAGAGAGAGAGAGAGAGAAGAAGGGAGAAGTCGGGTTGGATTACACCCTCAACCTACATGCTTTTGTAAACTCGGATCGGGGCTCGTCCGAATGTGGCTAAGGCACGGGAGCGTCGGGTTAATGTCGGTGAGCTGGTGGTGGTTTTGGTTTGGACGTGAAGGGTGACGGGTCTAGGGCCGGTTTTTGTAGTCTCGGGTTACACTATTGGTTTCTCGATGCTAGGTGTGAGAGTCTCGAGGTGTATGAGTAATTGGTGTATAGATTGTTGGTCGATGTAATTGTTGTCATTGATGTGATGGGGAGGTCCTATTTATAGGAGAAGAGGTAGTCTTGCTTGGACAACAAGAAATATCGGTTTGGATAGGAAACGTAAGAATTTGAAAGGAACAAGAATTCCGTTACTTGGTGAAGAAGAAAGGGAATCTCGGCTGAAAGAGGGCTGCTGGCCGAGTGTCCTACGCTCGGTCGAGTGTTTGATTCGGTGTTCGGATAGAATTCCTACTTGAGATCGAATTCTACCTTAAACGGAATTGTTTAATATTTGTCGTAGCTGATTTTTTTGTAGTATTCGAGCTCCAGTCGGTCACGTGGGGTGACACGGCTGACTCACAAGTCTCGGGAAAATATCTTTGACCGGGTTTGACTCGGTTGCTAAAAGACAGTTTTGCCCCTGGTGTCGGATTCGACCCAATTTGGTCTTATTTGACTCGAAATGACCTACTGGGCCTGAATTTGAGGTTGGTTTTGTGAAATTTGTACTCCGTAAAAAAACCAAGCCAAATATCCATGATTTCGAGCCCATTTCCGAGTACGTTAATGCACGTTTTCGTCCGATCATCATCGGGTGTTTGTCGGAAACTGCTATAGACACCTGGCAGTAAAATGTGGGTGTCTACAGAGCCCCCACTCTGACTGAGGCTTGGACAGGGCGAAAGTCAGAGTAGCTACCAGGTCAAATGAAGACCTAGCAGACTTCCGATCGGGTCGTTTAAAGTCCATTAGACTCTGCGTGAAGGGCCCGCCGGCCACACACTAGAAATGTACCTGAGCTGATGATAACTCTGTGGGGAATTGGACTCGTTGTATAAGACTTAGGTGCGCCTATATATGGGCTCACCCTGTTAAATGCCGCTGGAGAGTTATGTGAATTGCGCGGTCCTGAATTGTACTTGTATAAGTTACATAAAATTTTGCATGCAACACGTAGGCGAAATAAATATGACTCGCGCTGGGGAATAAAAATTTTGAGAAAGGTTTTGAGTTTTGGATTTGAAAAATTGGAGAATTTTTTACTCTGAAAAGGAATAGGAATGCTCGGGATGATTTAGCTAGATCCTAGGATAGGACCTGTATGCTAAATCCTCTGGGATTAGGAATCCTTAGGTGAGGAGGAGAATCCGTTTTCATGCTATAAATACCCTCTCCCCGCTTCATAATTTTCCACAATTCCCCCAATTCCCACTCTTCCTTAAAGAAAAACAAGCCCTGAGAAATTTATTCTTCTTTTTAGAAATCCAATTATGGGAATCAACCGATTAATTGGAATGCTGCAAGAGTGGTCCCAATTTTTCAGAGACGCAGATAAAGTCATTCTGAATCAGAATGGTGTTACCCAATTATTCACGATCCGCCAGATAATGCAAGTAGACCGTCATTTTTTGGATTCTTGCTTATCCTATTGGGACGATACTTATCACGTTTTTGGTTTTCCTTGAGGCGAAATCTGTCCTATCCCTGAGGAAATTGCTGCCGTAGGAGGGTGGAATCCCATACTTCGCCCTGCTATCCCGTTTTTAGTTCATGACCCGAGAAGAAAGCTACGGGAATTTTTTGGACTTTCTCATATGGAAGTATCCCGTATACTGGAAGGAGATACCGTTTCCTTGATTGATTTGGCTGAAAAATTTATGAACCCAGACGACGTCCGGGTAAGGCCGGTCCATAGCCGTAGGGCCTTTACTTTTTGTATGCTCCACGTTTACGCCTTTGAAGGCCATATGGATTTATTATCTTGTATGGGTCATGTCCGACTCTTCACTGTGGCTGATCTGATGGAAACGGGGCACAGCCCGACTTGGCTGATTACAGGAGAGATTATCCAAGGTTTGGATAATCGCAAAAGGGATCCGTCAACCTGGTTGACTGGAAGTACCCGTCTTTTACAGGTATGCCGATTTTTTGATTTTTTTGCAATTTTCCGGTTTTTCCAATTCTTCCGATTTTCTCGGTTTCTGCGGTTTTTTCCGATTTTCTTGGTTTTCGCGATTTTTTTTTTGACGCGGTTTTTTGACAATTCTTCGCGATTTTGATTTTCCGTGAGTTTTTCAGTTGTGGCTGTTCGAGAGGCTATCGATCTTGGACCCTCCCCTAGACGTGAGCCGATATCAACCTAAACAAGTGATGACGAGGAGACGGACCGTTGCCTTTTGTCGTCTCAATACCCAAAAATACTGGACGAAGTGTTGTCTTTCCATGAAGGCCCTTTGATCCGCTGGACCGTCCCATGGTGGCCCATTTATGTCTGGACCGGCTTAGAGTCTCGAGATAAAGCTCGATATCAGGTAATCCTATCTTTTAGACAAACAATTCACCTCTTTCCCGATCGCATACTTAGGCAATATGGTCGGGTCCAAAGAATCTCGGAAATCGAGGCAATCGTGAGTGAATCTACTCAGTTGACGGACGTAATTTGTGACACCTGGATGCAAAGGTGGTATACCCGAGCCACTTGGTCCGTTCCCAAGACTCCTCATTCGATCTGGGTATCCAATTCTTACGTCAGATGGACAAAGGCTGATTCTGCTAAAGCCCGACCTGCTTTGAAGACTGACGAGGCTTTCGACCTGTTGCGTCGGGAACATGCTAAAGATAATAGAAGCTTATTTGACGAAGATGCTACTCCGGCAACTCAGAAAGGGAAATCTAAGACTCAGACTGAAGGGTCCAGTACTAAGGGTGCACGGGGGAAAGTGAGCCCCCAGACGGACTTAGAAAGGAGACTTGACCCAAGATTGGCGGTCAAGGACCGATTTGGTCCTCGAGACAGACTTTCCGAGCCCGTACAGGCTCGGCTTGGGCCAGTGACAATGGCAGAAGACCCGTTGTCGAAGAAACGGGTTCGAGCAAAGGAAATTCCCCTTGTGATTAGAGAACGTTCGCCCCCGCCCCGTCGGCCTCGGGCTCCGCGTGACCCGAAAGATAAGGGGAAAGGAAAAATGTACGAGTAGTCTCCTAAATTTATTATTTAAGTATTACTACTATTTTTGTGGTGTGATTTTTTTGTGTGATGTATTTTTGAAATTACCGAGTTTATCGGTTTTTTTTATATAATAAAAGACATATTAGTGAATACCGTTCCCGTCTTTTCTTTATTGCAGTGGGTGTACCCTTTTGAGGGGTTGCCTACGTATCCATAATTAATGGAATCAAACCTTCCGTAGTTCAGAAATTTTTGCAATTTTTCGAAATACATCAAGATTATTAATTCGAGATGTGCGACGGTTGGATAAGTAATCCTAACTTATTGACTTGCTTAAACTTTTTTTGAAAATTTATAAAAAAGACAAATTTTTATAAACTTTTTGCAAATGACATTGAGATAAGGGTTTAAGGGTAGTAACGCTTCAACTGGTCCAAGTTGGTTGGGTTGACGAATTAGTTCCCGTCCAAGTCTGTCAGCATTATTGCTCCTCCCAAAAGGATTTTCTTCACTAGATATGGCCCAGCCCAATTGGGTTTGAGTTTTCCTCTTGGGTCAACTGGTAGCAACGCCCGAACGGATTTTAGGACTAGATCGCCCTCTTTGATATTTCTGGGCCTAACCCTTTTGTTAAAAGCCCGTTGGATCCTTTTTTGATATATCTGAATATTATTCAGGGCCCGAGATCGCCGTTCGTCCAAGAGGACTAGCGAGTCATATCGGGCTTAGACCCAATCTGCTTCAGGTACCTGACTCTCGAGTAGAATTCTGAGGGATGGTACTTCTAGCTCGACTGGTTGGACTGCTTCCATTCCATATGTCAAATAGTACGGAGTTGCTCCGGTTGCAGTTCGAATTGATGTTCGATATCCCCATAAGGCGAAAGGAATTTTGTCGGACCAGTCCCGGTAATTCTCAGCCATCTTTTTATGTATGGTGACAATTGTTTTATTAGCTGCCTCTACCGCTCCATTCGTTTGGGGACGGTAAGGTGAAGATGTATGCCTTTGAATTTTGTATTTTTTCAACAAAGTGGGTCCCGTGATCACTGATGAACTCGTGCGGAATCCCGTATCGACATATAATTTTGTTTTGGATGAATTTAGCCACATGTTTGGCATTCAAGATTCGGTATGACTCAGCATCGACCCATTTGGTGAAATAGTCAATAGCCACCAAAATGAAGAAGTGACCCCTAGTCCCGGAAGGGTTCACCTTCCCGATTATATCAATTCCCCATGTCGAGAATGGCCATGGTGATGTCATAGTATATAATAGGGATGAAGGCATATGCTGTACATTAGCAAAAATTTGACAATTATGGCAGTATTTGACATATAACTGACAGTCAGTTTCCATGCTATTCCAATAATAGCCGAGTCTCGTGATTTTTCGGGCCAACATATGGGCATTCATATGCGGACCATTTTCACCATCATGTACCTCAGCCATGACTCTTTCGGCTCGCGTTTTGTCAATGCATAGGAGTAAAGCCCCCTGTGCTGTCTTCTTATATAACTGTCCATCGTCCGTGCGGATGAACTGGGTTGCCCATCTTCGTAGAGCTTTCTTTGCCCGGTTTTCAGCTCCTGGGGGATATTCTCCCGACGTTAAGTAGGTCAGAATAGCCTGGTGCCAAGGTTCTGGATCAGTTATCTCGATATCTTGAATAGCGTGAATATATGTTGGCTTGCTGGCTCGGATCGTCTTTCGACGCAAATGGGCATGCTGGTTAGATGCGCTGGGATATTCAGTAAAGAAGCTAATTTTGAAAGAGCATCTGCAAACTTGTTTTCTTCCCGAGGCAGATAGATGTATTCTATTTTCTGGAATTGTTTTTCGAGAACCCTTACTCGCGCTTGGTAAAGCACGAGATTTGCGTTCCGAGTCTTCCATTTTTGTAGGGCTTGATTAATGACTACAGATGAGTCACCGTGGACCCGGAGGTTTGTTACTCCTAAATCAGCGGCGGCTTGCAGTCCATGAATGCATGCTTCATACTCGGCTGCGTTGTTAGTCACGTCAAAATCTAGCTTGATGGATAACGGGGTGTGTTCCCCTTGTGGCGAGATCAGTAAAATCCCGACACCAAATCCTCGAAAGTTGGACGCCCCATCAAAATATAAATCCCATGTTTCGGTGTCAGTATGGAATATATCTTCATCTGGGAAGGCCCAAGTATCGGTGTGTCCTTCCTCGGATACCGGACTATCGGCAAGGAATTCCGCGACTACCCGGCCTTTGATGGCTTTTAACGGCCCGAACTTAAGATCGAACTCAGCTAGCATTAAAGTCCATCTGGATATACGGCCGTTGAGGATCGGCTTCTCGAATAGGTACTTGATTGGATCCATTTTGGATAGCACATGTACCTCGTGGCTAAGCATGTAGTGTCGGAGCTTTTTAGTGGCCCAAACTAAAGCTAAGCACGTCTTTTCGAGCATCGTATACTTGCATTCGTATTCCAAAAACTTTTTACTGATGTAGTAAATAGTCCGTTCTTCTGAATCGATCGTTTGGGCTAGCATAGCGCCCATGGCCGTCTCGGTCGTTGTTAGGTATAACGACAAAGGCAAACCATGCTGAGGTGGCATTAGCACCGGTGGAGAAGATAGGATCTCCTTAATTTTATCGAAGGCCATCTGACATTTGTCGTCCCATAGCGTCTGTTCTCCTATCTTCAGTTTCTTGAAAATGGGTTCACAGACCATGGTTAACTTTCAAATGAACCGGCTGATATATTGAACTTTCCCGAGAAACCCCCTTATCTCCTTTTCAGTTTTGGGTGGTTTCATCTCGGTAATGGCTTTGATCTTTGCTGGGTCAACTTCGATGCCACGCTGGCTGACAATGTGGCCCAATAGCTTGCCCGATGTGACCCCGAAGCTGCATTTTTTAGGGTTTAACCTCATATTGTATTTGCGTAGTCGGGTGAAGAACTTTCTTAGGGCCGCAATGTACCCGTTTCGGTCCTTGGATTTGACGATCATGTCGTCCACGTAGACCTCCACTTCCTTATGCATCATGTCATGCAATAAAGTGGTGGCGGTTCGTTGATAAGTGGCACCGGCATTGATAAGCCAAAACGGCATCACGGTATAGCAGTAAGTACCCCCAAGGTGTGATGAAGGTGGTCTTACTCATATCTTCCTCCGCCATTTTGATCTGGTTGTATCCGACATACCCGTCCATGAATGATAGAAGGGCATGATCGGCCGTGTTATCCACCATTATATCGATATGTGGTAATGGAAAATCGTCTTTTGGGCTGGCCTTATAAAGGTCTCGGAAGTCTACACATACCCGGACTTTGCCGTCTTTTTGGGTACTGGCACAATGTTTGCGACCCAGTCTGGATATTCAGACACTTGAATAAAGCCCGCTTTGAATTGTTTATCGACTTCTTCCTTGACTTTGAGAGACCATTCGGGCCACATTCTTCGGAGTTTCTGTTTTACCGGCTTATACCCGTCTTTGATGGGTATTTGGTGTTTAGCTATCTCTCGGTCTATTCCCGGCATGTCCTTGTAGGACCATGCGAAGACGTCTTTGAATTCTTGGAGGAGATCCGTGAATTGTTGCTTCTCCTCAGGATCCAAAGATAAGCCCAACTTAAGCATCTGAGGTTCTAAAGGGGTTCCTACGTTGATGGAATTGGTTTCTTCGATTACCGGATTTCGGGACTCCCTTTGTTCGAGTTGCTTGATTAGATGCGAAGGCAGCGGTACCTGTTCGTCGAGTTTCTCAATGTCATTACAAGTAAGATTTTTGAAAATGTTTTGAAAATAAGACAGGTCGTAAGCAGAACGGTTATCGTTATTATTGATAGTGAATTTTGAAAACAGCTCAAAGAGAGCGGCCATCTGATCGTTGGTCAGAGGCGGGATAGGGAGAGCCCTCGGGACAGACTCCGAGGCTCCCGATGGTGTGACTAAAGAAGGGAGAGGGGTTACAAACTCGATCCTAGTACTGGACCCTCTAGACTTGGACTCAGACTCCGACTCTAACTCTGACTCGGACTCGGACTCCGCATCCTGCATCCTGCATATCTCCTTCACCAGTAGTTAGCTTGTAGACTCGACCCTGACTGTCGGTCCACTTAGTTGTCTTCCTCCAAGCTCTCTTCCCGGTGTCAGCACCCACTTCGGAGATCAACTTGGTTGGATCGAACCTGTTGCTGCGGAGGATCAAGTTGACTAACTCCTATTTAGGGGTCGGGATGACCTTGTCTTCCCTGAATAGAAGTCCCAGGACGGGCTCAGTATTATTTGCGCCCTCCTTTGATTCAGCCTGGATAAAGGCAAAGATGTCATCCGGGATGAAATTGCATTCCCGAGCCAATTTGGTCTCGGGATATGAGATGGTGGGCTGATAGAGGCCCACTTGAGCAACTCCGAACACTGGAGTGACGAAGTAATCAGTCAGTCTTGGACTGTAAGGGCCCAAGTAAGTACCCTTGAAGATGTTGATGGCCTTCTGAATACCGGCCTGCACTACGTTTTCCGGGGTTACAGCATACCCCAAGCCGAATCTTGACTCTTCATTGGTTAAGACCTCGATGATCTTGCCAGCTGGGAGGTCATGTCTCGAGGTAGCTTCCGGCAGGTAACCCAAATTTTGTAGCATCGTGTCGATGCTAGTGGTGAAATAGGGCCGGAAAAGGTATTCTTCCTCGATCATTCCCACAAAGTTGAAACCTCGTGGGTCAGCCTGGTCTGCCGTGTTGCAGCTTGACACAGTTATGGGGGTAGCTTCGAGAGTAACGACCCATCTTGTAAAGGTAGTTTGACCTTCCTGTGAAGGGTGGAAGACACGGCTTTGACCGCGTGTATCCAGGGCCTTCCAAGTAGCAGATTGAAAGACGAGGTGACATCGATCACCTGAAATTCTAACTCCTTCTCGATCGGGCCCATTATGATCGTTAGCCTAACGGCCCCAACAACTGATTTTGGGCTCCCGTCGAAAGCCTGGATAGTTTGTGCAGTTGGAAGGTAGTCAGCCTCGGTAATGCCGAGGGCCTTAGCTGTCCTCAAGGGAAGGACGTTTACTGCGGACCCATTATCAATTAGGGTCATTGGGAGATATTTATTCCGGCAGATCACCGTGATATATAGGGCCAGGTTATGGGTGGCCCCAAACGGTGGAAGGTCGGACTCGGAGAAAGTGATAAGTGGGCCTTCTCCTTTGGACTTGCCTTAGAGGTGAGGCAAAATAGTGGCTACCATTTCGGTGGGGGTAACCAATGAGTCAACCTTGATTTCATCAAGAGCCTTAGTAAGTGCTGCCCGATGCTCCTGAGAACTAACCAAAAGTTTCCATATGGTAAGATCAGTTCGGACCCTCTTTAGTTGTCTGACTAGGGCCGTGTCAGCGTTTGGTTCTTCGGGAGTAAGTTCCGTCCTGGAAGGTTCAGTGACGGTTCCTGGAGTGGGGAGACCGGCCGTGATGGTGTGTGTGCCGGCCAGGGCTCTGGCCTTAGCTTTCCGGATTTCTTCGACGGTGACGGGGACAGCTTCCCCCTTAGCCAAGTAGACGTCATCTTCATCGTCATTCCATATCCCGTTGATTTGGGAAATGAGAGGGGAAATGAGATAAGAGCAGTCGACTACTTCTCCAGTAAAAATGGCGTGAGTAGCAAGGGGATTATTTTTGTTACTCGGCTTATCACTGGGTAGTGGTATCTTCCCACTTTCGATCAGATCCTGAATGAGATGCTTCAACTTCCAGCATTTCTCAGTGTCGTGCTTGTTGCCTTGGTGATAATGGCAATAGGCTTGAATATTGTAGCTTTTGGATCGCTTTTCGACGGGAACTTCCGGGATTGGGCCTATCGGTTGGATTAGGCCTTTTGAAGACAGCCTTTGTAAGGCATTAGCATAGGTTGTTCCTATATCAGTGAATACCCGGTTTGGAGTATTCTTTTTTGTCGAGGTGTCTAATGAGTTAACCTCCTCAAAGATGCTTCGGGCCGCAGTTGTAGTTGCGGGCTTGCCGAAGGATGAACTGACTCCTTAATACCCCTTGGCAGAGGCCTTAGTGAGGCTCTCTAACCTTATATCGTCTTCGATTCTTGTACCCATCTCGGTCAAAGTGGCGAAATCGGGTATGATAGCGTACCGGAGATGGATCCGGTAATCGGGGAGGAGGTTTTTGACAAAGGCCTCCACTAGCACCTTTTCGCTGGGCTTGTCCACCAGCTTTACACTTTCAGCCCTCCACCTTTGAAGGTATTTGGTGAAACCCTCCTTAAGCTCTTGGGCCATAACCTCCAAAGTACGCATGGTAGTCTGGATCTCGGCGTTATCAGTGTAGTTTCGCGCGAATTCCATTGCGACATCGTCCCAGGTTTTGTATTTCTTGGGATCAAGCCTGTAGTACCAGGCTTTTGGGTGCTTTTCCAGAGAGGAAGCAAAGAGATGCTTGAACATGGTCGATTTGACCCCCTTAACAGCCATAAAATCCCTGAAGGCCCGGATATGGAGTACCGGGTCTTCAGTCCCGTCAAATATTGGTAAGCCGGTTAAGTTGAGGTTAGCGGGCAGTTCATCGGTCAAGGGCGAATAGGTACGGGCATTTTCCGTGAGGATGGTGTTTCTCGTGGTCGAGTGGACATGTTCTTGCAGCTTTCGGACTGCGCCGGCTAATGCGGCCAAGGGTCCGTCATCCTCGATCGAAGCGTTGGGGGTTCCTTGTTCCACGGCACTTATCCGAGTGACGATAGCAATCTAGTTTTCCCTCATTTGTCTCAATTGGTCTTGGATTTGGGTCAACGAAGCTATCAACTCATCAATGGCTTCTTTCGTCATGGTTCGAGTGAAGGGTGGCCTGTCTGTAAGAACATCGCGTAATCAGCAACTTAACCCGAATCCTAAAAAAAGTACATCCCGAGCAAGGGAAAAAGAAGAAGACTAAGACGGTAATGACTCGGAAAAAGACACCTAGACGGGTGACTTGTGAAAAGGTGGGCTTCCCTTAGGATCCAGCCATGTGGGCTGGGCCCTGTTCAAAGGAAGGTTCACGTGAGACATTCCCAGACTTTGGACTCGATTGTGTAAACGGGCCAACCTTTGTAGGAGTATGTCCTACGCAGGTGGGCTTTGCCTTAGTAAAATAAGGCGAACGGGGGTAGGGGGGAAACTCGTGATGTAAGATCGACGGAGTTTCGACACTAAAGACTTCGACGACTTATGACACGACCCGACACTGCTAAATACGGGAAGTCCTAAGAAGAGGAAGTTTTGAAATATGATTTTTGAAAGCCCAAAAATCGGGGAAGAAGACCCGGCCTTTTTTTACGAAAAAAAAAAACGGAAAAGGTGGGCCGGGTGACGGTTTTGAAAGTTTCGAAAATAATTTCAAGTTTTAAATTGGGCATAATACCGGCTAGAAAAAGGGTTTTTTTTAGTAATATCATAAGTCCTAAATTCGGTATGTGCCCGGGGTTTTGAAATTGGATATTTTGAAAATGACGTTTTTTGAAAAAGATGTGGATCAAGTAGCACGTAGTCATGGAAACAGTATAATGACACCATGTAACCTCTTAAGCTAAGTCTCGGTCAGTCTATAAGGGTCTATACCAGTGTACATAGCCTATTCGAGAATCGGGGCGAACTTCCTAAGTCGAGTTGAGCTTAGAACATGCCGTAAAACCCATACGAATCTGCTACGCACACCTTTTGACATATCCAATTTGGACTACATCAATGGTATAGTGGGACGTCGGTCACCAGTACCGGCCCGGGAAAATGGGGTTATGCATGAACCGTAAAACTAAAACGCGTATTGTACTAGTCAAACGATTTCTATTCGAGTCTCACCCTGAGGATGTTGATGGTAAGTCAAGCATCAGTTAATCCCCAGTGGAGTCGCCAAATTGTGGATATGACATAGGTCCACCCCGACGCGGCCACGCGCGGGTTTGGGGAAGCGAATGAATCTCCATATGAGAATGGATCGAATTGAAATTTAAATCGAAGTTGGAGTCGTCACCGAACTTTGTGCGAGTTCAGGCCCGTTCGAACCCACTCTATGTCGTAGTGGGCCGTGTACAAAATACGGCCCATTTCCGATGTCAGAGTTTATTGGGTTCGTCCCTTTGCATTTTGATACCGATACCGACTTGATCGGATACCGTGTATTGAATGACTCTCGTTGCCAATGGTTTCGGACATCCGGAAACCGAGGTTCTGAGTAAGGGGTGAGGGTACGTGTTGGGAAGCCCACGAAGGACACCCAACCCGCCCGCACATTAGCGGCCTCTACTAGGATATCGTTTGATGTTTTAATACGCGCGTTAGTTGAACGATGAAATGATATGGAAACATTGTTTTCCCTAAGCATGTGAATAATGGAATGGGTTGCTAAGTCGATTTAATGCAACTAAAATTAACGTCAAAGTTGTATTTTAGCATGTGAGGTTCGTTTTAGTATAATAAAACAAATGAAAAGGAAAAAAAAGATTGCTACAAACACGAGCAAACAAGTTAGTAGCGGTTTGTAAATCAAATAAAAGATATGGATGCAATGAATGATGTAAAAAAAATATATCGAGATCTGAAATATCGCTAAAGACGTTGTTTTGTCCAAAAAACGATGTTTGAAAAATAATAAAAGCGAAGAACGGGTCTCGTTCCAGCCGGCTGGGCGACTCGCCCGAGTCAGGCGCGACTCGCCCGAGTAGGCGACTCGTCCGGGACGCGCGCGACTCGGGTCCCGGCCTGTTTTCGAAATTGATTTTTTTTGAAAAAACGATGATTTTATTAAATTGCGTACAAATATTGCACAATTTGCACCCGACTTAATATTCTCGACATTCGTTACACTCGATATTCGATTATGAGATCGATATCAAATATTCGGAATAATTTTAGAAAAGACGAAAAGAAAAGAGAAATCGTTTTGTAGAAAAAACGATGTTTAAGAAAAATTGAGAAAGCGAAGAAAAGGGGGCCGCGGATTTCAGACTCCCGCGCGAGTCGCCTCGGAGGGGCGCGACTCGCGTGAGGGTCTGTCCCAGTTCGGGTTTTTCGAAAATCGCTAATTTCGATAGATCGCGTACAAATATGAATTAATTTATACTCGATTTACGCTTTCGATATTCGTCGTATTCGATATTCGACTATGAAATCGATATCAAATATTCGGAATGACTTTTAGAAAAAGTTTTATAAAATTGTTTTGAATGAAAAATTTGAACGAAAAGAAAAAGAATGTTAATTCTCTCCGCGTTAAAATCGTCGTATTTTGTAAAAAAAAGTATGTAACGATTTTTAGCATCAACGAGATTAATGTAATTCTTTTAATACGATATTCGACTAGAGAATCGGTATCGTATTTTTAAGAATGTTATATTAAAATAGTTTTAGTAATATCGATATTAGAAATAAAAAAAACGATGAACGACCCGTAAAAAAAACGAGAGACGACCGACGAGCCGTAAAAAAACGAGAGAGAGAGAGAGGAAGGGAGAAGTCGGGTTGGATTACACCCTCAACCTACATGCTTTTGTTAACTCGGATCGGGGCTCGTCGGAATGTGGCTAAGGCACGGGAGCGTAGGGTTAATGTCGGTGAGCTGGTGGTGGTTTTGGTTTGGACGTGAAGAGTGACGGGTCTAGGGCCGGTTTTTGTAGTTTCGAGTTACACTATTGGTTTCTCGATGCTAGGTGTGAGAGTCTCGAGGTGTATGAGTAATTGGTGTATAGATTGTTGGTCGATGTAATTGTTGTCATTGATGTGATGGGAAGGTCCTATTTATAGGAGAAGAGGTAGTCTTGCTTGGACAACAAGAAATACCGGTTTGGATAGGAAACGTAAGAATTTGAAAGGAACGAGAATTCCGTTACTTGGTGAAGAAGAAAGGGAATCTCGGCTGAAAGAGGGCTGCTCGGCCGAGGGTCCTACGCTCGGTCGAGTATTTGATTCGGTGTTCGGATAGAATTCCTATTTGAGATCGAATTCTACCTTAAACGGAGTTGTTTAATATTTGTCGTAGCTGATTTTTTTGTAGTATTCGAGCTCGAGTCGGTCACGTGGGGTGACACGGCTGACCCACAAGTCTCGAGAAAATATCTTTGACCGGGTTTGACTCGGTCGCTAAAAGACGGTTTTGCCCCTGGTGTCGGATTCGACCCAATTTAGTCTTATTTGACTCAAAACGACCTACTGGGCCTGAATTTGAGGTTGGTTTTGTGAAATTTGTACTCCGTAAAAAAACCAAGCCAAATATTCATGATTTCGAGACACCTGGCAGTAAAATGTGGGTGTTTACAATACCGTTGTGGGAACAACGGTGTATACTCCTAGAAATTCTGGATAAAAAAAGGACGTGGAACCATTAGGCGTAAATAATTTCAAGAAAATACCAAAAGTGAAAAACTTTTTTAAATAGTACAAAATTGATAATTGATTCGCAACCACCGAAAGTACAAGAGAAGCAAAAACCTAGACAAAATTCAATTGAAGCTGAACAGAAGCAACACCCCCTCTCACACCTCTCGTTCCCCTCTCCTCTCCATTCTAATCAACTATGGAGAGGGATGAGCCTCGTAAGAGGGATTGTGAACACCAAAACTAAACGCACTCCCCTTCAAAGACTCAGTTTCAACGCCCTTTTCCGGGATGTCGCTAGGCCTCAGGATCTCGGCATGGTTAAACTCGAGGTTGTAGAGGTCGTGGATGTACGTCTGCCATATGTGATACATACTGATGAATCATTTCAAAAATCCGTTGTGCATATTTACATTCGTGCTTGATCAACCACTCACGATTAAATCTCTTATATTAAAATTAGAAAACAAAAAATAGGGTGTTAGAACTAGCTTTTTAATAGGATAATACTAGTTGACACCCGCTATATTATTGACTTATCATGTCATGGTTAGAAATTTAACAAAATCACTTTTGAACATTGTAACAACAAATTTTGTATTGCAATTATATAATTGTCGTACAAAATCAGAGAAACAAATTAAAATATTAATATCAGAAATTTAAGTGTTCAATTTTTCTCTATTCTTCTTCTGATTCTAGTACGTCGTTTTAGGTATGCTTCAACGGTCTACGTGAGGCGCTTCCTTGACTTTATCTTCTCGGGAGGGTCACGATGAATTGAGTCTCCTTTTGATGTTGGATGTCAATTTTATTTTTCTTAAGTAGGCGGCACGATTTTGTACTTGTTGTCGCTACTTGAAAGGATGGATAGTTGAGAAAATTTGAGAGTTTTTTGTAGTCTTCATTTCTCTTCAGTTTTTGTAGTGATTTTATGTTGGGTCTTTTTTCGTGGGTTGAAAATGGTGGAGAAAGACTCTATTTATAGATTTTCTCACCCATGCTTATCGGACTTTGAAGTTGGGCTTGTTAGGGAGTTTGACTTCTTTTCGGATCCAATTGACCCTTTTTTTACCTTTAGGTCAAATGTAGTCATACTTGACGATTGGGTCAAATTGACAATTTCTTGAGTTTGGGCCAAATTGACATGTGCTTGACTTTTGGGCCAAGTAGACCTTCTCTCGAATTTTGGGCCCAAATGACCATTGCTTGACTTTTGAGTCAAGTTGACCACCACTTGACTTTTTGGGTCGAGTAACCAAACTCGAAAATGAATCGGTCCAACTTAAATTTTACGTGACAAATATAATTAAATTAAATCAAAATTTGATATTGATTTAAAATAATTAGTTTCTTGTATTTTCGACACTTAATTAAATTTTCCGTGTTTACAAACATCAATGAAAGTTTACCATGTAACATGGCCAAAACTGACCTGCCTCAAAACTGATATGACATCCGAATTAAAGACTCAAGTTTGACTTATAATATAACCCGAATTGATCAGACCTAAACCGGAAGTGATCCAAATGTTATTATAGAAAATGAGTTATATCCTTAAAAAAAAGTTAAAGCTAACAAACCCGAAAATGATTTGGACCTAAAATGACCCGGCCCGAGTTTCAGATTTGGAAGAGGCCCGACCCGATCCGGCTAACCCGTTAGGCAGGTGTAGTGTTGAATTGGTCACAGGTCACGCCCTGCAGTATAGTTTTTGAGTAACGGATTGCTGCTTTTCAAACTAAAATTACTAGAGTGATCAAGCAATTACAAGGCTAAATCATACAGCTGTAAACACTAGCTCAAACATCTACACATCAATACATCATACATCATACTTTAATTACAAACATTAAGCAGCAGTTTAATTAAATAATAAGTACTGTATGTAGTACAGCTTAATTAACTAGTAGAGGAAGCTAAGGAGAATAATGAATAATCAGACCGAGGAGGAGGAGGAGGAGGAGGAGCAGTAAAGCTTGTCATCCATAGTACAATCTCTACGTGTAGCCCGAATGTAGAAGAATACCGTAGTGACAACTGCGAACAACAGCACACATATGATGATAGCCCCACCAATCTCTGACTTATCACCGGAGCCAGGCATTCGCGTCAAAAGTACTGGCTCAGGCTCAGGCTCAGCCATGGGAGCCCCCCATGTTTCCGAGAAAACCATGTCAAGTTGATGTAGCACTAATAATACTAGCAGCACAAACAAATATTTTGAAGTTGTTGTTACGCCAAGAAAACCCATTATTATTATTTATCAAGTTACTATATATATGTTCAATTTGCTTTAATTTGGGCAGTTACTTTATAGATGATGAATGAAATGTAATGTAATGGTGATGTTTACTGTACTGTAGTGTACTGTGTTGGGCAGAATATGGATAGCGAGCGAGCAGATGGAGTTGTTGTTTTTGGTTTTATAATTGTAGGGTTTAGTAGGCACTGGGCAGATGAATGAATGGATGTGTAAAGGGGGTTCAAGTGTCGTGGGACCGCTGGAATTTATTACGAGGATGGTGGATGGGTGCCTGAAAACGACATCAAATCTCGATGTGCACGCACATAAACATAACCACTTGGATGAGCCAAATTTTTATTTGTGACGAAAACATCTGTAAGGTTGTGAGGAGTTAAATATTTAGGATAAGACGACTCATGTGTCTAGGTTACAGGAAAAAGTTTTTTGACATTTCCATCTTAATTGAGTATATTTGATTTTTCTAACATTACGACGGAAATGTCCATCATAAGTACGACAAGTGTTGGAATAAAAGCGTAACTACTGACTGATGGCCTGGTCTATAGACTATAGTCCGTATATATTGACTATTGACTATTGGGACCCCACCCCTGGCCTGGCATTCAATTCATCCATTGTCCTTCCATCTTCAATTCCGATCCATACGCATTTTCTTCTATGGAATGCATGGAAGAAACTGCCGTCTGCACACAGTGATTAAAGGTACACAACTACATTCCTGGCATAAACGTTGCTTTCTTTAATTTGCTATAGGCCTGTAGTTGATGCTAAAACATCACGGATTTACTCATGCAATAACCATTTTTCACTATTATGTTTTCGGTAGGAATGCGGTATATCCCGTTACTACTTAGAGCATCCCATCCAAGAATGATTTTTTCATTCTTGGATGGGACCTACCTCATCCACCTCATTACTTTTATCCTACTTTTTCCATTATAAAAGAATTGTTTCATCCAAGAATGAAGTTTTTATTCTCCCGTGGGTCCCAACACATTTCATTACTCCATTCATTCATTTACACGTCACTTTAATTTATTTTAATATTAATATTTTTATTATGGGGACCCACGATTTTCATTCTCCACTCCATTCGTTTGAAAGAATGAATATCTTCTATTCTCCATGAAGAATGGTTTCTCCATGGATGGAGGAACCATTTTTCTCCATTCTCCTCCAAGAATGGAGAATGGATGATGGATGGGGATGCTCTTACTCCCTCCAATTCTTTGGGTGCAACGTTTACTATTTACACCAAAAATAAGAAAAGCAAGTGTGGGTTAGTATGAGTGATGTTATTATTGTGAAATTAAATAATATAATAATGAAAAAAAAATAGATATGTAAAAAGTTAGCGAATCTTTTGAAATATAATACTACCTCCGTCCCACTAAGATTGTCACATTTCATTAAAATACTCCTCACAAATAATAGGGAAGTGGGACAATCATTTAGGGACGGAGGGAGTAATGAAAAGTGAAGGGTATTTTAGTCATTTTATAAGAAAAATAAAGCCCAAATTGAAAATGTAACAAACCTAATAAATTTGCCAAATATGAAATACGTTGCAAACCCAAAGAATCGAAGGGAGTACTAATTTACTATACCAACCATTCTAATACAACTTAAGTACAGTTTTCAAGCTTTATAATAAAGTTATTGAACTTACGTGTAAGCTATAAAGATTACGAGCTTTATTGTAAAGCTTATAAGTTTCGTTACACAAAAATTGCTCAAAAAAATTGTTACAGATTATAATGCAACTATAAAAACAATACATATAAGCTCAATTAGATTTAAGTTTCGAAGGAAATTTTTTACTCCTCCGTTCCAATGAATTGTTTGCCTTTGATTTTGACACAAGGGGAAAAGATTCAATTAGGACGTGACATGTAGAGCCAAGGATCAAATTACATATAAAAAGCATCCCTAAAATAAAAGACAAACAATTCACAATATAGAATAGGCAAACAATTCAATGCGACGGAGTAAAATATAATAAAAAAACTTTTTAACGTTTGAAATAAATACAAAAGTTGAATTAGATTTGATGTGCTTGTACCCTCCGTCTCAGTTATTTGTTGTCTTTTTTATATTATTAGTCTTGGTTATTTGTTGTCTTTTTTATATTACTAGATTAAAGCCCGTGCGCTGCACGGGTTAGTTGGCTTAATTACATTGATAATGTACATTCGTTAAATAAGAAACTTAATCAAACTATGTCATTACAATAAATAAGATGATCACATGATATTAGTAATCAAACTTAATTTCAACTGAATTTATAGTCTTAAGAGCTAATTTTAAAACTCAAAAGAACACATGATTGCTCTTATTTATAATATAAAATTTCATCACCTTATTATGAATTTTCAATGTGGAAATAATTTTACGCTTGTAGTCTTATTAAGAGATTTTTTAAGACTCAAAAGTTTTTTTGATTAATATATAAGAACGAATGAATTTTTTAATTGATATCTAAGAATGAAAGATTAGTCTTATTTATAATATAAGATTCTATCGTCTCATCATAATTTTTCGACGTGGGATAATTTAAATTAAGTTTATTTAAGTTTAGATATAGTCTAATTAAGAACTTTTATTTATAGACGGATGCATGATTACTCTTATTTATAATACATAGAATTCCATCACACCATCTTAATTTCGATGCAGGATAATTATACATTAACTATATACTTTAATTATACATTTTTTTAAGTTCAAAAGATCGTTGGTTAATATCTAAGAATGAAAGATTACGTAGAATTATATCACCTTATTATAATTTTGAGTCTTGAAAAATTTTAAGACTGAAAAGTTTTTTTGTCGATATTTAAAAACATCCATTTGGTAGGATAATTTACTATTTTAAGAGCTTTCTTTGAAAGACTTAATTATAATATAGAATCATCATCTTATTTTTCGATGTGAGATAATTTTATCAAAGTTTATAGTCTTATTTTAAGAGCTCTCTTTGAAAGACTTAATTATAATATAGAATATCATCTTATTTTTCGATGTGGGATAATTTTATCAAAGTTTATAGTCTTAAGAACTTTTTTTAAGATTCAAAAGAGTTTTGGTGGATATGAAATGATGGATGATTACTCTTATTTATAATATACAATTTTTTTTTATAATTTTTCGATGTGGGATAATTTACTGTGCTAAGAGCTCTTTTAAAGACTCAGAAGAACACATGATTACTTTTATTCTTATTTTAATTTTTTCAATGTGGGATAATTTTATGTTTGTAGTCTTATTAAAAGATTTTTTAAGACTGGAAAGTTTTTTTTGACAAATAATTAGTTTTATTTACAATATAGAAATTCATCACCTTATCGATATTATTTATAATATAAAATCATCACTGCCGTAACTTATTTTAATTGTTTCGATGTGGAATAATTTTAAGTTTGTAGTCTTGTTAAGATTGTTTTAAAACTCAAAAGTTTTTTAAAAACAAATCAAAAAATAAGACTACAAATTCATGATCTCATCATAATTTAAGAAAACAATGATATAGAATTCCATCATAATTTTTTTTAAAAAAAACAAAAGTTTTTTTGTTGATTGATATTTAAAAACAATGATTACTCTTATTTAGTAGAAATTTATAGTCCCATCATAATTTTTGATGTGGGGGAATTAGTTGGTTGATGTCTAAGAATTTTTTCTTTGTTTATAGAATTCCATCGCCTTATTATAATTTTTTATTTAAGTGTATAGTCTTAGCAACTTTTTTATGACTCAAAAGATTTATGTTTGATGACCTTTATAATTTTTCGAATATGGTATAGTTTTACTTAAGTTTATAGTCTTAATATATTTTAAGACTCAAAATATTTTTGGTTAATATCTAAGAACACATGATTACTGCGGAGTATTATTTATAATATAAAGTTTCATCACCTTATTACTGAGTTTATTTTTACTTGATTGATATTTAAGAACGAATTAATAGTCTTATTTATAATATAGAATTCATCAACTTATCATGATTTTCGATGTGGAATAATTTATTTAAGTTTATAGTCTTCCATCCGTTCTTTTTAAGATTGAAAAATACATCATTACTCTTTTTTATAATATAGAATTTCATCATCTCACTATAATTTTCAATGTGGGATGATTTTAAATTTGTAGTCTTATATATTAAAAGTTTTTTTAAGACTCAAAAGTTTTTTGGTCGATATTTAACCGAATGATTACTAATATTTATAATATAAAATTCTATCACCCCATCGAAAAGTCTTATATATTAAATGTTTTTTTAAGACTAAAAAGTTTTTTGGTCGATATTTAAAACCGAATGATTACTAATAGTTACTCCGTATAATATAGAATTTTATCATCTCATCATAATTTTTCGATGTGGGATACTTTAAAAAAAAAATCGATGTGGGATACTTTAAAGTTTTTCTTGGTCGATATTTGAAAACGAATGATTACTTTTATTTATAAAATAAAATTCATCACCTCATCATAATTTTTTGATATAATATAAAATTTCATCAGCTCATCATAATTTTTTAATATAAGATAATTAATTGAGGTTTATAATCTTAAGAACTATTTTTGAGGTTCAAAAGACTTTTTGGTTTAGATATCGAAGAATGAATAATTACTCTTATTTATAATAGAGAATTTCATCATCATGTTATAATTTGTCGATGTGGGATAATTTTACAACTGCTATAGGTAATAAATTCATCACATAATGTGAAACAAATAATATGAAATTTATACTCTAATGAAAGCATTTTTTACCACGAATCTTATTATTTCATTTTTATAATTTATTTTACGATGATGTTTTTAAAAAATGAACTCTAAAAGTTTTTAACTAAGAATGGTAAAACATCTCATTAATATGATAAATTAAATATATATTATAATAATTAAAAGATTCTCTAGTAGATTTTTTTTTTATCATTTATGATATTTTTCTAATTTGAGGTTTGATGGAACTGACCAATGAGATCGCTCGAAAGAAACCTAAAATATATATATATATATATATATATATATATATATATATATATATATATATATATATATATATATATATTGATTAGTAAATGAAGATTAATTTAGTTAAGTTGGGCATGGCATTAAGCCTCCGTACGATTTTCCCTTCAACATACAAGTTGCAATCAAAACAAATAAGGATGAGATACTCAATTAAGTTTCAACACTGAAAACGAAATCAGGGTCGGAGGAACCAATTTTTGGTTGATCTATCACAAGTCACAACTATCACAGTTGGAAATAGCTCGCAAGTGTGAACGAACACACTCATATAGGAGTAGTGAATATGTTTGGTCCATCTATCACAACTCGCAACTCGCAACTAGTGTTGTCAACTTGTCACTCTATCAATAATTTGAGTCATCTCGTAGAGACTTCAGACCCAACTCAACAAAATTGTTTCCGGGTCAGACATGCTTGACCAAATTCCAGTCAATGTGTAGCTTAATTAGTTGAGCACAGGTTACAATTGAGCACATATTATTTTTTAAGGATTTTCTACGTGATATCTCGCAGTTTTAGTTTTTCTATATGACATCCATATGGTATCCTTAATGATGTTTTCCATATTTTTTCACTTTCTTTTTCCGTTAATTGTGTTGCTTATTAAAAAATGACGGGATTAAGATTTAACATAAACAACCACTCAAATTAAAGTAATACAACTAACGAAAAAAGAAGGTCAAAGAAGACGAAAAACTGTCACTAAGATATGAAAGCATAATACCCAAAGGTATCATGTGATTATAAAATACAGAGTTATCGTATAGAAAAATACGGATATATCAGGTAGAAAATGTCAAATGAGTATTTGGGATAGTTGGGAAATGGGAATTGAGAAGTAATAGTCGCAATTAAGTACTCGTAGTTGGGATCCCTTATTCTACATTTTCATCTTTAGATAGTTTTCCAGTTTGGGGTGTGAAAATGTGGCTAGAGGTGGTGCTTGGCGGGGTGGTGCTCTTCATAGTATTCCGCCTCTTCTTCTCCGACGATGATGTTATGGATGTCGAGACCTCTGATTTCAACGCCATTTTCTCCGTCGCCTCTAGGTTAGCTTTCCCTCTTTTCCTTCCTTCCTCCATCCATTCATTTCTTCTTCTTCTTCTTCTTTTTCTTCTGGGTTAATGTTCCTTCAAAATTTGCAGGCTAGAGAAGCTATATGGAGGCAAGGCATTCGTCGGCCTCCGCATCCCTGATCCCGATTCCGATTCCAATTCCGCTAATCGTCTCAATATCGATCTCGTTGTCCTTACTAAAAGGTAAACTATCCATTCACCCCGGTTTGATGCCCTCAGTTTTACGATTTCCCAGAGGTCGTTTGGTTGCATGTAATTCATGTGAATTGGAAAATGATTTGTTTCATAATCATCTCATCTGGCAGGGAGGCAGTGGTGGTTAATGTGAAAAACATGTCAGGCTTTGTTTCAGTAAACCCTGACTCAAGTTGGATGTGTATAAGTGATCACAAACAAAAGGAGGAGATCTATCCCGACCCTGTATGTCTTTGTTGCTTTCCTTGTGTATTCGCCTACGCCTTGATACTTGATTTTTTTATGCGCTTTTTATCTTTACGCAGGTAGCAGAAGCTGAGAAACAGGCTTCTGTCCTCAAAGCCTACCTCGAACAAAGGGGGGTTTCTCTTCCCGAAGGATTTTTGTCCTACAAAGTCATTACTTCTAATCCCAAATTCCGGTATGTCATTTGCCTTCCATCTTCTGTACTGTACATCTATGCATTTTACATTTAACATTAGCTGACTTTCGGGTTTCTAAATGAAGCTGCATCAAAATTTCTGATAATATCAATGCATTGATGCTGAATGGGCCTACCTTTCAGAGTTCAGACCGTCACTTTTGTGCTATTTTATCATTTATCTTCTTGGCACGGATAAAACTGTGGCAGCTTCAGTGTCAGAAAGTTGTCAGAACATCCAAAAGAAGTGGGTGTCTAGTTGCCTACCGCCACGGATGACAAGGCTTTTGTGGTACTACTGAAATACCACGGAGCCCTCCCAATTCTAACACCCAAGTTTTTTCAGAACAACTTTGGCTATTCTTTGCCAGGGCAGAGTCTAACACAACCTGTTTCTGTAATAGATCATGATCTTACATGCAAACACAATTTACACAAATGACTTTAACTTCAAAGGAATACTTAATTTTATATGCAGAACACTCAATTCTGAAAGCTTTCGTCCTGAAGTCATACAGTATGATCAGTGGGTTCACCTTAAACCGGAATCCAAAGGCATGTTTTCCGGATGGATTGCTGGTGCTTTTCGTTCTGCAAAGAATGAGCTGCAGGAATCGTCACTTGATCAGCTTCAGTTTGCTCTGAAAACAGCCCCAATGTGGGATAGGTTTGTTTTCTCGTAATTTGTAATAAACTTCCTCTTTCTGCTCCCAGGGTGCTGAGCTCACTTAGTTAGCCTACGAACCAAGATAAATTGTGAAATTACAACGTCCATCTGAGTTAATTATTTGGCAAACTAATTTCAAAAATGCAAGGGTATGTGTCTATGTGATAAGGATTATAATATTATATTGACCTGTGCATTTAAGCTAACTTTTAACCTTATTTTTTTGTTTTAATCTTTCAAAATGAAGTGTATCAATAAGTGTATTAAAATACTCCCTGCATATCATATGGTCTACCAAGAGCAAATCACCAATGGTCATGTGTATCGAGGATATTATGAATTTGCTTACCCAGTTTCCTGTTAGCTTTTCACTTGTGCTGAAAGATAAGAAGGAATTTAACAGATTCCAAGTGGCGACTTCCATTTACATTGGAAGGAGACTCAAGGTGTTGAAGTAGTCGGTAAAAGATACTCCATAAGTCTCTGTAGCCCTGTACCATCATTTTTGTATACCAAAAAACACAGTATATATAAAAATAGCTGGTATGAGCTGATCAAATTTCTTTGTTCTTATTATTACTCCGTGGTTCACAAGCACATAATAATGTATATTGGTGCTATATTTCCAAACATAATGAATTTTTCAGGTTGTTTCTGGTGTTCTTATGTCAACTCTTTGTGCGTCTTTCCCAGGCTGGAGCTTAAAGGTAGCAAATATGTTCTAGGAGAATTTCAGGAGTTCAAAGGCAAGCATGACGATTTAGATGAGCTGCAATATATAAAGAGATCTAAAGTCGATAGGATGGTTGTCCAGAAAACATCTATGTTTGGTTTAGGTGAGTACCCCTGTTGTTCTCTGCTCTTTTCGTCCTCCAAAAGATGTGTATCTTTCTGTGTTAATACCCATTTTAACTATAGTGCTTAATGTATTAAGAGCGAGAAATCAGTGACTTTTTTGCCTTCAAAATGAGCTGATGTTTTCATATAATCTTTACCTCTGAATGCAGCCCCCACAAGACTTCAAGTTCTGTACTCTTTCCGTGATTATCGAAAAGAAGGAGCTTCAGGTCCTGAGAAGGAGGTGACTGTCAGATCAAGTACTGAGGTTGTCTTTCATCCCGAAAATTCCAAGAAAGTTCGCAAATTCAAGTTATCTGCTGTTACATCTCTGACATTGAGTGCTTGACTTCCATTGAGTGCAACTAGGAATGTTACTGGCATGGCTTACCGTAACTATTGTCCTTGTAATATGTCAAAACTCAAAAGTATGGTATGCTATTAGTAGGCATTTCGGCTTCAGTAAGGTAAAGAAACCAAACAACAGAGTTGCTAGGTTCATTACTTCATCGCAAAGGATAAGAGCATGAACATCATTTCTGTAATCAGATTGTTACAATATTTCCTCTTTTTGGTCTGCTTTAGATCCCTGTCCTTTTTCAGTCACCAATTGTGTTTCTGATAGAGTTATTTGTCATTGTTAGTTGTTACGACTGATTGTCTGGTCAAATATTACCGATTTTGATACAAAAAAAGTGCAAACCATGAAGAGAATAACAAATGTTTTATCATTATTTATCCAAATTACTAATATTTGATTTGTTATAACATTGCGACATATATTTTCATTGCAAGGGAGACTAATTGTTTTCATCCATCTTCTTTTCTACTCTGTATTTTTTCATAATACACGAAGACAAGTCAGTACAAGAATTTTTGGGAGGTGAAATTTTGGAGCCCACCCGAATGATCGTAAGGAGTTGGAGAGATTCACACTTTACCTCAACAATATACCTACCTTAAAAAAAAACAATATACACCAACCTTTCTGGTGTCGAGGCTCACGAAATTGAAGAGTTTAGTAAAACACCTCAACTCAAGTGCATAATAATATATATACTCCCTCAAGAGTTGTAGGCTTGTAGCCATAAGTTCAAACTAAATCAATAAATGAACTCAGAACGCAACTTGGTTCTCCACCGTTCTTCTTTCTTCTATCGTTGTATGTAAATCAATAGAACATTAATTAATTAATTAATATTTTACAATGTCATCAAGCCTTGCCAGTCTTCTCTTACAGTACGAGGACGACTCCTCTCCAGACTCCAGATGCTGCAGGACATGAATCTTCACATTCGGATACCAAAAAAAAGCTCAGAATGAATGCTTCATGTCACATTTAGAGTAAAACTATAAAGTTGAATGAAGATTGGTTGAGCTAGGGTGATTGATTGATTGATGCCGGGGAAATTAGATTTGATTATACACTGTCACACGCGCTGAGTAGCAGCTTCCATAGAGAGATTCTTCTTGCCCTGAGGAGCTATGAGACCACAACTCTCTTTGCATTTTGTCCACCTCCATGGCTTCCTCTCATCACGTCTCCATAGTCTGCCAGCCACCGACTTCAAGCTAGCCCTCAGATAGTTGACCACACACACAGCCAACTCTCTGCAATTTAGTATTAACATATCAGCATTCCTGAACAACACGTTCCCCAAGCCCTATAAGTACTACCATCTCCTTCAACTATCAAATGTAATTAGTGCAACACAGAAAATAAGGAAAAAACGAGAGTGCTAGTACCTACCATATCTCCAGCAATAATATGTACTCCGTAATTAGCAACAATATTCACTATAGCTATGATTAAAATGTAGAGTGTAAAAGAAGCATAATCTCAGCGCACAACATAGAAATATTGGCGTCCCAGGACCCAGGGTCTTTTTCCTCTCAATGGCTAGGATTACATTTAGGGGTGATCCGATCAGTGTTATATCACGAAAAACAAGGTAAAAGGTAATAAAAAAATGAATATGAAATGGAGAGGATCCAAACTCCCATGGTCCCTGGACCATGGTATAATACTGCGGAGTACTACGTACAAACTACGGAGTAATTTTTCATGTTCAAGGAAATAATCATTTTTGCTGCATACAAACTAATTCTCTACTATTACATTCCTGATTGCTTAAAACAAATACACGTGGAAAAGCTTGTATCTTTCAGCATAATAATGATATTGCCTCATAGTTCATGTATCAGCAAAAATCGGACTCAATTTATCTACTAATGATCAATCTTAACTGTATAGTAGCCTGCAAATGCAAAACCAAATGCCCTACAGTTGGAACTCCTTTAGACAAAGGCCCAAAACGACGATTATAGCAAAAAAAATTCCCAAATTAACCATCTTTCAAAATCATTTAACGAAGGTAACGATAAGTTGAAAAGATGGTTACTTTCTTTCTGCAGCCTTGCCCTCCCACCTCTTTTCCTTTATCTCCCATCAATCTCTCTCCATTCCTCTATACAGAAACCACCTCCATAAATCCATCATGAACCTTACACAAGCAATCCAAAGTTTGTTTTATTTTTAAAAATCATTCCCGAAATGACATTATGTCCAATAACCCTGAGCCTTAGGCGTGTCATTCTAAAATGGATTGGAACCTTAAAACATAAAATTTTCTATAAATATTTTTAGTTGTATCTCTTAAATGAACTATTTTCCTACAACGTAATACCAATGTATGTTAAAATTATCAACCATCATGCCTCAAATGACTTGAACAATCTACAGATTCAGGGTTGTAGTAAGATATGTACCACCCAAAATTAGGAAAAAAAAATGTGGTTAAAAATGTGCATTATTTGACGTTTCTTAACTAGCTGTGTTTACATAAAACTTGAGATTATTAGAGAATGATTCAAACTTCAAATTATTTTAGGAAGATCAAGTAATTCTTCCTCCACTTCCTCTTTACACCTTAAAAGCACCATCAATCATCAATCTCCTCCATTTTCTTCTCATTTCAAGCTCCATTACTCCCGTAATAATTACCCCATCCCAAGTGAGCCCTAAGTCTGAACAACATTCATATTATTCCAAAAAAGAGTAAAACTGTTGCAGGATCAACCATAAACTAAGGAACTGAACCAACAAGAATAGATATCTAATCATGAAGTAGATATTAGGTACGGAGTACTACTTACAATGGTGAACAAGGAGAGTGGCCACCATTCACATAGTACACAAACAAGTAGGCATCATAATGCTGGCTGTCAATGAGGTAGAATCCATGAAGCCGTCTCACACACTTGAATGACAATTTATTGTACAAAAAGATTGCCGGATTGTTATATGATATCACATGCAGATAGACAGCTCGGCATGTTGAGATGCTTCTTGCATACCTTGTGACCTCCCCAATCAGTGCAGAGGCTGAACAACACAATATAACTTGGTTACATAGTTACACCTGCCAATAACTTTACAATTCATATAGAAGATTAAAAAGAGGGTACACACCTATACCAAATTTCCTATATGCTTCAACGACACCCAGGGTGAGGATATAAACCAAAGTTTGATCTGTTCTTCCAGAGTCACATCGAATCAAATCACTGATCTGGAGGCCAAAACAATGCAACTTGAGTAAACTAAGCAACTGTAACAAAACTAATAGGATATAATTATAATAGTCAGACCTCAACCACCACCTTAAGGCTTTGGTTGAGTTGGTTAATTCATCTAACATAATATCAGAGCCAGCATGGCCAAAGGTCACGAGCTCGAATCTTGGCAGCCCCAATGTTTCTGAACTCTCAGTGAAAACTCAACACATGGTACAAGGGAGCCGGTGCACTAACCACTCTTCAAGCCAAATGGACGTTCGAGTGCGGGGGCGTACTAGGATATAAATATAATAGTTGGGCCTCAAGCATCATCTTAAGGTTTGGTTGAGTTGGTTAATTCATCTAATAAAAAATATTACTCCCTCCACAGTCCAGACCATTTGTATTGTCCCCATTTGACTAGAGATCATATTTAAGATTTGAAGGTGAAATATCATTTTCACATTTCATCTTTTTGCCAATTCACTTGCAGTGATGTGATAACCTAACCACTACGAATGGCAATGAGATGTAAGCCTGGTACGTGACTAGCAATATGATGAGACATTGACTTTTTTTTTATTTTACCAAATATAGAAAGGGGCAATTTTGAAGTGATTGACCAAACGGAAATGGACAATTTAAATGAATGGACGAGTACAAAACAAAATGACAGATGCAATATGGACCCATAGGGCCACTAAGGGAATAGCAATCAAAATAGTACATATTCACAGAGGTAGATCTCCCCTTAGGAGAGGCAAAACAAGGGCCATACCTCTGATTCTCTGGCTAAAACAATTTTTATAGTGACAAATCCAATAAGTTCGTCACTTTGAGCATTGGGTCTACTGCGATCAACAGCTCCCCAAGAAATTATGTCGTTGCGGTTGACGACATTGTAGAAAAATTCAGACTCATACCTGAAGTAAAAAAAAAAAGAGAAGTAAACAAAACAATGATTCCTGTTGATTTTTTTTCAAATGTAAATTACATGTCAAAAGACAACTGGCAAATAAAGTGCACTCATGATCCACCTTATGGGAAATAAATGTAAGTGAAGTTGTTCAAGAGCTTCAAGATCAGATGGTGTTATAGGTCTATAAGTAATGCAAGGAAGGCGAGCAGAATTTCGGGCTACCATGGAGCGTAACATTGATGACCTGCAATATTTTGATGCACAGTGATACCGTGGAAAACAGCGTCTTCTTCCATGAAAGCACCATTCAGTGAAAAGGTGTGTAGTGCATGCCTGGATCGGACATCATTCCAAGTAGATGTTTCTCCAAGCGTTTCAAACCGACTGAGGAAAAAAATATGATCAAATGTTCGCACAGGCTGTAAAAATAAGTATCTCGAGGACGTGATCAAATGTTATACATTCAAAACTGCCACAACAAAACAATAAGCACACTTTTTTTCCCATTTTTCAAAGCCGATTGCTCACCACAAAACATGTAAACATAAACACGGGAGGATGAAAATTTATTTATAAGATAGTTTAAAAAATGAGCTAGAATTTGAATCCCTGGCAAAAGGTAAGATCTTTTGATCAGAGAATCCATTAACTAGCAGTTTCTCTGTTACACTCAGCATTAGATTGCATCATACTCTGGGAAAATGTATACAATCAAATTGAAGAGTAGAAATTATAAGGCAGGCTGCAAAATTGGTTAATCAAAATCATCTGCATGTTTATGTAAGCTGATAAAAAACAGAAACGTGCTAATAAGGCTAGAGTTACTACAAGTAAAATTAATTGAATCATCAGCTATGGCGTAATTGGAGGATGGTGCAAGTACAGTAAGCTTGAGCTCTATAGATGCAGCTGGTTATGGCAGATTCCCATTCAATTAAAAGAGGATATCATTGACAATTAAAAAGAGAAACAGTGTTGAGGGAATTGAGATGATCAATCAAGTAACATAGAGAAGAAGACGATGGGTCAAGAGAATACCGGCTCCCTTGATTTGCTGTTACTCGTGATCTTCGAAATTGTGCTCAAATTTGTAGGGTTTTTTTTTTCCTTTCCGTTTCCCAGATTTCCCTGATCTTTGTTCCTTGTTCTTTGTTCTTCACACCTTTGTTGTTTCTATGTTCTCAGTCGTTGACTCTTTCTTCTTCCTTTTTCTCTTTTGCCACTTCATCCAAATCTCCCCCACTTCGTCTATTTTTTACTCCCTTGTTTCATATTTTCCATATTTCTTTTTTCAACCATTTCTTTAATTTTTTTTTATCACACTTCTCTCCTACAAGGTGACCCATTTACTCTATCAATACTTTTACTTATTTTATTGTTTAAATGTGTCACTTTTAAAGTGGAAGAAATTAATAAAATGGAGGGAGTATTACTCCATATTACTCCGTATTATAACATTGACACCATTGTGTGGGTAGATGTGAACCACATATTTATGACTAAAATGAAAAGTGAGTAAAAGATAAAACTCAGTCCAAAAAAAAATACGAGTCAATGATAGGAACTCGGAGGAAGTATTTTTTAAATCCCAACTTTTATTAGGGTAAAATATTATTCCTTCTGTCTCATTCATTTGTTTGTCTTTTATATTGACTAGTTCGAAAGCCCGTGCGATGCACAAACCAATTTTTAGTGACATTGATAATGATACTTTTTTTATAGTCTTTGACAAGTGTGAAAAAACAAATGCAAACAATCAAATGGAACGGAGGATGTAAAATAATTCTACTTAAATTTATAGCCTTACAAACTCTTTTTAATACTCAAAAGATTTCTGGTTCATATCTATACGAATTATTACTTTTATTTATATAATCACCTTATTATAATTTCTTGATGCGAGACAGTTTTAACTCAATTTATAGCCTTAAGAGTTGTTATAAGACTCAAAAGATTTTTGATTAATATTTAAAAACGAATGATTTTTCTTATTTATGATATATAATTTCCTTACCTCATCGTAATTTTTCGATGTGGAATAATTCTACCTGCGTTTATGTCTTAAAACTTTTTTTAGAACTCAAAAGATTTCTGGTTGATGTTTACAAACGAATGATTACTTTTAATTATATAATAGAATTTCATCATCATATTATAATTTCTAGATGTGAGATATTTCTACTTAAATTTATGACCTTAAGGGATTGTATAGGACTCAAAAGATTTATGGTTAATATTTAAAAACGAATAGTTTTTTTCTCTATGATGGTAAAAATTTCATCATCTCATCATAATTTTTCATGTGAGATAATTATACTTAGGTTTATAGTCTTCAAGTTGATGTCTAAAAACGATTGATTACCCTTAATTAAGTACTTATTTTAATAGCATTACACCAACTTATTTTAATTTTTCGATGTGGGATATTTTTACTTAAAGTTATAGTCTTAAAACTCTTTTTAGGTTTCAAAAAATTTCTGGTTATATTTAAAAACAAATTATTACTTTTAATTATATAATAGAATTTCATCACCTTATTATAATTTATTGGTGTGAGATAATTTTACTTCAATTTATAATTTTAAAAGCTGTTATAAGGCTCAAAAGATTTTTTGGTGGTATCTAAAAACGAATAATTTATCTTATTTATGATATATTTTTTTATGTAAGATAATTCTACTTGAGTTTATAGTCTTATGAACTCTTTTTAGAACTCAATTATATAATAGAATTTCATCACCTTATTATAATTTATTGACATGAGATAATTTTACTTCAATTTATAATTTTAAAATCTGTTATAAGGCTCAAAAGATTTTTTGGTGGTATCTAAGAACGAATAATTTCTCTTATTTATGATACTCCCTCCGAGTTCCTATTATTGTCCCACTTTCCTTTTTGGGTTGAGTTTGATTTTTGTCCCACTTTCCTTTTTAGGCCATCAATGTGTGGTTCACAATTACTCTTCCATTTCTCTCTCTTCCTCCTTCTTTTTTCAACCACTCATTTCCCCTTCCTTATTTTTCACCCAAAAACCTAATGAGACAATAATAGAAACTCGGAGGGAGTATATTTTTTGATGTAAGATAATTCTACTTGAGTTTATAGTCTTATCAACTCTTTTTAGAACTCAAAAGGTTAATATTTAAAAACGAATGATTACTCTTGTTCCGGTCACGGAAACAATTAACCCGGCTCTGGATCCGGGCCGTGTAATCGGAGTGCTGGTAAGTAAGAGATCGCCTGATTTCCTTCAACCTCTCCTTTATCCCTCTCCTTTGATCGGACCTTCCCGGCGGAGTTGGCCTGCTCCCTGCACAATGAACGCACAGGGCCCCGGAGGTTGTCCGAGGGAACCCTCTCCGATGCCTAAGTTAGTCCGTGAAATGCCTTGATGAACCTAGCTCGAGAGGAACTAGGTGGCGTTTTTTAGGAGTGAGAGTCTAGAGAGAGAAAATCCAACCCCTTTCTTGTGGGAAAGAGTTGAGTATTTATACCTTCCCACAAGAGAGAGAAGTAGGAGAGGAGTGGGTGGATAAGGAGGTGACAAGTGGCGTCTTCCCATCCACCCATTCCTAATTACCTTAGGCGAAATGACGGGAGGGCCCCTGGGGGTCTTGGCCCTGTCAGTCAGGGACATCCCCAGGGCAGGCGGATTTTGAACCGGGGCCGCTGGGCTCTGGCAGGCTGCGTTGGCTTGCTGGCCCGGCGGTCGACTGTTTTCCTTAGTGTTTATGCTTCTATTTTGGCTCCTTGCCAGGGACTGACCATTGAGCTTTATAGGCGCTCCTCTGGGGGCTGCCTGGCAGGCGATTAGTGACAGGCTGCCGACTCCAATCAATTGGCCCTCGTCAGCAGGGATGAAAGCAAGGCTTTCCTTCTGCTGGCGACTCTTGCTTGGAGGGAGGTTGACTTACTTCCATGTCTGCAACCGCATTTAATGCTTTGCGCCTTCCCAAGGAACGAAGCGCAGTTCACGCCAGGTATACAAAGAGTTGAGAGTGTTTTTGCAATGATTATACTTCTCCTCTTGATGGATTTTCAAGAACCGTGAAGAGTTCCTGATTGGTGGTTTTCCTTCCAGGGTGGTTGGGACGACATTAATGCTGCGCTTTCACTTGTATAAATCCCAGTTTTCTTTGTCATTTCTGCTTATCCCATCTTCAATCTTTCCACTTTCTCTGTTTTAGTCATGGTTTGGATCAAAAAAGTCGTGACTCGCCGTGGAGTTCGTTCTGTCACTTTCCTTTTCAGAGGATTCTGGAGGCTCCGGTATGCTCGAGCTGCTTATCGAGCCATTCGTCGTAGCCGTCGTTCACGGCTTCATTCTCGTCGGAGTGGCAGGAAAATCTCCACCAGGTCGAACAAACGTCTTAAAAGATCCTCGACCTCTGCTGCTCCCGGATTTAGGCGCTGCCCTCAGGGAGGGGGTTGTTTTGACATGGGGTGCCACGAATGCTTTCCGTGGCTGCACCCTGAGCAGTTTGGCCCTGATTTTTCTGATGCTGACTCCTTCCTGGGGTCAGGCCCCTCTTCCCCTGTGAGGAGGACAGGTTGTCGCACCTGCGACGAGTCCCAGGCTGTTCCCTTTGGCAGGGACTGGGAGGACAGTAGCCGAGACTCTGATGATAGTGAGGGTCTTGGTTGCTTGAGTGACAAGGATGGGGATGGACTCCCTGATGATCCTTTCAAGGATTTCCCAGACTGGGACTGGGGCTCGGATTTTGGGAGCCAGGGCAGCCCTGGGGACCATTCCCCAGATTTGGATGACGATTAGGCCTGCGTAGCAGAGCGTGGGCTTGTCGGGCCGGAATTTTTAGGCCTTATGTATTTTCTTTTCTTGTTCGGCACAAGATGTAATTTTACCTTTTCTTTAAGGCTAATGAAATGAAATTTAATCAGCTTCGTCTTTTTTTTTTTTGAATGTGGGGATGACGTCGTCGGTCGACTTTTCTCTCTGCCACTTTAGTTTTTCGAGGCCCTTCTTGGGAAGGGGTGCACAGCCCGTGTCCAGCGTGCGACACGTGGGAGACCGTTGGGGGTCTTGTCAGGGAAGTCGCCTCTAGGGCTTCTTGGGCTTTATATAAACCCTTCTTCCCCTCCATTCTCTTCTTTTACTTTTTCTGAGATTTCCAACTCCTTACACTCTCAAATCGCCTTTGTTGCTGAGCATTCTTCGAGAGCAAGGAGTACCCTCTGTCACTGTTTCCGGCGACTTTATCGGCGTCTTTAGGTTAGAAGTTCTTCTTTAAACCTTGCCCCCTCTTTTTTCCCTTCCATAGCCAATATGTCGCGAGTTCGTCCCCTTTCTTTTAATTCTTTGCTCGGGGGAACTGGGGATGGCGACGGTGGCCGGCGTGACGTAGCTTCTTCCTCCGGGGTCGGTCCTCGGGAAGAGGATGATCATCACAGGGGGGAGGGTGCTGAGTCACCCGAACCTGTCCCCTTTGATGTAGTCGACTCCGACGACGAGGCCCTGGAGGTGGACCCTTCCAGGGTTGCCGGCCCCCTCATCCGCAGGGAGAGGGGGAGGACCTATTACTTGGATAAGAAAAAGTATTTGATCCCCCTGAAGACTTACCCTGAGGCCAAGAACAGGGACCTGAATTTGGAGAGTAATGCTGCTAAGGTAATTGAGCAGTTTTATAACTTCGGGGAAGGGTACACGGTCGTAATTCCGGGGGAAAGGGACACAGTGTGCTGTCCCCCGGAGGGGTGCGTGGCCGTCTATCACAAGGCTCTGGAATTTGGCCTGCGATTCCAACTACATCCTTTTCTGGAGGAAACCTTCAGGAGGATGAACGTCGCCATTGCCCAGCTGACTGCCACTGCCATTAGATCCTTAGTAGCTTACACCTGGACCTGCCTTTTTCACGGCGAGGGGCCTTATATTGACGCCCTTCGCTTTATGGTCGGTCTTCTGAGACAGAGACCCAGACAAATCTCCTCTGAGACAGAAGACGAAGCAGCAAGCAGGCCACCTCCGAGGCACCGCTCCCCCAGTACGAGGAAACCGGTCCATAGACAATGGGACATTCACGTTCAAATGGTGTCCTCGTCTGGGGGGATGGCTCCCCTGGTTATTGGTCTCTGCAGAGGCAGAAAAAGTATGCCTTGGTCTGGCCGGCTTTGAGCAGCCTGAAAGACTGGAAGAATAACTTTATATACATCCATAGCGCGTCAGGGTGGAAGATTCCTAGACATTTTAGGAATCATGTCCACACCCGTATGGAGACGCGCGAGGAGTACCACCCAGGCGTCGGGGGGAAGGCCCTGGAGGTCAAGCTGAGCGAGAAGGAGGAGATTTTGATTAAAAAGTTTAAGATTGTTGCGGACAAACATGGCAACTTTGGCCCTGCCTTCTGGCTCCCTCACGCGGAGCTTATTACGACAGGCGAGTACTTGCTCCCCTTGGGCCTGATTCCTGGCCTTGAAGGTAGTTCTAGGGAGTTTTTGCTGTCACGATTTTCCAGAGACTTTATTTCTCCCTGCTTTTTAGATGACCGCCTTTCCCTTTCTGCAGATTCCTACACTTGGCGCTGGACAAAGAAGCAAGTCAGGAGACTGGGCTTGAGTGAGGATCTAGTCGTTCTTTCAAAGCGTCCTTCTCTCCCTGCGAATTTCAGGAAAGGGAGCAAAGCCTTAATGAAGCTTGTGAAAGACTTTGCTGCTGGTCGAAGATTGCCTCTCCCTCCCCGGCTGCCTTCGTCGAAGCCGGCGACTCCTACCCCCAGCATCCATGAGAGGGAGGCTGAGGTCACTTCTGGAGCTACCCCCTCCCCTAGTCAGAAGCAGGGTGCTTCTCCAGCTGGACCTCGAGCTTCCCAGGGAACGCAGCCTGGGAATTCCGAGGGAACTGGAGAAAGTGTTCCCTTGGAGTTGAGGAGAAAAAGAGACAGGGAACCTCCTAGTGCTGATGTGGTGGATCTGGAGGCGGATGTCACCACCCCTGAGGCGAAGCGTCCTGCTCGTGAGCTTCCAAGTACCCCCTTCCCGGAGGAAAATGCAGAGTTCCACTACACCGCTGGTGACAGGGTGGACGTGTCAGGCCTGCTTTCTGACTCTGGGGCCGTCTTGGCTGACCGCCTCACCAAAACTGTGACTTCAACCTCTCATCAAGTGCTTCAGTACATCCAGCGTACCTCTAAGGTTCTGCTGGCGTCTGCCGAGCTGGCGGCTCTCAGCCGCCTGAGTGATGAAGAACTGACGATCACACCCGCGGCTCCTCCTCCTGACCGCCTGGCTATAGTCGAGAGGGATAGTTCCTTGATAAGCTCTTTGAAGGATAAGCTGACAAGGCAGGAGGGCGAGCTAGAGGAGGTAAAGAAGCAGGCTGGTCAGTGGAGGCTGCAGGGAGAGATGGCTGTGAAGGAAATAGCCAAGCTGGAGGCTGATCTGAAGGAGAGCCGCCTGTCGATGGATCGAGCTAACCTCTCTTTGGCTGAGATGGGGCACTTAAAGGGGAGAGTGGCTGACTTGGAGGAGCAGTTGTCAAGAGCTAACTCAACTTTTGAGCAGGCTAAAGGAGAATGGACGAAGGAGAAGGAGACCCTGGCAGAGGAGACTGAAGCTGCGGTGGATGCCAGCTTCGCGAGCGATGCCAACTCTTCCCTGGAGTTGGTGATGGAGGTGATAGGGGAAATGTTCCCTACTTTTGATGAGGAAACCTTCCGGAATCTTTACACTGCCAAGAATGAAGCTCGGGCGGCCAGTCAGCCTGAGGCAGATGCCGGCCCTCGCCAGGATGCTCCGTGACGCTCCTTTCTTGTAATAGTCTTACTTTTCTGTGCTGAGCCTGTGTTATGGCCAACTTGCTTGTAATATTTGTCACTTTGGTTTCTTCGTTTTAACTTTGTAAAGACCTTCTACCCTTCACGGGTCTTGTTGTGGAATATTTTTCTTTGCTTTTTTATGGTATGCTTTGATTTGGAACTCGAGGAATCTTTCCTTAATGCTAGTCGTGCCTAGCATAGCTTGTCCCTGATTCCTGCTCGGAATCCAGGGGGCTTGCCCCCTGTCTGCCCAGAGGTAGGTAGGGAGGTCTGCGTTTTTTATACAAGGTTGGGGAGCTTGCCCCCAGTCCTTGTTGATCCGGCCTGTCCCTGACTTTTGTTCAAAGTCCAGGGGGCCTGCTCCCCGCCTGCCCAGAGGTAAGCAGGGAGGTCTGCGTTTTTTATACAAGGTTGGGGAGTTTGCCCCCAGTCCTTGTTAGTCTGGCATGTCCCTGGCTTTTGTTCAAAGTCCAGGGGGCCTAGAATTTTTGTTGGGGTGTTCATTTTCTTTAGTTTTGGCAACAGGGGGGCTCCCCCTATTGCCCCTGCTCGTTTATGTGTGAAAACGCAAGTTTGAACAGGCAACGAGTATGAATCTGAAGCTTTCTTATTTCTTTATAAAACCTTTTGACATAAGGGTGGTCGGAGCCGTCGACATTCTTTGACCGTTCTCCGCCCTTGTTTTCAGTAAAATAAAAACTATCTTTAAACTTGGCTTAGACATAATATTTCTTCAGGGTGTCCGCATTCCAGTGAGCATTCAACTCTTTTCCCTCAAGGTTGGCGATTTTATATGTGCCTGGTCCCAGGATTTGAGTTACTTGGTATGGACCTTCCCAGTTGGCACTTAGTTTCCCGTGTTCCCTTGATTTTCCAACAGCCTGCGTTTTTCTGAGAACCAGATCACCCATCTGAAAACTCCTCTGGTGTACTCTTCTGTTGTAGGCTTTCCTCATTCGTTGCTGGTAGGCGACGATGTTGGTACTGGCCTCCTCCCTTACCTCACTGACTAGATCTAAGGCCTCAACCATTGCAGATTCATTCTCAGTTCGGTCGTATTGCAGGGAGCGCAGAGATGGGATCCTGGCCTCAATTGGTAGTAGAGCCTCTGCCCCATATACTAGGCCGAACGGGGTCTGGCCCGTAGATTCCTTTTGGGTGGTCCGGATTGACCAGAGTATGCTGGGAAGCTCGTCAGCCCATCTGCCTTTGAGGTCATCTACCATTTTCTTAAGGCCATTTAAGATCTGCTTGTTGGCTGCCTCTGCCCGTCCGTTGGTTTGAAGATGGCAGACGGCCGAGTAGGCAACCGCGATGCTATGGCTTTCTAGCCAGATTCTCAGGGGATCATTGTCAAACTGCCTGCCATGATCAAACACCAACATTTTTGGCAGGCCGAATCTGGTGATAATATTCCGCCATATCACTTTTCTGACCGCTGGTTCGGTAATGTTGGGTACTGCCTCAGCTTCTATCCATTTGGTGAAGTAGTCTATAGCCACGATCAAGAACTTCCTGCCCCCGGTCGCCACCGTGAAAGGTCCTAATATGTCCATCCCCCACTGAGCGAAGGGGATGGGGGATAGGATTGGCCTGAGTTCCTGGGCCGGGGCATGGATTGACGGAGCGAAGAGTTGGCATTTTCTGCACTTCTGGGTCAGGCTTCTGGCATCTCTTAGCATGGTAGGCCAGTAGTAGCCTGCCCTCAGGGCCTTGTGGGCCAGCGATCTTCCTCCGATGTGATGTCCACAGATTCCTGAGTGGATGTCCTCCAGGACTTCGGCAGCCTGGTCTGCCCCCAGGCACTTGAGCAGGGGGTAAGTGAAAGATTTCTTATAGAGTTCTTCATCAAGGATTATGAACCAGGCTGCTTTGGCCTGTACCTTCCTCTTTTGTATCGGATCTGATGGCAGGATGCCATGCCTTTTGAACTGGATGAGGGGGGTCATCCAATTTTCCGGTCCTTCTTCGACGGTGCTAATTGCCTGACAGGTGCTTGTAGATTTTTCATGCAGAACATCAACCCACACTGATCTCCGTATGTCTTGTAGGCTGGCGCTGGCCAGTTTTGACAGAGCGTCGGCTCGGTTGTTCTGTGATCGAGGGATTTGCTGGATTTCATAGGACTTTAGGCCCGACAACTCTTGTTTTACCTTTTCAAGGTATGTGGCCATGGTTTGGTCTCTGGCCTCATACTCTCCGTTAATTTGATTAGCAACGAGCTGAGAATCGGTAGCTAGTGTAACTCGCTCTGCCCCTGCGGCTTTAGCCAGTTTTATCCCTGTGAGCACAGCCTCGTATTCCGCCTCGTTGTTTGATGCCGGGAAGGTGAATCTGAATGCATGCTCAAAATCCACTCCCTCAGGGCTGGTTAGCATGACGCCTGCACCTGCACCATTGGCTGTTGAGGATCCGTCAGTGTGCACGATCCACTCCTTGGCAGGGGGCTCCTCTTCTCCTGAATGAGAGCATTCAGCCAGGAAATCGGCCAAGGCTTGGGCTTTGATGGCTGTCCTTGGCTGGTATGATATCCCTAGCCCACTTAATTCGATTGCCCATTTCAGCAGTTCCCTGATTTCTCAAACTTTTCCAACACTTTCTCCAGTGGTTGGTCGGTGAGGACCACAACGGGATGTGCGTCAAAGTAGGGTCTGAGTTTTCTGGCTGCAACGATGACTGCGTAGGCGGCTTTTTCTATCAAGGGGTAATTTCTTTCTGCTGTTCCCAGGGCGTGACTCACAAAGTAGATGGGTTGCTGTGAGTTTGCTTCCTCCCTTAGGATGACGGCACTTACCGTTGTGTTTGTGACAACAATGTATAGGTACAGTTTTTCTCCGGCTACCGGTCTTGCCAGGGTAGGGAGTTTCTTTAGGTGCTCCTTCAATTGCTCGAAGGCTTTCTTTTGCTCATCTTCCCATTTGAATTGCTTGTTGCCTTTTAATATTTTGAAGAAGGGGGTGGACTTGTCTGCCGACCTGGCGATAAACCGAGCTAGGGCGGCCATTATGCCTGTGAGCCGCTGAATATCCCTGATGGTTTTAGGCTCCGGGAGGTCTAGGACCGCCTGAACTTTCTCGGGGTTGGCGTCTATTCCCCTGGAGCTGACCAAAAAACCCAGGAATTTTCCGGATCGGACCCCGAACGTGCATTTTTTCGGATTCAGCTTCATCTTATATGATCGCAGGGAAGAGAATGTCTCTTGAAGGTCTGCCAGGTGTTCCTTGTCCCCCTTACTTTTGACGATTGCATCGTCGACATAGGCTTCTAAGTTTCTCCCTTTTTGATTTTCGAAGACTTTGTCTACCAACCGCTGGTAGGTGGCGCCGGCATTCTTCAGTCCAAATGGCATCATCTTGTACATGTAGGTGCCGTGGCTGGTTATGAAGGCGCACCTCACTCTGTCCGGCTGCCAGAGGTACACTTGATGGTACCCTGAGAACGCATCCAGAAAACTTAGCGTGGTGTATCCGCTAGTGGCGGCCACTAGTTGATCTATCCTGGGCAGAGGGTAGCAGTCCTTAGGACAAGCCTTGTTAAGATTGGTAAAGTCTATGCACATTCTCCATGCTCCTGATGACTTTTTGACCATCACAACGTTTGCTAGCCACTCAGGATAGTCACAGACTTCGATGAAATCTGCCTTTAGGAGTTTGTCTATTTCTTCTTTTATTGCTGCATTTTTTTCTGCGGACATGTTCCTTTTCTTCTGCTTCACAGGGCGAGCCTCCGGATTAATGTTCAGCTTGTGAACAATAAAAGCCGGGTCGACCCCTGGCATCTCATCTGCAGAGTAAGCGAATACGTCCCTATTTTCTCTCAGGACTGCAATTAGTTCCTTTTGGTAGGACTCTTCCAGGTCGGCCCCTATAAGGACCTGCCTTCCTGGTTCTAAGTCCACCAGCATGCTTTCCCCTTCAGGCTCTAGGTGGACTGATTCTTGCTGGGCAGTCGGGATCTCACCTTCCCTGCTGGGAGAGCATTGGGCTTTTCGCTTCCCTTTCCTTTCTGTCTCATGGGCTTGCAGGGCCACGGAGTAACAGTGTCTGGCCGACTCCTGATCCCCGTGGACCTTCCCTTCCATGCCAAAATCTGTTACATAGGCTATGGTGAGGGCCCTAATTGACACAGCAGCCTCTATCTCATCTAGGGTGGCTCGACCTATCAGGGTGTTGTACGCAGATTTGGCATCCACCACAACAAACGACGCCCTGATATTTCTGGCCGAGGTTCCCTCCCCAAACGTCACCGGTAGATCGATAACTCCCATGGGTAGCATGCCTGCCCCATTGAACCCATACAAAGATCCGGGGGCTGGCTTCAGATGTCTTTTTTCAAGGTTCATCTTCTCAAAAGCGTCTTTGTATAAGAGATTTGTGTAGGCACCAGTGTCCACCATACACCTCTTGACAATGTGATTACTAATTTCAAGGGTTAAGACCAGAGGGTCACTATGTGGGTACACGACTCTCCCTGCATCTTCAGGAGTGATGCTTAGGGTAGTGCCTCTTGGACTGCCTGCCCTCTCGGCGTAGCAAATTTGGTTCCGCAGCTCGCGGATCTGCTTTTTCTGACTACGCTTGCTGGTCCGCTCCTCGGCATCTCCTGATACTACATGGATGACCATGCGATTTTGGGCTGAGCCCTCAGGTTTGTCTGCCGCCTCTTTCTGGGGTTTGTTCCTTGCTGCATAGTTACTCAGCCAGCCGTTTCTTATTAGTTTCTCTATTTCGTCTTTTAAGTGGCGGCACTCCTCCGTAGTATGACCTATGCAGTCGTGGAACGTGCAGAATTTTTTGGGATCCCCTTTTGGGCTGCGCGGCTTGTTTGGACGAGCCCATTTTGCTGTTTCTTTTTCCAACTCGAAGATTTCTGCTCTCGGCCTGTTGAGGGCCGTGTAGCTGTCAAACCTTGGTTGGTATGTTGTGCGTTCTTTTTTGGGAGCGTCTCCCTCTTCTCTCTGCTTGCCTGGCTCATTTCTGCCACGTCCACCCTGCGGTCCCCCTTGCGGCCTTGTTTGGCCTGCAGGGGTATCCGGCAGGCTGTGAAACTCTTCCTGCAGAATAAACCCTTCAACAATTTTCCTGGCCATGGCCAAGGTTTCTGGCTGGGCCCTGATCATCTGATTTTTCATTTCTCCTGGGAGCAAGGAGATTGTCAGGGCGTAAGCGGCGGTGGAGTCATCAATCTCCCTGACTTGCTGGTAGGATAAGTCAAACCTTCTTAGGTACTCTCTTACACTTTCACCCTTTTTCTGCTTTAGGGTCATAAGATCGAAGCGAGTGAGACGTCTCCTTTTGTTCCCTGCATACTGTTCGAGGAAAACCTCGGCCAACTCTATGAAGAATTTGATTGATCCCTGGCGGAGGTCCCTGAACCACCCTTGTGCGAGCCCTACCAGGATGGTTGGGAAAACTTTGCACCAGATAGCGTCATCCACGTCGTACATGCCCATGTGGCTCTCGAATGCCGCCAAGTGGTCCTCTGGGTCTGTCGTCCTGTCGAACTTAATGGTGGGCATTTTAATTTTCGGGATGGGGTATTCTTGTACCTTAGGATGAAGTGGGGTTTTTGTGGGCCTGCCTACCATTCGTGACCTGCTTTCCCCAGACTGGTTACCGTGAATGTCCCATTGTCTATGGACCGATTTCCTCGTACTGGGGGAGCGGTGCCTCGGAGGTGGCCTGCTTGCTGCTTCGTCTTCTATCTCAGAGGAGATTTGTCTGGGTCTCTTTCTCTGAGAGTGGCAGAGGTTCTCATCCTGGTGGTATCTAGATTCAAGCGGTTGCCCCCGGTTGAGCCTAGATTGCAGGCTTTGGGATAAACCTGGGGCTGGCTGCTCCTTGACCGCCGGCGTTAACCTGGAGAAAACCCCGCCCTGCTTCTCTCCCAGGCGCTTAGATATGGGCTCCCTGTGCCTCATCCGCTCCTGCAATCCCTGAGATAAGCCTCTATGTTCTCCAGACGCAGATTCTGTTGTGTGAATGGAGAACGCCTGCTGTTGGGCAGGTGGCTCCGGGCTGCCTGTTGTGATACGCCTTTGCACTTGCGCGTATACTTGTGCCGTCCTTCTTGCTTTCCTCTGAGCGTTTCTGGCGGCGGTCCGCTTCGTGCCCCCAGCTTCATCCCTGCTTATTGAGGGTGGCTGCCTGGGGGCCGTTGCGACCCTGCCTACCAGGTCCTCAGGAGTGAACTCCTGGTTTAGCATTGCAGAGAAGAAGGCGGCTGTCTGCGCCATCTGAGCTGGGGTCAGATTCAGAGTGTGCCCTGGGTGTGTCCCCAACTCAGGTGTTGCAGCAGCGTTTGGCACGCCTAGGAGACTGGTTCCTCCTACCCCCAGGATCGTGGCAGGAGGAATCCTTTCTGACTGTGGCATGCCATACATGGGGGTCACCGGTGGGACCGTCGGACCCGCCCCTACACTGGCGTCAACGATTTCGGGCATGATTACTTTGATTGTTTTAGTTTTTTGGTAACTAGGAATGGTTTATTTTTTGTGGGTAATCCGTGGATACAACCAGAACTTCCCCACAGACGGCGCCAAATTGTTCCGGTCACGGAAACAATTAACCCGGCTCTGGATCCGGGCCGTGTAATCAGAGTGCTGGTAAGTAAGAGATCGCCTGATTTCCTTCAACCTCTCCTTTATCCCTCTCCTTTGATCGGACCTTCCCGGCGGAGTTGGCCTGCTCCCTGCACAATGAACGCACAGGGCCCCGGAGGTTGTCCGAGGGAACCCTCTCCGATGCCTAAGTTAGTCCGTGAAATGCCTTGATGAACCTAGCTCGAGAGGAACTAGGTGACGTTTTTTAGGAGTGAGAGTCTAGAGAGAGAAAATCCAACCCCTTTCTTGTGGGAAAGGGTTGAGTATTTATACCTTCCCACAAGAGAGAGAAGTAGGAGAGGAGTGGGTGGATAAGGAGGTGACAAGTGGCGTCTTCCCATCCACCCATTTCTAATTACCTTAGGCGAAATGACGGGAGGGCCCCTGGGGGTCTTGGCCCTGTCAGTCAGGGACATCCCCAGGGCAGGCGGATTTTGAACCGGGGCTGCTGGGCTCTGGCAGGCTGCGTTGGCTTGCTGGCCCGGCGGTCGACTGTTTTCCTTAGTGTTTATGCTTCTATTTTGGCTCCTTGCCAGGGACTGACCATTGAGCTTTATAGGCGCTCCTCTGGGGCCTGCCTGGCAGGCAATTAGTGACAGGCTGCCGACCCCAATCAACTCTTAAAAGTAAGTCACCCCTCTTGCAAAAAAAAATGATTACTCTTATAATAGTACAGAGTATATAATAGAAGTTCATCACTTTATTAGAATTTCTGGATGTGGGATAATTAGTTCAATTCATTGTTTTAAGAGTTATTATAAGACTCAAAAGATTTTTGATTGAAATCCAAAGACGAATAATTTTTTCTTATTGATGATATAGAATTTCATGACCTCATAATAATTTTTCGATGTGAGATAATTTCACTTAAGTTTATAATCTTAAAAATTCTTTTTAGAACTCAAAAGAAATCTTTTTAGAACTCTTTTTAGAACTTAGAATAATAATTTTATTTTTATTATTAAATTTTTTAAGGATTTTCTATATGGTTTCCTACGTTTTTATCTTTTCTATATGGTGCCCCTGCACTTTTATAATCACACATGGTACCCCTTAGTTTTAGTGTATTATGTCTTTAAAAACCTTTTTTCTGTCTTTTATTAATAAGTTGATGAAATTCTATTATATAATTATGAATAATCATTCGTCTTTAGCTATCAACTTCAAATCTTTTGAGTCCTAAAAAGAGTTTTTAAGTTTATAAACTTAAGTGGAATTATCCTACATTGAAAATATATTATGGGATAATGAAAAAAAATTTACTACTTGATTTTTTTTTATTATTAATGATACTTTCCTAAATTAAATTTTGATGTAACGGACCAATCACATCGCTCGAAAAGTTCTTATTTTATATATATAATAAAAATAATATTGGTGATTGATTGATTATATCGCCTTATTACAATTTTTTTATGTGAGATAATTTTACTACTTTTATGGAGTGCGAAATAATTCATTAATTGTTCATCGAGAAAATAATATTGTATGAAATCTGGTTTATAAGATAGAATTCCATCAAATCATAAATTTTCAATGTGATTTTTTTACTTAAAGTTTATAATTCTGTGAGTTTTTTTTAAGACTCAAAATTAGAGAGTATTGGTTGATAGGAGTATCTAAGACGTTGATTAAATCAAATAACAAATTATTACTCTTATTTATATTGAGTTTCATCATCTCATGATTATTTATTTTTTAAGACGTTTCATGCTGTCGTGGTCAAATTTTTGTTGCCTTATGAGGTGATAATCGTCGGTTTATATAGTGACAATTTTTAGAATCTTAAATGGGGTAGGATTGTTTTTTTTCCTATACAAATTATTATATTTTTTATTTAAATTAAAAAAATCGAGTCTCAGGTGGAGGAGGATTGTTTTTTCATATACAAATGTTTATATTCTTTATTTAACTTAAAAAAAATATATTAAAAAACTTTGACCAATCACATCGCTCGAAAACTTCCTGCTTTATTAATATAATATGGATTGTGAAGAGTATTTTAATCAAAGACAGAAAAATGAAAGAGACGTAGAGAATAATAATAATATTATTATTATTATTTATTTATTTTTGGATTATTTAACGACAATAATATCAACTACAGGGCGTCTTCCCAAAATAATATCAATTTCAATAAATCCGTGAATAATACGTATTTTTGGAGTAGTTAAACAAGAGTAGTATAAGTGAGTTTATAGCCTCCTACATCAGGTCACCTCATTAATATTTAACCTGCTACTTATCTTCCATTCCCCTCCTTAGATTAAAAATTTATAATTAAAAAACCATTATTTATAATTAAAAATTTATCACTACAAGGTAATAACAAAAACAATCATCTTTAATGGTTCATGAAAAAATGCAATAAAAGAACGATATTATCAATAAAACAATTATTATTACGTACTAATAACAAAAAATACATATAGATTTAGAAAAAAAAAAAATTAAACACTCATATGTAGAATAATAAACAAAAAAAATCTATACAAATAACAATAGTACAATGAAATTTTAAAAAAAATTCAAGTAATCATATTACACTAAACAAAAACATAAAAGAAAATAAATATTTTTATTTTTTTAAAAAAAAAAGTAAAAAGTGAATTACGTGCCGTGAGGTTGAGGTTCAATTTTTTTTTTCCGTTCCTTTTCCTTTCTACTACCCTAAGGTTGACATAAAATTGTAATGTGAATATGGGTATGGATTTTGAATCATGGGTTGAGAGGGGGGATTGTGATTCCATGGGATTTGGGTGGATTTCCATCCCCTTGAGGTTCCAACTCCATCCCCAAAAGTCCCAACCAAACATTGGAATGATTTTAATCTATTCCAATCCACTCCTAAACACCCAACCAAACACCCCCTAAGTAAGTGAAAATGAGTGAACATGAAATATATTAAAGGCGAAAAAGGAAGGTGAACGGTTCTACCGTTAACTGGTCATCTATACTACTCTGTTTTAACTACTCCAAAAATACGTATTATTCTCAGATTCCAAAAATACGTATTATCAGATTTATTAAAATTAGAATTATTTTCGGAAGACACTCTATAGTTGATATTATTGTCGTTAAATAAAATTAGAGGTGAAAAATAAAGGTGAAAGGGTTCTACAGGTAACCTGTCACCCATACTACTCTGGTTTAACTACTCCAATAATACGTATTATTCTCAGATTTATTAAAATTGATATTATTTTGGGAAGACGCTCTATAGTTGGTATTATTGTTGTTAAATAACCCTTTATTTTTTTATTGAAGATTTTGTATTATTATTGAGAGAAAAAAATTCTGAATGCGCTTGAGCAATGCAACAGTCTTAGTGTCAAGCTCCCCAACGAACAGAATGAGAAAGATAAGAACCCATAACCAATCAGTGTCCACAAATATCGATACTTGGTGCACCTTACGCTAACAGCAGCAACGACTCGCGACCAGGCATAAAATCGGAGGGGAAGACCCCGTCAGATCAACACACACATCTCGCCCCATATCCCATGAGTAAAGTAGCAAATCCGTCGGGCGTAGGGACTTGCGTGGCCATTAATCAAACAAACATTTACTTCCTTACCGGCAGAAATACAGATCGAAAGCATATATCCAATAGAGTATCGCGAACGAGGTTATGTCCATGCTTAATACCAACGGTACCAACACACGACATGTCCCCAATAGGGATGTCAATTTCACCCGAACCTGCTTAAATTCGATCTATCCAAATAAAATTAATGGACGAAAACCCGAACTAAATGGATTTAAAGCGGATGACAGATGAATTGGGTGATGGATCGGGTCGGATTCGGGTGGAGATTTTTCACCCGTCATCCGATTCGTCCACCCGTTTATAGATCACAAATAAAAATAAAAATTGAATGAATTAAAAAAATAATTAATTTCACTTTATTTGTATACTCATTATTATTTTTTTTCTAAAATCCTAAGAATTTTTTTCCGTAATCACTTTGCTGGCCACCATCTTAGATTTTCTTTCTCCCTCTTAATTTTCGAGCACAAAAAAATCCTAAAAACTTTACACATCTTATAATTTGTATATTTGCTATTCCATTTTTTTGAAATATTTTTTCATCCGTTAAGCACCCGATCCACCCGAATCACTCGCGGATGACGGATGGATTGGATTCGGGTGGAGGGTTGATCGGGTGATGAATGGATCGGGTGGAGTATGCGGATTCGGGTGAGGCTCCACCCGATCCGAAACCGACCCATTGACATCCCTAGTCCCCAAAGATATCTCCATCCATAAAAAACCCGAGAACAAACAGGACATGACTTAGGCATCGAGAACTAAGCACGGAACGGTAGGTCCTCCCATTCATGGTTTGTCCGATCCCAGAAATTAAATAAGGACCGTATGCATCCAATCAGACGTATGAGCACCCAACAGAGACTTACACAATGCAACCTGTTGCAGAGTCAAGGAGAAAACTGATTCTACAATATCAATAACCTTCGTGAAATATAAATCTGCCAATTTATTCATAAGTTTGGGGGTAGCGATCTCACTAGGATTAAGAAGCTCGGCACCGGTAGTCCCATTGAACAGAGCTAAAGTCGCACCAAAAGTAGGGTCGGGAGCTAAGACAGCTGAAGGTCGGAGGAGCTTAGCCTGAAGGTCAACGGACTAAAGGCGAGAAGCCAGAAATGTATAATGTAGAACATCCCTAGCAGCATAAACACCAAGCCCTCCCAAAGTAAAAGGTAAGGTTGAAAGACGCAACTGGCAGTCACCAAAACCGGAGTCAGATGCGGTGACAAGCGTTCTAAGCTAGACCGCAGTGCAGCGTCAAAGGAATGTGATGCGTGTCCTATGTATGCGTTTATTCATTTGTTTGACACGCATTTCCATGCGTTTATTTGGGCACTTCATTTTTTTTCCTCCCGTATTTGCTACTTTAGGTATTTTCTGTGTACATTGTAGATTTGGAACTCATTCACGCATTTACAAGCCAAAACCGCTCGATAAATAAGAGAGAAGCTCATGTCTCAATTATTTGGAAGGCCGTAGGCGAGTTTAGAAGAGAAACAATGCAACTATGTCATTCGACCAACATGCTATGTTATTCGATGTCAATCAATGTCGTTCGACATTCTTATTAGACACAAACCGTAATCTTATCTCAATTGGAGGCGGTGTCAATCGACAACATCATCCATGTTGTTCAACATCAATCAATGTCGTTTGACATCCTCGTTAGACACAGGCCAAAGAAGCTTCATCAGTGTCGAACGACCATCACCTATGTCGATCGATATGTCACTAAACGAACTCCATTTTCGCCCATTTTGGGCCTTAGTTGTTTTCTTTCTTTTAACTTGTGGCTTGCTATATATATATATATATATATATATATATATATATATATATATATACATACACACACACACACACACACACACTTGTTTAGTTTAGAATTAGGGTATCTCCTTTTCATCCTCTTTTGCTCCTAAACACCATCTAAAGCTACTTTAGGGAAGATCCTCAAATCCCTCTTGGATTGAGAATTATCTTTGAATTTCTTGTTTTACTTTGTATTATTGGTAATTTTGTTCTCTTTTCCATCATCATCTTATTTTAGTTGTTTAATTTTTTTCCTTCAATTTTTTTTCCTTAATTCTTCATCATGAATCATTTCTTTAATATCGTAATTGCAATTGTTTTGCGTAATTTTACTATGAGTAGCTAAATTCTATCGCTAGGATTTAGGGGAGTCATGGGCATAGCGATGCTAGATTAGAACAATAGTTCGGTGGAAATTATTTGGTCTTTGTTGTTGTTGTGTGCCAAATTTGGCGCATTTTCCCACCCATTTAGACACGTTTTCTTATCGCTTTTGTGAGATTTGCGTGCGATTATCGCCTTATTCGAGTCTTTCTCACTTTAACGGTCTCTCTGGTGCATTTTATGTTTTTTTGGGTAGTTTTCCTATTATTTTGATAGGAATCCATTGACTGAGTACATGTTCGAGCTTACATGGGAACAAGAGAGTGGAATATCGTCCAAAAGCATGATTAAAGTCCAAACCCAAGAGGTGAAACCTTGAGAAAAAAGGGTAAAAATCATTGACAAGGCAAAACCCAAGTCCATCGGGCAACTTCACATGACAAGGTCAAACTTCAAATGCATATATCTAAAGTTCTAGACCTCGAATTAAAGCGATTCAAGTTAGAGGTGAAAGATTATCTTCTTAAATTTCCAACGACATATCACACATCCTAATAAGAGATCAAACAAGAGAGTTATGGCCCTTTGAAGTCACAGGGTAAAATTTCACCCGATGAGATTCTGACCGGGCAAAACTTCGCCCACTGGTTTTTCCTCCCCAATCGCCATTTTAGACAAAAAAACTCACCGAGCGAAACTTTGCCCGATGGTATTTCGGCCATATTTGAGAGAATCCGCAGGGCAAAACTTTACCCTATGAAGATCCACAAGGCAAAGTTTCAGCTCAAGGGCAAAATATTAGAATTGGACTTTATTTTAATGACCCATTAATGCTTTAAATTGTGTATATTGTTAACCCTAGATTTCTACTACCACACTTCATATTATGCTTCATTAGGTCTAGAAAAACTCCATTAGCTTACATTGTCCTCAATGTGAGGAAAAATAAAGAAAAAGACATAGAAAATGAGAAGAAAGAACATACCAAGCAATCCAGTGCCGAGCGAATCCCTGATATCAATACTCCTATGTAGCATCATCCGACTCTTCATCATCACCCTCTATATTCTCAACATCATTAATCCCACCATTTATCTCAATAATATACCAAAACAACTCATAATGCGTCAACCACCGTTTCACAATACTTCCCTTCAACTTAAATACTATCTTAGAAATCATGCCCTCTACCATTAAAGTAGAGAAACATTCCAATGTGTATCGCCTATTAGTAGGTGCTTCATTTTTCGCTCGAGCCATGTTCTCAGATAAATAACTACGGAGTTCAGCTCAACTCAAGGATAAAACTTCACAATGATCAACTAGTCACGAGACATTCTTCACTTAATAACAATATTATCAACACCTCACCCTCTAAAAGTCAACAAAGCATGTTCAATCAAGTGTTAACACCAACATCCTCATGAACAAACATATGAGAGTACAATAGTTTTCATAGCTTCTCATCTCCTCGATCAATGGCACACCACCACAATAAACAATACTAACTTTAATTGATTAACAAAACAACACATCCACCTTTTCCCAATATGTACACCTAAGCCCAACTTTCAGTCACCTCAACAATGACACACAACTATAATTCGTCACCAACACCCTCAAAAATCGACAAATCACACTAACACTTCAAAGTTTGAATGCCCATGAGCAACTGGGCTGTTGGTTTCGAAACTCTAAGCTTTAGAGTCATTGAAAGTGACGAAATTCCTTCACACAGTTTCTCAAGTTTGAGGCAAATCGCGAGCATAGGAGAGCTAAAAGAAATCTGAATGGTAGAAGATATTTGTGGAGGCTAGAACTTTGAACTGAAATTGGTGTGTATAGATGAAAGCTTGATTTGAGTTAGTGGAGGCTTATGTCGAGTTGTCTGTTTCTGTTTTTTTTGTTTGGTTTCTCTTGTATGTGAGGATCGTAGAGGAAAGGGAGAGGGTTGCCGGAGTTGTGATGAGGTTTTGGGTAGAAATATGTGGAAAAATTTGTCTTTGTATGAAGTGAATTGAAGGACTGATGTGAAGGGAGGAAAAAGAAGAAGAAGAAAGAAGATCAGAAAAGAAACTGATACCTGATGCTTCGAACAACGCCGCGCCTTTAGGAACGATAAGCCACCACCAGCGGCCAGGTGAGCCACGCCCAGCGGCCAGTCGAGCCTCAACCAGCGGCCGACAGTGCTAGTTCCTGATCCGGGCTCCGCTGCCAGCGGCGTACTTCAGCCGCGCCCAGCGGCCATCCCAGCCGCGCCCAGCGGTCGTTTGCATCTTCCAGCGGCACATATTTGAGTTCCTGATTCGTGTCTGCTACCAGCGGAGTGTGGGGCCGCGTCCAGTTGCTTGAATGTGCTGATGTTGATGCTGTTGCGGGTCGACATTGATAGCTCGGTCGTTTGTTATGGTATCCGACAACTGATTGCTTTTTTTTTTTTTTGTAAACTCGAATTACAAAATAGAATTACGTCGATTTCATATTCGAGAATCGTACCTACAAAATAGGAAAACAAAATGTTACCGCTCCTTTGGAAATAAATCATCGGGGTTTGAGGCATCTCATTTCGATGTGAAATGTTACCGCTCCTTTGGCAATTGTCACAAGTCTTAACAAAGCCATGAGCATCACGAAACAAGCTAGGCCAATAAAAACCACAATCTAATACCTTTCTTGCGGTACGTCTAGCTCCAAAATGGCCTCCACAAGCATATGAATGACAAAAGGCAAGGATAGAGCTCACCTCACTTTCCGGAACACACCTCTGTACTATTTGTTCCGCGCAATGTTTCCACAAGTACGGATCATCCCAAACATAATATTTAGCATCACTACGAATCTTCTCCTTTTGGGATTTTGAAAAACCTGTAAGAAATTCATTGGAAACAAGAAAGTTAACAATGTTTACATACCAAGGAAGAACGGAAGTAAGAGCAAAGAGTGTCTCATCGGGAAATAAACCCCGAATAGGCTCCACTAGCCTATCTTGATTCACCAATCGACTTAAGTGGTCCGCGACCACATTCTCGGCTCCTTTCTTATCTTTGACCTCTAAGTCAAATTCACTCAACAATAGAACCCATCGAATGAGCCTTGGTTTCGCCTCCTTCTTTGTCATCAAGTACCTAAGAGCGGCGTGATCGGTGTAAACCACCACTTTGGTACCAAGCAAGTAAGAACGGAACTTCTCTAAAGCAAATACTACCGCTAACATATCCTTCTCGGTAGTAGAGTAGTTCTTTTGGGCCTCGTTAAGGGTCAAAGATGCATAGTAAATCACATTAGGTATCCTTCCAACTCTTTGTCCCAAAACGGCGCCGATGGCATAGTCACTTGCATCACACATGAGTTCAAATGGGAGTGACCAATCCGGAGCTTTGATAATCGGTGCCGAGGTTAACTTCTCCTTCAACTTGTCAAACGCCTCCTTGCATGCCAAATCGAACTCAAAATCCACTTTCTTTTGCAACAACTTGCATAATGGTGAAGCCATTTTAGAGAAATCCTTGATAAATCTCCTATAGAAACCTGCATGACCAAGGAAAGAACGAACTTCACGAACATTAGTTGGATAAGGAAGAGATTGAATTGTGTCAATTTTGGCTTTATCGACCTCAATACCCTTAGATGAAACCACATGACCTAGGACAATACCTTGTTTTACCATGAAATGACATTTTTCCGAATTAAGAACAAGGTTAGAGTCAATACATCTCTTAAGTACAAGAGATAGATGAAATAAGAAACTATCAAACGAGTCACCATGCACGGTAAAGTCATCCATGAAAACTTCAATGAAATTCTCTACATATTCTGAAAATATACTAACCATGCATCGTTGAAAAGTCGCGGGGGCATTATATAGCCCAAATGGCATGCGTCGATATGCGAAAGTACCAAATGGACAAGTAAATGTGATTTTATCTTGATCCTCGGGCACAATTGCTACTTGAAAATAGCCCGAGTACCCATCTAAAAAGCAATAAAAGGCCTTACTGGTAAGCCTCTCTAGCATTTGATCGATGAAAGGTAGAGGGAAATGGTCCTTCCTAGTCACCGCATTGAGTCGACGGTAATCAATGCAAACACGCCATCCATTTGGAACACGGGTGGGAACCAACTCTCCATGTTGATTCTCTACTACCGTCACTCCACTCTTCTTTGGCACAACTTGTGTGGGACTCACCCACTAGATATCCGAGATTGGGTAAATTATACCCACTTGCAAAAGCTTCAAGATCTCCTTCTTCACCACTGGCCTCTATCATAGGTGGGTTCAATCTCCTTTGGGGTTGCCTCACCGGTTTGGCATCTTCTTCTAGTAGGAAAATGTGATGCATACAAGTGGTTGAACTAATGCCTTTGATGTCGGCTACAGTCCATCCAATTGCTAACTTATTCTCCTTAAGAACCTCCACTAGCCTTGCTTCTTGTTCCTCCGTGAGCTTGTTAGAAATGATGACGGGTAAGGTCTCACCATCTCCTAGAAATACATACTTCAAATGATCCGGAAAGGGTTTTAATTCTACCACGGGTGCCTGCACAACTGAAGGTAACAATTTATCACGAGGCAAAGTTAGTGTTAGTGGTTTAGAAAAAGACGACATAATAGGTGAAGTCTCCATCTTGGACGAGGAAGCCACAACCTCCTGCAAGTCACTAGAAAGAGTTAGATCCAAATCATTACAATATAAGCTATTATCAATAGCCACAATCAAGTCATCTTCTCCTTCTAGGTTGAACACATCTTGCACTATGGGCTCCATCACATCAATCATATAACAAAAATGGTTGTCACGTGGATATTTCATTGAATCATAGATGTTAAAATTAACCACTTAACCATTAGCCTCCATCGTGAGTGAACCATTAGACACGTTGATTTTAGTGCTTGCGGTTTTCAAAAATGGTCTACCTAAAAGTATAGGGGTCGCATGTGAATCGTGTTCCATTTCAAGCACATAAAAATCGGCAGAGAAAATGAGTTTGTCCACCATTACTAGAACATCCTCAACAACCCCCTTAGGGTAAGCATTAGAACGATCGGCTAATTGTATTACCACTCCCGTTTTAACTAAAGGACCCAATTTCAAAGATTTATATAATGTATGGAAGTACATTTATCGATGCACCTAATTCAAGCATAGCATTAGGAAATGTGGTGTCTCCTACTGTGCAAGGAACGGTAAACATACCCGGGTCACTACATTTAGGTAGTAATTTATGTTGAAACAAAGCCGACACATGTTCATTGACTTTAACTTTTTGGACTCCCTTAAGCTTTTGATTCCTCTTGATAGTACACAATTCCTTAAGAAATTTAGCATATCTAGGAACACTTTTCAATAAATCAAGTAAAGGGATGTTTACCTCACATTTCCGGAAAGTTTCATAGACATCTTTATCTTGCACGGGTCGAGTCTTCCTTTTGAGTGCCTCCGGAAATGGTGGTGGGTCCACATAAGTGGGTGTCACTATCGGTGAAGACGCTTCTTGCTCCACCGGGGTTGGAACGGTGTTCTCAACCTCAAGTTCTTCCTCCTTTTGCTTCACAATTTCTCGAATCCTATCCTGTGGACCGGGTAATTCTTTCCCACTTCGCAAAGTAATAGCACTAGCATTAGCATTAGGTGGGGGAATAGGTTGGGATGGAAGTTTCCCGGAATCCCGAGCCTGAAGTCTCCCTATAGAACTAGACATTTGACCCATTTGATGTTCTAGGTTTTGAATGCTAGTTTTAGTGTCATGTTGGAATTGGGCTTGGTTTGCTTGCATTGTAGCAACATTAGAGGTTAAAGCCTGGATCATGTCCTCCGTGGACATACTAGGTGTGGAAGTTTGGGCTTGTGGGGTAAAGGTGTTTGGGACTTGGTTTCTAGGAATGAAACGGGGTCGGACTTGACCAAATTGTTGGCCAAAGGCTTGGCCTTGAGGTTGATTAAAAATTTGACCTTGAGGTTGTAAGCCTCCTTGTGGGTTTCCATATTGGAACCCGGGATGGTCTCTTCTCATAAAAAAATTATCATATCTCTTTTGGCCAAAAGCACCAACCGCATTTACCTCCTCGGTGACCTCCTCTTCCATAAGTGGACACTTGTCGGCGAAATGCCCATGTGATGAACAAATAGAGCAAGCTTGAACTTGTTGTTGATTCCCCTTCATCATGTCCCTCATCATGGAAGCCAAATCTTCAACCTTTCTTTCAAGTGAAGTGTGAGAACTTGAAGTAGCCATGTTCACTCTCTTTGTGGTAGTTCTCACACTAAATTGGCGTGAGCTTTCGGCAAGCTCACTCAATAATGCATAAGCATCATCCAAATTTTTATTAACAATGCCTCCTCCACTAGAGGCATGGACCATTCGGGCATCATCCGGAGATAATCCTCCAACAAAATAGAGGATGAGATCGGTAGCACTATACCCATGATATGGGCAACTTGATAATAATTTTTGGAAACGCTCCCAATATTGATAAAGTGTTTCCCCATCGTCTTGCTCCACATTGGATATCTCCTTCTTGATACTTGACGATTTGGCGGCGGGGAAGTACTTCTCGAGGAACGCCTTCTTCATTAATTCCCAAGTTGTGATACTACCCGGTGGAAGGTAGTACAACCAATCTCGAGCGGCATCTTTGAGGGAAAATGAAAATGCCCTCAATTTGATTTGCTCTTTGGTAACACCATTGGGTTTCATGCTAGTGCATACAACATGAAACTCGGATAGGTGCTTGTGTGGGTCCTCACCACTCAACCCATGGAATGAAGGTAATAAGTGGATCAAACCGGACTTCAATTCAAAGGTTGCATTTTCCGCCAACGCCGGAAAAGTAATGCAAAGTGGTTGTTGAGAAAGATCAGGAGCTTTGATCTCCTTCAAGGTTCTTGTTTCTTTGACCATTTTGATCTCCTTTGTCTCCTCAACTATGTTATCAAAATCAAGCTTCCTCTTGATTTCCTTCCGAATGCGACGAAGAGTCCGCTCCAATTCTGGATCAAAATCTACTAATTTATCGTTAGTAGAACGGGTGTTCGGCATAAACCAAACACCAACAAAATAGCAATATATAGAAAAACACACAAATAAATAACAAAAATTGCCTTCCCCGGCAACGGCGCCAAAATTTGGCTAGACTTGTCGTGAGTCTCCAAATTACAATTTTAATCCACTTCTAACACAAACTAGTAGTTAGTGAAAGTAGAGGTCGAACCCACGAGGAAGGTGATTAGGTTGTTTTAAGTGTGTATAAATCTATATAAATTAGTAATCAATATGGGGGGATTTATGTGTGAATGATTACTCTAAGTCTAAAAAACTAACAAAATAAAATAAAATAATACGAATAAACGATCTAACAAATATGAGAAAAGTACTTGGACCAAGCAATATCCACCATCAAGTTTAACGAATTGATCATTGACTCTTCTACTTTACAATTTATACTAGAATACTTTGCTATGAAGTTTAATCGACTTCTAATTCCACTTATTAATAGTTATAAGATATGAGAAGCATACTCAAATAACCCTTACGATATTGTCAACTTAAATCAAGCGTCTAAATCGTATCAATATGTAGATTATAACGATGGAATTTAGCAAAGATGAAAGAATGATTACTCAAGCGGTATCACTTTGTTTCATACAAGTTTAATCCTTATAACTCAACAACGATGAAAAGCATGCGAATTGGTGAATTATATTTGCTACTCGGATATAGTTAAACAAACAAAAGATTCATTTAACTATTCTAGCAATGGTTTATCAATAACAAAAACTAGGTGATCAAGCTAGAAAATGAATTAACAAACCAAGAAGTAATGCAAATTAAACTTGATATTCTTATATAAAAGTAAAATTGAAATGAGTCTTACGATTCACTAACTTGAAAGGCTTCAACTACTTGTTCCAAGAATATGAACTTAGCCCTCCATACAAATGAACTACTTGCAAAATAAACTAGAAAATGTATGTGTTTTTGAGAATTACAAGTGATGATTGATGTCTTGGATCATTAATGTGATGGTGAACTTATCCTCTTTATATAGTCATCCATGGAGCATCTTCTTCAATGACTCATAAAGCCTCATAAAATGCCTCATAAAAATGATCATGATGAAGAAGAAGAATAACAGAGGTGAGTAAAGAAGAAGAACAAAAGACTAGAGAAAGAATCCTATGCGAAAAAGAATCCAAGAAGGAATCCTATGCATAAATTTCTGCCGCTGGCAGCGGATTTTTGGAAATCCGCTGACAAGAAATTCCACTGGCAGCGGAATTTGGAAAATCCGCTGGCAGCGGATTTTAGAAATTCTCCACTTCTTCCTTCTACTTGGTCTGGGCTTCCACTTTCACTTTGGGCTTGATTTGTCTTCACTTCCAAAGGATTGTTGACACTTTAACCCAATAAACATTTCAATTACAACCCATATTACTTTTCACCGTTTAATCCACCTAATTACACATTCTATTATATCAACCCATCAATTTGGACATATACACCAAAATCCTTCAAAACACACCCAAAACTACAAAATAGTCAACTAAATGACCCTTATTAATCCTTACTAAACTAGACTAATCAATGAATATCTCGTGGGAAGATCATAGAAAGTTGGAAGAAGTATTTATGTTAATCTTTATCTTCTTCCTTTGACAATTCCTCCATTGTTGGTACTTTCTTCTCTTTTTCCCTTCTCTAATTAGTTTCTTCTATAGTTTCTTCTCTAGTTTATCGTTTTTCATAGTTTTTCTTGCTTTGTTTTTGTTTTTCTTGGTAGATATTGTTCTAGATTTTCTTTTCTCGATAATTATGCTAGATTGAATTTTGCTCTCATTTTCTAGTATGAGTTATTCTAGTATATCTCTCATTTTCTTTGTTGTTTGTGTTAAAATCCTCATGATTAGTGAGTAGTTTACTAGTTAGGGGATGAAGGGGATGAGTGTTTGAGGATTAATTTTTAATGAGTAATTTGTTAGAATTGGTTTATAAGTTGTTTCTTAGTCTAATAGGTTTTGTTTATTTGTCGATCTTGGTGACGATTAATTTGGACTTGTAATTGCTTTGTGTCAACGCGAGAAATCCGGGGTACATAGCCACCCCAATTAGAGACCTTGTCTCCTTTTCACCGTGAAAGCGGGTTGAGCGGTGGTTGGTGGTGAACAAGCTAAGGTCGAAAGATCGTCCACCACCCGATTCGACCACTTTACCGACTTTTGTAGACTACCCTAGACGACCTTATCTAGGCTCAATTCCCTGGACTCCCCTTAACACCTTTTCCTCTTATTGAATTTTGTTTTAGTTAATCTAGTTCATTCCTTTAGCCTAGTGCAAAACCAATCTCAAACCTCCTAGACCCCAAACACTTATCGACTTAGACTTAACTGACTTTATGAAAACTGTCCCTTAGATCGATCCCAACCTACCACTTCTACATTAGTTAGGTTAGTCGGTGTTACAAATATTGTTTGACTGTGTGGGTCGCGATGCCCGTGCATTAGTTGTTAATAGTGATATATAATTGCAACAGGTTGGTTAATGTGCATGATTGACCTAGTTGATTAGGAAAATCCCGACATAAGATCGAAAGCCGAGAAAGGGTTAGACCTATCATAGTCTTTGGAGTACCCTAATAAGTTGTGAGAGCCCGTTAGAAGCATTTTTGGGCGATTAGTTATCCGAAAGGACCTTATCAATACCCCTTAGACTACTAATTGAGACCGACTCATTGAACTAACCATGTTCCGCGATAGTCCATGGTGAACCGACAATCCTAGTTTTTTCTCTCTCTATAATTTACACTTTCCTTACTTCTCCTTTCAATCTCTACTTTAGATTTATAGTTAGAAATCAAGAAAATAAAACCCCTGTGTTACTTGACATTCTAGAATAACAAATAGTTAGATTGTGTCCTTGTGGATGCGATCCCGACTTCCTCAACTACAGTTAGTGAGATCAAAGTTGATTATTTTTGATAGGTTAAGACAGCCTTATCAAATTTTGGCGCCGTTACCGGGGAGACAATGTTCTTTCTGCCTGCTTATTTTAGTCTGTCTTTTGTCTCAGGGAACTTCATTTCCTTGAGACGGTTCTCTTAAATTTCTTTATTAGTTTTTATTTATTTTTTATTTTTTATTATCATTATCATTATTATTAACATTTTTTTTTGACTTTTTTTTACTTCTCCTCCCTATCTTGAGTGTTATATATGTATGTTCTTGTTCTCTCTATGCCTACTATAGCCGATCATAATACACCAAAAGCCAAATTGTTTGCTTCTCCTTTTAACCTTGAGAATTTGGAGGGTCTTAGCTTCTACGTTGATCCAGGATATATTGATTTAGTGGAGCAGAATGTTGTAGATACCATGATTTGTACTTGGTGGCTACTGGAGTGACCGACAAACACCCGACGATGATTGGACTGCAACGCGACACAAATTTACGATGTTTCAGATGATTTTTCAATAGAACGGATCAATTAATTACTCATAAAAATGAATTTAACATCTAGACGGTCTTAGTCGAGTCGTTCTGGTCGTGTCAACACTAATTAGAGTCAATTTTGACTCCGGGTCCCCGAATCGGTCCCGAAATGCAAAGTTAAACCCGAGCCAGCAAGGCAAACCTGAGTCAAACCTTGAAACCCGAACCGAACCTGAACCTGAACCTGAGCCAGCAAGGAAGCAAGGCGTCGCACAAGTATCCTAAGATCTCGTATCTTCCCGCTTTGAAAAGTTTTCCAAATCTCGACTTCAGAAACTCAGTCGCAGCGGGCGTCGCGCCTCAGAATTGAGTCGAACGAGGTGTTACGCCTCAAAATCGAATCGCACGAGGTATTGCACCTATGTGCTCGAATCCAGCCTCAAAACAATTATATATACCCCCCTCCGCTCATAATTCACACAACAACGAATGAACAATTCTTCCAAGTTCTCCCGAGTTCCTATTCGATGAAAGTAAAGAAAAGCACACAACGTTCAAAGACCTTTTGAGTTCATTAACTCCGTTGTCCGCGAATAAATCGTTCCCTTCGATTTCTCCCGGGTTCATAATCCGTATGAGGTTGAGAAGGGTTTCGAACAAACAAAGAACCCTTATTCTTTGTAGTCTAATCTTTCTCGAGCATACTACTCGAAACCTCATTACCGCACACCACGATATTCAAGTTGGAAGGGTCGAATCCGGTTCCTATCGGAGACAATTCAAGTGTTCCTACGCACCACGAGATCGCCTACGCCGAACGGTCGCCACTAGGTGTTTCTCTATCCCACACTTTACCGCTTTCCTTTACATAAGAGTCGAGCTAGGCGGGTGCACTCCATCCATATAGCTCAAATATCTCGCCCGATGATGATTCATAATCCGCTCAATCGATACGTACACCTGCAGTTCCCATTACAGGTATGATGTACACCCAAGCTTCTGTTCGGTTTCTGTCGCACTGCATGTCCGACCGACCTCCTAGACCAAATCATCCAAAATACGTAACGTCTGCAACTTCAACCCGAAAATACTAAAACAACTAAATCCGAGTAGTCGTTATAAATCCGTTCTTTATCGTCTACACATCGTATTTTGTTTAGTGTACATTCTGAGGGTGCAATCCTCCTAACATGATTTACTTATGTTCTTGCAGATTTACCGCTTTCCTTGCATGATTTACCGATTTAATGACCATAATCGCAGGCTAAATCACTTAATCGGAAAGATAAAATGTAAACAACCAACACTAATAAAAACAAGTAGTAGTCTAGTCCCGCATTAGACCAGACGCTTACACTGTCACGCCTCAGTATCAGACCGCACAGTGGCGTGCGTCTGATTCCTGAATCGCATGGCTTGACGCGTCTCCACTAATACTGTACGGACACAATTTAAGCAGAATACCAGGAAAGGTATACCACGAGACAGACTAATATCCGTATTATCACGTTAAAACTGATTTGCTAATATATATAATAACTAGTACTCTCTACTCTCCTACATGCACGTTAACATGACCTGCCTGTAGCATGTAATGTGAGATCGCATGCAAAATGTAAAACATTTACTTCGAAAGCAATATACTTGCTGCTAAACGAATCAACATAGCAAAGGCATAGGGTTAAAACGATTGGTTGTTACAGTTTTACACCACATTAGAATGAGATACATTCGTCATCGATTGATTAGTAGAGGTCGCTACGTGCGGGCGGAATTGAGTGTCGATAGTCGAATGATAATTGTCTTCCCAATACGTACCCTCACCCCTTACTCAGAATTTATGGTATCCGAACATCCGAAACCATTGGTAGCGAGAGTCATTCCAGACATGGAGTGCTTAAGGGTACAAGTCTCTATCTTTAGGTCCTTATGTCACTCAACTTTGAGCCGACTAAGGATTAAAGTTGACTTGAACGGTGTCCGTACCCCTATAATTGTTCGGTGGCGACTCCACATCACATTGCGAATTCGGGTCCCTTAAACAGTCGCCAGACCAAATGATCCGGCCTTTGAATATTTACAACCACAACTCAATCGATTTCAATGGAAACATATATGTGCACATACATCTATCTAGTACAACCCACGAATCCTCAATCAAATCGAGGTTCGACACTTCGCCCCGAACGCGGGATCGGACCGGGGCCCTCGTGGGCTGTGTGGGTGGCCGCCGCAGATGAGCAAGGGTACGCGCGCGCGGGTGACTGTGTCCACAAATGCGTTTCACGGGTTTAAGGGTGAGAATGTGTACTGTATGAACTTCTTAAGAGGTTTGTAGATTATTGTAGTTTTGTGAGAAGGGATGATTTGCCCATTGAGACGATGTTTCTCATACTTTTTCTAGTTTTCCTTAAAGGCAAAGCTCAGAAATGGTTGCGCTTACACCCTCCTAACACCTTCTGCTCTTGGGAAACGCTAGCTCTAGCCTTCCTTAGGAATTACTTCCCTCCGGTTAAAACCGCCAAGTTTAGACAAGACATTCTTCACTTTAAACATGGCGAGTTTGAGAGTTTGAGTGATTATTTGAGTAGGTTTAAGAGCTTATTGAGAGCATGTCCCCATTATGGCATTCCACTTTGGCTTACTACATTAACCTTCTTTGACAATTTACTTCCTTATCTTAGAGATTTGATACTTGTTGCATTTAACTGTAAATTTTATGATTTGGAAGTCGGAGAAGCTTGTGTTTTTATTGATAGAATAGCTAGTGAGCATGATGACCATAGAGAATTTGGGAGAGGTCCACAACGTAGAGATGACCCATATGTTCCTTCTTTGTTGATTCCTACTCTCTTGGTGATGTGTATGATGCTAGTGTATGTCATGTTTCTCCTCCCTGTGTCAATGTGAATCTTATGCATGATATTTCATCTTCCCCATCCCTTGTGAACATAATTGATGATGAAGATGATTATTATATGTATAATTTTCAATCTCACCACGTTGACGTTCAAAGTGACATGCATGATTTCTCTTTTGGTAAAGACTTTGAGAATCTCCTGTTTGAGAATATACTTGACGTTGATATGATGCAGAATCCTCTCTTTGATTTCATGGTAGAAGAGATGGGTAGTGACGATGATGATCATCTCTTTGATTCCTCACACCTTGACATTACTTCTTACGAATTTATGCAATTATGCTTGAGGATACTAGGGATTGCAAGGACTCCTTTGAGAAACCCATTATGGAGAAATTTGAATATCAATATCAGTGTATATATATATACGAAAGTATCATCGGTCCGTTTCGAGTGAGCTCATTGGTCCGTTTTCTCAAACCTCAAATTTGGAAAGTATCATAAATAATAAAAAAAATCAATTAAAGAATCTTTTAATTATTATAATATATATTTAATTTATTATATTAATGTGATGTTTTACATTTCTGAGGAAAAAACCTTTAGAATTCATTTTTTAAAAACATTATCGTAAAATAAATTATAAAAATGAAATAATTAGATACGTGGTAAAAAATGATTTCATTAGAGTATAAATTTCATATTATTTGTTTCACATTTTGTGATGAATTTATTACATATAACAGTTGTAAAATTATCCCACATCGACAAATTTTAATATGATGATGAAATTCTGTATTATAAATAAGAGTAATCATTTGTTCTTCAATATTTATCAAAAGTCTTTTGAATCTAAAAAAGAGTTCTTAAGACTATAAACCTCAATTAATTATCCTATATTAAAAAATTATGATGAGGTGATGAAATCAATATTATATAGTTAAAGGAGGTTTTTTTATTTTACAATGTTCCAACCCAAATGAGTTATCACGGACATTAAAATTGCTAACCAGGTATTATGATGAGCATCGTTTATTTTAATCATGTAGCTAATGTACACACTATACTTATCACCGGTTGGGGTATACGGGTTAGGCTCAGAAATAGTTTCGAACACCTAATTTTGTTACGGCTTTTAAAGTAAAAAAATAATCATCAATATATATAATTAAATGAAGCTTTTTTTTTATTTTACAATCAATATTAACTATATTATTATTTTATTTCCGGGTTTTGAGTAGACTTCTTAATTCTAACCTAAAACGGATTTTGAGTGAAAGAAAAATTCTTTTTATAAACAACACAAGTCTATTAATTACTAATTACATTAGGATAATTATTATACGCAACACGGGTAATATGTCATATTATATATACCAATAACAATAATGCATGGGCTTAAAATTGTTTGATTATGTAACATGTAAAGATGATTATCATTATATAGAGTATATTGATTATTATTAGTAATAGTATAAAATAATAAATTTTGATTGAAAGTAGAATTCATACTTCCAACCTTATAAGACATATATTTTTTAATGTACATAATTTTAAACATGTCGGGTCAAAATACTGAATACGAGTCGGTTTAATTATGGATCGTGTTATATGGGTCGAAACGGGTTATGGTCAGAATACGGATAGTTTCCAATGTTGATGATTTTTTTACCTCTTTTTATTTATTTTAATTGTACTTCGTATTATTTTTATATTACTTAATTATGATGTTATATTTCAAATATTTAAACTAATATTCATCGCACGGACTTTATATTTCAATAAATTTTTAAAATTCTTTTATAATTAAAAGATAAAAAATTTAATTGAATATTAGTTTATATTTTTAATTAAAATATCGAGTCATAGATCAAGATTTAGAGATCGTGACTCTTGACCTACAAAAAAATGAGTTGGGCATGTCGGGTCAGGTTTTGTCTCATAGTAATGTTGAGTACTATTTAACACGAGAACACAAATTTTGTCTCCCTGTGTACAACTGTACAGGAGAGTAAGTTACTAAAAATGTTAAACGATTTAAGTTACGAATAGACATAAAATTATATTCAAATAAAAGGATAATATATACGGAGTAGTAATTAATTTTTCCCTGCATTTTTTTTGGGTGTTGCTCTTCGCAGTACGCATTTTACTCGACGCGGTACCGTTTTTTCAATTTTGCCCCTCTCATTTCCCCCTCCCTCAAATTCATCATTTTGTTTTTCCTCTTTTTTTTTCTCTTCTCCATATCTACTTTACTCAACGCAGTACATTATTTTTTACTTTTACACAATATATTTATTTTTTACTTTTACGCAGTACATATTTTGCAGTACATTTATTTTAAAATTTTATGAAATATATTTATTTTACTCTTTGATATAGAGTACTTTTTTTTAACTTTATTAACACAATACATTTCTTTTATCACAGAATACCCATGTTTTATTTTCAATTTTGACGCACTACATTTTTTTTTACAACTTTGACACACAGTATGTAAAAAAGAGGAACAAGCCATACGTAAGGGAGAAACAAAAAAATGAGTGTCAGACCCTAAAATAACAATAAATATTTTGAACTTTGAAACAAAAAACATAATTTCAATAATTAATGGTTAATGGTTGATATCTGTTCTTCAATCAAAATCGTATCCATAATCTATTAAAATTGATAAATTGAATGAATGAAACAAAAAAAATCCTAATTTCAATAATTAATGATAATTAATGGTTAATGGTTGATACCGGTTCTTCAATCAAAATCGTATCCATAATCTATTAGCTTTGATAAATTGAATGAATGTGTAATTAGATTTGGAGGTAATCAATGATAATTGAAAAAGAAGAAGATAATTTTTAGGGTTAGGGTAGAGAGGGTGGAAGAAAAATGAAATTAGTTTTGTTTTCTGAGAAGGGTATGCAATAGAAAAATATGTGTAAAAAGTACTGCGTCGAGTAAAATGTGTATTGCGAAGAGTAACTCCGTTTTTTAATTTACCTCATATGGGTTTGGCAAAATTTTAAGAAAAGTGAAAAAGTAAGAGAAAATTGGTGATATAGTGCATGTGATGAGAGAGAAATACTAATTAATAAATTTCCATATGAAGAAATGAGGCAAACAAAAAAAAATTTCTAAAAGAAAATGAGGCTAAATAAAAAAAATGGAGGGAGTATATATTGAATTGCTAATAGGTTAAAATTAGAGTTTTAACAAAATCTAGGCATAGGAATAGATTGGCTAGAATTGTGCTTTAGGCTTTGTAGCCTCTTTTTTTCAACGGGTTGAACGGGTCAGGCTATGTCATGTCCCTAAATTAACAGGTAATTTAGGATTTGTGTAAAAACTGGATTCATGAACCAAAAAACAACAGATTGGGTGGGACGGGTTTGCAGGTCAGGTCGAATTTAAAGCGAGATGGTTGCATGCATGCAATATATATATTATATGTAGTATAGTCAAATAATTAACGAGTAAAAGACGACATAGATAAACTCAATGTTCGCAGATGAAGTTTCATGGCCTCACAGACATATTAATATTGCTCACAGGTGCAAGACCTGGTATTTTGATGAGTGTCATTTGTTTCACCCAGGTACTAATGTAGACACTAGAACTGTCGAGTGGGTCGGGTGAAATATTGGTCCCGTATCGAGTTATGGTAATAGTACGGGACATAAATAATTTCAAACGCCTAATTTTTTACCGCTTTTTAAGCAAAAAAGTATTTTTGATATTAAATTTTTATTTATTTTAATACTATTAGTATTATTTTCTTTAAATTATAATTTTTATATTTAAAAAAAATCAAAATTTTTTTAGCCCGTCTTACTTCTTGATTTCTCTCAGTGTCGTCCCCTTAAGATAAACATTGATAAGCGGTGTCAAATCTTTGAAATGACAATGCTTTGAAATAATCATAATCACTTCGTCGCATAACCAATTCTGGTTAAACGAGATGCGAGTAAAAAAACGGGTTCATGCCTCTAAAAATGTGTCAGGTGGGTCAGAATAAATTTAGAGCGAGAATTAAGGTGTATAAAGATGTATAAGGTGCCTCTAATAACAGGGCCGTCATAGAGATTTGGGAGGCCCGGAGCGAAACTAAAATCTGAGGCCCTTTTGCTATAAGCGATCGTATAACAAAATTTATTAATTACAACATGTTATTTATAAATATTTTGTACAAATTTGAATAAAGTCAAAGTCCTCCGCAAATTGAATATGTGACTATAAAATGCCTAAAAGGAAAGTGCTTTGTATCTATAAATTTAAAATGAACTCATAAGATGGTAACATTTAAAGTCAAAATTCAAATAATTAATTTTTACTGATTAATGAGTATTATATTTTAATAATGAAGCCATGAAGAATACTAAGAAAAATATGAAAAAAAAACCCTTTATCTATTCCATTATCAATATATGGAGTATTAAAATAAATAAAACAAAAAAATTGATAAGAGCTACTCCATAACATCTATGAAAAATGAGAGAGTGAGAAGAATGAAAGAAAGATTCACAAATTTTATCAATGTAACTTAATTTTTTTATTACAGTATTTAAAAAAGCGTTTTTTTATATATATGTGAGATAATTTTTTGATAAAAAAATATACGTATGAGATTAAATACTTGTTGGACCAATAATAAATGACAAAAAACTTAAAACCATCCTCAATCATTTTAAAGAAAAGTCTGAGTATTAATTATTCCATATTATAAAAATAAACATGTTAGAAATTGAAGGGCATAAATGTAGAAAAAATTCAAAGCACAAATGGGAGAAGGAAAAAAATAGAACATTACGGCTTTTGGTGGGATTCAAACCGCGGTAAAGCATACAACTGACCAAGGTTCCCACCACCCAGCAACCAAACATCAACGCTTTCTATATGCAGGTTTTAGTATTTATGTATACTGAAACAATCAATTTCAGACTGAGGCCCCCAAAAACTGGAGACCCGGTTCATTTGTTCCCACTGCACCAGCCCTGAGACGGGCCTGTCTAATAACTAATACTCCCTCCGTCTCACTAAAAGGGTCACTCCACCTTCTTTCTTAGTGAGAATTAAGGTGTATAAAAATGTGTAATGGAAAATGAAAGATGGAAAATAAGTGTGGTTATAACCAAAGTTAACCACAAAAATCAGACAAAATAAGAATAAAGCAAAATGTGACTTTTAGAGAGACAAAAAAAAAACGAACGACTCTTCTACAGACAGGGGGAGTATTATTCTGTATGTTAAAATTTGAGTTTCAGCAAAATCCTGAGATATATAGAAATAGATGGCTAGAAATTGTCTTTTAGACTAAAGTTTTGTGGTCTCTTCTTTCCAACAAATTGAACAGTCCGGGCTAGATCATGAACCAAAATCGGGTCATTTAGGATTCGGGTTAAATGGGCCGCGAGTAAAAAAATGGACTCATTCCTCTAAAAACGTGTCAGGTGGGTCATGTCAAATTTAAAGCGAGATGCTGGCATATATACAAATATATTTAATGCGAAAGTCAAATGCTTATAGAACAAAAGACACAGATAGACCCAATGTTCCAACCCAAATGAGTTGTCACGGACATTAAAATTGCTAACCAGGTATTATGATGAGCATCGTTCATTTTAGCCATGTAGCTAATGTATACACTAGACTTGTCACCGGTCGGGGTATACGGGTCATGGTCAGAAATAGTTTCGAACACCTAATTTTGTTACGGCTTGTAAAGTAAAAAATAATATGTATTAAATTAGGGTCGGGTTTATGGGTCGAGTCGAATTTGATAGGTCTAACCGTCTATGTGTAGCATCATAACCCGCGTCTGCTACTTTTCGTACAAAATACATGAAAACGTGGAGTGCTAATCCTCTAAAATGACAATTATTTGAAATAATCGTACTAATTCCATCGCAGTCAATAATTATAAAAGAAAGTATTAAGGTTGATTTAGTAACGTTATTGTTACGCCCGTTCATCGCACGAGCATCAAAACTAGTATTCCTTATATTGAGGATGAATCTCTTTGTTGTGTGCTAAATTTTGACTGTTTTCCCTCCCATTTAGACTCGTTTTTCACCCGTTTTGCGAGATTAGAATGCGACTATCGCCTTATTTTGAGTCTTTCACGCATTAGCGTCTCTCTTGTGCGTTTTACGTGTTTTTGGTAGTTTTTCTATCTATTTTGATAGGATTTGACGTCGAAAGCATGATCGAGCTTCCGCGAGCACAAGAGAGGGGAATACCGTCCAAGAGTAACACACAAAACTTAAAGTTCAAAGCCATCCAATCAAACGATGAAGAGCGAGACCAGAAAAGAGGTTATGAAACCATCGGGTGAAGTTTCACCCGATGAGATACCACCGAGCGAAATTTCGCTCGACGACAATTCGACCTCCCCGAAGTTCTTCAGGAAGCTTTCTCCATCCGGCGAAATGACCGGGTGAAACTTCCACCCGTTAGGTGAAGTTTCGCTCGACGGTAAAGAGGCCCCAAAAACACAAATCTGGAAGAAAGTTCACCGAGTGAAACCACCAGGTGAAGTTTAACCGGCGGTATTGGCTCGTGATTGGCTGATTTCGCACGGTGAAGTTTCACCATATGAAGACTCATTGGGTAAAAGTCTCACTAATGGAGCAAAAGTTGCATTTGGGCTTGAGTTTAAGGATCCATTAAGCAATTACTATATATATATATATATATATATATATATATATATAAACTAGTTAGTTGCACATTATCATTCTAGTAGTAATCCTATTATCACTACAACTTCATTAGATCATTTTATTAGCTTAGATAGAAAGCTAGTAGTTCTTCATAGTTTTCATCAATATTCATCTTTCTCTAGATTTATATTCAAGCTTTGTAAAGATTTCTATTGTTTTTATTGAAGATTCTTGGAGATTATCAAAGGATTAGTGACAAATCCCTTGTCCTCTTCATCAAGTTTCATCTTATTTTACTCAATCTTCATCTTTATTATTGTCATTTTCCTCCATAGTTGGTATATTTCTCTTCTTCTCACTCATCTCTAGATTAGATTTAATATTGTTCTTCCATTATTGCACCATTTTCATTGATTTACTTGTATTGCTTTTAGATCGCTTGGTAGTTTATTTTGTTGATCGCAATTTTCTTCATTGTCTTGTTGTTATTTTCTCTAGATCTAATCATCGTTATGGATGTTCTTGTTGTTTTCTCCTTTGTTATTGTTTTCATAGTTTACATCATGAAGTGTGAGTAGATTTCTTGTTGTGGGGTTTAGGGAGGAGGATCTTGAGTTATTTAAATTGAGAGATTTTGGTTTGGTTGCTTGCTTGTTGGTTTATCTTGCTTGGAGTTGTTGTGTCATTGTTGACTTAGTCCGACCAACTAGATCAAACTTGACTCATTTCTACCAATATGGGGAAACTCGGGGCAGAAATTATCTTGACTTGAGACTTACCCTTCTTCGTCGCGAAAGGGAGATTTTAGGTGAGTTGGGTGAAGAAACCGAAAGGTGGCATTCTCCTTCTACCGATGTTGTGACCGACCCGATTCCGAGATTCCTAGACCCCATTTTCCAAATCCCGACTTCCCCCTAAGACCTTTTCCTTATTTGATCATCTCTTGTTACTTATCGTATTTTAGTACAAACTCGACCTTTAAAACCCCCCATTAGATCCCATACGTACACATCGCTCTTACTCGATTTCAGACCATTTCCTGTGGACCCACCTCGACTTACCATGATTACACTTAATTGTTTTTGTGTTAATTGCGAGTCTTATAAGTATTGTCTGATCCCTCATCCCTCATCCTTCGTTAACTGCCGATCCGATTGGGAGCCGATCAAAATGGCGCCATTGCCGGGAAACAGCGAGTAAATTGAGTTTTAGTTATTGTGTTTTGTTATTTGCTTTAGTTTTATTATTTTCCACTTTTTCCCTAGTACCGATAGGTGTTAGGAGACTTACTGTTTATTGAGTTTATGCCCAGAAAACCTTCATCGCCTTTGTGGTTCGATCCAGAGTCGGAGAGGACATTCAGAGCTTTACGGTTTCGGGGTAATAACTCAACTACCATCATTCCACATCCTTCACTATCACCTCCTAACCTTAATTCCATTCTTTCACACACACCACTCACACCAAATAACCCTTCCACATCTTCTACTTCACAAAATTCACCACCAACCCCACCATCACCAAGAACTCCACAACAAAATGAAAATCAAGCCCCTCCAAATCTACCACTGTAACAAACCGGTTCTTCCAATGACATTAATTAACAAGGCAAAAAATAATTAAGTCGTAAAAAGTGGTAAAAATTAAAATTGTTGACTATAGGGAGTCTTTTACCGATAAATGAACCGTGTGTTAAAATACAACAACTGAAAACCGAATTACAAATTTCTGAATACAATAGTCTGATAAAATTTGTGTAAAAAGATTTATTGTTTGACACTCTCATCTGCTAAGTTGTATCTCTTACACTCAAGCATGCCCCCATGTCCAGTCTTGAGGGTTTGTCCACCTGAATGCATATTTAAATATACATGTCCCACTTAGTGGGAGTAACTTAACCATCCTTCAAACACGGTCCCGAACAATCAATGTAGTATAACGTGTAGGTTATTTAATTAACAGATAAGCAGGCATGTCACATTACAAATCGACATGTATACAATGTGAGATACACATGAAGTGATTTCAGTTAACATGCGAATCAATTTAAATATATATGACATGTAGGTTATATAGAATAAAGTAATACATACATCATATGAGTATCATGTGAATAGAATACAATCAAGCATGGATCATGAATTCATAGAAGTGTCATGTGAAAATAGAGTAAGACATACATAATACAAATAATATGAAACATAATATCAATCATAATCAATATTCAAGCAAGACATATAACAAAACATCACTTCCCATTATCAAGCATTTCAATAACATCATTAGTCATAAGAGTATAGAACAGTAACGAAGCATACTAACACATGTGATTTAGAAAACTGTAGTCATTTACTTTTAAAAACAACGGTTTCTTTGACATAATGCACGGGACGTGACTACTAATGTCTCATGCACACTTAAGGCTTGCATCTCACCATAAGTGCAAATGGGAACATCAATCCCGCCAATCATATCGATACTAGGAGGTTTACATCTCACCCCTAGTGCTCAATAGGATCGAACAACATCTATGATTTGATTTAGAACTCTAATCGCGGGGGAGAACAGACTGTTGATGATGTAGACGACAACTCGCAGAAGCCTACCCTCACCACCGCGAGGCCCACTGGCAACACGCAGAAGTCAGGGAAAAGAATCACGTACACAACCGTGAATAAAAGTGCCAAGATATCAGAAAGAGAGTAGAGCTGATCAGGCCCTTGTCAAATACATGCGCACGTACCCCCTAACACAACTCTCGGACTCCCGCAGTTCCTCAGTGCTAGCCGGTGACTACTACTCTAACGATAATCCATCCACACACAGCTTCTGGATGTGCTGTCCGTACTCTCATAGCAAAAGCTCTCCGAGTAATCTCTCGTCACGTCTATCTCTAAACCTCAGCATAACATTGCCCAACATGTAACGATACTATGATATAGATTGTCTATAAGAGACATATAAGGATGCTGGACACTTAGACTCCCGTAGGATCATTGGTTCAGACAACCAGAATGATCGCATACCGTCCCGAAGCACTACAAGAAAGAACGTTCATTCCTACGGACCCGATTCATAGGAAACATGCCCATTTCCGTCGGAATAAGCACGTTCCTACGAAAAATTCGTTGGAACCATTCCGTCGGTATACTTCGTCGGAAATAAAAAACTTCCTACGGCATTTTTTGTAGGAAATAACTTTCCTACGGAATGTTCCGTCGGAATACCTGGTGACGAGTATTTGTTGACAAAAAATGCATTCCTACGGAAAATCTTCGGAAGGGTTCAAACTTCCTACCGAAATTTTGTAGGACAATATCTTTCCGAAGGAGGCAATGATTGAGAAAAAAAATATTATTAAATATTTCGAGCTACTGATTTCCGTAGGATAAAACAAATGTCGTCCCTAGTATACCGAAACCCTATAAACATCACCGACATACGTGTACACTCCACCGCAAAGCGGGAGGCCAGAATTCCACAAAACAATTGTGTGATACGAAAACGCAATTCAAATTTGTAAATAATCTCAGATATCACATTACAATAAAACAAAAAAGTATCTCATTCCAAAACTTCTAGCAATTGAAAACCTTCATTAGAGTGTCTAGTTGTTCTTGCATCTTCAGGATTGTTTCATTCATTCTTTTATTCTCCTCTAACATCTTAGCATTCTCCTCTCGCACCTTAGCATTCTCCTCTAGCACCTTAGCATTATTTACTTGAACCCTACTTAGCAACCTAACACCAACATAAGAATTGGAGGTGATATCTATAGGCGAAGATGTATATGATGGCGCCTTCTTGATATAATAATCAACAGCACTGTCTATGCCATACAATCGTCCCTTTTGAAATCCACCCACAACTTCGATGAAAATTTCATCCTCATCAAATTCACCCCCTTCCACAATCGCTTGTGCTTTTCGAGACTCAAATATTTTCTGAAAAAAACATAATATAAAGAATTGTAAATAAACTTCAAAACTAAACAATCACATGTTATGCTTATATTTCCTTCTCACCTTTATTTCTTCTGCCTTCTTATCCGTAATCTTCCCATTGTGGGAATGAGCACGAATGAATAAATCGAAAGCCGTAGGTATTTTCCCTTCTTCATCATCTCTAATCTGGAAAATTAAATTTCAAACATTATTTAAATTTTTGAACATGAATATTTTTTATATTTTTGAACATAAAAAAATAAAATAAAATAAAAAGGCTATAGAATATTGATTTACCATTCGCTCGGCCAACTCAACGCTAGAAATAGAACCCATGTTATGAGTTCCTGGAATTTTACCATCGACAACATATTTTGCTCGGTTGGCTTTTGCGCTATTAGACATCTTTTTAAACGCAGAACTATTTCTATATGCTTTTAGTTGGTTAAAAGAGGCCGCCGGCATCCAATCAGGCTTATCACCATTAGTGTCGATGTAGTAAAGTATGTCCCTAAGGCGCTCTTTGACTTTCGCAAAAAAAGCCTTCTTAACATCAACCACGGGATCAGACACAAACGTAACCTCACCCTGGATCGACAATAACCATGCAAAGTGTTGTATATTATTAATATGGATAACCTGTTAATAAAATAAATCATTATTTTTTAGTTGATTTAGCAGTATTGTACTTACCTGAAAGTGATTCCACCATTTCTCTCGAACTTCTGCAGGAGTCTTTTTCCAAGTTGGGCAAAAAACAGTGAAGTTAGACCTTATTGCATTTGCGACCAACGATGATACATCTGGATGACCAAACCTGTTAATAAAGCATAAAATGGACATTAAAATCATCCGTGAATATATAAAGAAACATAGATATTGAAGAACATTTCCAAAAACATTTACCATACGCTCTCTTCTGTAGATAAAATAATTTTGCCATCACTTGTCCTCGGGGCTAGGATCTTCTTAAGCTTTTTCATTCCAGAATTGTTTTGACTTCCCAGCATAACATCCTCATTTTGAGCACTTGATTCAACACTCGGCGTGCTCAACATAACTCTCTTTCGACCCCTTGCCATAACTAATGACAAAACTCTTTCAAGAAATGATATTAGATTAACGTAATTGTTTGAGTTTTAATAGAACATTTTCTAGAAGATAACAACGTAGGCTATAATTTATAAAAACTACACCAAAGTGTAAAGTTACTACACAAATGTGTAACTTTTTAAGAAAAACTAATATGCAAATATAAAATCTAATCTAAGTAGTCAACTTCATCGATATCTCCATCTTCATCGGTGTCATTCGCATCATTGTCATCGTCGTCATCATCATCATCATCATCATCATCATCATCATCTTCTTCTTCTTCTTCTTCTTCTTCTTCTTCTTCTTCTTCTTCTTCTTCTTCTTCATCATCTTCTTCTTCTTCTTCATCATCCTCCTCCTCCTCCTCAGTTTCATTAGCTTCTTCTACTTCTTCCTCTTGCTCCTCCTCCTCCTCCTCCTCTCCAGGTTGACCATATTCTAATTCATCTACTTCAACCACTGACAAATTTGGATGCTGTGTGACTGACTCTTCTTGAAAAACAATTAAGTCAACCGGAGCGTCAATTTGTTTTCTAGCCTTGGTCTTAAACACGGCCCACCATTGAATTTCATTATTTTTTTAAAGCTCGGATATGATGTGTAATACACTTGTTCGGCTTGATGAGCCAAGATAAATGGATCATACTTTTGAAGTTTCTTAGAATGATTAACTTCTACAAGTCTATATTTTTCATGCACATTCATACCCCTCGCAGAATTATCCATCCACTCACATTTGAACAAGACAGTCTTATAAATCTTCTGATTTCCAGGATAGCTTAGCTCAATGACCTCTTGTAAGATTCCATAATAATCAGTGTCTTCAACAGAACTAACACATACCCCATAGTTCAAAGAAGCTTTATGTTTTCCATAAGCGAATGTGTGAAAGTTAAACCCATTAACTAACGTGTCCATGTTTTAACTTGTTTAGATGGACCCATTGCTAAAGCTCGTATAAAATCATTGCCAATATCTAAAGCAATCACCTATAGTAAACGAAAGTATATAAGAAAATGCTTGTGTAAGCATTAGAAATTGATTAATAAATGAATATTTAGGTTTATCGCTTACTTGATCTTTAAACCACACTGTCCATTCTACATCAAATTTACTCCAAACATCATTCGTGGAGAGTTGGGGATGTTGCTCAAGTATAAATTTCTCAAATTTTCTGAAATTTATGGACATGTAGAATTTATTAGAATAAACTAAAATGAATCTTATTTATTGCATTTGAAATTATTATTGAGATAAAATAGTAACTTACTCTTCAAAATTTTTCAAAACATCACAATTTGATAGGACGTAAATGTTAGCACGTTCATACTCACAATCATCCAAGTATCTTTTGCCTTCTTTTGAAGTAGGTTTACCCTTTATTTGTTGTTGGAAAAGCTCGGGTAATATTGAATCAGTTTGTTCTTTCAAGCCAATATCAAGATCTTTTGTTTTTGTGTCTATATGCTCTTCGAAGTAGAGAGAACAAAAATTTGATATCTCTTCCGTTAAATAAGCATTGCATATAGAACCTTCAACCCGAGCTTTGTTACCAATTTTACGCTTCAAGTGACTTAGGAACCTAAAAAATTAATAAAATATAATAAATTTGTATTTTAATAAATATAATTTTTTTATGAAAAAATATACGTTGAAAATTTACCTCTCAAAAGGATACATCCACCTATATTGGACAGGTCCGCCCACTTTCGCTTCATATGGTAAGTGAATTGGCAAATGTTCCATGGAGTTGAAAAAAGACGGGGGAAAATCATTTCTAATTTGCATATTATCTCCGCAATATTGTTCTCGAGAACATAAATATCATTTGATTTGATAGTTGAAGCAGACAAATCTCTGAAGAACTGACTAATCTCAGTTATTGCATTCCACACATTTGTCGGGAGAAAACGCTTCAGAGAAACAGGTAGTAAACGCTCCATAAACACATGACAATCATGACTTTTCATTCCATGAAGCTTAAATTCTTTTAGATCCACACACCTACTCAAATTTGATGCATACCCATCTGGAAACTTCAAATTAGATACCCACTCACATAATTCCTTTCTTTGAGATTTCTCTAGTGTGAAAGGAGCTTTCGGCATGTCGCCGCTTTTACGGATATGTAATTTAGGACGGTGACAAAAATGACGCAGGTCTTTTCGAGAGTTTATTGTGTCAATTGTTTTTGTTTTCACATCCATCATTGTATTAATCAGCATCTCAAAGAAATTCTTCTCAATGTGCATAACATCAAGATTGTGTCTAACTAGTAATGATTTCCAATAAGGAAGTTCCCAAAATATACTTTGCTTCAACCATCCGTTTTTCAATTTTTTTAATTCCTTAAACTCTTCGACGGTACCATTGATTACGTTTGGAAAGGTTGAAACCCGCTCCCACATTTCTTCCCCCGGTAATCTTGGAGGGGCACGATCATATCTAAGGTATCCTTCAAGAAAGCGTTTCTATTTTTCCTAAAAGGGTGATCAATGGGTAAAAATTGTCTATGACAATCAAACCAACACACTTTCTTCCCACATGGGAGATGAAATGATTTAGTATTCTCCATGCAATAAGGACATGCATTATGTCCGGCAGTGGACCAACCAGATAGCATACCATAAGCTGGAAAATCATTAATTGTCCAAATAAGAGATGCTTTTAGCAAGAAATTTTGCTTCTTAGAGATATCGTACGTAAGTACACCGGTCTCCCACAATTGTTTCAACTCGTCAAACAACGGTTGCAAGTATACATCCAAGTTTTTTTTGGATTGTTGGGACCAGGAACAATTAATGATAGGAAAATAAATTGCTTCTTCATGCACAACCCAGGTGGTAGGTTATACGGTGTCAACATTACTGGCCAACACGAGTACGATTTCCCGAATTGGCCGAAAGGTGAGAAACCATCGGTACAAAGACCAAGTCGAACGTTACGAGGCTCAATAGCAAATTCTGGATAAGTTGAATCAAAATGCTTCCAAGCTTCACCGTCACTAGGATGGACCATTGTTCCACTAACACGAGGATTCTCCTTATGCCATATCATTTCCTCTGCGATATGTTTGGTTGCATATAGCCTTTGCAATCGTGGTGTAATGGGCAAATAAGTTAAGACTTTATGTGGCACCCGCTTTCATTTCGAAGTTTGTTTGTACCTATCTAAGTGACATTTCTTGCATTTCTCTAAAAATGCATCTTCTTTCCAAAAAAGCATACATCCTTCTGGACATGCGTCAATTTTATGATGAGGAAGTTCTAAACCTTTAAGAATTTTTTTGGTGTTATAAAAAGTTATTGTCATCAAATTGTCCTCTGGGATAACATCCTCAACCAAAGATGCAACCCCATCCGTACATCTATGAACTAAATTGTACTCGCACTTCAAATTTATCATGTAATCCCTAGAAATTCTAACGCAATACAGTGGCGGAAACACTGTAGAGTTGGGATTAAAACACACTGACAAACTATATCTTATTAAAAGAAATGGTAAGTCAATAGAAAAGCCTCTTTTTACAAAAGGGCTAAAAAGAAAATTCACCAAACGGGTTATACAAATCCATAAATTACATGAATAAAGAAAGAGTAGGATTCACGCTACTCGCTAGCTCACACCCAAAACCCAGCAGCAAATACCTGTCATGTTATAAACATAACAGCCACGTCAGTGGGGAGTAACTCGGACGTTCTCCCAGCCATATTATATCATATGGAAAAATAATAGTATTATTATATCAAAATACTTAAAATGAGAAAACATTAAAACAATATATTAAAAATAAGCTTTCGGAGAAAACTTAAAATATTTGCCAACCTGCAAATCAAAATGTATCGATAATAATAAAAAAATTCAAAATGGCGTTATGGATAGGATTAGTGATAAAGGCTAGACTTTCACTAGGAGAATTCTAAAACTAGCTTCGAGAACTTAGTTCAAACAAATCAAACTTCGGTCTCCAACTAGGCAACTCAACTATAACAGGACTGCGTGCAGCGAGGTCCTGGCTTAAGTAATGTACACCCCTCCTGGACACCAACCGTAATCCAGTTCAACCCGACGGCGACTTACACGATGAGATATCTAAGTTTAAGGTTAAAATATACACACTCCTGAACACAAACCATGCTCAGTTCAACGACCAATGTGTCTCAACATAGACACACCCGCTTTATAGTTGATGGCAAAAACGTAAACCCCAGAATATATTACTCTAAACCCACACTTGTCCTTATTCCATAACTCCAAAGCAGCCATTATCGATAAATACAAGAGATAGAATCATTATGAGGATAAAAGAATAAGCATTTTATAATAAAAGGGGAACTTTTAATAAATAGAAACTTACTAATTTTAGAAACTTGCTTAAAATAGAAATATTATTATAGATAATACGTAAGTCATTGAAAATAGTGAAATATATAAAAATAGCATTTCTAACGAAATTAACATTTTATTATTATCGTCGTTATCGTAACTTTAATATATTTCTAAATTCGTTACCCAAAATATAATTAAAATATAATAACTCAATATATAGTATTTTATAAATAATTAAAAAATCGAGGTAAAACAATAAATCTTAGAAAAGAGATGTTTTACGAAATCGATATCAAAATTAATTGAGTCATGAGTTTTATAAATGAAATGAATTTACAAAGATTTCAAATTATTTTTAACAAATAGCTTTTATTAATAAATAATACAGATTTTACCAAAAATAGTCAATTGTAAACAAATAAGAAATTATTAGTGAAAATAGTTTCGACTAAAAATATATTTAAAACAAAATCGACTATTTTCTCATTTATTAGTAATATTTGTAAAACAAAAATACGTTATTCAACAAGTATACAAATCTCGATTATAATATAAAAATACGATTTCGAGTTAAAATTATAATTTAACAAAACATGACGCAAATATGAAATCGATATTATTTAATTACTAGTGTGACGATGACCAACAAAATATTATAACGATCGCAAATAATTAAATTACTAACGATTTATAAAACGATATCGAAAACTTGTAAAATGTTTATAAGGCATACGATTTAAAAATAATACTTTAGCAAATAAATAAATAGCTAAAAATTAGAAAACCGAAATTAAAATATTTACTACATACTACTACTCAAACATACGATATAAAATCGAGTAACGTCCTAAAGTTACCTTGAGTTGGGATCCGAATCGATCATATACGTGTACTGTCCTCGTCAAGGTCTCACGAATCTCCGAAAAGAAAGAGGCGAACAGAGGCAGAGAACGAAGCGATGAGTTGGAGGAACGATGCTGGACTCGAATAACAACAAGCTTTGACGGGGGAGAAAATGGGGAAGCAACGATCAACAATAACGAACCAACCACGGAGCAGCAGCCAAGGCACAAGACAGCAGCGAACAGTGACAAAAACACTAACGTTAGAAACTGAACGACAGCAGTCAATTGTTTTGCTGGAACAAACCATGAACATGACATGCAATCGAGTTGCCTGGAAACATAGAGGGATGAAAGGATCAAAGCGAGGAAAACGAGGGACAAAGAAGAATGAAAGAAGGCACGAAGAGGAAAGCAAAATGGACAGTAACAAACGACGGATAACGGCGACAACTTAACGGGACGACATCAACAAGTGGGAATCTCAATAGGAGGAAGAAGAACGACAAATGAGTACGAAAACAAGGAAGACGAAGGAAGAGAAGAAAGGTTGTACATTAACAGCAGCAGTAGGACAACCAAGTAGCTGCAACCGTGACATACTAAGCCAACAACAACAAACAACGACAGATACAAGGGCAGCAGGCTCAAAGAACGAAGAAGAAGAAAAGAATAAGAAGAAGGGGAAGAAAACAAGGACAAGAATGAGTGGAAATGGGCAGCAGCAAACAATAGTACATCATCAGCAAAAAGAGGCGACAATCGAGGAAGAAAAACAGGGACAAGAACAACAAAACGCAGCAGCAACGTACAACAATACAATAACGACAATATGCAACAATTCACGACGTCGAATCGACTCAAACAACAACAGTGCGGCAAAGAGTAGCGGTAGCAGGCAGAACAAACAAAAAAAAAAAGAAAACGGAGCAGGGCAGAAGACAAGGACGAAGGAAGCAACAACAGACAACCCAACGAACATAATTAGAAGAGGAAGAAGGAGAATAAGAAGGGCGAGGAAACCACCTCGGTTGATAGCAGAAGCATCGGCAAAAATGTCGGAGAAAAGGAACAAGGTTGATGGAGAAAAAGAGATGGTAGGGAGATGTCTGAAGAAAACCGATCAAAGAGGTTGATAGAGGAAATGAACTGACTTAAAGGGGGTGAAGGAAGCGGTGGAAAACTGAAAAGTAACAGGGGAAGGAAATGCTAAGGGGAATACATAATGAAGCCGTGGTAAGGAAAACAAAAGGAGGAAAAAGGGGAGTGAACGCACTATGTGGGAAAACCAGGCAAATTAAAGTGAGTTAGAAGGACTAATTGATTAAATGAATCGGATTGAAGACGAATTCCATAACAATCATAAGTTGACTGACCCATAAATTAAATTAAAACGAGTTAATAAAACTAAAAAGTAATCGGGCCGTCAAATAAGATGAGTAAATAAATTATTCGAACGAAATCAAAGCTTAGAGAAATAATTAATTATACAAAGAAATAGTATTTTTCGATATAAATAATAAATCTTCGATATTGGGAATTAAATTGATTTTTCGAGGAAAAATAATAGATATTTTGACGAAACTTAAAATAAAGGAACTTCGAGCCGAAAATAAAAATTCGAGATTAAATATAAATAAATAAAAGAATTTAGGATTTAAATCGTCGAAAAGACTTTCGATAAGAATTAAATTAAATGTACAAAATGAATCGAAACAGAAATAAAAATATGTTTTAAATATAAGAGTTTCCGAGTCAAATAATTTTTTTTTTGGAGTTTGAAACGATTAAACGATAAATTCGTTTTATAATAATTTTAAGAATTACGAGTTAAATCGTAAAAATGAAAATATGAACATAATTTTATTTTAATTTAATTTATAAAATCAGGGGTGTTACATATCACCCTTGCAGCTACTTCTAGTAACGAGACTTTGCTACCCTCATACAATGGTTTTGATGCTGCGTTTATCATGTCAAACAATGATCTTGTCTGTGGGTTCAGAGATCCTTCCTCATCGATTAGAGGTTCCTCCAATGTGTCAAACACATTAGAACCCAACGCATCGGTAACCATTTCCTTGTAAGTGTTATTCGGTAATGCACTAGACTCTCCCTGATTTGGGACACATTCTTCACCATGACAAATCCAGTCATAGTAATGAGGACAAAACCCCTTGCTAATAAGATGAGATTTCACCTCAAATTCATTTAAATATTTCATATTCTTGCACTTTACACGTGGACATCGAATTTTTTTTCCACTCGAAAACTCTCTTGAAGTTTAGCATATTCAAGAAATTTAACAACCCCATTTATAAACTCAATCCTAGGTCTTTTTTTGTCATCCACCCTGTTGTACATCCATTCTTGTTCTAACCTCTTCATTTCAAATCTATGTAAATATATAAGAGTGAACATTATTTAGTAATACTATCCTGCATGGGAATTGTAAAAACAGATGGTCCCACATATGTAAATTTTATTGAATAAGTACTACGGAGTAGTACCTAAATATAATACGGTTTTATCATTGTATTAGTATTGATGTTAGTATTATTATTTGCAATTAGTATTAGCGTTATTAGTACACAAATTATTGTTATTATAATCCTATACTGGACAGTTATAATTATCAGTACAAACACGTTCCTTTCAGTTCCGACGCTTTATTATTAGTATTATTATTATTATTGTTGTTGTTGTTGTTATTGTTATTTTTATTGTTGTTGTTCTTGTTCTTGTTGTTGTTGTTTTATTATCATCATCATCATCATCATCATCATCATCATCATCATCAACATCATCATCATCATCATCATCATCATCATCATCGGTATTCTTAGTATTAAAATTAGTAGGCTAGTTGCACTAGTGTTTTAATCTAAGTAGGAAATTTAGGCGATGGTATAAATTTATACGATGAGACGAAGCGAACGACGGCAGCAGTAACAATAGAGCAACAATAGGCAATAAATCCTAAGTTCATAGAGATGCAATCAAATTAAAAGAGATCTACACAATAAAAAGCAATTAAACGTACCTTATTGAGTGATGTATATAAATGAAACAACAATTAAACGAAACAACAATGTACAATTGATAAGCAGTAACCGGAGCCGATTGCCTGGAGAAGATGAAGATAATTAGGGATAATTAGGGTATGAAAGACGACACGCAACAACAAGAATGATAACAGCAGCAGAGAGACATTAATGAGACATTAACGAAACAACAGTAGCAGAATCGGTAACAACACAACAACACGATCAGTAGCAAGTAGCAGCAACAAGTAAAAGGGACAACAACAGCAACAACAATCTAGCGGTGGTAGCAATGAACAGCGGCAGTAAAGAATCGAAAACAGAGGAGATTAAGGGAGAAAGCAGATGGAACATGAATTAAAATTCAACACGCATCAACAAGAACAACAGCAGCTGCTGCCCTCGGACTATAAGAGTTTAGTAAAAAAGTGAAGGCTGGGATTGAAGAATGGGTTAAGCTTCCTGTACCACCTGATTTCAGAACAGCAAATGGCCCAACAGAAAACATACAGACTGCAGCGATGACGGCTGTTTTGTACGCCATATGGATGTCAAGGAACAAGGCGAGAGTGGATGGTATGTTGATGCATCCAATAAGTGTGGTTAGGCAGATTAAAATTGGACTAAGAGATAGGCTTCAGAGTCTTATTCTTAAAAATAAGCTTAAGTGTAACGAAATCACTGAGATTAATAACCTCATCACGACTATCTAGCTTGTGATGTCGGTTATGTCTCCTTGTAATTTCTTCTTTTGTGAATGATATACTACTAACAGATTCACCAAAAAAAAAAACAGCAGCTACTGCCTGGCCCATAGCGAGACTGTGGACTAAGAAGGTGGCTAGTATGATTCAACAAGATTGCGGTGCTCGATTACAACATATACTGCCAGGGGGGAGTGTTGTTATACATTAATTCGCAGGAGTTTTTTTTGTTGATGTGCTGCTTTTGGCTTAGCGGCGTAATTGTTTGGTCTCTAAGTGCTTTTTTTGTTAATTTCTCGGTACACGTGCCTTGATAATCTTTGGTGTATTTATTCCTCGATTGATTATATAATTGCTCACATTTTATCAAAAAAAAAAAGAAGAACAGCAGCAGCAGATAGACATTAACGATACAGCAGTAGGAGCAACAATAGATTACGTGAATCGGATTAATTTCTAGTAGGCAGCAGCAACAACAATTCACGAAACACAATAATTTCAATCGGACTTCAAAGGCGACACAATAATTTTAATCACGCAGCAGCAACAGAAGAAAAAAAACAGCAATTCACGAAACTCGGTATATCAGTATATGCGTGAAAACGAAACAGCAATTCACAAAAATCAGTATATGCGTGAGACGAGACAGTAATTCACGAAACTCAGTGTATGCGTGAGACGAAACAACAATTCACGAAACATAATATATGTGTGTTAACGAAAACGTATATGCAGACTTAAAAAAAACAATTAAAAAATCAATTTGCCAGATTTGATTCAAAAGTGAAAACCGTATATGAACACTTCGCAGCAGCAGCAACAATTTCCCAGAAAAATCAAACAGATGTGCAATTAAAAGAAAAACTGACTAGAAAACTTAACTTAAAGCAGAATTGCACAAGATGAACAATTGAGGATTCGAATAGAAGCACTTCAATTTGGGGTGAATTGAATACTGGGATAGTGTAGGGTTCATATACAGATACATGAGGAGGATTTAGGAAATAAGAGGGAGAGTTGGGCGGTAATTAGGAAATATTAGGAGGTAAGCGGTGGAATGAAACTAATCAAACAGTTTGCCGCTTAATTTTTCAATTTGCAGCAATTTCCCCGTATTACTATTATCCAAAACCGGCCCGGTTTAAACCGGGTCCGGTTTTATTTCCATATTTCAAACCGAAACCGAGCCGATTTTTATGACTCGGGTTTTTAAAAATATGGTTATCTTACTTATAAACTGCTTTTTTGAACTGGTTTCCGAACCGGTTTTTTATCCCGTTCTCACTAATACTACAGAAAAACTCAAAAAAGTGTGAGAAATATACATATCGAAAATAATGAATGTATCTCGAGGTTAATATAAATATCCGAGACAAAACGAAGCTTAGGAAAATAATTAATAAGTTCAAAAGAATAAAAAATAAAGTGTATCTCGAGAATAAAAAAATCTTTCTTCGCTATAAAAAAAAAGTTTCACGAGAAAATTAATGAATGTTCGATGAAAATGAATTATAATGATTTCTCGGGGAAAAATAGATATTTTGACGAGGTTTAATTAAAATGAGCTTGATCTAAAATTAGAAATTCGAGTTTAAAAGTAAATGTATAAATTAAGTATCGAACAAAATTTAAATAAGCATACGAAATAGACCCGGTTTTGTTTCATATTGCAAAACAGAACCGGTTTAAACTCGAGCCGGTTCTTATGACCCAGTTTTTTAATAATATGTTTATAACTGCTTTTTTGAACAGGTTTCCGAACCGGTTTTTGATCCCGTTTTCACTAATACTACAGAAAAACTTAAAAAAGTGAGAAATATACATATCGAAAATAATGAATGTATCTCGAGGTTAATATAAATATCCGAGACAAAACGAAGCTTAGGAAAATAATTAATAAGTTCAAAAGAATAAAAAATAAAGTGTATCTCGAGAATAAAATAATCTTTCGCGATAAAAATAAAGTTTCACGAAAAAGTTAATGACTATTCAATGAATATGAATTAAAATGACTTCTCTTGGAAAAATAGATACTTTGACGAGGTTTAATTAAAATGAGCCTGATCTAAAATTAGAATTCGAGCTTAAAAGTAAATGTAGAGATTAAGTATCGAACAAAACTAAATCATTCATGAAACTAATTTTTTGGAGCTACAAATTTTCCTACGGAACATTCCGTAGCCCAAAATGTTTCCTACCACAAGACTGTAGGAATTTCGTAGGAGTGCTCTAAAGTAGCGACGGGTAGGGATTCCGTAGGAAATATCTGTAGGAACTATATACTTTCCTACGCCTTTCAAGATCCGTAGGAATTATTCCGTTGGAATTTCCACTAATTCTAGTAGTGAAGGTACAGTTGCTACATATGGGTCACTTGGTATCGAACGGTCAGACTCCCATAGGAACTTAGTTCAGATAACCGGAAGGATGCATACTGTCCCGTAGGTACAAAAGCTCCAAGAAATGGAACACTGGGAAGGTCCACTGATTCATATAGGACACTGACTGACCCGAAGGTACAACAATTCCTTAAGCTAATTTAGGAACGATTTACTAAACGATCATAACAGTTATATTAAGTGTATTTTACTTGACTGAATATCTTAAGTATATTTGATGTTAGAGATTTGGAACGTTTTATTTGATGTATATTATTTAAAGCGTTCATTAGTTGAGATTTGATTAAAGATTCAATTATTTCTAAGTGCACTATTTAAGATGGGTTTCTTTATCTTGACTTGGTCTATGTTGACTTAAAAAGCCAAAGTTTGACCAAGATGGACTAGTCAACCCTTAGTTTTGACTTAGTCACTAATTAGTCCTTAAGTGCTTATTATAAAGTTTAAGTGTTGTTTTGCACATTTAAACATTGTGTAACTTAGTACTTTTGGGTTATTCGTCTTTTAGTACTCTATACTTTTTGGACACAAGTATTTAGTACATTTATTGTTCAAGTGTACGTATTTAGTATTTTTATACGGTTTCGTATTTGTACAAGTATACTTATCTCTTAAAGCCTATTTATACTTAGTAAAATATTTCAAACATCAAATAAATCTATAATAATTATAAAAATCATTTAAAACCTTATTATGTATCATATTTCTCAAAACTTAAGAGTTTTACAAAAATAACTTTAACTAATAACGAAATCGATAATATTATTAAGGATACTAAATGAGTCTTTTTTCAAATGTTATTTTTAACTTTTGATTTTCGTACTCAACATACTTTTATGAGTTAAGTTTCCAGATATAAAGTCATTTTTCAAAAATAATAAGGTTTATTATTTTAACAAATTAATAACGAAAACAATACGATTTTCAATACTTTCTTTTAAATCGTTTAAAATACTTAAACATTAGAAAAGTAATTTTTTTTATTTTAGATACTTATACTTGTGCATAACTTATCCCCAAAAATTTAGATTAAAATACTTTATAAATGTTCTTAAATAAAATCTTCTTTCCAAATCTGACCCATTTTAGTACAAATTTTATGATGGATTTATATGAAATTTGACGTACACATAATAGACATCATCAAGAACGTAATATAATTTTTTCAAGTCCAAACAAAATGTTTAACATCAGGAAACCTATTATTTTCTCAGACAGTACATAAAATCATACAGTACCATGTTACGAAATAAATCACTAGTAAATATATATTTTCATAAAAAATTACTTTTCATATTTTTCTAATATTCTAGACATTAATATCTAAAACTTTTATGAAGGAACCTAAGGCTAATTTGAAACATATTTTACACATAAAAATCATGAACATAAATCATACATCACAGAATCCATTTTACAGCATGTATTGTTAAATGATAAATCAACAAATAGTTAACTTTAAACTTGGTGATCTAATGATTTAGTCCTAAACATAGTGTTATATATTAGTTAGAGTCTAAACTCTATACTACGAGATTTGAGGGCGAAGAAAAGTTAGGTTACCTATTAGCAATTCTCCGGATCAACTATAAAATCGAATATACTAAGATCGAAGCCCTCTTCCTCTTGCTCCTCTTCATGAATAAGTTAGAAGAACACACAGACAAAGTAAATTAGTAATTATACTAGTAAATAACCTTAGAAAGATGGAGTAAAAGATAAAGAGAAAGAAGGAATGAGAGCCCTTGAAAAATGGTGGTTGAAACACCTTAAGAACTTATGAATACTTGAATGGTTTTCTTTGGTTTTTAGAGGGAAGTTGAAGGAGGATCTTAGGTGGATGAATAAGTGAGTTTAATGGGCATATGAGGCTGTTTATATGGGGTTTTGATCGTCCAAATGATGGGGGAGCAAAGCGTGGACAAGAATTCGACAATTACTCAAAGTAACTAATCATACTTTAAGAGGTACATTACTCTATTTGATGTTTTTGATTAGAAAAGCATATTTTGAGGCTTGGACTTCAAATTGACGGTATGAAATACCTTAGGGTGATATTTGTGAGTTTATTTTGTCACAAAATGGTTAGGAAAGAAGTACGGAAATCGAATGTCGAGAAATGATTCGTCGGGTGACGATTTTCGTAGCAAATGAGCAGTCCAGTACAATATTTTTATGATGCACTTAGAAATTGTAATTTTGAATATGAACATTTTTTAGGTCTTGGAAAAATAATAAATTTAGACTTTTGAAATGCCTCAATCGGAGTCCGTATGAGAAAATAGAAACCGTTTTACGAAATCGCGCAGAATTGCGATAACGATAGAAATTTCAGTTTTGCAAACAGTGAAGTGAAATAGAAAGGTTCCAAAGGCACAAGAATTCAATATTACTATATAAAATAGTTTTTCGAGACTCGATTTATTAATATTAATCGTTATTAGAAATAACTAAAATGGTCAAAAATACGGGGTGTTACAACCACCACCACCACCAATTCAACCAATGGCGACCTTAGGTTCCCATTCTCAACTTACACATTAAGAAACCCCTTCACCAGTTGGTTTCGGGGAAATTTCTGAGAATTATGAATTGAAAGCTTCTTTAACAAATGTGGTTCAACAAGACACCTTTCATGATTTTTCCCAAGAAGATGCCCAAGAGCATATTGCATCATTCAAAGAGAAATTAGTCGGGGCCCGTTTAAATGGGCAAACATCATGTCAATTACACCGATTATTATTCCCTAAGACATTGAGAGATGGAGCTCGAAGATGACTTCATGGCCATCCGATAATACATTCACCACATGGGCTCAATTATCCAATGCCTTCTTGGAGAAATACTATCCACCGTCAAAGACTAATCAATATCGCATGGAAATACAAACTTTTAAGCAAGGTTATTTTTGAAAGCCTAAGTGAGGCTTGGAAGAGATTTAGAGATTTATTGCGTAAATGCCCTCACCATGGAATACCCAATTGGCTAACAACCCAAACATTTTATAACACCCTTTCATCGAGAACCAAGAAAAACCTCAACTCGGCCGCCGGAGGAGATTTCTCTTCCCTTACTGATGAAGCATCTAAAAATCTTATTGAAAAGATGGCAAGGAGTGATTCTAGAGTGAGTCAATCAAGGGATTCTAAAAAGAAAGTTGAAATGAACTCATCTAAGAGTTCTAATGAATTGAAACTTGAAGCAAAAGTTGAAGAATTGACAAAGAGAATGGATGTCATGAATTCCAAACCAACTCCTAGAGGTATGTACCAAATTCAAGGAAGCGTTCCCACAAGGCAACCATCACTCTCTAAGCAATAAATAACATGGGAAGTTCAATGTGATCATTGTGGCAATTATGGCCATGATTCTAGCTCTTGTATTCCAAATGAAGAAACTTATTTTGAAGAGCCAAATGAAGTGCAAGCTATTCAAGTTTATGAGCAAAGACCTCAAATTGATCCCTATTCTAATACTTACAATGCCGGCACAAGGTTTCATCCCAACTTTTCTTATGGGAATCAAAATGTCCAAAATCCAATGCCACATGCCCAAAGGAGTCAACCGAGGTCTTTCAATCAAAGTCAACAAAGGCCCTTTAATCAAGGTCCTCCAAAGATGCCCCCATATTTGCCTCCTCATCAAAGGAGTAACTTCAATCAACAAGGTAGTAATTTCCAAGTTCCCAACAATTGCAACAATGACCATAATCAACAAAATCAACATGGTAACAATTTCAATCAAGGATATCATCAAGGGTTCAAAGGTAATCAAGGTTACAATCAATAACCATTCAATCAACCCTCTCAATATCATGGCCAACCAAGTAACTTTCAATATGGTCAAGGAGGAGTTCCATGAGATAATACTAATAATTTGCAAAGAGCCATTGGGCACTTATGGAGTGAGAATTTAGACACCAAAGCAAGGTTAAAGGTTTGGGAATCACAAGAAGCAACAAAAGCCTTAGCCGCCCCAATTCATCCACCCCATGGTTTGCCCGGGCAACCCTAAAACCCAAGAGACCCTCCACACCAAGCAAATGCCGTCATATTGAGAGGTGACAAGGAACTTGAGGACCCATATAAGAATTTGAATTTGAACATGAACACCAAAAGCACTACATCCAAAGTGAATCAACAAAGTAAACCACAAGCCACATCTCCCGTTTCCCCCAAACAAAACCGGGAAATACAAGCGGAGTTTGATATTCTTCAAAATGTGGAGACTGAACAAAGAGAACAAAGAGAACTTAGAAGAAAGAAAAAGGAGCAAATGGAAGCGGAAGAAGCAAAAAGAAAAGAGGCGGAGCGTTTAGCCGAAGAAGAAGAAGAATCCAATGTTCCACCGCCTCCCGCTTTTGTCCCACCATTGCCTTTTCCCAAACGAGCTAAGCCACATAAAGAGAATGCTCAATTTAGCCGTTTTGTGGATATGTTGAAGAAAGTGGAGGTAGCTTTACCTTTACCGAGGTAAATTCTCAAATGCCCCTTTATTCTAAGTTTTTGAAAGAAGTCTTATCTAAAAAGAGAACTATAGAAGATAAAGAATGTGTCCCTCTTACGGCACAATGTAGTGCCATTCTTATGAATCAAATGCCAAAGAAACTAGATGATCACAGGAGCTCTTCCATCCCTTGTCGGGTTGGAAATGTTGTTGTTAACCGAGCTTTGTGTGACCTAGGGGCTAGTGTTAGTTTGTTACCTTATTCTATTGCCAAGAGACTTAGTGTGGGGGAGATGAGACAAACTAGTATGTCGATTCAACTTGCGGATAGATCCGTCAAGTATCCAATTGGGATACTTGAGGATGTACCCGTGCAAGTTGGCAAGTTTTTCATCCCCTCCGACTTTGTTGTCATGGATATGCCCGAAGACACTATTACCCCTATTATCTTAGGTCGACCATTCATGGCTACCAGTGGTACTATAGTTGATGTTAAGAATGGAAAGTTAATCTTTTAACATAGGGAACGAGTTGGTAGATTTTTCCCTTTCTTAAGCTCTTAAACAACCAATGATTGAACAAATGTATTCCATTGAAGTTATTGATAGTTTGGTTGAGTATAGCTTGATAGATGATGATAAGAAAGAAGAGGAACCACTTGATTCCCCACTTGTTGAGGATGAGATCATGCATGAAGAAGAGGTAGAATCACCATCGATGGGTAAAAGTATAGTACCCTCTACTCTTAATCTTGAACTTAAGCCACTCCCCTCATCCCTCAAATATGCCTTTCTTGAAGGAACTAATTATCCTGTTATCATAAATGCCACACTTGATGGTCCTCAATTGGAAAATCTTTTGGTTGTTTTGAGAAAATACAAAAAGGCCATCGGATATAACATTGATGACCTCCAAGGCATAAGCCCAAATGTTTGTATGCATAGGATTATCTTTGATGATGACCACCGCCCTTCGATTGAGGGTCAACGTCGATTGAACCCTACCATGAAAGAAGTTGTCATGAAGGAAGTCCTCAAGTTGTATGAGGCTAATATTATATACCCTATAACCAAAAGTAAATGGGTTAGCCCCGTACAAGTTGTGCCGAAAAAAGGAAGAATGATGGCTGTGAAAGGAGAAAAGTGAGAGTTAATTTCTACTAGGACTATTACCGGTTGGCGCATGTGTATAGACTTTTGAAAATCGAACACGGCCACCATCAAAGACCAATTATCCCTTCCCTTTATTGATCAAATGCTTGAACGATTAGCGCATCATTCTTATCTTTGTTTCCTCGATGGTCATTCGAGATTTCTTCAAATTCCAATTCACCTCGATGACCAAGAGAAGACTACTTTCACATGTCTCTATGGCACCTATGCCTACCGAAGGATGCCATTCGGATTGTGTAATGCGCCGGGGACGTTTCAAAGATGTATGATGGCAATTTTCTCCGATTTTATTGAAAAATCCATGGAAGTTTTTATGGATGACTTTAGTATCCATGGTACATCTTTTGATTCTTGCCTTAAACATCTTGATCAAGTGTTAGCTCGTTGTGAAGAGTATAGACTTGTTTTGAATTGGGAGAAATGTCACTTTATGGTTGAGCAAGGTGTAGTCCTAGGTCATATTGTTTCTAATAGAGGAGTCGAAGTTGATAAGGCAAAAGTCTCCGTGATTGAGAACTTGCCACCCCTAACTAATGTCAAAGGGGTGAAGAGTTTTCTAGGTCACGCCGGCTTTTATAGGAGGTTCATTAAAACATTTTTTAAGATTGTCAAGCCTTTAACTTCTTTACTTATGAAAGATGCACCCTTCGTTTTTGATGACATGTGCCTTGAGGCCTTTTGCAGGATAAAGACCGCTCTCACTACCGCTTCAATTATCAAAGCACCCGATTGGAATCTTCCATTTGAGATCATGTGCGATGCATCCGATTTCGCCGTTGGTGCCGTTCTAGGCCAACGGGTTGACAAGAAGCTACATCTGATTTATTATGCAAGTAATAAGACCCTTGATGAAGCCCAATCGAGATACACCACTACCGAAAAGGAAATGCTAACCGTTGTCTATGCCATGGAGAAATTTTGAACATATGTTACCGGTCCCAAAGTCATTATTCACACCGATCATGCGGCGATTCGTTATATCATGTCCAAAAAGGAGACGAAATCCCGACTCTTTTGGTGGGTTCTCCTTTTACAAGAATTCGACATCGAGATTAGAGACAAAGCCAGATCGGAGAATTTGGTAGCGGATCACGTTAGTGGAATAGCGGTTAGTGGAAGTAGTAATGAAGACGATGGTGTACCCATCAATGAAGCGATAAGAGACGAGTTCCTAATGGCCATTGAAACTATTACACCTTGGTATGCCGATATCGTCAATTTCTTAGTGTCTCATTATATTCCGGACGATTATTCCAACCAAGAGAGGAAGAAACTACGTTATGAAGCCCGACGCTATTATTGGGATGAACCATATTTGTTCCACCGATGCGTAGACGGTATTTACCAACGATGTGTTACAGCCGACGAAGGATTTAATATACTGAATCACCTCCACTCGACATCTTATGGTGGACACTTGGCCAACCAAAAGACAATTGCCAAGGTCTTCCAAAGCGTGTTTTGGTGGCCTTCCATGTTTAAAGATATTAGAGCTTTCATTCTCACATGCGATGCTTGCCAAAGATGCGGAAATATAACAAGAAGAAATGAGATGCCCCTTTAACCCATCCTTGAGATTGAATTGTTCAACGTTTTGGGCATTGCCTTCATGGGGCCGTTCACATCTTCTTTTGGCAACTAATACATCCTAGTTGCGGTTGACTATGTCTCAAAGTGGATCGAGGCCGTAGCTTCGCCTACCAATGATTCCAAGGTAGTAATGAAGCTTTTCAAGAATGTAATTTTCCCGAGATTTGGTATGCCTACAGCCATAATTATCGATGGAGGCTCTCATTTTAGAAAAGATACCTTTGAACACCTTCTTCGAAAGTATGGTATCACTCACAAGATGTCCTTAGCCTACCACCCTCAATCAAATGTGCAAGCCGCGATCTCCAACCGTCAAATCAAAGGAATTTAGGAAATAGTAGTAAATACACACCGAAAGGATTGGTCATTCAAATTAAATGACGCCCTCTAGGCATTGAGAATGGCCTACAAAGCGCCAATTGGAACCACTTCTTATCGACTTGTGTATGGTAAATCTTGTCATTTATCGGTGGAATTAGAACACAAAGCAAAATGGGCTATTAAAGAGCTAAACTTTGACGAGAATGTTGTCGGTGATAATCGCCTTCTCCAACTACAAGAATTAGAAGAATTAAGACTTGAAGCTTACGAAAATTCGAAGATCTACAAGGAGTGAACACGCAAATGGTACGATTCTATAATACTTCGTAAAGACTTCTCCGTTGGTGATAAGGTATTACTCTTCAACTCTCGTTTTAAGCTTTTGCCCGGTAAGTTGAAATCGAAATGGTCGGGTCCATTTGAAGTGACCAAGGTGCAACCATATGGATCTATAGAGATCTCAAGCCCGAAAACCGAGAAATTTATGGTAAATGGGCAATGTTTGATGATTTATCATGCCGGTCACATTCGTGGGACCTTTGCTACCGTGAAAGTTGGTGAGCTCCCATTTGGGAGCGTTGTTTAACCCCCTTCTCAATTTAAGTAGGTTTGGTGGTATCCTCAACAACCACCTTGTAAATATGTATCATATTCTTTGTGTTTGTTAGTTTGTTAGCTTGGGGTGAATGGATGAACTTGGATTTCATCTTGGAGCATTTATTTGGATGAAGATCAAGCTTTTGGAGAAGTTATGGAGCTTAATTCGAAGACCACAAGCATGTTTGTGGGACAAATTGATTATGTAATGTGAGTCGAGTCGTTATTGCAAACTTTATGTGATTATTGAAGAGCCATGAAATGGCAAGGCAGAAAATAAAGCATAGAAGACCACATGGCGAAACTTTACCGGGTGAGAATATTGAAGGTTTTCTATCGGGTGAAATTTCACCCAAAGGGATTTTTGCCACGCCAAGGGATTTGCTGAAAATTTTTCGTCTGGTGAAACTTCACCCGATGAGAATATATGATCGGGCGAAACTTCGCCCTACGAAAAAAATCCAAGAATTGTTCAGGAACCGTCGGGCGAAACTTCGCCCGATGAGAATTTCACCGGGTGAAACTTAACCCGTCGGAAAAATTTTGCAGAAGGAATTTTCACGAAGAAAATCCGTCGGGTGAAACTTCACCCGATGGTGCACGACCGGGTGAAACTTCACCCGGCGACTTTGGTTGAATCACCTACTCACTATTTACTCACTTTAATTCAATTCCCTTCTTTCCAAATATCCCACATAACTTTCCCTCCAAAACACAAACACCAAATATTCACAATCTACCTTTCAAACTTTCTTTTCGCTCCTCAACTACCTTGATTTATATCACCTTCACCTCACTTTCATTTCACCTTATCACTCCTCATATCATTAAAACACCACCTTCCATTCCCCAACCACATTCATACCTCCATTCCATCTTACTTGGGTGATTATTTTTGGATTTTTGAAGAAGTAAGGCTAAAGCTTTTGGGAAACAATCTTGCAATCTTTCATCATGGAGACAAGAGCAAGACGAGCCGCTCGTAAGCAAGGTATGACTTCAACTTCCAAATCTTCTAAATCTTCTAAGTCTACTAAGTTGCCTTGTCTTAATACATCTTTGTCTCGTGCCTTCTCTGAAAAGATCTTTTAGAGTACTAGGTGGCCTTGTCCCCACACAATGACCAATTTGGGTATCGTTGACGATATTAAAGAGTTATCGTCATGAACCGGAACTAGTGAACTTCTTAGCCTTGCGACTTTTACCTACAAAGACTTAACTTGTGAGGTCTTAGGAACTTTTGCCCTCGACAACTTGACCACACCTAGAGTTATTAAATTTAGACTATTCGGCAAACCCCATCGTTTGACCATTCCTGAGTTCGGCCACGCGCTAGGCGTACCCTCATCGGGTACCGGACTTAGTGAACCCTCGAGCAACATCCAAGCTTGTGTGTCTAGGAGAGACTTTTGGAAGTGCATATCACGCTGTAAAGAGGGTTACTCGGCGAATTCATCTTTTGCCTCCGAAATTCGTAACCCCGCCATTCGCTACTTTTGCGAAATTCTCTCCCACTGCTTGGTACCCTCGGCCGATAACATTTATTCTATTAATGTGTGTGTCTTACAATTGCTTTTAGACTCTTTGACCGGTAACTTGAATCCCTTAGACCTACCCATTGTTGTGGTGTTGCACTTCCAACGTATCATTGATACGTACTCAACGCTCCTCCTTAGATTGTGGAGGTCTTATGAAGGTTATCGCAAACAAATTGGGATATTCGACCGACCACCTCACCCCGCTAGACAATTCCATTTGGCATGACGAGACCTATATCCCTACTTGGATTTTTCATGTACCCAATCAACGCCTCGTTTAGATTAGCCGTGGACAAGCTTTAATCGTCTCCAACACACACCGAACCACCATCCTCATTCACCACAATTGGAACCTACCCTTGGGACCCGGTGAATTCCGACTAACCAAGACTGAGTCGGGAGGAAGGGGAGTATGGGAGTATGCGCACTACACATTTTCCGAAGGTCGTACAATCTACGACCTTTGTGAGATTGAGTCAGACTATGCCCTCTCGCTTAGCGACGGTCCAGAGGAGTTTTCTCTCGAGCCATCTTCCGAGGGTATACCATTCTACCGGGGTCTCCTAATGCCTCGTATGCGTCTGACGATTATTCGTATTAGACCCCCTCCCGGAGTTGGTAGTGTGTGTGTTGGTTGTATATGTGCGGGTCGGGTAGGTGAGTCTTTATGAGTCTATAATTGCGTGTCCTTAGGTTATTTTCGGTTCTTGTTCCGTTATCATTATCATTATCATTGTGATTGAATTATCTCTAACAAAACTTTGCAAGTTGTCCCATTGTTCGACTGTTGCGGCCAAAGCTGCCTTAGTATTGATCCCGGTCTTCAGGCGATGTGATTACGTCATTGACCATTTGAAAATCCAAATTCTTTTCATTTTTCTCAAATTTTTCTCAATCCGGGCTAGGTGACATGATTACACCTATGCCCATTTTTCACCTATTCGTTCTTTTAATTTCTCTTCTTTTTCGATCTTCCTCTACTTGTCCATTGAGGACAATATACAGTTTTAGTGTGTGTGTGTGTGGGGGGGGGGGGGGGGGGGGGGATCTACTATCTTTTATTTTTCAAAAATCTTTCAATAAACCATAAAAATTTGAATAATCCTAAAAACCAAAAACATTTTCCTTTTCTTTTCCCTTTTTCTTTTCTCGTTTTCGTTACGTTTTCGTGTCCTTTGTATAGTCTTGTTCTCCATTCTTGCAGAATAACCACCACCCTGATAGCACAAGATGAGGAGATTATGGAAGCAACCCGCTAGGTGACTTTCTTGCTTTTCGCTTTCTTCTTTACTCTTGTAGAGGAGTTAGGTTGTTGCTATTGGGAGGCTCTCGAAGAGATGAGCATTTTGAGTGTTGTGGTTGACTTTGTGTGCTTGATTGACGATGGAGTATGGAGTGCACGACTTTACCTGTGTTTTCTTTTATTTATCTTTTCCTTTTCTTGCGCTCTCTTGCCTTTGTATAGTGTGTTTAGGATTAATTTTTTTTCGAAAACCAATTAAAAACTTATTACAAGAGTTTACATTCCATTGTAGATAACCAATTTTAGATTTTGGACCTTATTATAGTAGAATGACTCTAAATCAATGAACTTGTTGATCCTTTAGCTTGAGTCCACCTTTTCTACTAGAGGTTTACTTCGGGGTTTGCATTTGACCACCTTGACCACCCATGGAGGAGTTAGGCCTTGGTTTCCGCATCCCGTTTTCTAGGTGATCTTGCTCGAATGAACATTGCACCTTTGGTCCAATTTCTTCCGCCTTTTTGTGGGTTATCTGGGAATGGCGCGCGTTCTCAGTTACCTATTTTTCCTCCACCTATACATCACCACAATATGTTTACACAAAAATAACCTCCAAACTTTGTTTCGAACCACATCAAAAAGCCAAAAAGGGCAAACTGAAGCAAGAGAAAATGGCACAAAAACATGAAAACCAAAGGAGAGAAAAGGATCTTCAAATCAAAATCGTATCATCAAAAAAACATCTCCTTAAAAAAAAGCCCTTTGATCGATTCGTCGTCGTGAAGTGCCTTCTAGAGGACTGAGTCCCGAGGAAGGAAGATGACGGTGATTAGTCGAACCACCACAAAATTGTAAACATTCCACTTTTTGTTTGGGCTAATTTAGGAAATTTGAGTTTAGAATGACCCTCTTGGCTTAGCCAAAGAGAGCGGGACTGCACCTACCTACAGTGTCATACAAATCCATGGTTCACTTATTACATTCCGTTTAACACCCCGTTGTACCCCTTTAGAAGACTAGGAGGACCTAGCTAAGTCATCAACATCTTTGTTGCTTTATTGTCATACTATTAGGCTTTGGTCCTTGTCTATATGGGCGATTTATCTTGGAATGTTTACGATTGTTTTAGGTGAGTAATCGGTGTCTTCCCTGTCATCTCGAAGAGGGATTCAGTGTTTTATTTTTGCTTTAGATGCGTCTATTCTTTCGTGTTATTTGTTTTTTGTGTGTTTAGTCGCATCCACCATTTTGAGCAAGCCCCTACTTGCCTTGCATTGAAGTACCTTACCTATAGGTATTCCAAGGTGAGTTGAAGGGATGGAGCGGGCCCGTTAATTGCCCCGTATCAACTTAGCATAGTCTAGCTAGTAGTATAAGTATGTAATTTCTTTTTGGGTCTTTGCTCGAGGACGAGCAACGGTTTAGTGTGGGGGATTTGATGTGTGCTGAATTTAGACCGTTTTCCCTCCCATTTAGACTAGTTTTTCCCCCCGTTTTGCGAGATTAGAATGCGACTATTGCCTTATTCTGAGTCTTTCTTGCATTAGCGTCTCTCTCGTGCGTTTTACGTGTTTTTGGTAGTTTTTCTATCTATTTTGATAGGATTTGATGCCGAAAGCATGATCGAGCTTCCGCGAGCACAAGAGAGGGGAATACCGTCCAAGAGTAACACAGAAAACTTAAAGTTTAAAGTCATCCAATCAAACGATGAAGAGCGAGACCAAAAAAGAGGTCATGAAACCATCGGGTGAAGTTTCACCCGATGAGATACCACCGGGTAAAGTTTCCCCCGATGACAATTCGACCTCCCCGAAGATCTTCAGAAAGCTTTCACCACCGGGCAAAATGACCGAGCGAAACTTTCACCCATCGGGTGAAGTTTCGCCCGACGGTAAAGAGGCTCCAAAAACGCAAATTTGGAAGAAAGTTCACCGGGTGAAACCACCGGGTGAAGTTTCACCCGGCGGTATTGGCTCATGATTGGTTGATTTCGTACGGTGAAGTTTCACCATATGAAGACTCATTGGGTAAAAGTCTCACTAATGGAGCAAAAGTTGGATTTGGGCTTGAGTTTAAGGATCCATTAAGCAATTACTATATATATGGATAACCTAGTTATATATCTCCTTTACTTTTTTACTCTTGTTTATAAAGTTATGAATAAAGTTATAATTGGATTTCGCTTACAAACTTTAACATTATAAAGTTAGATAACTCTAGTTTATCTCCTTTACTTAAGTTACCTCTTGTTTATGTTCTTGTTTGATAATACTCAGTCTCATATCATGAACCTTTATTGTTATGCTTGTTTGGTGATGTGTGTTGTGGTTGTCATCTTGAGCATGCGTGAGTAAATTTTCTTGCTAGGGTTAGTAGGGGGATTGGGTGTTGATTAATGGGTTTTTAGGGTGAAAATTGGTGGTGTTTGGTGTCATTTACCTTACCTCCTATCATTATGCACATAACATGTTTGATGAAATGATTAGTAGACTTGTGATTGAGAAATTCATGTTTCTTTGTTTCCTCTTGTATGTTATTGCATGTTGGTTTGTTGGATATCATCATTATTAGCGAGAGCATAGTGTAGAGACTCATTTGGCCGTCTAAGTGCGAGAGCCCATGCGTAACCAAGGCTCTTGGATTTCACCAACACCCTTATTCCTCCTTGACCTCTTAGACACCCCTGAACCCGACCTAACCCTAGCTGCTCTATTGTTGATCATCAATTTTCATTTGCTTCACATTGTTTTATATTTTAGATTCTAGTTTAGTTACTACCCAAACCAATCACGAGTGTTACCTTAGGACTTAGTCTAGTACTTTGCATTCTCTAGTTTAGAATTCTCGTCCCTAAGGATCGACCCGACTTACCCTTGACTACATGTTTAGGATAGTTGGTTGTTTTTGCTGATAGGACAGACGACAAATCCTTCCATCACTGCGCCTCCAGCTCTTGACTCTTACCTCGAGTCCCCGACAGCTCGGACTCCATGCCAGACAGTCGGCCCTCCGAGCTCTTGAGTTTCTCTTTCAACTCCGAGGAGCACTTCTTCACCTGGACCAGCTCAGATTCCAACCTCGATGCCTCGCCCAGGGCTTTCTGTCCCTGCTCTTTTACCAGCCCGCTGATTGAGTCGAGCCTCCTCCACACCCCGCTCTCGCTCTGCCTGTTTGGATCGCGGGGCAGCGATGATCGAAGCATCCCTCTTAACCGCAGCCAGCCGGTCAGAAAGGGAGGTCCCCGGGAGAATAGTCAGCTTGTCATCTCTCATGCAATTAATGGCCCCCAGCTCGACAGAAGCCTGGAAGGCCATGGATCAACGGTAGAGGAGCTTGTGAGCCTGAGCACTCGCTTATGCCAGCACCTTTGGCAGCTTCATCCCGGGTAAGGGATGGGGAGTCCGAAAGAAGGGCGGAAGCATCAACACTGTCGAATGTGAAGTTATAGTCCCTATTTCTTTATCCCATCAGCGAGTCAGATGGGTTGGGGGCATGGCGCTTGGGCGCAGGCGTACTAACCTCAGCCTCCAAGTCAATTAACTACTCGGCTGTCATCGACTCCTTATCTTTTCTCTTCCTAATAAGGGGAGAGACCTGATCACCGGCCTCCTCGGCTGATGGTGTTTTGAGGACAACAGCACTTGAAGATTGGCCGGTAGCAGGAGGTGTCACGTACTACACCCCTCCTGGGGGCAGACCTGGCAACAAGAGCCGACTCTGGAGCACGATCAGCTGACCCCAAGGAGGAAACCTTCTCTTCCCAGGTGCTAGAGACTTCATGTAAGTCATGAGCTCCTCTTTCTTCTTATTCAAAGGAGTGGTGGGGCTAGAGGTGGAAGGCGAGAAGTGTTTCTTGAGTCCAAGGTTGCGCAGCTGTCGAGCAGTCCGCTCAGCACTGTAAGAATCTGCAAAAGTAAACCAGGCAAAATAAGCATACATACATGTCAGGGGAATAACGCAAACATAGGCAAGACCCCCAACTGCTACTTGGGGCACGCGAGGAGTTTAGCCCAGAGGAGTCAGGAACTCATCGGTCGCTATAAGCTCTGCTGGAGGGAGCCACTTTGCCGGGGCCACACTGTTCCCATACTTCACACACCTGCAAAGTGCCCCTATTTTCTTCTCATTAGGGGTCAATTTCACCTCCATCCCCTCCAGAGCACATCCAGGGTGGTACTCCTCATTCGTCTCCAGGTGGGTATGGATGTTATTTCGAAATTGGCGAGAAATTGACCATCCCCCTCACGTCCAATGTAGAGAAAGTTATCATCCCAGTGTTTGACGCTCGATAACACCGGCCAGACTGCGATGCATTCCTTCGGCGGATTGCAGACCGTGTCCTTCTCCCCATGCACAACGATTGAGTACTCCGGGCCGAGGTCGTAGTGATTATTAATAGCATCTGCGGCGTTGGCAAGAAGAATCTCATTGCGTGTTGCCGCCTCAGGATATTGGTGCAGGGGGGCTCTATACTTGACCTTATCACGACGGTAGAAGCCCTCAACCACTTTTTCCTTCGAAGGACCGGCCACAGAGACCGGAGCAGCCTTCAGGGTCTTTGAGTCCAAGTCCGAAACTGAGACGTCAAAGGAAGCGGGCTCAGGAGAGCTCGCTCCCCTACTTTCGTCAACAACCCGTTGCGCCGCAGACGCCGCCGAAGGTGGCGGGAGGGCGAGTAACACAGGCCCCTTCCCCGTCACCCCCCCCAAAACGTCGGAGGAGGATTCGGGGAACAGTAGCGATTTTCGGCAAGGTTGTGTCATTTTCTATCAAATCAGAAAAGAGCAGAAAGAAAGAGCGAAGAAGGTCAAGTTTCTAACCTATTTATGTCTCCAAAGTTGCCCAGGAAGGATGCTTGAACAACAGGGGTAAACGCGCTCTCTAGAAAGGAAGAAAATCAAGGAAAGAGATGAAGATGGGTAGGAATTTGTAAGAGTAAAGGGGGAAATGAATGTGGTAAGGGAGTATATATAGAGGAAGGAGGCAAAAAGCCCCCCCCCCCCCCTCCCCACCACCACCTGAGCATCCCTGTGACATCCCTACACGTGTCACTCTCCAAACTAACCTACTCACCACATCCCAAGGTGTTGAAATTTGAAAAGGCAAAAACCTGAAGAGTCATCTTACGTCATTCAAAATAAGCACAGAAAAAGAGAAATCAAAGGCAAAATGATTATCTTTCCATTGATAAAAGACCCCTAAGGGTCGGAGTACAAGACTGTCGCATGTGCAAAATAAATCAAATAAGCTAAGTCATGTCTTGGGCGCGGCTCGACTAGGAGGAAGACAAAAGAAACCTCAATCCTCAACCCTTCTCCTCCCCTCATCAGAGTCCGGGAGAGGATGCTCTCTGGGGCTGCCTTGATCTTCACCATCAGACCCCCATTTCTAGTCGTCGGGGATATCCATCGGGTCGTACACTCCCTCTTTATCACTCTAATCCTCCACATCCTCCGCCATGTCATCCCCATCTCCACCGTCGTCCGAGGCATTGTTGCCATCATCATCTCAACCATCACCAAGCTCGACATGCTTAACGCCCTGGCGATAGTCAGGGTCGTCCCTCATCTCCCTGAAAAAGGCCAGCAGTTCATTCACCTCCGCATGAGTGACACTACTAAAAACAGAGGAAATTGCGGCGGACAAATTGCGTCGGATGAAATACCCGACGCAAGTATTTGGGGTGCGTTGGATTGCGTCGGATAACCCGACCCTAGTTTTTTACGTCGGACTAAACGATGCAATCCGACACCATGGAACAGGCGCCGACTAGGGTATCCAAGCACGTCCTCATAACTCCCTTTCTTAGCCTCAGGGCTAAGTTTTTGGGAATATATCTCCAAACATGTCGTAAAGCCCGAGAAGGTCCTCATCGGACCTGGGGGCTGCAAACCACAATGATGCAAGTATAAACAAACAATACGAGTACAAATCGAAGTCAAATACGAGTCAATAAATAAATAATCGCAGTAATCACCTTGCCGTTTACGGTACGGTTAGACATGTGTAAGTCTGGACGGAGCAACAACTGCCGACCGTCCCAACCTCAAGCCCGAACGAGATTCACATAAGCGGCCTCCTCAGCCTCGTCAGCGGGCTTAGAGACTTTCCTTCTCCTATGAACCGTAACAGGCGAGACACACCTCGTGACTTGGTCGAACTTAGCTTTATTCACCGCACCGGGCTCAAGTCGAGACGAAGGAGCACTCCGACGCCTCTTAAGGCCCACCCGGAGAGTCATGGAACTCGAACCGGTAGCCATCAGGGACCTCATCGGGACGTCCCGTACCATCTCCAGCTGAAAATAAAAGCAAACATTGCACTTCGGGTCAGGTTAAAACAACCCAAACAAGTCAAAATAAACTCAAAATTTTGGAGCAAGGTATCAAAATTCTGAAAAGCCTACTAGCACCTATTTTCTACCCCGGTCGCAATAAAAGTGGTTTTGGGAAAATCCGGCATCATTACATTCTCATTTGGTCCCTCGTAAGCATCACAAACTTAGACAAAGTGCCCTAGAGTGCATTCCGGGTCACGAAAATCGAAATACAAGCTACCCACAACGTCACAAGCAAGAATCTAGCAAGTTTACAATAGTCAAGTATGGGAACAATCGGGAAATCCGTCTCTGAACACTAGCATTTCGATTTCAACCCATGGAAGGTCATTAAAGTACCTTCAAGCTTCACTTCAAGCAAATACTACACCTACAAGTTCTATACTACCCTAATTTGAAAAGGAAACCAAGAACAAGCATAAAAACCTAGGAAAAACAAAACACTCAAACCGATTTCTAGAGTTTAAGCAAATTCAACCCAAAAAATTGCACCAACCAAGTACAAATCGAACATAGGTGAGAAAGAAACACTTACCCGAGGTCGACATAATCAAGTATAGTGGAAATCGAGTTTGAAATCGGTTGATCGAGTCGAGAACTTGAGTTTGGGGCGATGAGAGTTGTGCGTCTGAGTTTTCGTGTGAATAAGCTTTCACCGCCTTCCATCATTCACGACTTTAAACAAGTCCGGAAAACAAAATCTAGGACGCCTTAGAGCAAGCGCCCAACTTCTGGGGCTCAGGAGTCCAGGCGCCTCAGTTTTGGGTCGCTGGAAGGGGAGCGCCTAACCTTTCAACTTAAGGCAGAGTCGGGTTAATCTGGGCACAGTTCTCAATGCTCGAGAAGACATACATTCGTACACTAGCCAAAGAAGCAATGACAATCCCATTTACTTCCCCCCAACGGAATGATTAAGTCAATTTACCCCTCCCCAGCAGGATAAGCAAGACGTACGAAATCCCTAGCCGATATAGCATACCAACTATGCTATCCCCTCCAACAGGCACAACCCGTTATGCGAACCAGTGTAAACCCCCTACGGCACTCATCAAATCCAAATATCAAGTCCAAGTAGTGAATCCTTCAGCAAAGCCCCTGGCAAATCCTCAATCCAAAGCAATCAAACCTATATCCTCAGCGGGAGATCACGAACCACAAACCAAGTACAAGAGAGAAAGAAGCAATACAAATACAATCACATACTCACCAAGAGTTTGTGTGACGATACCAGAAAAAATCGAGATGTAAATACAATTACCAAAATTTATACAACCACTCGTCAAAATGCAAAGTCCGGAAACAGATAGGGAATCTGTTCGAAAGAATACAATATACAAAGGCAAGAGATAGTCAGAATCTATCTCAAAGAGTACAATATGCAAAAGTCCATGAACAAGGATCCGTTTCAAAGAATACAATATACAAAGTCCAGAGATATTCAGAATCAATCTCAAAGAGTACAATGTGTAAAAGTCCAGGAACAAGAATCTGTTCTAAAGAATACAATATACAAAGTCCAGAGATAGTCAGAATCTATCTCAAAGAATACAATATGCATGTCCGCAGATATTCGAAATCTATCTCAAAGAATACAATATGCAAAGGCCAGAGATAGTCATAATATATCTCAAAGAATACAATATGCAAAGGCCGGAGATAGTCAGAATCTATCTCAAAGAGTACAATATGCAAAAGTCCAGGAACAAAGATCCGTTCCAAATAATACAATATATAAGGCCAGAGATAGTCAAAATCTATCTAAAAGAGTACAATATGCAAAAGTCCAGGAACAAAGATCCGTTCCAAAGAATACAAAATTCAAGTCCAGGGATAGTCAGAATCTATCTCTAAGAATACAATATGCAAAGGTCCAGGAACAAAGATCCGTTCCAAAGATTACAATATGCAAGTCCAGGGATAGTTAGAATTTATCTCAAAGAAAACAATATGCAAAGTACAGGAATAGATCTATTCCAAGGAGTCCAAGTATGTAAACTCCAGGAATAGACTCAAACATGGGGCCTATTCCAAAGAACGAAGCGTTAATCAACTACAATAACCCTACAAACTCAAATCAAGGCAAGCAAATCAAGATTAAAACTTCAATAAGCAATCACAAACGAGGAGGTCAGGTATGATTTCTAAACCTTGGCTGACAAGCCTTGGTACGTAGTCCAACGGACTTAAAACGACCCGAGCGGACAGCCACCAGGTCGTAATCCTCGATTGACCTTGGCGGCTATACTTTGACTTTCACTTTGTCCAAGCCTCAGTCAAAGTGGGGGCTTCTGTAGACACCCAGATTTGGACCTGATGGCTGCAAAAGTATCTGATAAACACCCGATGATGATCGGACTGCAACACGACACAATATTACGATATTTTAGACGATTTTTCTATAGAACGAATCAAATAATTACTCGAAAAATTAATTTTAGAAACTTTTGTATTTTGTTTTTATTTTACATTTTTCACTTTCTTCAAGTAATCAAATAATATTGTTAATATATTTTCAGCGGTTGTAAAATTAATTAATATGATTACATTTTGTAGTTTTTTAAAATGTTAATCTATTATTCTATATATATATATATATATATATAAAAGGTAAATATATTAAAATAAATAATTAATAATTAAAATTTTCAAAAAATAATACTCCATTGCAAAACTAATTAAAAAATTTGAAAAGGTAAATAATATGATTACTAAACATATTAAACATATGATTAGTGTGTGTATGTGTGTGTGTGTATTAGAAGAGGGATCAAGTGAGTCCACTTATCAAATTTGAGTCCGTGAGTCCTCACCTCAACCCTTAGATTATAGGTAGATTAATGGGTATGATTTGTTTTGTTAATTAAGGAAATAACTAACAAATCTTGGTAAATATATCAATTCTCTCTCCCCTCCTTAATTATATCAACACAAATTTTCTCTCTCCTATCCAATTTTTAACTGCCTCTTCCTTTCACACAACAAGTTTATTTAAAATTAAGTTTTTTTTCATCTTCAGCAAAAAATCATCCGTTCCCTACTGCCATTGTACGTACGTTACTATGTTACTGCCATAACCCATAAAATATGTTAATGTAACTCATACGATGTGTTACTCTAATTCATGAACTGTGTTACTTTAACTCATAAAATATGTTACGTTGCATAGTCTCTTGCAAAAATTGTTACTCTAACTCATACAATGTGTTAATCTAATTCATGAAATGTGTTACTTTAACTCATAAAATCTGTTACATTGCATAATAGTCTCTTGTAAAAACAGGAGTTCCAATTAACAAAAAGAATAATGTTTGTTTTTATTAAGATACTCCAAAACAAAAAGTGCTACAGGATTCCAACTAAATCAACTCTATTACAATTCCAATGTTTCACACTTGTTACTCATAATCTGTGTTACTGTAACTCATTAAGTATGTTACTCTAACGAATAATGTGGGCTACTCTAACGAATAATGTAGGCTACTCTAACAATATAATGTCCTACTTAGAATTCTGCTTCTTCTTCATCCTTCTCGTCCTCTTCGTCTTCTTCTTTTTCTTCTTCTTCATCATCATCTCAGACCATCTCAGAAGCTTTGATTTAATCTCACCACTGCATAATGGAGGAAACTTTCACCCACATCCCTACATCATTCATGTGCTTTTGCGTTTACTGAAAAACAATAACAGTGGCAATAAACGTGGCGAAAAAAAAACAATCAAAACTTGAAATATGGATTAACAGATAACAAGAATTAAAGTAACACATGAAGTGCATTGAAGTAACATTGAATTAAATTAACCCTTATCATAATTGAGTCTGTGAGTCCTCATCTCAACCCTTAAATTAGTGATAGATTAATGGTTAAGATTGTTTTGTCAATTAAGGAAATAACTAACTAAATCGTTAGATCAGCTCTTAATCTAATGGTCCAGATATGGGTCTAAGGAGTTACCCTTTTTCACCGGAACCCTTCTCTATATATATATATATATATATACGTATATATATATATATATATATATATATATATATATACGTGTATATATATACGTATATATACACGTATATATATACACGTATATATATATACACGTGTTCCGGTTACGGAAACAATTAACCCGGCTTTCGATCCGGGCAGAGTAATCGGGTTGTCGGTGAACTATTGATCGTCTGATTTCCTTAAACCTCTCCTTTGTCCCGCTCCCTCGATCGGACCTTCCCGGCGGAGTTGGCCTGCTCCCTGCACAATGAACGCACAGGGCCTCGGAGGTTGTCCGAGGGAACCCTCTCCGATGCCTAAGTTAGTCCGTGGAATGCCTTGATGAACCTAGCTCGTGAGGAACTAGGTGGCTTTTTTAGGAGTGAGAGTCTAGAGAGAGAAAATCCAACCCCTCTCTTGTGGGAAAAGGGTTGAGTATTTATACCTTCCCACAAGAAAGAGAAGTGGGAGAGGAATGGATGGATAAGGAAGTGACAAGTGGCGGCTTCTCATCCACCCATTCCTAATTACCTTAGGCGAAATGACGGGAGGGCCCCTGGGGGTCCTGACCCTGTCGACCAGGGACTCCCCCAGGGCAGGCGGACTTCGTGCCGTGGCCGCTTGGCTCCAGCAGGCTGTGTTGGCTTGCGGTCTCAGTGGCCGACTGCTATCCTTAGCGTTTTATGCTTCTGTTTTAGTTTCTTGCCAGGGACTGGCCTTTTGAGCTTGATAGGGATCCTCCTGGGGCCTGCCCAGCAGGCGATTATTTGACAGGCTGCCGACCCCAATCAATTGTCCTTCGTCAGTAGGAGGAAAGTAAGGCTTTTCTTCTACTGGCGATTCTTGCTTGGAGGGCGGTTGACTTATTTCCATGTCTGCTACTGCTTTTAATGCCTCGTGCCTTCCCAAGGAATGAAGCGCAGCTCACGTCAGGTATACAAAGAGTCGAGGATGCTTTTGCAATGATTACACTTCTTCTCTAGGTGGATTTTTGGGAACCGTGAAGGGTTCCTGATTGGTGGTTCTCCTTCCAGGGTGGTTAGAAATTCATTAATGCCGTGTTTTCTCCGGTATAAAATCCTAGCTTTCTTCATCATTTCTGCTTTAGTCCATCTTCAATCTTTTCACTTTCTTTGTCTTAATCATGGTTTGGATCAAAAAATTCGTAACTCGCCGTGGAGCTCGCCATGTTACTTTCCTCTTTAGAGGATTTTGGAGACTTCGGTACGCTCGAGCTGCTTATCGAGCTGTTCACTGTAGCCGTCTTTCACGGCTTCGTTCTCGTCGGAGTGGCAGGAAGGTCCCCTCTAGGTTGAGCAAACGTCTCAAGAGATCCTCACCCCTTGCTTCTCCCAGATTCAGGCGTTGCCCTCAGGGAGGGAGCTGCTTTGACAGGGGATGCCACGAATGCTTCCCGTGGCTGCACCCTGAGCAGTTTAACCCTAACTCTTCTGATACCGACTCCTCCCTGGCGTCGGGCCCCTCCTCGCCCGTGAGGAGGACAGGTTGTCGCACCTGCGACGAATCCCAGACCGTTCCCTTTGGCAGGGACTGGGAGGATAGCAGCCGTGACTTCGATGATAGCGAGGGTCTTGGTTGCCTGAGCGACAAGGGTGGAGACGGAGCTCCTGACGATCCTTTCAAGGATTCCCCAGACTGGGACTGGGGCTCGGATTTCGGGAGCCCAGGCAGTCCTGGGGATCATTCCCCAGACTTGGATGACGATTAGGCCTGCGTAGCAGGGTGTTTGATTTTGTCAGGCCGGAATTTTTTGGGCCTTATGTATTTTCTTTTCGTACTCGGTTTAAGATGTAATTTTCCCCCTTTGGCTAATGAAATGAAAGTTAATCAGCTTCGCCTTTTTTTTTTTGAATGCGGGGGTGACGTCGTCGGTCGATCTTTTCCTCTGCCATTTTAGTCTTTCGAGGCCCTTCTTGGGAAGGGGTGAACAGCCCGTGTTCAGTGCGCGACACGTGGATGACAGTTGAGGGTCTTGTCAGGGAAGTCGCCTCTTGGGCTTCTTGGGCTTTATATAAACCCTTCTCCCCCTTCATTTTCTTCTTTTACTTTTCCTGAGACTTCAAACCCCTTACACTCTTGAATTACTTTTGTCGCTGGGCATTCTTCGAGGAGCAAGGAGTACCCTCCGTCACTGTTTTCCGGCGACTTTATCGGCGTCTTTAGGTTAGAACTTCTTTAAACCTTTTTCCACCTCTTTTTTCCCTTCCATAGCCAATATGTCGCGAGTTCGTCCCCTTTCTTTTAATTCTTTGCTCGGGGGAACTGGGGGCGGCGACGGTGGCCGGCGTGACATAGCTTCTTCCTCCGGGGTCGGCCCTAGGGAGGAAGATGATCATCACAGGGGGGAGGGTGCTGAATCACCCGAACCAGCTCCCTTTGATGTAGTCGACTCCGATGACGAGGCACTGGAGGTGGACCCTTCCAGGGTTGCCGGCCCCCTCATCCGCAGGGAGAGGGGGAGGACCTATTACTTGGACAAGAAAAAGTATGTGATCCCCCTAAAGACCTACCCTGAGGCCAAGAATAGGGACCTGATTTTGGAGAGTAATGCTGCTAAGGCCATTGAACAAATTTTATAATTTCGGGGAAGGGTACACGGTCATAATCCCGGGGGAAAAGGACAGAGTATGCTGTCCTCCAGAAGGGTGTGTGGCCGTTTATCACAAGGCCTTGGAATTTGGCCTGCGATTCCCACTGCATTCTTTCCTGGAGGAAACCTTCAGGAGGATGAACGTCGCTATCGCCCAGCTGACTGCAACTTCCATTAGATCTTTAGTAGCTTACACCTGGACCTGCCTTTTCCATGGCGAGGGGCCTTATATTGACGCCCTTCGTTTTATGGTCGGTCTTCGAATGGTGTCTTCGTCCGGGGGGGATGGCTCCCCTGGTTATTGGTCTCTGCAGAGGCAGAAAAAGTATGCCTTGGTCTGGCCGGCTCTGAGCAGCCTGAAAGACTGGAAAAATAACTTTATATACGTCCATAGCGCGTCAGGGTGGAAGATTCCTAGACATTTTAGGAATCATGTCCACACCCGTATGGAGACGCGCGAGGAGTACCATCCAGGCGTCGGGGGGAAGGCTCTGGAGGTCAAGCTGAGCGAGAAAGAGGAGATTTTGATTAAAAAGTTTGAGATTGTGGTGGATAAACATGGGAACTTTGGCCCAGCATTTTGGCTCCCTCACGCGGAGCTCATTACGACAGACGAGTATTTGCTTCCCTTGGGCCTGATTCCTGGCCTTGAAGGTAGTTCTAGGGAGTTTTTGTTGTTACGATTTTCCAGAGACTTTATTTCTCCCTGTTTTTTAGATGACCGCCTTTCCCTTTCTGCAGATTCCTACACTTGGCGCTGGACAAAGAAGCAAGTCAGGAGATTGGGCCTGAGTGAGGAATTAGTCGTTCTTTCAAAGCGTCCCTCTCTCCCTGCGAATTTCAGGAAAGGGAGCAAAGCCTTGATGAAGCTTGTAAAAGACTTTGCTGCTGGTCGAAGATTGCCTCTTCCTCCCCGGCTGCCTTCGTCGAAGCCGGCGACTCCTACCCCCAGCATCCATGAGGGGGAGGCTGAGGTTACTTTTGGAGCTACGCCCTCCCCTGGTCAGAAGCAGGGTGCTTCTCCGGCTGGACCTCGGGCTTCGCAGGGAACGCAGCCTGGGAATTCCGAGGGAACTGGGGAAAGTGTTCCCTTGGAGTTGAGGAGGAAAAGAGACAGGGAACCTCCTAGTGCCGACGTGGTGGATCTGGAGGCGGATGTTGCCACCCCTGAGGCGAAGCGCCCTGCCCGTGAGCCTCCAAGTACCCCCTTCCCGGAGGAAAATGCAGAGTTCCACTACACGGCTGGTGACAGCGTGGACGTGTCAGGCCTGCTTTCTGATTCCGGAGCCGTCTTGGCTGACCGCCTCACCAAAACTGTGACTTCAACTTCTCATCAAGTGCTTCAGTACATCCAGCGCACCTCCAAGGTTCTGCTGGCGTCTTCCGAGCTGGCGGCTCTCAGCCGCCTTAGTGATGAGGAGCTGACGATCACACCCGGGGCTCCTCCTCCTGACCGCCTGGCCATGGTAGAGAGGGATATCTCCTTGATAAGCTCTTTGAAGGACAAGCTGGCAAGGCAAGACGACGAGTTAGAGGAGGCAAAGAAGCAGGCTGGTCAGTGGAGGCTGCAGGGAGAGATGGCTGTGAAGGAAGTTGCCAAGCTGGAGACTGATCTGAAGGAGAGCCGCCTGTCGTTGGACCGAGCTAATCTCTCTTTGGCTGAGATGGGGCACTTAAAGGGGAGAGTGACTGACTTGGAGGAGCAACTGTCAAGAGCTAAGTCAACTTTTGAACAGGCTAAAGGGGAATGGACGAAGGAGAAAGAGACCCTGGCTGAGGAGGCTGAAGCTGCAGTGGATGCCAGCTTCGCGAGCGGTGCCAACTCCTCTCTGGAGTTGGTGATGGAGGTGATAGGGGAGATGTTCCCTACCTTTGATGAGGACACCTTCCGGAGTCTTTATACCGCCAAGAATGAAGCTCGGGCGGCCAATCAGCCTGAGGCAGATGCCGACGCTCGCCAGGATGCTATGTGACGTCTTTTCTTTATAATAGTTCTTATCCTTCTGTGTTGAGCCAGTGTTATGGCCAGCTTGCTTGTAATATTTGCCACTTTGGTTTCTTCTCTTTAACTTTGTAAAGACCTTCTACCCTTCACGGGTCCTGTTTGTGGAATATTTCTCTTTGCTTTTTATGATGAGTTTTGATTTAGGATTCGGGGAATCTTTCCTTGACGTTAATCGCGCCTGGCACAGCTTGTCCTTGGCTTTTGTTCAAAGTCTGGGAGGTCTGCCCCCTGCCTGCCTAGAGGTAATTCGGGGGGCTGTTTGCGTTTTTTTTAATACAAGGTTGGAGGGCCTGCCCCCAGTCCTTGTTGATCTGGCCTGTCCCTGGCTTTTGTTCAAAGTCCAGGGGGCCTGCCCCCTGCCTGCCCAGAGGTAAGTAGGGAGGCTTTTTTGTGTTTTTTATACAAGGTTGGGGGGCTTGCCTCCGGGCCTTGTTGATCTGGCCTGTCCCTGGCTTTTGTTCAAAGTCCAGGGGGCCTGCCCCCTGCCTGCCCAGAGGTAAGCAGGGAGGCTTTTGCGTTTTTTATACAAGGTTGGAGGGCCTGCCCCCAGTCCTTGTTGATCTGGCCTGTCCCTGGCTTTTGTTCAAAGTCCAGGGGGCCTGCCCCCTGCCTGCCCAGAGATAAGCAGGGAGGCTTTTGCGTTTTTTATACAAGGTTGGAGGGCCTGCCCCCAGTCCTTGTTGCTCTGGCCTGTCCCTGGCTTTTGTTCAAAGTCCAGGGGGCCTGCCCCCTGCCTGCCCAGAGGTAAGCAGGGAGGCTTTTACGTTTTTTATACAAGGTTGGAGGGCCTGCCCCCAGTCCTTGTTGATCTAGCTTGTCCCTGGCTTTTGTTCAAAGTCCAGGGGGCCTGCCCCCTGCCTGCCCAGAGGTAAGCAGGGTGGCTCGGATTTTTTGTTGGGGGGTCCATTTTTCCTAACTTTGGCAACAGGGGGGCCTCCCCCTATTGCCCCCTGCTCGTTTGTGTGTGAAAAACGCGAGTGTGAACAAGCAACGAGTATAAATCTTAATCTTCTCATTTCTTTTACGAAACTTTTAACATTAGGGTGGTCGGAGCCGTCGACATTCTTTGACCGTCCTCCGCCATTGTTTTTAGCAAAAAATAAAAACTATCTTTAGCCCTGGTTCAGACATAATATTTCTTCAGGGTGTCCGCATTCCAGTGAGCGTGCAATTCTTGCCCTTCAAGGTTGGCGATTTTATATGTGCCTGGTCCCAGGATTTGAGTCACTTGGTATGGACCTTCCCAGTTGGCACTTAGCTTTCCATGGTACCTTGATTTTCCAACCGCCTGCGTTTTTCTAAGAACCAGATCACCCATCTGGAAGTTTCTCTGGCGCACTCTGCTGTTGAAGGCTTTCCTCATTCGTTGCTGGTAGGCAACGATGTTGGTACTGGCCTCCTCCCTTATTTCATTGACCAGATCCAAGGTCTCAACCATTGCAGCTTCATTCTCAGTTTGGTTGTATTGCAGGGAGCGTAGAGATGGGATCCTTGCCTCAATAGGTAATAGAGCCTCTGCTCCATATACTAGACCGAACGGGGTTTGGCCTGTAGACTCTTTTCGGGTGGTCCTGATTGACCAGAGCATGCTGGGAAGCTCGTCATCCCACCTACCCTTGAGGTCATCTACCATTTTCTTCAGACCATTTAGGATTTGCTTGTTGGCTGCCTCTGTCTGTCCGTTGGTTTGAGGATGACAGACGGTCGAGTAGGCAACTGCGATGTTGTGGCTTTCTAGCCAGATTCTCAGGGGATCATTGTCAAACTGCCTGCCATGATCAAATACCATCATTTTTGGTAGGCCAAATCTGGTGATAACATTTCGCCAGATCGCCTTTCTGACTGCCGGCTCGGTAATATTGGGCACTGCTTCAGCTTCTATCCATTTGGTGAAGTAGTCTATGGCAACAATTAGGAATTTCCTGCCCCCAGTGGCCACCGTGAACGGTCCTAGTATGTCCATCCCCCATTGAGCGAAGGGGATGGGGGATAGGATTGGCCTGAGTTCCTGGGCCGGGGCATGGATTGACGGGGCAAAGAGTTGGCACTTTCTGCACTTCTGGGTCAGGCTCTTGGCATCTGCCAGCATGGTAGGCCAGTAGTAGCCTGCTCTTAGGGCTTTGTGGGCCAGCGATCTCCCTCCGATGTGATGTCCACAAATACCTGAATGGATATCGTCCAATACTTCAGCAGCCTGGTCTGCCCGTAGGCATTTGAGCAGAGGGTAAGTAAAGGATTTCTTATAGAGTTCTTCACCAATGATTATGAACCAGGTTGGTTTAGCCTGTACCTTTCTCTTTTGAATTGTGTTTGATGGTAGGATACCATGTTTTTTGAATTGGATGAAGGGGGTCATCCAACTTTCCGGCCCTTCCTCAACGGTGCTAATCGCCTGATAGGCGCTGGTAGATTTTTCGTGCAAAACATCAACCCATACCGACCTCCGTATGTCTTGTAGACTGGAGCTGGCCAGCTTTGACAGAGCGTCGGCTCGGTTGTTCTGAGACCGAGGTATTTGCTGGATTTCATAGGATTTTAGACCTGACAGCTCCTGTTTTACTTTCTCAAGGTAGGTGGCCATGGTCTGATCTCTGGCCTCATATTCTCCGTTAATTTGATTGGCAATGAGCTGAGAGTCAGTAGCTAGTGTAACTCGCTCTGCCCCTGCAGCCTTAGCCAATTTTATCCCTGTGATTACAGCCTCATATTCCGCCTCATTGTTTGACGCCGGGAAAGTGAACCTGAGCGCATGCTCAAAATCCACCCCCTCGGGGCTGGTTAATACGACGCCTGCGCCTGCACCGTTTGCCGTTGAGGACCCATCAGTGTGTACGATCCACTCCTCAGCAGGGGGCTCCTCTTCCCCTGAATGGGAGCATTCAGCCAAAAAATCGGCCAAGGCTTGGGCTTTGATGGCTGTTCTTGGCTGGTAAGATATCCCCAGCCCACTTAGCTCAATCGCCCATTTCAGCAGTCTCCCTGATTTCTCAAACTTTTCCAACACTTTCTCCAGTGGTTGGTCGGTGAGGACCACGACAGGATGTGCGTCAAAGTAGGGTCTGAGTTTTCTGGCCGCTATGATGACTGCGTAGGCGGCCTTTTCTATCAGGGGGTAATTTCTTTCGGCTGTCCCCAGGGCGTGACTCACAAAGTAAATAGGTTGCTGTGAGTTTGCTTCCTCCCTTAGGATGACAGCGCTTACTGTCGTGTTCGTGACGGCGATGTATAGATATAGCTTTTCTCCGGCTACCGGTCTTGCCAGGGTAGGGAGCTTTTTCAGGTGATCCTTTAATTGCTCGAAGGCTTTCTTCTGTTCGTCTTCCCATTTGAGCTGTTTGTTGCCTTTTAATATTTTGAAGAAAGGGGTGGACTTGTCTGCTGATCTGGCGATGAACCGAGCCAGGGCGGCCATTCTGCCTGTGAGCCTCTGAATGTCCCTGATGGTTTTAGGCTCCGGGAGATCTAGGACCGCCTGAATTTTCTCAGGGTTGGCGTCTATTCCCCTGGAGCTGACCAAAAAACCTACGAATTTCCCGGATCGGACCCGGAATGTGCATTTTTTCGGGTTCAGCTTCATTTTGTATGACCGCAGGGAAGTGAAGGTCTCTTGAAGGTCTGTCAGATGTTCCTTGTCCCCCTTACTTTTGACGATCGCATCGTCAACATAGGCTTCTAAGTTTCTTCCCTTTTGGCTTTCGAAAACCCTGTCTACCAACCGCTGATAGGTGGCGCCTGCATTTTTCAGCCCAAATGGCATCATCTTGTACATGTAGGTGCCATGGCTGGTTATGAAGGCGCACCTCACTCTGTCTGGTTGCCAGAGGTAAACTTGGTGGTACCCTGAGAAAGCATCCAGAAAACTCAGCGTGGTGTATCCACTAGTGGCGTCCACTAGCTGATTTATTCTAGGCAGAGGGTAACAGTCCTTAGGGCAGGCTTTGTTGAGGTTGGTAAAATCTACGCACATTCTCCATGCGCCTGATGATTTTTTCACCATGACAATGTTTGCCAGCCATTCAGGGTAATCACAGACTTCGATGAAGTCTGCCTTCAGAAGTTTGTCTATTTCCTCTTTTATTGCCGCATCTTTTTCTACGGACATGTTTCTTTTCTTCTGCTTCACAGGGCGAGCCTCCGGATTAATGTTCAGCTTGTGAACAATAAAGGCCGGGTCGACCCCTGGCATCTCGTCTGCAGAGTAGGCGAATACGTCCCTATTCTCTCTTAGGACTGTTATTAGTTCTTTTTGATAGGACTCCTCCAGGTCGGCCTCTATGAGGACCTGCCTCCCTGGCTCTAAGTCCACTAGCATGCTCTCCCCTTCGGGCTCCAGGCGGACTGGCTCTCGCTGGTCAGTCGGAATCCCACCTTCCCTGCTAGGAGAGCACTGGGCTTTTCTCTTTCCTTTTCTTTCTGTCTCATGGGCCTGCAGGGCCACGGAATAGCAGTGTCTGGCCGACTCCTGATCCCCATGGACCTTCCCTTCCATGCCAAAGTCTGTTACACAGGCTATGGTGAGGGCCCTAATTGATACCGCATCTTCTATTTCCTCCAGGGTGGCTCGGCCTATCAGGGCGTTGTACGCGGATTTGGCGTCCACCACGACAAATGACGCCCTGATGTTTCTTGCTGAGGTCCCCTCCCCAAATGTAACAGGCAGGTCGATAACTCCCATGGGTAGCATGCCTGCTCCATTGAACCCGTACAAAGATCCGGGGGCTGGCTTCAGGTGCCTTCTTTCAAGGTTCATCTTCTCAAAAGCATCTTTGTACAAGAGATTTGTGTAGGCGCCAGTATCCACCATACACCTCTTGACAATATGATTGCTGATTTCCAGGGTTAAGACCAGAGGGTCACTATGTGGGTACACGACTCTCCCTGCATCCTCAGGTGTGATGCTTAGGGTAGTGCCCCTTGGGCTGCTTGCTTTTTCGGCGTAGCAGATTTGGTTCCTTAGTTCGCGGATCTGCCTTTTCTGGCTGCGCCTGCTGGTCCGCCCCTCTGCATCCCCGGAAACTACATGGATGACCATGCGATTTTGGGCTGACCCCTCAGGTTTGTCTGCTACCTTTTTCTGGGGTTTGTTTCTTGGTGCATAGTTACTCAGCCAGCCGTTTCTTATTAGTTTTTCAATTTCGTCTTTTAAGTGGCGACATTCCTCTGTGGTATGGCCTATGCAGTCATGGAACGTGCAGAATTTTTGGGGTCTCCCTTTGGGCTGCGAGGCTTGTTTGGACGGGACCATTTTGCTGTTTCTTTTTCTAACTCGAAGATTTCTGCTCTCGGCCTATTGAGGGCCGTGTAGCTGTCGAATCTTGGTTGGTATGCGGTACGTTCTTTTTTGGGAGTGTCTCCCTCCTCTCTCTGCTTGCCCAGCTCACTTCTGCCACGCCCACCCTGCGGTCCTCCCTGCGGCTTTGTTTGGCCTGCAGGGGTATCCGACAGGCTGTGGAACTCTTCCTGCAGAATGAATCCTTCAGCAATTTTCCTGGCCATGGCCAAGGTTTCTGGCTGGGCCCTGATCATCTGATTTTTCATTTCTCCTGGAAGCAGGGAGATTGTCAGGGCGTAGGCAGCGGTGGAATCATCGATCTCCCTGACCTGCTGGTAGGATAGGTCAAACCTCCTTAGGTACTCCCTTACACTTTCACCCTTTTTCTGTTTTAGGGTCATAAGATCAAAGCGAGTGAGGCGTCTTCGTTTATTCCCAGCATATTGTTCGAGGAAGATCTAGGCCAACTCTATGAAGAATTTGATTGATCCTTGGCGGAGATCTCTGAACCATCCTTGTGCGAGCCCTACCAAGGTGGTTGGGAAAACTTTGCACCAGATGGCGTCATCCACGTTGTAAATGCCCATGTGGCTCTCGAATGCCGCCAGGTGGTCTTCAGGGTCTGTTGTCCCATCAAACTTAATGGTGGGCATCTTAATTTTTGGAATGGGGTATTCTTATACCTCAGGATGAAGTGGGGTTTTTGTGGGCCTGCCTACCAGTCGTGACCTGCTTTCCCCAGACTGGTTACCGTAAGAATCCCATTGTCTATGGGTCGGTTTCCTTGTACTGGGGGAGCGGTGCCTTGGAGGCGGCCTGCTTGCTGCTTCATCTTCTGTTTCAGGGGAAATCTGCCTGGGTCTCTTCCTCTGAGAGTGGCAGAGGTTCTCTCCCTGGTGATACTTAGATTCAAGCGGTTGCCCCCGGTTGAGCCTGGATTGCAGGCTTTGGGATAAACCGGGGGCTGACTGTTCTTTGACTGCCGGTGTTAACCTGGAGAAAACCTCGCCTGGCTTTTCTCCCAGGCGCCTTGACATGGGCTCCCTGGGCCTCATCCTCTCCTGCAATTCCCGGGATAAGCCTCTCTGTTCTCCAGACGCAGATTCTGTTGTATGAATGGAGAATGCCTGCTGTTGAGCGGGTAGTTCTGGGCTGCCTGTTGTGATACGCCTTTGCACTTGCGCGTACACTTGGGCCGTCCTTCTTGCTTTCCTCTGAGCATTTCTGGTGGCGGTCCGCTTCGTGCCCCCAGCTCCATCCTTGCTTATTGAGGGTGGCTGCCTGGGGGCCAACGCGACCCTGCCTACCAGATCCCCAGGAGTAAACTCCTGGTTCAGCATTGCAGAGAAGAAGGCTGCTGTCTGCGCCATCTGAGCTGGGGTCAGATTTAGAGTGTGCCCTGGGTGTGTCCCCAGCTCAGGCGCTGCAGCAGCGCTCGGTACGCCTAGGAGATTGGTTCCCCCCACCCCCAGGATCGTGGCGGGAGGAATCCTCTCAGGCTGTGGCATACCATACAGGGGGGTCACCGGTGGGACCGTCGGACCCGCCCCTGTACTGGTGTCAATGATTTCTGGCATGATTAATTTGATTGTCTTAGTTTTTTGTGATTAGGAATGGTTGATTTTTTGTGGGTAATTCGTGAGCACAACCGTTGTCCTCCCCACAGACGGCGCCAAATAGTTTCGGTTACGGAAACAATTAACCCGGCTTTCGATCCGGGCAGAGTAATCGGGTTGTCGGTGAACTATTGATCGTCTGATTTCCTTAAACCTCTCCTTTGTCCCGCTCCCTCGATCGGACCTTCCCGGGGGAGTTGGCCTGCTCCCTGCACAATGAACGCACAGGGCCTCGGAGGTTGTCCGAGGGAACCCTCTCCGATGCCTAAGTTAGTCCGTGGAATGCCTTGATGAACCTAGCTCATGAGGAACTAGGTGGCTTTTTTAGGAGTGAGAGTCTAGAGAGAGAAAATCCAACCCCTCTCTTGTGGGAAAAGGGTTGAGTATTTATACCTTCCCACAAGAAAGAGAAGTGGGAGAGGAATGGATGGATAAGGAAGTGACAAGTGGCGGCTTCTCATCCACCCATTCCTAATTACCTTAGGCGAAATGACGGGAGGGCCCCTGGGGGTCCTGACCCTGTCGACCAGGGACTCCCCCAGGGCAGGCGGACTTCGTGCCGTGGCCGCTAGGCTCCAGCAGGCTGTGTTGGCTTGCGGTCTCAGCGGCCGACTGCTATCCTTAGCGTTTTATGCTTCTGTTTTAGTTTCTTGCCAGGGACTGGCCTTTTGAGCTTGATAGGGATCCTCCTGGGGCCTGCCCAGCAGGCGATTATTTGACAGGCTGCCGACCCCAATCAACACGTATATATATACACACACGTATATATACATACACACGTATATATATATATATATATATATATATATACACGTATATATATATATACACGTATATATATATATACGTATCTATATATATACGTATGTATATATATATATACGTATATACGTATATACGTATATATGTATGGAGGTGGTATCAGGTGAGTCCACTTATATATTTTGAGTCCGTGAGTCCTCATATTAACTGTTGATTCAATGTTAGATTAATGGACAAGATTTGATCTCATAATTAAGGAAATAACTAACAAATCTGGGTAAATATATCATTTCTCTCTCTCCTCCTTAATTATCTCAATGCAAATCTTTTCTCTCTTTCATCAATCTTTTTAACTGCCTCCTTCTCTCACACAACAAGTTTCTTCAAAATTATGTTTTTTTCATCATCACCAAAAAATCATCATTTTCCTACTGTCATTGTACGTATGTTACTATGTTACTGCCATAATCCATAAACTATGTTACGTTAACTCATATAACGTGTTACTTTAATTCATGAACTGTGTTACTTTAATTCATGAACTGTGTTATTTTAACTCATAAAATCTGTTACGTTGTAAAATATTCTCTTGCAAAAACTATTACTCTAACTCATACAATGTGTTACTCTAATTCATGAACTGCGTTACTTTAACTCATATGACGTGTTACTTTAATTCATGAACGGTGTTAATTTAACTCATAAAATTTGTTACGTTGTATAATATTCTCTTGCAAAAACTATTACAATAACTCATACAATGTGTTACTCTAATTCATGAAATGCGTTACTTTAACTCATAAAATCTATTATGTTGCGTAATAATCTTTTGCAAAAACAAGACTTTCAATCAACCAAAAGAATAATGTATGATCTATTAAGGATACTCCAAAACAAAAATTATAAAACTCCATTATTATAATTCCAATGTTTCACACCTGTAACTATAAGAACTGGATATTTGAAATCAAATTATAATCATAAACTTTGTTACTGTAACTCATTAAAACTGTGTTACGGTAACTCATTAAGTATGTTACTCTAACGCATAATGTGTGTTATTCTAACTCATTTTACTCCAATCAAGGATGTTACTCTAACGAATAATGTATATTACTCTAACAATATATTGTCCTACTCAGAATTGTATTTCTTCTTCATCATCTTCTTCTTCTTCTCCTGATTCTTCTTCATCGTTAGACGATGATTTACATGACGTTTCTTCCTCCTCCTCCTCCTCCTCCTCCTCCTCCTCCTCCTTCTTCTTCTTCTTCTCATCTACATCTTTGAAGATATGCCCTATGTATGGAGGAAATTCTCACCCACATCCCTTCATCATTCATGTGCTTTTGCATCTACTGAAAAAATAATAACAATGCCAATAAACGTGGCGAAAAAAACAATCAAAACTTGAAATATGGATTAAAGTAACCATTAACAAGAATTAAAGTAAAAGATGAAGTGCATTGAAGGACATTGAATTAAATAAACAGATGATGCTTATACACCAGGTATAAAGTAACAGAGGTCAGACATTAAAGTAACAGATAGTGTGAATTAAAGTAATAGATAATGTTCATTAAAATAACACCAGATATAGGTTAGTGCAAAGAATTCATATAACGATAAAAAATGAGAGTATGATGCAGTATCTTACTCTTTGATATTGTTTCCTATTTTGAAGTCATCATGTCCCATAATTATAGGAAGCAGTACTTTTTTTTTTCTTTTTTTTATATGGCGTTACTCTTTGATATTGTTTCCTATTTTGGTGACAATCACGTCCCATTATTATAGGAAAAGATATCTTTTTTTTTATTATTATTTTAATATGGCAGCTTCCTAAATTCTTAGGACACTTCAATGCACTACAATAACAGATGAAAAGAACTAAAGTAACGACTGGAGTGTATTAAAGTAACACGACATATAAAGTAACAGATGGTAGACATTAAAGTAACAGATGCTCTACACTAAAGTAACGCTTAAAGTAACACGACATATAAAGTAACAGATGATAGACGTTAAAGTAACAGATGATAGACATTAAAGTAACAGATGCTCTACACTAAAGTAACGCAGTATATGAACTACAATAACTCAATATATTGTGCGTGCGCAAATTTCATATGATGAATCAGGCATTTAACAGTATGCAGTTTCCCATATTGTAAACGTAAAAACTAATAATTGAGTAGCATCTTAATGACTTCCATGGCGATTCCAGTATAAATTACAAAGCATATACCCACCGTTTGTGTGTTCTATGATTTGCATATGAATCTATGATGAATGACACGACCATGAAAGCAATATCAACATGAAAATTGACGCAAAACATGAATGACACGACCATGAAAGCAATATCAACATGAAAATTGACGCAAAACATGAACGCAAATTGACGCAATTTAATCAAGATGATGAATAAAAATTGACGCAAAACATGAAAGCAATATCGAAACTCACCATTGTTATACTCGATGAATTGCTTATCAACAGTTAATGAAGATGTCGTGATCATTGAATTCATAGTAACGGAATTTAGAGCACAAATTTGATTGAATGAACGTGATGATTGATGAGAGCATTTTTTTTTACGTTTTGATAAACCTGTAACGTGAATGAATGAACGAGAATGAAAGTGATTACGGGAGTTATTGTTTCCTAAAATCATGGGAGTTATTTTAGGATGCTAAATCTTTTTTTTAATACAAAATATTAGGATGTATCTTGTCCATCCATCTTCATCTCATCCAACGGATGAGATGAGGACTTAGGGACTCAATTCTTATAAGGGACTCATTAGAACCCATCTCTATATGTATGTATGTATGTATATATGTATGTATACATATATATATATATACATATATGTATATGTATATATAGAGTACATATATATACATATATATGTATACAAATATATGTATATATAGAGTACATATATATACATATATATGTACATATATATACAAATATATATATACATATCTATATATAGAGAGTAAGGATCAAGTGAGTCCTTATATACATGTATATGTATATATAGAGTACATACATATATATAGATACATATCTATATATATGTATATGTATATATAGAGTACATATATATACATATATATAGAGTACATATATATACATATATATGTATACAAATATATGTATATATAGAGTACATATATATACATATATATGTACATATATATACAAATATATATATACATATCTATATATAGAGTAAGGATCAAGTGAGTCCTTTTTTTTGAGTCCATAAGCCCTATTTAGAACCATTGATTTAGATGGGATGGATGGTGGTGATTGAGTCTAGTAATTAAGGTAATAATTAACATATTTTGGAAAAAATATAATAAAATCCTCTCTCCTCCCTTAATTATCTCCACCACGTAACTCACTTGATCACGTTTTATCAAGTTTATCCAAAGTACATATGTGGTCTCATAATCAGCGTGTTACATTGACGTATTATAAGTGTTACTTTAATGAATAAATGATGTTACTCTAAGTAATTAATGGTGTTATTCTTTGTCTCATGGTTAAACAATGCTATTATCATCAATTACTCTGACGCATTATATATCATTGTTTAAAGAACGACAATCGTTAATTTGGTAATGAATGGTTCCAATCCATCCAAGTTATCCTCAGTTACTTTGGTAATCATTTGTTTAAACAACGCTGCTGTCCTCAGTTACTTTAATGCATTATGTCTGTTACTCTAACTGACGAAAGGTGTTACTCCAATAGAACTGAGATGTTACTCTAACCAAATGCACATGTATTAAATAAAATATAGAGTTAATTGCTACATAGCACAGAGCTACTTGTAAAAAAATGTGTACAAAATCATTTATTCTTGTAAACAAAAAAAAAGAAAAATATTTTTTTCATGACCAAAAACACAAGTATTCTCTAAACACATGTTCCTCCTCCTCATCTTTCTCAGTGTCTTCCTCAGTCTCCTCATCTTCGTCGTCGTCGTCATCCACTTCCTCAGTGTTACTCCCATGCAGCCAATGTGTTACTTCAACTCTTACGTTCTGTTACTCTAACTGGTAAAGTACGTTACTCTAACATCATCATCAAAAACTGTTTCTCAACGTTCAGTGTGTTACTGTAATTGCAATTAAGTGTTACTGTAACGTTAATACATATGTGTTACGCCCATGCAGCCAATGCGTTACTTCAACTCTTACATTGTGTTACTCTAACTGGTAAAGTACGTTACTGTAGACACCCACATTTTGCTGTCAGGTGTCTATAGTAGTTTCCGACAAACACCCGATGATGATCGGACGCAAACGTGCTTCAAATACTCAGAAACGGGCTCAAAATCATTGGCATTTGGCTTGGGCTCATTATAGAGTACATATCTCACAAAACCAACCTCAAATTCAGGCCCAGCGGGTCGTTTCGAGTCAAATGACACTAATTTGGGTCGAATCCGACACCAGGGGTAAAACCGTCTTTTAGCGACCGAGTCAAAACCCGGTCAAAGATTTTCCCGAGACTTGTGGACCGACCGTGGCATCTCAAATGTCCAGTTCATACTCAAACTCTACAAAAAAATCAGCCTCACGAAATAATAAACAAATCCGTTTAAGGTGGAATTCGATCTCAAGTAGGAATCCTATCCGAAAACCGATTCAAACACCCGACCGAGTGCAAACACTCGGCCGAGCAGCACAAACCAGCCGTGTTTCCTTTTCTTCCTTCACAAGAAAACGGAATTCTTATTTCCCTCAACTTCCTACGTTTCCTATCCTAAGCGGTAGTTCTAATTCAAATGCACCTCTCTTAGCCAAGGTCGGGATTTTCCTATAAATAGCCCCTTGCATGACACAAATTCAACAATCGATTATTCACACAACACACACATAGAATTCCTGAGAAACATCAGAGACACATACCTTTTCACATCAATCGCCCTTATACACACACTCATCGAAACCGATATTACAAACCCGAAGGAAACCGGTCCCGATATCCGACACCCTTCACACGTCCCACCTAACCGAACCACCACAGACTTACCGACATCCACTCGACGCTCTTGTGCCCAAGCCACGTCCCGACGAGCCCCGATCCGAGTAAACAGAAGCATGTAGGTTGAGGGTGTACCAAACCCGATTTCTCTCTTCTTCTCTTCTCCTTCTCCTCTTTTCTTTCTTCCTCGTCGGTCCTCTCTTTATTACGGGTCGTCGTCGTTTTTTTGTCTTCTAATATCGATATTATTAAAAACTATTTTCATATATCGAACATTCTTAAAAATATGATATCGATTTTCTATAATCGAATATTGTATAAAAAAGAATTACATTAAACCTCGACGATGTTAAAAATCGTTACATCTTTTTCGTTCAAACTTCTTTTTACAAAAACTTTTTTTATTCATTCCGAATACTCGATATCGATCTCATAATCGAATATCGGGTACGACGAATATCGAAAACATAACATCGAATACAAATTAATTCATATTTTGTACGCGATTTATCAAAATTAGCAATTTCGAACAAAAAATAAAAATCGGACAGACCCGCACGCGAGTCGCGCCACGCCCAGGAGACTCGCGCACGGGCCTGAAACCCGGATCGTTTTTTTTTAGCTTTTCGTTCGTTTTTATTATTTATTCTACGAAACGATTTCTAAAATTTACATCTTTTCTAAAACTATTCCGAGTATTTGATATTGATTTCGTAGTCGACTATCAAATATAACGAATATCGAAAATATTAGATCGAGTACAAGTTATGCAATATTTGTACGCGGTTTAGTCGAATCTTTGAAAAATCGTCTTCAAAAACAGACCGACACGCGACTCGCCGGAATCCCGGGCGAGCCGCGCGGCCGGCTGCCGTGACACGCTTTTCTTCGTTTCTTATTATTTTTCGAACTTCGTTTTTTATACAAAACAGCGTCTTTTTAACAATATTTTTCGGATTTCGATTAATATTTTCTCGGTCTTGCATATTCATCATATTTGCTATATTATTTCTTCACAAATCGATACTAACTCGTTTGTTTATCTTGTAGCAAATTCATTCCTTTTCATCATTTGTTTTATTATACTAAAACGAATCTCACATGCTAAATTCAACTTCGACGTTAATTTTCATGCATTAAACGACTTAGCAACCCGTTCAATTCCTCACATGCTCAGGAAAACAATGTTTGCATATCATTTATCGTATTACTAACGCGCGTATTAAAACATCATTCGATATCCTAGTAGAGGCCGCTAATGTGCGGGCGGGGTTGGGTATTCTTAGTGAACTTCCCAACACGTACCCTCACCCCTTACTCAGAATCGTGGTTTCCGGATGTCCGAAACCGTTGGCAACGAGAGTCATTCAATATACGATAAACCGCTCAAGTCGGCATCGGTATCGAACTGCAAAGGGACGAGCCCAATAAACTCTGACATCATAAATGGGCCGTATTTTGTACACGGCCCACTACGACATAGAGTGGGCTCGAACGTTTCCGAATAACCATAAAATTCGGTGGCGACCCCAACTTCGATTTAAATTTCAATTTGACCATCTCATATGGAGATTCATTCGCCTCCCCAAACCCGCGTGTGGCCGCGTCGGGGTGAACCTATGTCATGTCCATAATTTGGCGACTCCGCTGGGGATTTACTGATGCGTTACTAACCTTCGGTATCCTCAGGGTGAGACTCGAATAGAAATCGTTTGACTAGTACAATACGCGTTTTAGTTTTACGGTTCATGCATAACCCCATCTTTCCCGGGCCGGTACTGGTGACCGACGTCCCACTATACCATTCATGTAGTCCAAATTGGATATGTCAAAGGTGTCCATTAGCCGATTCGTATGGGTTTTACGGCATGTCCTAAGCTCAACTCGACTTAGGGAGTCCCCCCCGATTCTCGATAGGCTATGTACACTGGTATAGACCCTTATAGACTGACCGAGACTTAGCTTAAGAGCATACATGACGTCATTATACTGTTTCCATGACTACGTGCTACTTGATCCACATTTTTTTCAAAAAAACCGTCATTTTCAAAATTTGCATCCTTTTCAAAATATCCAATTTCAAAACCCTGGACATATACCGAACTTAGGACTTATGATTTTACTCAAAATAGCCTTTTTCTAGCCGGTATTATGCCCAATTCAAAACTCGAAATTATTTTCGAAATTTTTCAAACCGTCACCCGGCCCACCTTTTCCGTTTTCCTCGAAAAAGGGCCGGTTCTCCCCGATCTTTTCGGGCCTTGTCAAAAAATCATATTTCAAAACTTCCTCTTCTTAGGACTTCCCGTATTTAGCAGTGTCGGGTCGTGTCATAAGTCGTAGAAGTTTCTAGCGTCGAAACTCCGTCGATCTTACATCACGAGTTTCCCCCCTATCCTAGTCCGCCTTATTTTACTAAGGCAGGGCCCACCTACGTAGGACATACTCCTACAAAGGTTGGCCCATTTACACAATCGAGTCTAAAAGTCTGAGAATGTCTCACGTGAACCTTCCTCCAAACAGGGCCCAACCCACATAGTTGGATCCTGAGGAAGGCCCACCTTTTCACAAGTCACCCGTCTAGGTGTCTTTTCCGAGTCATTAACATTTTAGTCTTCTTCCTTTTCCCTTGCTCGGGATGTACTTTTCTTAGGATTCGGGTTAAATTGCTGATTACGCGGTGTTCTTACAGACAGGCCACCCTTCACTCGAACCATGACGAAAGAATCCATCGATGAGTTGACGGCTTCATTGGCCAAAATTCAAGACCAATTGCGACAAATGAGGGAGGACCAAATTGCCATCGTCACTCGGGTTAGTGTCGTGGAACAGGGAACCCCCAATGCTTCGATCGAAGATGACGGACCTTTGGCCGCACTGGCCGGCGCGGTCCAAAAACTGCAGGAACAGGTCCACTCGACCACCAGAAACACTATTCTCACAAAAAATGCTCGCATTTATTCACCCTTAACTGATGAACTGCCCGCTAACCTCAACTTAACGGGCTTACCAATGTTTGACGGGACGGAAGACCCGGTACTCCATATTCGGGCTTTCAAGGACTTTATGGTTGTTAAGGGGGTCAAATCGACCATGTTCAAGCATCTCTTTGCTTCCTCTCTGGAAAAACACCCGAAAGCCTGGTACTACAGGCTTGACCCCAAGAAATACAAAACTTGGGACGATGTTGCAATGGAATTCGCGGGAAACTACGCGGATAATGCTGAAATCCAAACTACCATGCGTACTCTGGAAGTTATGGCCCAAGAGCCTAAGGAGGGTTTCACTAAATACCTTCAAAGGTGGAGGACCGAAAGTGTTAAGCTGGTGGACAAGCCCAGCGAAAAAGTACTAGTGGAGGCCTTTGTCAAAAACCTCCTCCCCGCTTACCGAGTCCATCTCCGGTATGCCATCATACCCGACTTCGCCACTTTGACCGAAATGGGTACTAGAATCGAAGACGATCTAAGGCTAGAGAACCTTACTAAGGCCTCTACCAAAGGTTATCAAGGAGCCAGTTCCTCCTCCAGCAAGCCCGCAACCACAACGGCGGCCCGAAGCATCTTCGACGAGGTTAACTCATTGGACACCTCGACCAAAAAGAATACTCCAAATCGGGTATTCACCGACATAGGGACAACCTATGCTAATGCCTTACAAAGGCTGTCCTCGAAAGGCCTAATCCAACCGATAGGCCCAATCCCAGAAGTTCCCGTGGAAAAGCGATCCAAGAGCTACAACATTCAGGCCTATTGCCACTACCACCAAGGCAATGGGCACGACACGGAGAAATGCTGGAAGTTGAAACATCTTATTCAAGATTTGATCGAAAGTGGGAAGATACCACTACCCAGTGACAAGCCAAGTAACAAAAATAATCCTCTTGCTACTCATGCCATTTTTACTGGAGAGGTAATCAACTGCTCTCATCTCATTTCCCCTTTCATTCCCCAAATCAATGGGATATGGAATGACGATGAAGATGATGTTTACTTGACCAAAGGGGAAGCTGTCCCCGTCACCATCGAAGAAATCCGGAAAGCTAAAGCCAGAGCTCTGGCCGGCACACACACCATCATGGCCAGTCTCGCCACTCCGGAAACCGTCACTGAACCTTCCAGGACGGAACTAACTCCCGAAGAGCCAAACGCTGACACGGCCCTAGTCAGACAACTAAAGAGGGTCCGAACTGATATTACTATATGGCAGCTTTTGGTTAGTTCACAAGAGCACCGGGCGGCACTTACTAGGGCCCTTGATGAAATCAAGGTCGACTCATCGGTTACCCCCACCGAGATGGTAGCCACTATCTTGCCACACCTCAAGGACAAGTCCAAAGGAGAAGGCCCACTTATCACTTTCTCCGAGTCCGACCTTCCACCATTCTGGACCACCCATAACTTGGCCCTATATATCACGGTGATCTGCCGAAACAAGTATCTCCCAATGACCCTGATTGATGACGGGTCCGCAGTAAACGTCCTTCCTTTAAGGACAGCCAAGGCCCTCGGCATTACCGAGGCTGATTATCTTCCGACTACAAAAATTATCCAGGCTTTTGATGGGAGCCCGTAATCGGTTGCTGGGGCCGTTAAACTAACAATCATAACGGGCCCAATCGAGAAGGAGTTAGAATTCCAAGTGATCGATGTTACTTCATCTTTCAATCTGCTACTCGGGAGACCGTGGATTCACGCGGTCAAAGCTGTGTCTTCCACCCTTCACAGGAAGGTCAAGCTACCATTACAAGATGGGATCGTCACTCTTGAAGCTACTCTCATAACCGTGTCAAGCTGTAACACGGCAGGCTCAGCGGACCCACGAGGTTTCAACTTTGTGGGAATGATCGAGGAAGAATACCTTTTCCGGCCATACTTTACTACTAGCATCGATACAATGCTACAGAATCTGGGTTGCCTACCAGGAGTCACATCAAGGCCCTATCTTCCAGCTGGGAAGATTATCGTAGCCCTACACAACGAGCAATCTCGCCTCGGTCTAGGCTACACTATGGCGCCCGGATACATGGACCAAACCAAGGCGGTCACGTTCGTCACCCTAGTGTTCGGAGCTGTTCAAATGGGCCTCTATCAGCCCACCATCTCATATCCCGGGACCAAACTGGCTCGGGAATGCAATTTCATCCCAGATGACATCTTCGCCCTTATCCAGGCTGAATCAAAGGAGGGCACAAAAAATATTGAGCCCATCCTAGGACTACTCTTCGAGGAAGACAAGGTCGTCCTGACCCCTAAACAAGAGTTAGTCAGCTTGATTCTCCGCAGCAGCAGGTTCGGTCCAACTAAGCTGATCTCTGAAGTTGGTGCCAACACTGGGAAGAGAGCTTGGAGGAAGACAACTAAATGGACCGACAGTCAGGGTCGAGTCTACAAGCTAACTACTGGTGAAGGAGATATGCATACTGCCGAATCCGAGTCCGAGTCCGAGTCAGAGTCAGAGTCGGAGTCTGAGTCAAAGTCTAGAGGGTCCAGTACTAGGATCGAGTCTGTAACCCCTCTCCCTTCTTTAGTCACACCATCGGGAGCCCCGAAGTCTGTCCCGAGGGCTCTCTCTATCCCGCCTCTGACCAACGATCAGATGGCAGCTCTCTTCGAGCTATTTTCAAAATTCACTATCAATAATAACGATAACCGTTCTGCTTACGACTTGGCTTATTTTCAAAATATTTTCAAAAATCTTACATGCAATGACATTGAGAAACCCGATGAACAGGTACCATTGCCTCCGCATCTAATTGAGCAACTCGAACAAAGGGAGTCCCGAGATCCGGTAATCGAAGAAACCGATTCCATCAACGTAGGAACCCCTTTAGAACCTCCGATGCTTAAGTTGGGCCTATCTTTAGATCCCGAGGAGAAACAGCAATTCACGGATCTCCTCCAAGAATTCAAAGACGTCTTTGCCTGGTCCTACAAGGACATGCCGGGAATAGACCGGGAGATAGCTGAACACCGAATACCCATCAAAGACGGGTACAAGCCGGTAAAACAGAAACTCCGAAGAATGAGGCCCGAATGGTCTCTCAAAGTCAAGGAAGAAGTCGATAAACAATTCAAAGCGGGCTTTATCCAAGTGTCTGAATATCCAGGCTGGGTTGCAAACATAGTACCAGTACCCAAAAAGGATGGAAAAGTCCGAGTATGTGTAGACTTTCGGGACCTTAATAAGGCCAGCCCAAAAGACAATTTTCCGTTGCCACACATCGACATATTGGTGGATAACACGGCCGACCATGCCCTTCTATCATTCATGGACGGGTATGCCGGATACAATCAGATAAAAATGGCGGAGGAAGACATGAGTAAGACCACCTTCATCACACCTTGGGGGACTTACTGCTATACCGTAATGCCATTTGGGCTTATTAACGCTGGTGCCACTTATCAACGGACCGCCACCACTTTATTGCATGACATGATGTATAAGGAAGTGGAGGTCTACGTCGACGACATGATTGTCAAATCCAAGGACCAAAACGGGCACATTGCAGCCCTAAGGAAGATCTTCACCCGACTACGCAAGTACAACATGAGGTTAAACCCTCAAAAATGCAGTTTCGGGGTAACATCGGGCAAACTACTGGGCCACATTGTCAGCCAACGTGGCATCGAAGTTGACCCAGCAAAGATCAAGGCCATAACCGAGATGAAACCGCCTAAAACCGAAAAGGAGATAAGGGGGTTTCTCGGGAAAGTCCAATATATAAGCCGGTTTATTTCAAAGCTAACCATGGTATGTGAACCCATTTTCAAGAAACTGAAGATAGGAGAACGAACACTATGGGACGACAAATGTCAAATGGCTTTCGATAAGATCAAGGAAATTCTATCCTCTCCACCGGTGTTAATGCCACCTCAGCACGGTTTGCCTCTATCGCTATACTTGACAACGACCGAGACGGCCATGGGCGCTATGCTAGCCCAGACGGTCGATTCCGAAGAATGGGCTATTTACTACATCAGTAAAAAGTTCTTAGAATACGAATGCAAGTACACAATGCTTGAAAAGACGTGTCTAGCTTTAGTATGGGCCACTAAAAAGCTCCGACACTATATGCTTAGTCACGAGGTACATGTCCTATCCAAAATGGATCCAATCAAGTATCTATTCGAGAAGCCCATCCTCAATGGCTGTATATCCAGATGGACTTTAATGCTAGCTGAGTTTGACCTCAAGTTCGTACCTTTAAAAGCCATCAAAGGCCGGATAGTAGCGGAATTCCTTGCCGATAGCCCGGTATCCGAGGAAGAACACACCGATACTTGGGCCTTCCCAGATGAAGACATATTCCATACCGACACCGACACATGGGATCTGTATTTTGACGGAGCGTCCAACTTCCGAGAATTTGGTGTCGGGATCTTGCTAATCTCACCACAAGGGGAACACACCCCGTTATCCACCAAGCTAGATTTTGACGTGACTAACAACGCAGCCGAATACGAAGCATGTATTCACGGACTGCAAGCCGCCGCTGATTTAGGAGTAACAAACCTCCGGGTCCACGGTGACTCATCTTTAGTCATAAATCAAGCCTTACAAAAATGGAAGACTCGGAACGCAAATCTTGTGGCTTACCAAGCACGAGTAAGGGTTCTCGAAAAGCAATTCTAAAAAGTAGAGTACATCTATCTGCCTCGGGAAGAAAACCAGTTTGCAGATGCTCTCTCAAAATTAGCATCTTTACTGAATATCCCAGCACATCTAACCAGCATGCCCATTTGCGTCGAAAGGCGGTCCAAGCCGGCATACATCCACGCTATCTCAGAACCTTGGTATCAGGCTATTCTAACCTACTTAACATCAGGGGAATATCCTCCGGGAGCTGAAAACCGGGCCAAGAAAGCTCTAAGAAGATGGGCAACCCAGTTCATCCGCACAGACGATGGACAGCTATACAAGAAGACAGCACAGGGGGCTTTACTCCTATGCATTGACAAAACTCGAGCCGAAAGAGTTATGGCCGAGGTACATGATGGTGAAAACGGTCCGCATATGAACGCCCATATGTTGGCCCGGAAAATCGCGAGTCTCGGTTACTATTGGAATAGCATGGAAACTGACTGTCAGTTGTATGTCAAACACTGCCATAACTGTCAGATTTTCGCCAATGTTCAGCATATGCCTTCATCCCTACTGTATACAATGACATCACCATGGCCATTCTCAACATGGGGAATTGATATAATTGGGAAAGTAAACCCTTCCGGGATGGGAGGTCACTGCTTCATCCTAGTGGCTATTGACTATTTCACTAAATGGGTCGAAGCCGAGTCATACCGGATCTTGAATGCCAAACATGTGGCTAAATTCATCCAAAACAAAATTATATGTCGATACGGGATTCCGCACGAGTTCATCAGCGATCACGGGACCCATTTCCAAGCTGAAACTGCCACTTTGCTGGAAAAGTACAAGATCCAAAGGCATACATCGTCACCTTACCGTCCCCAAACAAATGGAGCGGTGGAGGCAGCCAATAAGACAATTGTCACCATTCTTAAAAAGATGGCTGAGAATTACCGGGACTGGCCCGACAAGATACCCTTTGCCTTATGGGGATATCGGACATCAATTCGAACTGCAACCGGAGCAACTCCATACTATCTGACATATGGAATGGAAGCAGTCCAGCCAGTCGAGCTAGAAGTACCATCCCTTAGGATTCTGCTCGAGAGCCAGGTACCTGAAGCAGATTGGGTCCAAGCCCGATATGACTCACTAGTCCTCTTAGACGAACGGCGATCCCGGGCTCTGAATAATATTCAGATATATCAGAAAAGGATCCAACGGGCTTTTAACAAGAGGGTTAGGCCCAGGAATATCAAAGAGGGCGATCTAGTCCTAAAATCTGTTCGAGCTTTACTACCAGTTGACCCAAGGGGAAAACTCAAACCCAATTGGGCTGGGCCATATTTAGTAAAGAAAATCCTTTCAGGAGGAGCGGTAATGCTAACGGACTTGGACGGAAACGAGTTCGTCAACCCAACAAACTTGGACCAACTGAAGCGTTACTACCCATAAGCCATATCTCAGTGTCATTTGCAAAATTTATAAAATTTTCTTTCTATGAATTTTCAAAAATTTTAAGCAAGTCAATAAGCTAGGATTATTTATCCTACCGTTGCACATCTCGAATTAATAATCTTGATGTATTTCGAAAAATTGCAAAAATACTTCTGAACTACGGAAGGTTTGATTCCATTAATTTTGGATACGTAGGCAACCCCACAAAAGGGTACAACCATTGCAATAACGAAAAAGACGGGAACGGTATTCACTAATATGTCTTTTTATTATTTACCGATAAACCCGGGAATTTAAAAAAAAACACAAACAAAATCACACCACAAAAATAGTAGTAATACTTAAATAATAAATTTGGGAGACTACTCATACATTTTTCCTTTCCCCTTATCTTTCGGGTCACGCGGAGCCTGAGGCCGACGGGGTGGGGGTGAACGTTCCCTAATCACAAGGGGAATTTCTTTAGTTCGAACCCGCTTCTTCGATTTTGGGTCGTCCACCATTTGCACCGGGCCAAGCCGAGCCCTAACGGGTTCGGGAAGCCTGTCTCGAGGACCAAGTCGGTCCTTAACCGCCAGCTTTGGCCCTAGTCTCCTTTCTAATTCCGTCTGGGGGCTCACTTTCCCCCATGCACCCTTAGTACTGGACCCTTCAGTCTGAGTCCTAGATTTCCCTTTCTGACCTGTCGAAGTAGCTTCTTCGGCAAAAAAGCTTCTATTATCTTTAGCATGCTCCCGACGTAACAAGTCATAGGCCTCGTCAGTTTTCAAGGCAGCTCGGGTTTTAGCCGAATCAGCTCTTGTCCATCTCACATAAGAGTCAGATACCCAGATCGAATGAGGATTTCTAGGAACGGGCCAAGTAGCTCGTGTATACCACCTTTGCATCCAGGTGTCACACATTACATCCGTCAACTGAGTAGGTTCACTCACGACTGCCTCGATCTCTGGGATTCTTTGCACCCGACCATATTGCCTAAGTATGCGATCGGGAAACAGGTGAATCGTCTGCCTAAAAGATAAGATTACCTGATACCTAGCCCTGTCTCGGGACTCCAAGCCAGTCCAAACGCAAATCGGCCACCATGGCACGGCCCAGCGGATCAGTATGCCTCCATGGAAGGATAGCACTTCATCCCAGAATTTTTGGGTGTTGAAGCGAGAAAAGGCAATAGCTCGTCTCCTCGCCATTACTTGCCTGGGTTGATACCGGCTCACGTCTAGGGGAGGATCCAAGATTGATAGCCTCTCGAACAGCCACAGCTGAAAAACCCGCAAAAAATCAAAATCGCAAAAAAATTGTCAAAATCGCGTCAAAAAAAAAACGTGAAAAACGCGAAAACCGAGAAAACCGCAGAAATCGGGAAAAAGCCGCAAAAAACCGGAAAAATTGAAAAAAGCCGAAAAAAAATTAAAAAAACGGCATACCTGTAGAAGACGGGTGCTCCCAGTCAGCCGGACTGACGGATCCCTTTTACGATTATCCAAACCTTGGATAATCTCTCCTGTAATCAACCAAGCCGGGCTATGCTCCGTCTCCATCAAGTCAGCCACAGTGAAAAGTCTAACGTGGCCCATGCAAGATAATAAATCCATATGCCCTTCGAAGGCATAGACATGGAGCATACAAAAAGTAAAGGCCCTACGGCTGTGGACCGGCCTGACCCGGACATCATCTAGATTCATAAATTTTTCAGCTAGGTCAATCAAGGAAACGGTATCTCCTTCTAGCATACGGGATACCTCCATATGAGAAAGCCCTAAAAATTCCCGTAACTTCCTCCTTGGGTCAGAAATCGAAAAAGGGATAGCAGGGCGAAGTATGGGATTCCATCCTCATGCAGCAGCAATTTCCTCAGGGATAGAGCAGATCTCTCCTCGAGGAAAATTAAATACATGATAAGTATCGTCCCAATAGGACAGGCAAGCATCCAAGAAGTGACGATCTACTTGCATCTGACGGATCACGAACAATTGGGTAACGCCATTCTGATTTAGGATGGCCCTATCAGCATCTCTGAAATATTTGGACCATTCATGCAGCATTCCAACTAATCGGTCGATTCCCATAGTTGGATTTCTAAAAGAAAGAATAAATTTCTCAAGGCTTGTTCTTTCTTTATGGGAATTGTAGGAATTATGAGAATTTATGAAGCAAGGAGGGATATTTATTGCATAAACCCAAATTCTCCTCCTCACTTTAGGATTCCCAATCCTAGAGTATTTAGCATACAATCCTTATCCTAGGGCTTAGCTAAGTTATCTCGAGCATTCCTATTCCTTTTCAGAGTCAAAAACTCTCTAATTTTCAAAGACTCCTACAAACTCAAAAATTCAAACCTTTTTCTCAAATTTTTTATTCCCAGTGCGAGTCATTTTTTCTACAAATGTTACATGCCAAACTTTGCTACTTTGCATAAATATGTACAGGACGACTCAAGCAGGACCATGCAATTCATATAACTCCCCAGCGACATTTAGCAAGATGAGCCCATATATATAGGCCCATTTTAAGTCTTATGCGACGAGTTCAAACGCCCACGGAGTTATCATCAGCTCAGGTACATTTCTAGTCTGTGGCCGGCGGGCCCTTTACGCAGGTCTAATGGACCTTAAACGACCCGACCGGAAGCTACCGGGTTTTAATCCTTGATTGACCTGGTAGCTACTCTGACTTTCGCCCTGTCCAAGCATCATTCAGAGTGGGGGCTCTGTAGACACCCACATTTTGCTGCCAGGTGTCTATAGTAGTTTCCGACAAACACCCGATGATGATCGGACGCAAACGTGCTTCAAATACTCAGAAACGGGCTCAAAATCATTGGCATTTGGCTTGGGCTCATTATAGAGTACATATCTCACAAAACCAACCTCAAATTCAGGCCCAGCGGGTCGTTTCGAGTCAAATGACACTAATTTGGGTCGAATCCGACACCAGGGGTAAAACCGTCTTTTAGCGACCGAGTCAAAACCCGGTCAAAGATTTTCCCGAGACTTGTGGACCGATCGTGGCATCTCACGTGTCCAGTTCATACTCAAACTCTACAAAAAATCAGCCTCACAAAATAATAAACAAATCCGTTTAAGGTGGAATTCGATCTCAAGTAGGAATCCTATCCGAAAACCGATTCAAACACCCGACCGAGTGCAAACACTCGGCCGAGCAGCACAAACCAGCCGTGTTTCCTTTTCTTCCTTCACAAGAAAATGGAATTCTTATTTCCCTCAACTTCCTACGTTTCCTATCCTAAGCGGTAGTTCTAATTCAAATGCACCTCTCTTAGCCAAGGTCGGGATTTTCCTATAAATAGCCCCTTGCATGGCACAAATTCAACAATCGATTATTCACACAACACACACATAGAATTCCTGAGAAACATCAGAGACACACACCTTTTCACATCAATCGCCCTTATACACACACTCATCGAAACCGATATTACAACCCCGAAGGAAATCGGTCCCGATATCCGACACCCTTCACACGTCCCACCTAACCGAACCACCACAGACTTACCGACATCCACTCGACGCTCTTGTGCCCAAGCCACGTCCCGTCGAGCCCCGATCCGAGTAAACAGAAGCATGTAGGTTGAGGGTGTACCAAACCCGATTTCTCTCTTCTTCTCTTCTCCTTCTACTCTTTTCTTTCTTCCTCATCGGTCCTCTCTTTATTACGAGTCGTCGTCGTTTTTTTGTCTTCTAATATCAATATTATTAAAAACTATTTTCATATATCGAACATTCTTAAAAATATGATATCGATTTTCTATAATCGAATATTGTATCAAAAAGAATTACATTAAACCTCGACGATGTTAAAAATCGTTACATCTTTTTCGTTCAAACTTCTTTTTACAAAAACTTTTTTTATTCATTCCGAATACTCGATATCGATTTCATAATCGAATATCGGGTACAACGAATATCGAAAACATAACATCGAATACAAATTAATTCATATTTTGTACGCGATTTATCAAAATTAGCAATTTCGAACAAAAAATAAAAATCGGACAGACCCGCACGCGAGTCGCGCCACGCCCAGGCGACTCGCGCACGGGCCTGAAACCCGGATCGTTTTTTTTTTTTAGCTTTTCGTTTGTTTTTATTATTTATTCTACGAAACGATTTCTAAAATTTACATCTTTTCTAAAACTATTCCGAGTATTTGATATTGATTTCGTAGTCGACTATCAAATATAACGAATATCGAAAATATTAGATCGAGTACAAGTTATGCAATATTTGTACGCGGTTTAGTCGAATCTTCGAAAAATCGTCTTCAAAAACAGACCGACCCGCGACTCGCCGGAATCCCGGGCGAGCCGCGCGGCCGGCTGCCGTGACACGCTTTTCTTCGTTTCTTATTATTTTTTCGAACTTCATTTTTTATACAAAACAGCGTCTTTTTAACAATATTTTTCGGATTTCGATTAATATTTTCTCGGTCTTGCATATTCATCATATTTGCTATATTATTTCTTCACAAATCGATACTAACTCGTTTGTTTATCTTGTAGCAAATTCATTCCTTTTCATCATTTGTTTTATTATACTAAAACGAATCTCACATGCTAAATTCAACTTCGACGTTAATTTTCATGCATTAAACGACTTAGCAACCCGTTCAATTCATCACATGCTCAGGAAAACAATGTTTGCATATCATTCATCGTATTACTAACGCGCGTATTAAAAAAAATCATTCGATATCCTAGTAGAGGCCGCTAATGTGCTGGCGGGGTTGGGTGTTCTTAGTGAACTTCCCAACACGTACCCTCACCCCTTACTCAGAACCGTGGTTTCCGGATGTCCGAAACCATTGGCAACGAGAGTCATTCAATATACGATAAACCGCTCAAGTCTGCATCGGTATCGAACTGCAAAGGGACGAGCCCAATAAACTCTGACATCGGAAATGGGCCGTATTTTGTACACGGCCCACTACGACATAGAGTGGGCTCGAACGGTTCCGAATAACCATAAAATTCGGTGGTGACTCCAACTTCGATTTAAATTTCAAGTTGACCATCTCATATGGAGATTCATTCGCCTCCCCAAACCCGCGCGTGGCCGCGTCGGGGTGGACCTATGTCATGTCCGCAGTTACTCTAACATAATCATCAAAAACTATTTTGTAACGTTCAGTGTGTTACTGTAATTGCAATGGAGTGTTACTGTAATGTAGATCGTATGTTACTTCAACGTCGTGACTGCATTCATAGAAAACATATACTCCCTCCGAGTTCCTATTATTGTCTCACTTTCCTTTTTGAGCAGAGTTTGATATTTGTTCCACTTTCTTTTTTAGGCCATCAATATGTGGTTCACAATTAATCTCCCATTTCTCTCTCTTTCTTCTTCTTTTTTGAGCCATTGATTTCCCATTTCTTATTTTCCACCCCAAAAGCTTTTGAGACAATAATAAGAACTCGGAGGGAGTATTATTTTAGGATGATGAATACATTGTGACTACATTGTGATTCCTGCTACTAGAGAAGTATAGAGTAATGAGTTCAAATTGAAACTAAACCCTATAAAATACCAAATATTATAATTATTATAGAATTAATTTTTCATGGATGATGAATTGAGCTGAATTAATTAAATAAATCAATCAATCAATCAATGAAAGAATAGAGTGATAAACAAACCAAGAATGAAAAACGTAGTCCGTACGTATATAAAGGAATGGAAGTAAATGATGTGAGAATCGCGAAGAAATCGGGGATTTCAGTTATTGATTGATCGAAGAAAACTAAGAATTTTATTTTATTTTTGTAGTGTATACTTTTTGTTCTTCTTGTTGTTTGTGGATTTATGTTGAAAATTTGTACATAGTAAAAGTAAGGTCTATTTTGATGTAGGTAAGTTAAAATTTATTGTATATAACTCATACAGCAAATATACATATGTAAAGCACCGTCTGTTTTGATGTAGATAAGTTACTTTGTGTTGTACATGTTGAAAATTGTTCATAGTTAAAACAGTGTCTGTTTTGATGTAGATAAGTTACAACGTGTTGTAGTGACTTATGTACGACAAAACACGAAGTAGTACTTTAGATGAGTTATGTACAACTAATATAGAAATATGTACAATGATTTATTTTTCGAAAAAAAAATTGTCGGAAAAAGAAATTTGGGATTTCTTTTTTTTTTTTTATATGTATGATTTGTTGTTTTGATTAAGCTTGATCCGTTGATCTCAATCAGATCTAACGGTCCAGATTGTGCCTCAATGGTTGCTGGGAGTTTGGCTGCCTCAATGGATCCCGAATCTATATATATATATATATATATATATATATATATATATATATGATAATTCTAAAAAAACCTCTCCCCTCCCCCCCCTCCCTCCCCTCCCTTCCTCCCTCCCCTCCCCTCCAAACCCTAAAAAAAAAATCCCCCTCGGGGCTGCCATCTACCAATTCTGGTAGTGGTAAGCCCCAAATTTTAATCTTTATCGTTAATTCTTAATAGTTTATTTAGATTATAATAACTCTTGCCTCTCCTTTTTGGAGATTTGTCCCATCAATTGATGGGTTTGTTCCCATATTTTTTGTGGGTTTGTTCTCTCTTTTGGAGAGGTTCAAGAATTATGTGCAAGATCATGGGAACAAAGAAATTTCTACGTATGGTGATACAATTGAGGTCAGATCTCGGTCTACTATTTGTCAAAATAGAGAAAGTTCATCCTTTTGAAGACTATATCATCAGATCCATAGATTCCTTCGCGAAAGGCTGTGTCAATCAACAGCGATATATAGAAGGCTATGCAGAAGCGTATTATTCGAATAACGATCTTTGTCTCAAGGATGTTCTTTATTTATGTTTTACAAATATGTATTCAGTTCAATTTGATATCGTTTGTAGATGCCGTATGGTTTATTATTAATGAAATTGATCTGCACTTCAAAAAAAAAATATATATATATATATAAATATATATGATTTAGGATCCCGTCCGAACCACAACTTCGGCGCTAACTATTGCTTACTGTCCGAACCCCACTTACACTTTAAAAATAGCAACAAAAAAAGTTGTCCGGCCGGTGGGAGCAAAGGGCCGGCCGGCAGGCCGCCGGTGCGAGGGGGCCGGTTAGCCGGCCTGACCACCGTTTTTTTTTGTATTTTTTAAAGTGTAAGTAGAGCCTTAAAAGTGTAAGTGAAAGTTCAAAGAAGTGTAAGTGGGGTTCGCACCGTAAGGAAAAGTTAGCATCGAACATTGGTTCGCACCGGATCCCACCCCTATATATATATATATATATATATATATGTAAGTGGGATCAGGTGAGTCCACTTATGAATTTTGAGTCCGTGAGTCCTCATCTTAGCATTTGATTTAATTACCGATTAATGGGCAAGTTTTGTTTTGTCAATTAAGGAAATAACTGACAAAATCTTTGTAAATATTTCATTTTTTCTCTCTCCTCTGTAATTATATACTTAAATCTTCTCCCCTATTAATTTTTTTACACTGATCTTCTTTTTCTCACATAACACATTTATTCAAAATTATTTTTTTTCAATTCACAAATCATCCCGCATAACTCACTCTCCATTTTGACGCTGTTTATTTAATTCATAGATTGTGTTACTTTGACTCATACAATGTGTTACTGTAATTCATGAACTGTGTTACTCTAACTCGTAAAATCTGTTCCGTTGCATAATAGTCTCTTGCATACACAGGAGTCGTTCCAATTAACCAAAAGAATAATGTTTGTTTTTATTAAGGATATTCCAAAACAAAAATTGATACAAGAGTTCCAACTGAATCAACTTCATTACAATTCCAATGTTTCACATCTATTATTCATAATCTGTGTTATTGTAACACATTAAGTTTGTTACTCTAACGAATAATGTATGTTACTCTAACAATATACTGTCCTACTTATAATTCTGCTTCTTCATCCTCCTCGTCCTCTTCTTCATTACCATCGTCAGAAGTTTTGATTTATACTAACCACCGCACCATCTTTTTGTTGTAGACCTCCTCACATCGAATCCACAAGCCAATGCGTAGATTTTATAGAAGTTTACTGACTCATCCATGTCCTTGAAGATCTGCCCTATGTATGGAGGAAACTCTCACTTGCATCACTACATTATTCACGTGCTTTGCGTCTACTGAAACACAATAACAGTGTCAATAAACGTGGCGAAAAAGAAACAATCAGAACTTGAAATATGGATTAAAGTAACAGATGATAAGAATTAAAGTAACAGATGAAATGCATTGAAGTAACATTGGATTCAATTAACAGAGGATGCTTATACACCAGGTATAAAGTAACAAAGGTCAGACATTAAAGTAACAGATAGTGTGAATTAAAGTAACAGATAATGTTCATTAAAATAACACCAGGTATAGGTTAGTACAAAAAATTCATATAATGATCAGAAATGAGAGTATTACGCAGTATCTATCTTTGAATGAGGGCGATACTCTTTGATATTGTTTTCTATTTTGAAGTCAATCATGTCCCATAATTATAGGAAGCAATATCTTTCTTTTTTATTTTTTATTTTTTTTAATATGGCGGTATTCTAAATCTTTTTTGTCACTCCAATGAATTACAGTAACAGATAAAAAGAACTAAAGTAACAAAAGAAGTGTGTTAAAGTAACATTAGATTCAATTAACATTATGTGCATTAAAATAACAAATTGTGTATATTAAAGTAACACAGTATGTGCATTACAATAAGTCCATATATTTGTTCGTGCGTAAAATTCATATAATGATTAGATCTTCAATAATATGCATTTTCCATATTGTAAACTTTAAAACCTAATAATATGGAGCATCCTAATGACGCGTTTTCAGTATAAATTAGAAACCAAATACTCACCGTTTGTGTATTCGACGATTTGCATATCCGCCATCGAATGAGAAATTTCAGCGTCGCGAGGAAGAAGATAAATGATTGAACGTGTTATTGAGTGGGTTGATTGAATGTAAGTTGCAACCGCGCGAAGAAGATGAATGATTGACGTGATAAAATGAAATGAATAAAATTAACAAAAAAAATCTGTAAGCAATATCGAAAACTCACCATTGTTGTACTCTACGATTTTCTTATCAACAGTTGATGAAGATGTCGCGATCATTGAATTCATAGAACGGGATGTCGAGCACAGATTGATGGGAAGCATTTTTTTTAGGTTTGATGATGATGAACGTAGTAATGTGAATAAATGAATGAATAAAGTGATTTACTATTTCCTAAAATTTTGGGAGTTATTTTAGGAAGCAATATCTCCCATTTTTTTTTTCTTTTTTTTAATGCAAATCTTAGGTCAGTTACTCTTTTTATTTGTTTCCTATTTTGTTGGCAATCACGTCCCGCTATTATAGGAAACAATATCTTTTTTTATTATTTTTTAAATATGGCGGTTTCATATATTACCATGACACTCTAATCCGTTACAATAACATACGTTAAGTACTAAAGTAACAACTTTGATGAATTAAAGTAACGGATCATAAAAGTAATAGAAGTTTGTCATTACAATAACGGACATTCTAAACTAAAGTAACATGAACTAAAATAACCCAATATCTTTTGTGTGCGCAGATATCGTATGATGAATATGCAGTTCAACGTAAAAAAGTAGAAACTAATAATTTAGTATCATCTTAATGACTCTCATGTCCTTTCCAGTATAAACTACAATGCATATACTCACCGCTTGTGTTTTCTACGATTTGCATATTAGCCATTGAATGGAAAGTAGAAGCTGGATTGATCGAATGTATAATGCAGCAGCGCGATGAAGACGATGACTGACTGAATGTGGTCTTGATCGTGTGGTTTTAAAGTAAATGGCAGCGGTGCGAATAAGAATGATGAACAAGAAAATGAATGATTGAATGAGCGAGAGAACAATGAAGAAGAAGGTGATGGAAACAGAATTGATGAAAGAGATAATGAATGATTGAATGAATGAGAATTATAGGTTACTCAAATATTCTCTTTCCTATTTTGATGGAAGCAGTATCTTTTTTTTAATAATATAGTGATTGATCTCGTCCCTTCATCCATCTCCCATCTAACAGATGGGATGAGGACTTAGGGACTCAATACTTATAAAGGACTCATTAGAACTCATCTCTCTCTCTCTCTCTCTCTCTCTATATATATATATACAAGGAAAATATATAAAAGTTAACAAACTAAAGTAATTACAATGTGAACACATAACGAATATTCTTAATAAATATTTCATTCCATACCATTATATATTTCTTTGTATCTTAAAAATATTTATAATCTTTTTACAATGTGAACGTATATATACAATAAATATTTTAATATAATAATTTTTTTATAATTATCAAAATCGTGAATATATTCTGGAAGTTTAATTAAATTTTTTGAAAATTATAAAGTAAATTCATGGATATTTACGTTTTTTAATTTTTGGTAATTACATTTTATATATACATTTAATTATTAATATATTAAAAACACATATTAAAAAATATAAATAAAATTTATTTTAAAATTTCCATGAATTTAGTTTAAAATTTTCAAAAATTTTAATTATTAAGTATTTATTTTACTATATTTACCTTTTATTTCCTCCCTCCGAGTTCCTATCATTGACATACATTCCTTTTTGGATTGAGTTTGATCTTTTACTCACTTTCTATTTTGGGCACTAAATGTGTGGTTCACATTACTCACTCATTTCTCTCTCTCTTCATTTTATTTTTTGAACCACTCATTTTCCCTTTTTTACTTTTCACCTCAAAATCAAATGAGTCAATCATAGAAACGTAGAGAGAACACTACAAGGTAAAGTCACTTTAGAGTCGGAAATTTTGGTAGCAAATCTTCAATATTCTGTAGCTAATTAGCTTAGAGACCGAATTTGCGACTAAATTTCATTAGTAGCCAAACGCCTTGTCACTAATTCAGTAGCAAATTAGCTACCAATTTAGTACCAAAATTAGCTACCAATTTAGCGACAAAAGCGTGGTAACAAATTTTGAGACAATAATAAAGACGAAAATAAGAGTAGCAACATTAGCGACCGCAAATTATATAGTAGTGTGGACATGACGTAGGTCCACCCCGACGCGGCCACGCGCGGGTTTGGGTAGGCGAATGAATCTCGTGGTGAGATTGTTCTCGGGTTCGAAATTTAAGTCAAAATGGAGTCGCCACCGAATTTTGTGGTTATTCAGAACCATACGAGCCCACTCTATGTCGTCATGGGCTATACACAAAGTAAGCCCACTTCGATGTTAGAGTTCATTGGGCTCGTCCCTTTGCATTGCAATATCGATACCGTATAAACCGGCTTTCGTATATAGAATGACTCTCGTGCGCCAAGGGTTTCGGGCATCCGGAAACCAAAGGTTCAGAGTAAGGGGTGAGGGTACGTGTTGGGAAGCCCACTAAGGACACCCAACCCCGCCCGCACATGGCGGCCTCTACTAAGACATCGTTCGTGTTCGTGTGTGCGCGCTAGTAAAACGATTAAATGATATGCAAACAGCATTTTCGGGCTAAGCATGCGAGTTGTTGATTAACTACGTCATTTAATGCATCTTGATTCACGTCAAAGTGATTTAGCATGTGATGTTCATTTATAAAGCGGCAAGCAAGTAAATAAATGAAACTCAAACATAAATAACGTACAAGTTACACGGGCGGAAATACAACCCGGCCAAAACAAAAATTACGTAAGCGATATGGAAATGGAATAATAAATAAAGAAATGTTAGGAATGGACCCGTATATAAACTTGACCGCGATACGTGTAAGCGGACTAACCCCGTTTAAATGCACATTATGTTGCGCATCAAACGAAGGACGGAGACACAAGACCTAGGCGTGATGCTAGCCTGACCCTATGCCTCGATGCCTTGTCCTGACCTATCACATCGAAAAATCGATCAAAGTCGTTTACCTGCGACGAAATGCATGTGTTTTGAAAAGGAGACCACGTGATTGACTTTACACGTGTCGACTAAGTCGCTTTTAAAAAGACGAGGCTCGAATGCTAAAAAAAAGAGCCCTCGGGTTTCTGGGCTACAGGACCCACTCGATCGAGTCGGGGCTGACTCGGTCGAGTGTGTCCTAAAAAAGGTTTCTGCCCACGATTTGGGGTGTTGCTCGGTCGAGTAGCAGGTGTACTCGGCCGAGTGGCACCTGTACGAGTCATGACTCGTGATTTTATGCGTTTTAAATCGAGAGTTGGCCGAATTAAATAGAAATATTGACGAATTTAGATTTAGTTCGGCTTTCCGGTACTATGATCATGTCTTATATGATTATAGTACCGTTGTCGGATTTTTGTAAAAGGAGTTGTCACGATAAACGTGAGTTTTGGAAAATGGATTCACGTGATTGGCTTTACACGTGTCGACTAGAAGTCGTAAAAAAGGACGAGGCTTAAGTGTTGCATTTAAGCTCTCGGTTTTCTGGGTTACATGACCCACTCGGTCGAGTCATGGTCTGACTCGGTCGAGTGCGTCCCCAAAAAAGTTTCTGCCCAATGCTATGGACGCTACTCGATCGAGTGGTCTACGCACTCGGTCGAGTAGCCCCTTGAAAAGGGTTCTGTCCAGACTGATGGACGCTACTCGATCGAGTGGCCTATGCACTCGGTCGAGTAGCCCCTGTACGAGTGTCAACTCGTCTCGTTTTTGAGGTTGAAAACGACGGTCGGTCGAGTTAAATACAAATATCGCATGATTTGAATTTAACTCGACCTCCGGTACTATAATCGTATATATGTACGATTATAATACCGTTGTCGGGACTTTATGAAAACATTACGTTAGGAAATTTGAATTAGCAACGGAATGTCTCCCTCTACGTCACGACATCGAATTCTAACCCTTTCGGGTTATGTGATGTCGCTTTTCGTGTCAACGGGTTCCGCACTAATTAAAATGGGATCGAATGCGTTCAACTATGATTGGTCGCGATCACGTCACGCCCTTGAGTACATTGGGGCGGCGCTCCTCGAAAGGGCTCCACCTCCGTCGTTGCTCGTAAAGGGATTAGACGGATTTTAGGCGACAATTATAGTCAAACGAATCCGAAACCGAATTTTTGATACTAATATATATATATATACGCGGTATGATAGTAATGTTAGTAAACGAAAATGTAAAAGTTAGTATGCAAAAAGTAAAATATTAGAATGTTAGAGTTAGTGTATTAGAATTACGATATTAATATAAGTATAATATTAACGATACAAAAAAACGTAAACAAAAGTAGCAAAGATAGAAATGGGGTTTAGGACACCCTCAACATACATGCTTAGTAGGGACCTCGGAAATGGACTCGCGAATAGTGACGGGACTATGGAGTATCGAGGATGTATGTAAGTTATGGTGTATGTGTGTGTGTGTGGATGAATTGTCGATTTTTCGAGGGACAAGGGACTCGATTTTTGTGTGTGATTGCTTAGGGTTGGAGTGTAGGGGGTATGGCTGAAATGTGGGGTAAATGTAGGTAAAATTGCCTTGGTAAAAGTTGTGAAATGAGTGAGGGTCATGGGGTATTTATAGAGTTTACCCCACGACCTAGGGTCACTCGATCGAGTGGCCCTAGTGCACTCGGTCGAGTGCCCTAGAAAATGGGCCTGATCCGGTTTTTGACGCTCCACTCGACCGAGTGGGTCAATCCACTCGATCGAGTGGGTTAGGTAAATCGAGATAAAAGAGGAAAGGGTTGACTTGATTGATTGTGTAATCTTTTTTGAAAATGGGGTTGGGCGCCAACTTCTAGAAGCTGCACTTGGGCTGTTTTTGTGACGGGTTCGTCTTTGACCGGGTTTTGACCCGGTCGCCAAAAGACGGGATTTATTTTTGGTGTCGGTTTTGGCCCAAATTAGTCTTATTTTGCTCGGAACGACCCACTGGGCCTGAATTTGAGGTCTGTTTTGTGAGATTATTACTCCGCTAAAAGCCCATGTCAGATATTATTGATTTCGGGTCCAAATCCAAGTATACTAAGTCACATTTACGTCCGATCATCATCGGGTGTTTCTCGGGAACTGCTAGAGACACTAGCAGGCAAAATGCGGGTGTCTACAAGTAGCTACTTTAGGGACAAACGTAGAGAGTGATTCTGTTGTAGGAAAATTTGCGACGCAATTTTTTAGTATCTAAAATGGACAAAGAATAAATAAATACTCGTCATACCCACCTTAGCTAGCCCACCACACACTGAATACCAAACACAGCACATAGAGCTGCCCCGTAACTCACTAAACCACGCATGTAAGTCCATCCTCCGCACCACCGCCTCTTGTATAGGAATTGATGGTTTATGTTCGCAAGAGAAATTGAACCCATAACCTTCAAATACTTGGCTTACATTCAAATCACTAGGCCAATTGAAGATTTATGTTTATTTGGTCTATGAATGTATGGTTAAAAGTAAAATTAATCATCAAAATGTGGATTATAAGATACTTTTTTAATACTTCAATAATAAGGAAATAATAATACAAGTATATTATATCGTACAAAATATTAAAAAAATACATGATAGCAACAACGGACAATAAATTTAGCTACCAACTTATTTCCGTAGCTAAGAATTTAAATTAGATACTAAAATTGCTACTCACTTGGTTTCGTCTATATAATAACTACGACACATATTTACGAATTTAATTTGGTCTTCTAGATAAAAACTAAATACATTATTCGTAATTTTGTGTCGACATATATAGAGATGACTTTAGCTACCAACATTTTTCTGTATCTAAAAACTTAAATTAGATACCAAATTTGCTATCAACTTTATTTAGTCTCTATAATAGCGACGTAATTAGCTACCCCTATATTTAGATCTCTAAAATTGAGACTAAATATATTTATGTCTCAAAAGTAGTAGCTAATTTATATATTTATCTACTGAATTTTAGGCAGTTGCTAAATTAATAGCTAAATTACAATTTTCTTGTAGTGGAATATATTAATGATGTTGATGATGATGATGATGATGATTAAGAATATTTAAAATAATAATAATAATAATAATAATAATAGATTAAGATTTTAAAAAACTACAAAATGTAATCATATTAATTAATTTTACATTTTAAATGAATCGAAAATATATTAACAATATTATATTGATTACTTCAACAAAACGAAAAGTGGAAAATAAAAACAAAATACAAAAGTTTCTAAAATTGACTTAACTAGATTAAGATTAATAATTAACTAAAGGTGTAAAATTACTGACTTAACCCTGAACTAATCACCCTAGGTTAACAAAAAAATTGACACGTGGCGCGATATGATTCGTTGTGTATGAAATTCTTATACACCGCGTGTAAGTGTATCATCTTCCATCGAAAAGGCTACACTTACACGTGGTGTTTGAGAATTTCATACACAGCAAACCATATTGCGTCATGTGTCAACTTTTTGTGAACCTAGGGTGATTAGTTTAGGGTTAGATTAATAATTTTACACTTTTAGTTAATTATTAACTTTAATCGAGTTAATTCAATTTTAGAAACTTTTGTATTTTGTTTTTATTTTGCATTTTTCATTTTCTTGAAATAATCATATAATATTGTTAATATATTTTCAACGGTTCATATAAAATGTAAAATTAATTAATATGATTACATTTTGTAGTTTTTTTTAAAATGTTAATCTATTATTCTATATATATATATATATATTAATAATTAATTAATTAATAATTAATAATTAAAATTTTCAAAAAATAATACTCCATTACAAAACTTATTAAAATTTTCGAAAAGGTAAATAATATGATTGCTAAACATATTAAAATATGATTAGTGTTAATTTTCGAAAAGGTCAATTTTTTGTTAACCTAGGGTGATTAGTTCAGGATTAAGTCAGTAATTTTACACCTTCAGTTAATTATTATCCTTAATCTAGTTAAGTCAATTTTAGAAACTTTTGTAATTTGTTTTTATTTTGCATTTTTCTTTTTCTTGAAGTAATCATATAATATTGTTAATATATTTTAGATTTATTTAAAATGTAAAATTAATTAATATGATTACATTTTGTAGTTTTTTAAAATCTTAATCTATTATTATTATTATTTTATTTTTTTAAAATATTCTTAGTAATAATTATTATCATCATCATTATTATACTCTCTCCGAGTTCCTATGATTGACCCATTTGATTTTGGAATGAAAAATAAAAAAGGGAAAATGAGTGGTTCAAAAATGAAGATGAAGAGACAGAAATGAGTGAGTAATGTGAACCAGACATTTAGTTCTTAAAATAGAAAGTGGGTAAAAGATCAAACTCAATTCAAAAAGGAATATGCGTCAATGATAGAAACTCGGAGGGAGTAAATAAGAGGTAAATATAGTAAAATAAATAATTAGTAATTAAAATTTTCGAAAATTTTAAACTAAATTCATGGAAATTTTAAAGTAAATTTTATTTAAAATTTTTAATACGTTTTTTTTCAGTATATTAATAATTGAAATATTTCCTACATATGTATATATAAAACGTAATTATCTAAAATTTAAATACGTAAATTTCCATAAAATTTTCAAAAATTTTAATTAAGCTTTCAGTATATATTCACGATTTGATAATTATAAAAAATTATTATATAAAAATATTTATTATATATATATACGTACACATTGTAAAAAGATTATAAATATTTAGAAGATACATAGAAATATATAATGAAATGGAATGAAATATTAATTAAGAATATTCGTTATGTGTTCACATTGTAATTACTTTGGTTTGTTAACTTTTATATATTTTCCTTATAATATATACACTAATTGATGGGAAGGATTTGTCGTGGATCCCGCCACCAAATAAAAACCGGCTAATCCTAACTAGGGTAGCTAGGGTAAGTCGGGTCGAATCCACAGGGACGGGAGGTCGGACTAAGGTATGCTACGGTCTAGGACTAGGTTCGAGACGAGCTAATCTAAGGAGGGGGAGACTAGGGCTAAGCTAGGTCTAAAGCAAGAAAACAAACAAGGAAAACGGGCTAGGATTAGGTCGGGGTCAAAGGGGTAACGAAATGGTCAAGGGAGAGCTAGAGTGAAGGAGGTAGTAGGGTAATCTAGGTCGGTCCGGGCGGTCGCAACTTAAACCGACCTAGAGGTTCCTCATGGAACCCATTTTGGAGACACACATGACAAAAGGGGTTCTAGCGTGTTATGGCCTAGATCGCATCCGGGCGGTCGCAACTTAGACTAACCTAGGGGTCGTCCTCACCGGGCTCTCGCAACTTAATGAGGGAACCGAACCCATAACAACTAAAACCCACAAGGGAAAGGCAAGAAAAACAAGCAATCTAACTTACTTAGTCATTCAAGCAATTCATCAAACATGTCATATGCATCAACCAAGAGGAAACCCAAATCTTCCACCCACATCTCCAACAAACCCTTAATCACCCAATTAACACCCTAATCACCCTACTAACCCTAGCAAGAACACTACTCTAACATATCTAAACTAAAACTAACACTAACAAGATGAATCAACACAAACAACAAAACATACATAATGAAACTACCAAATATGATGAACAAAACAATAAACAAGAACTAAAGATTCAAACTTGATGAACAATAAAGGATTAAGAGTAAAAGGAGAAGATTATACCATACTAGAAGATGAAAGGAAGAAGAAAACTTGCATAGATGAGAAAAACCCAAAACAAACATCCAAGTTTGTCAAGCTTGGTGAAGATCTTGAAGAATTCTCAAATTACAAGCATTAAACTAGGATTAACGATAATCTAAAGACTAATCTACACTAATCTAATCTAATCTATGCTAAAACTAGGCTAGGGTTTATGGGTAATGTCTAACATAAGCTAAAAGTGTGTCTTAATACAAGAGGAGGGGTATTTATAGGGTTACAAATGGAAGGAAGAAGAAAGAAAAGGTGCGCGGCTGGAACTGGGTGGTCCCGACCGGGACGGGTCATCCCGACCGGGACGGACCCACCATCCCGACCGGGACGGGTTGGTCCCGACCGGGACGGCCTTGCAGTGGCTCCCTCAAACTCGCACTCCATCCCCGACGGGATGAGGTGCATACCCGTCGGGGATGGGTCTTGTAGGCCTCCAATATGACCCTTTTGGCTCCTCCTTGCTTCATATGAACTTCTCATCAATTCTCGGGACTCGGGATCGGGTCTCGGGACTCGGGATTGGGTCCCAAGGTCTCGGGGTCGATTCCGAAGCATCGAGTCATCGTTCCTCCGCTTCGTTGGCTCCGAAAAGTGTATGTATTGAGTCGGAATCGCTCCAACTCTTCATGAATGGTCTCGGGAACCTGAAACGAACTAGAGGAAGCATAAGTAGCCCATAAATCGCTCCCAAGGAGCGATTCCACAAGGAAAATGGGACCAAAACACTACAAAATAGGCACTACAAACCACACTTATCACTAATCATATGTTTAGTAATCATATTATTTACCTTTTCAAAAATTTTAATAAGTTTTGTAATGGAGTATTACTTCTTGAAAATTTTAATTATTAATTAATTATTTTAATATATTTACCTTATATATATATATATATATATATGTAGAATAATCAATTAACATTTTAAAAAACTACAAAATTTAATCATATTAATTAATTTTACATTTTAAATGAACCGTTGAAAATATATTAACAATATTATATGATTATTTCAAGAAAATGAAAAATGCAAAATAAAAACAAAATACAAAAGTATCTAAAATTGAGGTAACTCGATTAAAGTTAATAATTAACTAAAGGTGTAAGATTACTAATCTAACCTTAAACTAATCACCCTAGGTTCACAAAAAGTTGACACATGACGCGATATGGTTCGCTGTGTATGAAATTCTCATACACCGTGTGTAAGTGTAGCCTTTTCATAGAGAATGTCCTCTTAGAAGAGAGAGAAGGCTAAGAGGATGGCATATCCTCTACGTTGTGGGTGCTCTTAACAAAGATTTAAATATTTAAATAATACAAATTAAAACTATACCCATCTAGTAATCATCGTCGCTATCGTTGTCCTCTCCCACCTGCCTACTCGAACCACCTACATCCTCCTCCTCGTCATCTACCTCAAAATCATCGATGTCTTTCACTTCGCAGTCCTCCGCCTCCTCAACCATATCCCTAACATCCATTACACCGTCCTCACCACCTTCATCATCTTGTGAATTCTCCCCCACCACCACCTCATTATCATCTTCACTTGCGAAAAGTTTCATCAATTGGAGACAATCTTGTACCACTCGAAATAACCTCTTCTTGAAAGAGGTTACTGTCAATTTGCCCATGTGGCTTAGTTTTAAACACCGACCACCACTGATTTTGATTTTTATCATTCTTTGTGGTTGGATAAGGAGCAAAATACACTTGGTGCGCTTGATGTGCAAGTATAAATGGATCGCACTTAGAGTATTTTCTGGTAAGATTAACTTCAACTAGTTTCTACCGTTCATGTACTCTTGTACCATGCACTGAGTTTTCCTTCCATTTGCATTTAAATATCACAGCTCTATACCCACGGTCACTTCCAGCATAGCACAACTCAAAGATGTCCTCCAATAGACCGTAGTAGTCGTCACCATCAAGAAAAGAAACAGTCACACCAAAATTACATCTTGCCTTACTGCTGCCATAGTTAAATGTACGGAAATTAAAACAATTAACCGAATACCGGTTCCAAGTTCTAACCTTCTGCAAATGACCTAATGCTAAACTCCTAACCAAAGCATTCTGAATATTTGAAGCAATTACATGATTCTAAAGCCAATTGGAGAATTGTTCCTCATGCTTATTCCAAACATCATCAGGGTTTACATTTGGATTAGTAACGAGAAATTTCGTTACAAACTGCTTCTCATAAGGCTCAAAAACCTCACAATTTGATAATAAGTAAAGGTGAGCACGACTGTATTCATTTTCATCTAACATCCTTCATCTCCCAACTGATAAATATCATTCATCTACCTTACTTTGAAAAAACTCTAGTATGTTGGGATCAATCATCTCAAGTTTTTCTAGGTTAAGATTCTTGACTTTAGTGTTGACTTCTTTCTCGAAATACAGAGAGCAGAAGTTGGCGATTCCCTCCGTTAGATAAGCATTACATATGGAGCCCTCGACCCTGGCCTTTTTACCATTTTTTTAACTATTAAGCAATTATATTAATAATCTATATGTGTGTGTATATACATATATGTATATATGTGTGTGTGTGTGTATATATACATACATACATATATATATATATATATATATATATGTATGTATGTATATATACACACACATACATATATATATATGTATGTATGTATATATACACACACACACATACAAATAAGGTCACCATGTTTCAGTAAGTGTATATTAAAGTTACAGACGACATACGATAAAGTTGCATTTGTTTAAAATTGATATGTAACTATAACATTCATCACTTTTATCACTTCAAGTGATAAAGTGCAACTTTATCACTCATCTCGTGAAACTTTAAGCACTTTTTGTGTAACTTTAACACTTGACCTTATGCCCTTAAAATAGTTGTTGCCCTTATTTGAACCTACATATATGTATATATATATGTATGTATACACACACACACACACACACACACACATATATATATATAAGAGGGATCAAGTGAGTCCACTTATCAAATTTGAGTCCGTGAGTCCTCACCTCAACCCTTAGATTATAGATAGATTAATGGGTGTGATTTGTTTTGTTAATTAAGGAAATAACTAACAAATCTTGGTAAATATATCAATTCTCTCTTCTCTTCTTAATTATCTCAATACAAATTTTTCTCTCTCCTATCAAATTTTTAACTGCCTCTTTCTTTCACACAACAAGTTTATTTAAAATTAAGTTTTTTTTCATCTTCAGCAAAAAATCATATGTTCCCTACTGCCATTGTACGTACGTTACTATGTTACTGCCATAACCCATAAAATATGTTACTGTAACTCATACGATGTGTTACTCTAATTCATGAACTTTGTTACTTTAACTCATAAAATCTGTTACGTTGCATAGTCTCTTGCAAAAATTGTTACTCTAACTCATACACTGTGTTACTTTAATTCATGAACTGTGTTACTTTAACTCATAAAATATGTTACGTTGCATAATAGTCTCTTGCAAAAACAGGAGTTTCAATTAACAAAAAGAATAATGTTTGTTTTTATTAAGATACTCCAAAACAAAAAGTGGTACAGGATTCCAACTAAATCAACTCCATTACAATTCCAATGTTTCACACTTGTTACTCATAATCTGTGTTACTGTAACTCATTAAATATGTTACTCTAACGAATAATGTGGGCTACTCTAACAATATAATGTCCTACTTAGAATTCTGCTTCTTCTTCGTACTTCTCGTCCTCTTCGTCTTCTTCTTTTTCTTCTTCATCATAATCTAAGAAGCTTTGATTTAATCTCACCACAGCATAATGGAGGAAACTCTCACCCACATCCCTACATCATTCATATACTTTTGCGTCTACTGAAAAACAATAACAGTGCCAATAAACGTGGCGAAAAAAAACAATCAAAACTTGAAATATGGATTAAAGTAACTGATAACAAGAATTAAAGTAACAGATGAAGTGCATTGAAGTAACATTGGATTAAATTAACAGAGAATGGTTATACACCAGGTATAAAGTAACAGGGGTCAGACATTAAAGTAACAGATAATGTTCATTAAAATAACACCAGGTATAGGTTAGTGCAAAAAAATTCATATAATGATCAGAAATGAGAGAATGACGCAGTATCTTACTCTTTGATATTGTTTCCTATTTTGAAGTCATCACGTCACATAATTATAGGATGCAGTATCTTTTTTTTTCTTTTTTTATATGGCGTTACTCTTTGATATTGTTTCCTATTTTGGTGGCAATCACGTCCATTATTATAGGAAACAATATCTTTTTTTTTTTTTTTAATATGGCGGTTTTCTAAATTCTCAGGACACTCAAATGCACTACAATAAAGGTGAAAAGCACTAAAGTAACGACTGGAGTGTATTAAAGTAACACGACATATAAAGTAACAGATGGTAGAAATTAAAGTAACAGATGCTCTACACTAAAGTAACGCAGTGTATGAACTACAATAAATCAATATATTGTGTGTGCGAAAATTTCATATGATGAACCAGACATCTAACTGTAGACACCCACATTTGGCTGCTAGATGTCTATGGCAGTTTCCAAAAAACACCCGATGATGATCGGACGCAAACGTGCTTTGACATACTCGAATATGGGCTCAAAATCATTGGCATTTGGCTTGGGCTTTTTACGGAGTACAAATCTCACAAAACTAACCTCAAATTCAGACTCAATGGGTAATTTCTAATCAAATAAGACTAATTTGGGTCAAAACCGGCACCGAGGGCAAAATCGTCTTTTAGCGACCGAGTCAAACCCCGGTCAAAGACATTCCGAGGCATAAATATCTGCCGTGTCACCCCAAAAATCCGACTTGAGGTCAAAAACTACAAAAATCAGCTACAAAAAACATTAAATAAATCTGTTAGAGATAGAATTCGATCTCTAAAAGGAATTCTCCCCGAGCTAGACCCACTCGATCGAGTGGACCGGCCCACTCGGTCGAGTAGGCTCGTGAAGCACGCTGAACCGGTGTCAAAATTGGGGACTCGACCGAGTATCAGAGTCACTCGGTCGAGTGACTCCTTTTTCAGCCGGGTGAGGATTTCTTTCCCACCAAGCAACAGAATCCTGTTTCCTCTCAAATTGCGTGCTTTTCCTATCCAAAGCGGTGTTTCTTCTCACCCAAGCAAGGCTATCTCTCCTAGCTACAATCGGGGACCTCTACTATAAATAGACCCCTTTGCACACACCAATAGACATTTACAACATCAATATACAATTTACACAACTACACAACATCACCACACACAAACGCATCAAGCGCACATATAATACGACACACCCAAGATTACGCCGTCCTTACCTCGAAGTTCCGGCCACCTCTAACCCGTCATCCATACACCTTAAACGACTAAACCACCATAACTCACCCGCATTATCTCGACGCTCTCGTGCCTAAGCCACATCCTGACGAGCCCCGTTCCGAGAGTACAAAGGATGTAGGTTGAGAGTGTAAAATCAAATCCCGTCTTCTCTCTTCTCTCGTTTTTTTTTGTGTCGCCAGTCCGGTTTCGTCGAGTCATCGTCACGTTTTTTCTTCTAATATTGATATTATCATTACAATCTATTCTTTTTTATACAAAACGAACGTTCTTAAAAACACGATATCGACTCTATAGTCGAATATCGAATCTCAAAGAACTAAATGATGCTAAGATAATCGTCACATAGTCCTCTAAAGCATACGACGATTTCGACGCAGAGAGAATCTATTTCATTCAAATCGACTTTTCAAACAGTTTATAAAACATCTTTTCTAAAAATTGTTCCAAATATTCGATATTGATTCCATAATCAAGTGTCGAATATGGCGGATATCGAAATTTAAGCCGAGTATAAATCATACTATATTTATACGCGATTTAACAAAATTATCGATTTTACAAAAAGCAATTTCGAAATCAAAAACAAAACGAATTGTAATTCGTACAGGGGGCACTCGATCGAGTGCCTAGCCCACTCGATCGAGTGGCACCCCATAAATCGGGCAGAATACTTTTTTCGAGACCACTCGGTCGAGTCCCTCAGTTACTCGATCGAGTGGCTTCTGGTTCATCAAAACCTTGAGTCTTTCATCATCTTTCGAGTCCCGATCAAATATTTTTATGACTTCGGTCAACACGTGTCAAGTCAATCACGTGTCATAAACTTTTCAAAACCATGCATTGCATTATATTCACGTCGATTATTCAATTTACAAACCGTTACTAACTTATTTGCTTTTGTTTTAGCGATTTTATTGTTTGTTTTATTGTACTAAAACGAACCTTGCATGCTAAATACAACTTCGATGTTAATTTAGATGCATTAAATCGACGTAGAAACTTATTCTAATTCTCACATGTTTAGTCAAAACAATGTTTGCATATCATCTCATCGAATTACTAACGCGCGTATTAAAACATCAAACGGTATCTTAGTAGAGGCCGCTAACGTGCGGGCGGGGTTGGGTGTTCTTTGTGAACTTCCCAACACGTACCCTCACTCCTTACTCAGAACCATGGTTTCCGGATATCCGAATCCATTGGCACACGAGAGTCATTCAATACACGATATCCGATAATGTCGGTATCGGTATCAAATGCAAAGGGACGAGCCCAATAAACTCTGACATCCGAATGGGCCATACTTTGTGCATGGTCCACTAAGATATAGAGTGGGTTCGAATGGGCCCGAACTCCCACAAAGTTCGGGGGCGACTCCACTTTGATTTAAATTTTAATTCGACCCATCTCATATGGAGATTCATTCGCCTCCCCAAACCCGCGCGTGGCTGCGTCGGGGTGGACCTATGTCATGTCCACAATTTGGCGACTCCGCTGGGGATTAACTGATGTGTGACTTACCATCGGCATCCTCAGGGTGAGACTCGAATAGAAATCGTTTGACTAATGCAATACGCGTTTTAGTTTTACTGTTCATGCATAACCCCATCTTTTCCCGGGCCGGTACTGGTGACCGACGTCCCACTATACTATTGATGTACTCCATGGCTAATTCGTATGAGTTTCGCGGCATGTTCTAAGCTCAACTCGACTTAGGAAGTCCGTCCCGATTCTCGAAAAGGCCATGTACACTGGTATAGACCCTATATAGACCGACCGAGACTTAGTGTAAAGCATACATGGTGTCGTAATAATGCTTGCGTGACTATGTGCTACTTGGTTTCTAAGTCGTTTTCAAAAAACCATCATTTTCAAAAATCGCATCCTTTTCCAAAAACATCCAATTTCGAAAACCCAGAAAGCTACCGAATTTAGGACTTATGATTTTACTCAAAATAGCCCATTTCTAGCCGGTATGCTACCCATTTCAAAACTCAAAAATATTTTCAAACCTTCAAAACCGCGGCCCGATAACACTTTTCCGACTCTCAAAAATTGGGCCGTCCGCCGGTTTTTCCGGATTTTCAAAAAAAATTCAAAACTTTCCTCTTCTTAAGACTTCCTGTATTTAGCCGTGTCGGGTCTTGTCGTAGGTAGTCGAAAGCCTCTAGCGTCGAAACTCCGTCGATCTTACATCGCGGGTTTCCCCCTATCCCAATCCGCCTTATTTGACTAAGGCATGGCCTACCTACGTAGGACATACTACTACAAAGGATGGCCCGTTTACACACTCGATTCCAAAAAGTGTGGGGAATATCTCACGTGGACCCTCCTTCGAACAGGACTCGGCTCACACGCCGAATCCTAAGGGAGGCCCACCTTGTACGAGTCACCCGTCTAGGTGTCTTTTCCGAGTCATTTCCTTTACAGTCTTTCCTTCGCTCTGGATGTACTTTTATTCCAGGATTTTGGCTAGTTTCTGATTACGGTGTATTCTTACAGACAGGCCACCCTTCACCAGATCCACGATGCAAGAAGCCGTCGACCAATTGACAGCCTCGTTGGCTAAGCTCGAGACCCAATTGACGAAAATTAGGGAAGACCAGATATCCCTCATCACCCGTGTGAGCGCCGTGGAACAAGGGACTCCTGGAGGTGGGGTCGAGACTACTGGGCCTTTAGCTTAATTGGCCAGCGCGGTCCGCAAGCTGCAAAAACAGGTCCATCTGACGACCAACAACACCATCCACACGAAAAATGCCCGTGCTTATTCGCCCCTGACCGACGAGTTGCCCGCCAATCTCAACCTCACGGGCCTACCAATGTTTGATGGGACTGAAGACCCGGTACTCCATATCCGAGCCTTCAAGGAATTCATGGCGATCAAAGGAGAGAAGTCCACCATGTTTAAGCACCTGTTTGCTTCTTCCCTCGAGAAGCATCCGAAAGCCTGGTACTATAGGCTCGATTCCAAAAAATACAAGACTTGGGACGATGTAGCAACGGAGTTCGCTCGAAATTACGCGGACAATACCGAGATCCAGACTACCATGCGTACTCTGGAGGTCATGGCCCAAGAGCCCAAGGAAGGTTTCACCAAGTACCTTCAAAGGTGGAGGGCCGAAAGTGTAAAGCTGGTCGATAAGCCCAGCAAAAAGGTGTTGGTAGAAGCCTTTGTGAAGAACCTCCTCCCCTCTTATAGGGTTCACCTCCGGTATGCAGTCATACCAAACTTTACTACCTTAACTGAAATTGGTACAAGAATCGAAGATGACTTAAGGCTAGAGAACCTTACTAAGGCCTCTACCAAAGGGTACCAAGGGGCCAGCTCGTCCGCCAGCAAGCTCGCAACTGCAGCTGCAACCCGCAGCATCTTTGACGAGGTCAATCTACTAGATACCTCATCCAAAAAGAATACTCCAACTCAGGTATTCACTGATATAGGGACCACCTATACTTACGCCTTACAAAGGCTGTCTTCAAAAGGCTTAATCCAACCGATAGGCCCAACTCCAGAAGTTCCAGTGGAGAAACGATCCCAGAGCTATAACATTCAGGCCTATTGCCAATATCACCGAGGTAATGGGCACGACAATGAAAAATGCTGGAAATTTAAGCATCTCATCCAGGATTTAATCGAAAGCGGAAAAATACCATTGCCCGGCGACAAGCCAAGCAACAGGGAGAACCCCTTCAGTGCTCACGCCATTTTTAATGGAGAAGTAATCGACTGTTCTCATCTCATTTCTCCTTTCATCCCGCAAATTAACGGGATATGGTTCGATGATGAAGATGGCGTTTACCTAGCTAAGGGGGAGGCTATCCCCATCACCACTGAAGAAGTCCGAAAGGCTAAATCCAAAGCCTTGGCCAGCAATCACCTCGTCACAGCCAGTCGTTCTACCCCAGGAACCGTCACTGAACCTGCCAGGACGGAACCTATCCTTAAGGAGCCTAGCACCGACACGGCCTTGGTCAGGCAACTGAAGAGGGCTCGAGTTGATCTAACCATATGACAACTTTTGGTTAGCCCACAAGAACATCGGGCAGCACTTACTAAGGCGCTCGATCAAATTAAGGTCGACTCGCAAGTTACCCCTACTGAAATGGTGGCCACTATTATGCCCCATCTCAAAGGCAAATCCAAAGAAGAGGGCCCACTTATTACCTTCTCAGAGTCCGACTCGCCACCATTTGGGGCCACCCAGAACCTGGACCTATATATCACCGTGATCTGCCGAGGAAAGTAGCTTCCAATGACCCTGATCGACGACGGGTCCGCCGTAAATGTCCTTCCCTTGAGAACTGCAAAAGCCCTCGGTATTACCGAGGCCGACTACCTCCCGACGGCACAAACTATCCAGGCTTTTGACGGAAGCCCGAAATCAGTTGCCGGGGCTGTTAAATTAACAATTATAACCAGCCCGATTGAGAAAGAGCTAGAATTCCAGGTGATTGATGTCACCTCCTCTTTCAACCTGCTTCTCGGGAGACCGTGGATCCACGTGGTCAAAGACGTATCCTCCACCCTCCACAGAAGGTAAAGCTACCTCTACAAGACGGTGTCATCACCCTCGAAGCCACTCCTATAACTGTGGCTAGTTGCAACACCGCAGGACGGACCAACCCGCGAGGATTCGACTTCGTGGGAATGATTGAGGAAGAATATCTTTTCCAGCCCTATTTCACATCTAGCATCGATATGATGCTACAAAATTTGAGTTACCTACCAGGGGCTACTTCAAGGCCATATCTTCCAGCTGGGAAGATCATCGAGTTCCTAAACGATGGAGAATCGCGGTTCGGTTTGGGGTACACTATGACCCCGGGAAATGTGGACCAGGCAAATATAATCAAATTTGTCACTCCAGTATTCGGGGGTGTTCAAGTGGGCCTGTACCAGCCCACCATCACATATCCCGAGACCAAATTGGCTCGGGAATGCAACTATATTCCCGACGACATATTTGCCCTCGTCCAAGCTGAATCCAAGGAGGGCGCCGATAATACCGAACCTATGCTGGGACTCTTATTCGGGGAAGACAAGGCGGTCCCCGCTCCTAAAGAAGAGTTGGTCAACCTAATCCTCCGCAGCAACAGGTTCGATCCGACCAAGCTAATCTCTGAAGTCGGTACTGACACCGGAAAAAGGGCATGGAGGAAGACTATCAAGTGGACCGACAGCCAGGATCGTGTCTTCAAGCTGACCACCGGTGAAGGAGATATGCCGGATACTGAGTCCGAGTTCGAGTCTGAGTCTGAGTCAGAGTCGGAGTCCAAGTCTAGAGGATCCAGTACTAGAATCGAGTCTATAACCCCTCTTCCTTTAATCGCACCCACTGGAGTCTCGGGGTCTGTCCCGAAAGCACTCCCTATCCCGCCTCTGACCAACGATCAGATGGCCGCTCTCTTTGAGCTCTTTTCAAAATTTACTATCAATAATAACGAAAACCGTTCCGCTTACGACTTGTCTTATTTTCAAAATGCTTTCAAAAATTTTATATGCAATGACATTGAGAAACCCGACGAACAGGTGCCTCTACCTCCACATCTGATCAAGCAGCTCGAACAAAGGGAATCCCGAGATCCGGTAATTGAGGAAACCGAGTCCATCAACGTGGGAACCACTTTAGAGCCCCAGATGCTTAAGTTGGGTTTATCTTTAGACCCCGAGGAGAAAAAACAATTCACAGACCTCCTCCAGGAATTCAAGGATGTCTTTGCATGGTCCTATAAGGACATGCCGGGTAGAGTTGATCAAATGGCCCAGGTCCGGTGGCCCAGCTCAACCCGACCCGATTTTTTCTAGGGCTTGGGCCGTCGTGTTGGCCCAAAAAACCCGAAGCCCAGCTCGATCTAAGCCTGATATAAGTTTAGGGCCGGGTATGGGCTGACCTTAAGGCCCGAATTTTGGCCCGGCCCGACCCAAATTTTTTAAAAAAAAATCGCACATAATATATGTTTTTTAAGTTTTAAACTTCTTTTATGTGGAAATTCATGTGTTTTATTATCCCAATTAAACCCTTTTTTTTTTTCAAATATAAAGTCGTACATTTTTTGTATGGAAGTCTTTGTTTTTTATGTGTTCACAATTATTATGCACAATACACGGGCACTAATACCGTATATATATATATATATATATATATATATATATATATATATATATATATATATATATATATATATATATATATATATTTGTACTGTGGTATGTTAATGTGATACACAATAATAATACAAAAAATTGTCCAACAATAAAACTATTTGTGAAATGTCTAATCGATGACTCGAGGTAAATTTTGTTCTTATTTCTTAATAGAGAGTATTAATATATCATATTATCAATTTATCATTATGTACTCTAGTCGTCTGATTAATTTCGAGTAAGTTTTAGTAAAAACGGGTTTGTTTATTAGTCGGGTTGAGTGCGGGTAAAAAAACTCTATTAAATGTTGGTTAAATTGTGCTGATAATTTATTTTTTTAAGGTGACATAAAAAAATATTAATTTAATCCCGAACAATCATTGTGGCCCGAACGGACCCGAAAATGGCCGCAAACCCGGAAGAGCCCGAACGGGTCGGGCTTGGGCCTTACAAAGTGGCCCGTTTGTTAGGCCCAACCCGACTCGACCCGCAAGCTGGGCTCGAATTTTATGGCAAAGCCCGGCCCAAACCCGACCCGGCCCGGCCCATGATCACCTTTAAATGTCGGGGATAGATCGAGAGATAGCCGAACACCGTATACCCATCAAAGACGGGTGTAAGCCGGTAAAACAAAAGTTCCGAAGAATGAGGCCCGAATGGTCTCTCAAAGTCAAAGAAGAAGTCGACAAGCAATTCAAAGCGGGCTTTATACAAGTGTCTGAATATCCAGACTGGGTCGCAAACATCGTGCCAGTACCCAAGAAGGACGGTAAGGTGTGGGTATGTGTAGATTTCTGGGACCTTAATAAGGCCAGTCCAAAAGACGATTTTCCGTTGCCACACATCGATATACTGGTGGACGACACGGCCGATCATGCCTTTCTATCATTTATGGACGGGTATGCCGGATACAATCAAATTAAAATGGCGGAAGAAGACATGAGTAAGACCACATTCATTACACCATGGGGTACTTACTGCTACACCGTTATGCCATTTGGCCTCATCAACATCGGGGCCACTTATCAAAGAACCGCCACAACTTTATTACACGACATGATGCATAAGGAGGTGGAGGTTTATGTAGATGACATGATCGTCAAGTCCAAAGACCGAAACGGGCACATTGCGGCCCTAAGAAAATTCTTCACCGTACTGCGTAAATACAACATGAGGCTAAACCCTCAAAAATGCAGTTTCGGGGTAACATCGGGCAAATTACTGGGCCATATCGTTAGCCAATGCGGCATTGAGGTCGACCCAGCTAAAATCAAAGCCATCACCGAGATGCAACCGCCCAAAACCGAAAAACAAATAAGGGGGTTTCTCGGGAAAGTCCAATACATCAGCTGGTTTATTTCAAAGTTAACCATGGTATGTGAACCCATTTTCAAGAAAATGAAAAAAGGAGAACGAACACTGTGGGATGACAAATGTCAAACGGCTTTCGATAAAATCAAGGAGATTCTGTCTGCACCGCCGGTATTAATACCACCTCAACCCAGTTTTCCTTTGTCGTTATACCTAACAACGACCGAGACAGCCATGAGGGCTATGCTGGCCCAGACAGTCGATTCAGAAGAGCGGGCTATTTACTACATCAGTAAGCAATTCCTAGAATACGAGTGTAAGTACACAATGCTCGAAAAGACATGTCTAGCTCTGGTTTGGGCCACTAAAAAGCTCCGACTTTATATGCTTAGTCACGAAGTACATGTTCTATCCAAAATGGATCCTATCAAGTACCTATTCGAAAAGCCCATCCTCAATGGCAGGATGTCCAGATGGACTTTAATGCTAGCAGAGTTCGACCTCAAGTTCGTACCATTAAAAGCCATCAAAAGCCGGGTTGTAGCCGAATTTCTCACCGATAGTCCCATATCTGAAGAAGGACACACAGATACCTGGTATTTTCCAGATGAAGACATATTCCATACCAACACCGAGACATGGGATTTGTATTTTGATGGGGCGTCCAACTTTCGAGGATTCGGAGTCGGTATCCTCTTAATTTCACCGAAAGGAGAGCATACACCGTTATCCATTAAACTAGACTTTGATGTGACTAACAACGCAGCCGAGTACGAAGCATGCATTCACGGGTTGCAAGTCGCCGCTGATTTAGGAGTAACAAACCTCCGGGTCCACGGTGACTCATCTCAAGTCATCAATCAAGCTCTCCAGAAATGGAAAACTCGGAACGCCAATCTCGTGGCTTACCAAGCGCGAGTAAGGATTCTCGAGAAGCAATTCCAAAAGGTAGAATATATCTATCTACCCCGAGAGGAAAATCAATTTTCAGATGCACTTTCCAAGTTAGCATCTTTATTAAATATCCCGGAGCACCTAACCAGCATGCCGATCTGCGTTGAAAGACGGTCCGAGCTAGCCTATATCCACATCATCCAAGAAATCGAAATAACTGATCCGGAACCTTGGTATCAAGATGTCCTAACTTACTTGACATCGGGAGAATATCCCCCGGGATCTGAAAATTGGGCCAAGAAAGCCTTGCGAAGATTGGCAACCTAATTCGTTCTCACGGACGACGGACAGTTATACGAAAAGACGGCACAGGGGGCTCTTCTACTGTGTATCGATAAAATACAAACCGAAAAGGTTATGGCCGAGGTACATGATGGCGAAAATGGCCCGCATATGAACGCCCATATGCTAGCCCGAAAAATCATGAGGCTCGGGTATTATTGGAACAGCATGGAGACTGACTGTCAGTTATATGTCAAACACTGCCATAACTGTCAGATTTTTGCCAATGTACAACATATGCCGTCTTCCCTACTATATACCACGACATCACCATGATCGTTCTCAACATGGGGAATTGATATAATTGGCAAGGTAAATCCTTCCGGGACAGGAGGTCACTGTTTCATTTTGGTGGCTATCGACTATTTCACCAAATGGGTCGAAGCCGAGTCATATCAGATCTTAAACGCCAAGCACGTTGCTAAGTTTATCCAAAACAAGATAATATGCCGGTACGGGATCCCGCACGAGTTCATTAATGATCACGGGACCCATTTCCAAGCTGAAACCGCTACTTTGCTAGCAAAGTATAAAATTCAAAGGCATACATCTTCACCTTACCGTCCCCAAACAAATGGAGCGGTAGAGGCAGCTAATAAAACGATTGTCACCATACTTAAAAAGATGGATGAGAATTACCGGGACTGGCCCAACAAAATACCTTTTGCCTTATGGGGGTACCGAACGTCAATTCGCACCGCAACCGAAGCAACTCCCTATTACTTGACATACGGAATGGAAGCGGTCCAACCAGTCAAATTGGAAGTACCATACCTTAGGATTTTACTAGAGAGTCAAGTACCGGAAGCAGATTGGGTCCAAGCCCGATACGACTCATTAGTTCTCCTGGACGAACGACGGTCCCGGACCCTCAACAATATTCAGATATATCAGAAAAGGATCCAACGGGCTTTCAACAAAAGAGTTAGGCCCAGAAATATCAAAGAAGGGGATCTGGTTCTGAAATCAGTCCGTGCATTACTACCAATCGACCCAAGAGGAAAATTCAAACCCAATTGGGCTGGGCCGTATTTGGTAAAGAAGGTCTTATCAGGAGGAGCAGTGATGCTGACAGACTTGGACGGGAATGAATTCGTCAACCCAACCAACTTGGACCAGCTGAAGCGTTACTACCCTTAAACCTTATCTCAATGTCATTTGCAAAAGTTTATAAAAATTTGTCTTTTAATAAATTTTTCAAAATTATAAGCAAGTCATGAGCTAGGATTACTTATCCTACTATCACACATCTCAAACTAATAGTCTTGATGCATTTCGAAAATTGCAAAAAAAAATCCATGTTTGAACTACGTTTGGTTTGATTCCGCTAATTATGGATACGTAGGTAACCCCTCAAAAGGGTACAACCACTGCAATAACGAAAAGACAGAAACGGTGTTCACTAATAGGTCTGATAAACTCGGGCATTTCAAAATTACATCACACAATAAACAAAAAAAAACAACAACAAAAACAAGAAGCACACCACAAAATAATAGTAGTACTTAGATAATAAAACTAAGGAGACTAGCACTTAGGGCATTTTACCCTTTCCCTTGTCCTTTGGGTCGCGTGGAGCCCGAGGTCGACGAGGCGGGGGCGAGCGTTCTCCGATCACCAAGGGAACCTCCTTTGCTCGAACCCGTTTCTTCGACGGCGGGTCTTCTGCCGTTGTAGCCGGCCCAAGTCGAGCCCGTACGTGCTCGGGTAGCCTATCTCGAGGACCAAGTCGGTCCTGAACCCTTAGTCTTGGGCCAAGTCTCCTTTCCAGGTCAGTTTGGGGGCTCACCTTCCTCCGTGCACTTTTAGGACTGGACCTTTCAGCTGGAGTCCTAGTCATCCCTTTCTGACCTGACATAGTCGAAGCTTCGTCCTCATCAAAGAAACCCCTGTTGTCTTTAGCCTGTTCTCGTCGGAGCAGGTCAAAAGCTTCGTCAACCTTTAGGGCAGCTCGGGCTTTGACAGAATCTGCCTTCGTCCATTTCACATAAGAATCAGATACCCAAATCGAATGAACAGACTTGGGAGTAGACCAGGTGGCTCGGGTGTACCATCGTTGCATCCAGGTATCGCACATCACGTCCGTCAGTTGGGTAGATTCACTCACAACCGCCTCGATTTCCAGAAATCTTTGGGACCGGCCATACTGCCTAAGTATGCGATCAGGATAAAGATGAATAGTCTGCCTAAGGGATAGAATCACCTGGTATCGCGCCCTATCCCTCGATTCCAAGCCGCTTCGAACATAAATGGGTCATCATGGTACTACCCATCGAATCAACGGACCGCTATGAAAAGGAAGCACTTCATCCCAGTATTTTTGAGTAATATGGCGAGAAAAATCAATAGCCCATCTCTTTGTCATCACTTGGTTAGGACGGTATCGACTCGAGTCTAAGGGAGGATCTATGATCGATAGCCTCTCGAATAGCCAAAGCTAAAAAAGAAAACAAAAATATGAGTTATAAAGCCAAAATTGATGTCCGCCCAGAAGCACTCGATCGAGTGCTTGGAGGTCACTCGATCGAGTAATATACCTGAAGCCGGACATAAGGTTTTTTCGAGAAGGCACTTGATCGAGTGCCCACTATAGCAGAAAATTGCGAAAAAATAAAAAAAAAATCAAAAATTCGAGAAATTGAGAAATCGAAAAATCAGAAAAATCCGAAGCAATATACCTGCAATAAACGGGTACTCCCGGTCAAACGAACCGACGAATCCCTCTTACGGTTATCCAAGCCTTGCATAATTTCCCCTGTAATTAGCCATGCCGGACTGTGCTCCGTCTCCATCAGGTCAACCACTGTGAAAAGTCGGGCATGGCCCATACACGACAGCAAATCCATGTGACCTTCAAAAGCATAAACATGAAGCATACAAAAAGCAAAGGTCCTACGGCTATGGACCGACCTGACCCGGACATCATGTGGGTTCATGAACTTTTCAGCCAAATCAATCAAATAAATGGTATTCCCCTCCGTCATACGGGATACCTCCATGTGAGAAAGTCCTAAGAATTCTCGTAGCTTCCTCCTAGGATCGTGAACTGAAAACGGGATAGCAGGACGAAGTATGGGATTCCATCCTTCTACGGCAGCAATTTCCTCAGGGATAGGACAGATCTCGCCTCGGGAAAGAGCGAAAACATGATAAGTGTCGTTCCAGTATGACAAACAAGCATCGAGGAAGTGACGATCCACTTGCATCTGGCGGATCGTAAACAATTGAGTGATACCGTTCTGATTCAGAACTACTTTATCTGCGTCTCTAAAGTATCGGGACCAGTCTTACAGCATTTCGATCAAACGGTCGATTCCCATGACTGGATTTTTCTTTAAAAAAAATAAGGATTCTCGGGGCTTGTTCTCTTTAGAAGGAAGGGAATTAATGAGATTATGAAAAACTAGAAGCAAAAGATGGGTATTTATAGCACTAAACCTGGATAGTCCTCCCATCTTTAGGACTCCTAATCCTCAGAAGTTTAGCATACAGGCCCCATCTCAATTCTTCGGCTAGTGTAGGAACAGGCCATCCTGAGCATTCCTATTCCTTTTCAGAGTCAAAATTCTCAAATTTTCAAAAATTCAAAAAAATCCAAAGTCTTTTTCAAAACTTCTATTCCCCAGCGCGAGTCATTTTTACCGAAA